>JAWHQI010000098.1:1200000-1800000 GCA_033032865.1 Dactylorhiza incarnata
TTCCGGGTTTTCCTGTGGTGTCTGTCTTGGTCAGGGTTTGGTGAGTCTCTATTTCCCAGTTGGTTGTTTTGGACGGTGGATGGTCGAAATGTCCACTATTAGTACCGGGTTGTTTTCCGTGGACGGGTAGACTGTTGGTTGGTGGACTGTAAACCACCGCCGCAGTGTTTTTTTGTTCCTCGGGGGTTTTAGTCTGATGGTCGGTTGGAATGAATGCCTCCGTCTCAGTACTGTTTTTGGCTGGGATAGTGATTCACTCCTTGGGCAATTCGACACTTTTTCTTCTTTGGATATTGTTGTAGTACAACTTTGACCGCACTTCGTGCCAGTTTTTCCCTTACTTGTGGATATTTATTTAATTTACTGACGTTTACAGCTGTTCCTGGTGGGTTGGTAACCCTCCTTTGTTGAGTTCTTCTTACTCTCTGATTATTATGCCTTGTGCTGAGGCATTCTTTTCTTTTGAATGTCTCAGGTTCGGACCAGTAGCAGGTGGAGCTGACCGAGTCCAGTTTCTTCAGACTTGTGGCAGTTGTTTTCTTACTCCTTTTTGGAGAGGTAGACTTTTGATTTCTTTTGAGACTTGTTAGGGTTTTGGGTTCATGTCAGGTTGTTGACGCCCATAGCCTGAGTTCTTTTATGTTAAGACTTATCTTGCTATTTTTATGCTACTACCGTTGTTTGCTATTTATGCAATTGCTCTCTGGGAAGGTTTTATGTTAGGGTGCATAGTAGTTATTTTATATACAAAACTGCATAATTTCTCCTACATGACATCTCTTTTAAAACCATTGTCACTCTATTTTGAAGCCCGTAAAAGAAATCATTTTTACTTATACCAAATATAGAAGTTGCATATCATTAGAATGCTGGTTAGTTCATCATGCTCATGTAGGTTAAATTAAAGTAAATTATGTATTTTCCGCTGCGTAAACCTATATTTTCTTATTTATGGCCTAGTTGATCCATTAAACCGAGGGACACGGTAATTGAAAACCTTAAACTTAAGTTATGTTTTAAACATAAAGTTCATGACTTTCTAAAGAAAAGTGTGAAGTTAGAGCCGCCTGAGCGTCTGCAGTTGTCCCCTGCACGACTAGCCACGTATTTAAGGTTCACCAGGAGCTCCTATTGTGTCAAGCTCAGAGATGGAAGCTTCAGGTTCTGGAAGCAGGGGGAGCGATGCTCCAAGTTCATCTGGAAGAAGAGCTAGTACAGAAGAAGCAGCTGAGGAGGTGGCTAGTCAGGTGCAACCTCTTAGGAGGTCGGAGAGGACTATTAAACCACCGGATTGATACACAGGAGGAAACATGGTGAGCTTCATCTCATGTTTCTTTGCTGGTCCCTTGGATGAGAGGGAGCCGTCGAGCTTTGAGAAGGCCAAAGGCGTGAAGCAGTGGGACATTGCTATGCAAGAGGAGATGGATGCTCTCAAGAAGAATGAGACTTGGTCTCTAGTGCCCAGGCCCAAGGGCATTACCCCTGTGACATGCAAGTGGGTCATAAACTCAAGAAGAAGGATGACGGTATGATCGAGCGATACAAGGCTCGCCTTGTATCTCGGTGTTTCTCACAGCAGAATGGTGAAGATTATGATGAGACGTTTAGTCCAGTGGCAAAGATGACTTTGGTCCGATTTGTTATTGCTTTGGCGGCTTCAAGTGGATGGGAGATTTGGCAGCTCGACGTTAAGAATGCCTTCTTATACGACGAGATCGACAAGGATATCTTTATGATCCAACCGCCGGGCTTCATCTCGGAGGAGTGTCCGGACTACGTCTGCAAACTGAAGAAAGGCCTGTATGTGTTGAAGCAAGCGCCTCGGGCGTGGTATGGAAAGATCACGAAGTATCTTCTATTCTGCGGGTTCTTTGCTTCAAACTCTGATTCTAGCTTGTTCGTCAAGAAGGAGGGGGCACTTCGGGTCATTGTCTTGCTGTATGTGGATGACATGATTGTCACCGGGAACTCGAACGAGGCGGTAGCAAGGCTGAGAGTCGAGCTTGCCATCAGATTTGAGATGAAGGATCTGGGTGAGCTTCACCATTTCCATGGACTCGAGGTTCAGAGGCGGGAGAGCGGAGTGCTCGTTTCTCAGGCCAGATATGCGGAGTGGATCGTTCAACGATTTGGCATGGAGGAAGGGAAGAGCAGCTCTATACCTCTAGAACAACATCATAAACTTCGGAAGGATGAGGGGAGAGTTCTATCTGATCCATTGGTGTTCCGAGATCTGGTTGGGAGCTTGATCTACTTGACCATCACGAGGCCTGATATTGCTTATGCAGTTGGCAAAGTGAGTCGGTACATGGCGGAGCCACGGAAGCCTTATCTTTTAGCCGCAAAAGGAATTTTGAAATATGTGAATTCGACCTCTGATTTGGGTCTCCTATATAGGAGAGGGTCAAGCTTGGAGTTGCTTGGATACATGGATGCTGATTACGGGGGAAACGTGGATGATCGGATATCAACGTCTGGTTTTGTCTTTATGACGGGCCCCACAGCTATTTCTTGGTGCAACAAAAAGCAGGACTCGGTGTCTGTATCTACCATAGAAGCAGAATACAAGGCTTCGGCCTTGGCAGCTCAGGAAGCCGTTTGGCTCAGGATGTTGGTAGAGGACGTTCATGAGGAGGTTCGAGGTCCCACTATGCTATGCGGGGACAATGAGAGTGCTCTCAAGCTGGTTAATAATCCAGTCTATCACGCGAGGACCAAGCATATTGATATTGAATACCATTTCATTCGTGAAAAGGTGTTGGGAGGATCTCTTATGGTCAAGCATGTTCGGAGTGCGGACAATGTTGCAGACATCTTCACAAAGCCGCTAGCAAAAGGACCGTTTACTCAGTTGCGGAGTTTACTCTAGCTAGTTTCCACTTCCCACTTCAAGGGGGAGTGTTGAATTTGTTGAAGTGAAGTGGAGGAGACCGGGCAGTCTAAATTTGGGTGACCGCAGAGACCGCGCGGTCTATGTTAGTGATCTGCCGGTCTGGCTCTGCCGGTCTGTTCTGGCGGTATGCTGGTTGGTCGGTCTGTTCATGGTTGCCATGGTCTGTTCGCGGGTTGTTCTGCTTGGTTGGCCTATCTTCTTTGTTCGAAGATCGGGCGGTCTGTTCTGTGTAATCGCTGTGTCCGGGTGGGTTATGCAGGTCGGTCTGGCGACTTGTCTGAAGTCGGCCAGTTGTCCTTGGCTTCCTCTTGGAGATCTAAGGAAGAAGGGTCTTGTGTCCGCACGGCTTGTGCGCGATCTTGTGTTCGCGTGACTTGTGCGCGATCTGCCTGCTGATCTGCGGTCTTGGACGGAAAGTTGTCCAAGTGGTCTGATTGCGCGGTCTACTTTGTGAGACCACTGGCGATCTGATGGGTGGTTATTGTATCTCTCCTGTGAGGTGACGACATCCGTCTACCCGCCTATAAATAGGGGTGCATGGCCCGTCATTCATAACGAGAACTGTAAGAACTAGAGCCTGGGTTAATTCTTGCGGTCTCAACTTTGAGGTCGGTCTGTCTCGGAAGCGAGTTGACTGTTTGTTGTGTTCGCAGGTTTGCGGTCAGCAGGTTGCGGTCTCCTTCCTTGGTGATTCCCAGCGGCTTGAATAAACAGTTCGGCAGCGGTCTGTCTGCTAACTGGTTTATGGTGTTCTTGTGCTGTTTGCATCGAGCTCAGCGATCAGGCGACCTTCAGCGGTTAGGCGATCTAAGTTGCGGTCTGGCGACAGCTGTTCTTCGTTCAATTCAATAAGCTCCAATTTGTGTGGTCTGAGGTGGCGGTCTTGCAGTGCAGGCGGCCTGTCTGTTTTTTGTTCGCGCGGTCTCAGGTCTAACCGGGCGATCTCTAGAGTCGAGCGGTTTGTGCGGTCTCTGCTTGTCAAACCGCCAGATTTGTTTTTGGTGTTTTGTTCTTCTCTCCTTCGTGATTCTTATGAATCATGCCTCGCCGTGTATACCTCGCACTGTAAATCAAGTTTGTGAATCAATAAAGTCTTTTGTGTTGCTGTGTGGCATTGTGGTTGTTTGGCTATAACTCAGTTGATGCAACTCCTGCTTACTCCTAAATGATTCAAATCAAAATCTTAACACTGCCGAGATCGCCTGAGACTGCTGAGATCATCTGGACCTGATGAGATCGTCTAGACCTGCTGCTGAGACCGCTGAGATTGTCTGGACCTGCTGAGATCATCAGGGAAGGAAATCACCTGAAAAGAGATCACATAAAAAAGGAGTCAGCACAGGGCCAAACCGCACGAGGTGAGATCGCCTAAGGGGTGATCTCTTAACCAGGGAGGTCGCCCAAGGGGCGATCTCCTCACAAGGGAGGTCGCCGAAGGGGCGACTACACGAGGCGAGATCGCCCAAGGAGCGATCTCCTCATGGAGGAGGTCGCCCAAGGGGCGACCTCTCGGGGGGAGAGGGCGCCCAGGGGGGCGACCTCTTCATGGGGGAGGACGCCCAAGCGGCGACCTCACGGGGGCGAGGTCGCCTAGGCGACCTCCTCACAGAGGAGGTCGACCAAGGGGCGACCTCACAGGGCCCGAGGTCGCCCAAGGGGGCGACCTCCTCACAGGGGCGGTTGCCCAACAGGCGACCTCACAAGGAGAGATCGCCTAAGGGGCGATCTCCTCACTGGGAGGTCGCCCAAGGGGCGACCTCACAGGAAAGGTCGCCCAAGGGGGCGACCTCCACACGGGGGAGGTCGCCCAAGGGGTGACCTCACGGTGGCGAGGTCGCCCAGGGGGGCGATCTATTCACGGAGGAGGTCGCCCAAGGGGCGACCACACGGGGGTGGGGTCGCCTAGGGGGGCGACCTCCTTACGGGGGAGGTCGCCCAAGGGGGGACCTCACGGGGGCGAGGTCGCCCAGGCAATCTCCTCAAGGGGGAGGTCGCCCAAGGGGCGACCTCACAGGCCTGAGGTCGCCCAAGGGGGCGACCTCCTCACAGGGGAGGTTGTCCAAGGGGAGACCTCACGAGGCGAGATCACCCACGGGGCGATCTCCTCACGGGGAGGTCGCCCAAAGGGCGACCTCACATGCGAGGTAACCCAAAGGGGTGACCTCCACACGGGGGAGGTCGCCCAAGGGGAGACCTCACCCAGGGTGCGACCTCCACACGGGGGAGGTCGCCTTAGGGGTGACCTCACGGGGGCGAGGTCGCTTAGGGGGCGACCTCCTCACGGGGGAGGTCACCCAAGGGGCGACCTTACGAGGCAAGATCGCCCAAAGGGCGATCTCCATACGGGGAGGTCTCCCAAGGGGCGACCTCAGGAGCCGAGATCACCCAAGGGGCGATCTACTCACGGGGGAGGTTGCCTAAGGGGCAACCTCACGAGGCGATATTGCCCAAGGGGCGATCTCCACACGGGGAGGTTTCCCAAGGGGCGACCTCACGAGCCTAGATCACCCAAGGGGCGATCTCCTCACGGGGGAGGTCATCCAAGCGGCGACTTCACGAGGAGATATCACCCCAGGGGCCATCTCCACACGGGGAGGTCGCCCAAGGGGCGACCTCACGAGCCGAGATTGCTCAAGGATCGATCTCCTCACGGGGGAGGTCTCCCAAGGGGCGAACTCACAAGGCGAGATCACCCAAGGGGCGATCTCCACACGAGGAGGTCGCCCAAGGGGCGACCTCTCAGGCGAGGTCACCCAAGGGGGCGATCTCCATATGGGAGAGGTCGCCTAAGGGGCAACCTCACCCGGGCAAGGTCGCCCAGGGGAGGGCGAACTCCTCATGGGGGAGGTCACCCATGTAACATCCCCCAAACAGCTAGACCCCTAAGTTGGTTTTGTCATGACTAGGTCATGACAAAACCATTGGAAGAGCCCAAGACCATGAGAGCTTAGGTGAGAAGGAGAAAACCCAAGTGGTCTGCAAATAGCAATTTTCAGCTACCAAGCCTAGGGTTGGACTTTAGGGCCCCACCTTGAACCTTGACCCCACCATAGCATCCCTAACCCATTTGGGGTCTCCTTGGAGCCCCAGGCACCCATTGGGGTCAACCTAAGAGGCCAATTTGACTAAAGTCAACCCTAACCTTAAATTGTTCAAAGTAGCCTAATTAGGGTCAATTGTCCTCCACCATGCCAAATTGACCTTTTCCCTACCCTTATAAGGTTATTAGGGACCCAATGGACCAAAAACCCGCATCATGGGGCCACCAAATTGGCCAATTTGACCTAAGTCAACTCTAGCCCCTATTTTGGTCAAATTGCCCTATTGTGGGTCAATTGGCCTCCACCTTGCCAAATTGACCCTACCTAGACCTTCCTAACCCTTAGGGGAGTGTAATGGGTCATAGCCACCCATTGGGGCCAACCCAAATGGTCAAATTGACCATAGTCAACTCCCCCCTAAATTTAGGTCAAAATGACCTATTTTGATCTAATCAAGCCCAATCTACTTGGGCTAAGCCCAATTGGAGTAGCCCATTAGTCTAGAAGGCTGAGAATTACTCAAAGAGCCATCCAATTTCTGTAAATGATGATTAGGAGAGAGAAACCCCATTTTCCCCAAAAATGGTGGAGAGAGAAAGAGAGAAATAATGGCCATTCATGGCTTGAGAGGCCAAAGGCTTCCTCTCTTCACCTTCCATGGCTTGGTACTTTCCCCCTAATTAATTTGGAGGAGTTTAATATCCAGGGCCGGCCACAAGGGGGCTGAATTTGGAGGATTTTCATGGTGGCCGAAAATAGCTTTAATGGCCATTCATGGCAAATGGAGGTTACACACTCCCTCTCCCTCAATTAAGCTCTCTATCATCTTCAAAAGACTGAGAGGAGTGAAACCCCCAACATTCCAGAAGAAATCGTGCATCCTAGTCTCAGATCGGCATGACATCCAAGCTCCAAGGTCGGCCATGGTGATGGGCCAAACAGCAAGGTTTCAAGGCTCCACTCAGGTCTGGTTCTTCTCCTCTTCTCTAGTGGGTAGATCTACTTCATAAATCGGCAAGGATTGGGGCCAATTGCTCCTCCATATTCATGGACAAAATCTCCTTTTATTGAAGATTTTCTTCTTGCCAAAACCACCGGTTCCGGCCACCACCGGCCGGCCAACACCTCCCATCGCCGACCACCACCTCAAGGAAGGTGGTGGTTGCATTGGCCGGCCGGGGAGGGGCGTGGGTGGCCGGGAAAACCAAGGAAGATAGGCTACAGGTCGGGTAAATCTCGACCCTTGGCTGGAGGAGGAAGATGAAGGGATGCCCTCAAAATTGCTTCAAGATCTGTGCTGGATCATATGATATAAATGTTTATTAAATGTATTTTCTGTCACACATTTTGCTGTACATAGATTAATTTATTAAAAATACTTAGACCCCTCTACAGAAAAAGTGTTCAACACCAAAGTTGTATCCCTTGGAGTCTACTTTATTTTAAAATTTGTGTAAGCCCAAAAGGAGTTCTGTAGCTCCCTGTAGGTCCATTTTGGTGGGACTGGTCCCTAGGGTAGGGCAGTCACTCTTTCCTTCATATATTTTCATTAGTAGATGATATGGCCTTGATATTTAAAACCTAGGCTAGATATATACACCCACACAACATACTAAAAGATGAGAATTTTAGGAGAACCTTTTTCTAAGGTTTTTGAGATAATTTCATAAATCATATTTTAATTAATTAGTGGGTCAAATAACCTCCAATACCCTCCAAATTTTGGTGGGTGCTCCATAGGATTATGCTATGACCTTGGTAAAAATCTCAGCCCAATTGGGACTATTTTGATTGGGTAATTTGTCAACCCAAGTTAGGTCAAATAGGGTCAAAGTTAGGGCATGGTGTTTATCTTGGGATATTGTGGTCAAATCTCCTCACCATGAGGTGGAACCTTGTCCACAGATTTATGATCACCTAAAACACCTTCATGAGTAAGATGGGGTGGTGTGGAGGTGGTTAACACCTAGAACACTAGTTTTAGCCCTAGGTGTGCATGTAGAGCTTTGTGAAGGACATGTAGTCAAAAGCTATAGAATGGTCATGAAACTTGGTGGACAAGTTCATAGGGTGTAAATAGGCCCTAGGTAATTTCATAAGAATTTTAGGAACAATTATTCCCTTTGGATTAGGTCATAATCCCTTTAGAGAAATTTCTTATAAGAGATGATTACATGATCAAAACGTCTTGGATGATGATGAAACCTTGGTAGTGCCTTTATAATCATGGTTTAGACCTCTGGTAATTTTTGTGTATTTACATAAATTATTTAATCAGTACTTTATTCACAAGATACCTGTTTTATCTTAGGCTTAGGAAAAATAGTCGAGGGTCCAATACGCATGGTTAAATTGTACAAATTGGTGATAAGACATTTCAGAACATTAGGAAGCTCTGTGAATTTTTATAGAATTTTTGAAGACATAAATTAGTAGGCTACTTCACAACTTTTACTATTTGAAGTTTTCTTAAAATATTTATTTTAGTGAGAAAATGATTCCCTTAAATCCTGAAACTTAGTCAGTAGCCTTTTTTGATGAATACAAGAGTTTGGTAATTTTCCCAGAATTTTAGTGTTGAGCTTTTTGGTGGTTCCTTTACAAATTCACAAGTTTGGATAGATGACAAATAATAAAAATAGAGGACAATTTCTTGCTATAAAAATATGATATGTTGTATTTGCTGTTATTTAGTCATCATAGATTTATCATAATATTTGGAGAGCCATATCACAAGAATTCCTTATACTTCCTGTTCATTTTCAGACCTGGCAAATGTTTGGAGAAATTAAAATAAATACTAAATAATTAGGGAAAAATATGATTCTCTGGATTTAGTCTTATAACATCATGATAGACCTCCATTAAATATCTTGAGTCAGTTGGATGAATATTTAGAGTACCTCTACTTTTAGGCTTCATATAGTTAGTTTGGTCTGCGTTTAGTAAAACTGTGAAACTTAGGTTTTTAGTGACCTACTAGGTGGAAATGGGGTGCAAATGGTGCACATGGGTTGGTTAAATAGTTAGGAGTCCATCCTAAGGAGTGTAGGTGATGAGAGAGCACATGGTGGGTTAAGGGTAAGGTAGTGCTTGGGATTGACGAAGGATCGTCTTTTCCCTAGTGTGTCATAAAGCACTTAGGTTTAACTCAAGTGAAATGATAAGAGGGGTGTTCTTATGGGTAGATACCAACAACACTAAGTGTCTTGAGAAGGGAACTTTGGGGTGTCATCCAATTACAGTTCCTAGTATCGTAGCGAGCCCCTTACAGGGTAATCCTCGGGAAGTCCAAGATTAACCATAAGTCGTAAGAGTAAGAAGTTGTTATACAAGATTAACTTAATAATACACTCACCCACACCCCATTATCACGGGAATATTTGTCGGTTTGGTCTTACGAGCGGTAGGCTCGGTGGTTGTAGCAGTAGACTAATTAATCTGGTGAGCTTGTGACTCAGTAAGGTTTGTTGGAACGGACGGGTTGGTCCGGCGAGCCGGTGGCTCAGAAGGTTATTGATGACGGGCAGGTTAGCCCGGGAGCCTATGGCTCGGAGATAGATAGTAGATCATGTTTGCATGTGCACGAAGGTGGTGGGTCTTCGGTATTGGACGGTCGTTCACACCGATATCAATACGTTGGCTCGGCAAGTGTGGAATTTGCACTTAGCCATAAAAGTCTGGTGGTCTAGCCAGTAAGAGTAAGCAGATGCTCCGCGGTTTTGCATTGAGGCGTATGATAGGTCTAGGTTAGGTAGTGTGAATACCAACCTAGAGTTGGGCAAGGCCCAACCCACCGCTTCCGTTTGCCACTACGGGAGTATCCTGGGAGTCTAGCTAGCTCCAATAATGGGGAACTAAAGGTCCGTGCGCACAGAATCGAAGTGTGTGAGTTGCACTTGTATGAACATAGCATAAACCGCATACCTTGCATGTCATAGCATAAACTTTGCATTTCAACCCCTACCCCTATCGTATAAGTCGGTTATGGGACTTCTCATACGATAGGCCATGCTAAACGACCCCTTGGTCTATAGGTTTGTATGGGCATTCCTATAAATCAATGATTACTTTTCTATTATATCTGTCTTTACTTCCTGCACTTTACTTACTCTTTACCTGGTCTTACTATGCTCTTTACTGCTTCGATTACTTATGTACATATGTGTAGTGGTAGAAACACTTCCTGTAGATTATGCCCCTGTCATCTGCTTTTTGATTATACCCCTTATTGTCCTCCGCTTCATCCCTCCCGCATGGTGCCTAGGAGCCATTGGGGGTGGGGTGGGGAACATAAGGCTTAGTCTTTTTGACTAATGGTCGGTGGACCATATCATTTTAGGGGATCGAGGAGATGCATCAACAGCAGAGGCCGGTGCAGACGGAGGCAGACCAGTCTAGTGCAGGAGCACCAATTTCATGATCAGGGAGTGATTAGTAGTTAGCTTCCGCGAGTGATCTTGTAGTGAGGATATGATGTACAAGGCATGAGCCCTTTATTAATGTAATCTTTTATTCAGTTATTATTTGTGGACATTTACCTTTATGGTTTTATATTTCATGTGGTGTGGTCTTGAGCTTCTTTATTTGTTCATGTATACTTTTCTTCTTTGTGATCGATCTGGCTGGCAGGATCGATGCTTTGTAGTGGCGACCTTCCCGTGCGAGGGTGTCACCACAAAGCGGCGGTTCTGGGCCTAAGACCCCGGGTTTGAAAAGAAAAAAATGGGGTCTTACAGCCCAAGGGGCAACCTCACGGGGGTGAGGTTGCCTAGGGGGGCGCCCTCCTCATGGGGGTGAGGTCACCTAGGGGGCGACCTCCTCACGGGGGAGGTCGCCCAAGGGGCGACCTCACGAGGCGAGATCGCCCAAGGGGCGATCTCCCCACGGGGAGGTCTCCCAAGGGGCGACCTCACGAACCGAGATCGCCCAAGGGGCCATCTCCTCACGTGGCGAGTTCGCCCAAGGGGCGATCTCCACACGGGGAGGTCGCCCAAGGGGCGACCTCACAAGCCGAGATCGCCCAAGGGGCGATCTCCTCACGGGGGAGGTCGCCCAAGGGGCGACCTCATGAGGCGAGATCGCCCTAGGGGCGATCTCCACACGGGGAGGTCCACCAAGGGGCGACCTCACGAGCCGCGATTGCCCAAGGGGCGATCTCCTCACGGGGGAGGTCGCCCAAGGGGAGACATCACGAGGTGAGATCGCCTAAGGGGCGATCTCCACACGGGAAGGTCGCCCAAGGGGCGACCTCACGAGCCGAGATAGCCCAAGGGGCGACCTCACAAGCCTAGATTTCCCAAGGGGCGATCTCCTCACGAGGGAGGCCGCCCAAGGGGCGACCTCATGAGGCGAGATCGCCCAAGGGGCTACCTCACGAGGTGAGATCGCCCAAGTGGCGATCTCCACACGGGGAGGTCGCCCAACAGGCGACCTCACAAGCCGAGAATGCCCAAGGGGCGATCTCCTCATGGGGGAGGTCACCTGATGAGTCCCATTTATATATACATTTTTGGACTCATTTAGGCTGGTATTCTAGTCTTTGCACCATATTTTAGGCACATTTTCATTCATATGTACCATTCCATGCTAGGTGCACTTTTTAGCCCATTCCGGTGTGCAATTGCGCTCCTTGTTGTTGGGGGTAAGCATATGGTGCTCCCCTTCTCTTCTTCTATGTTTTTTTGATGCTGGACGTGTATTCCCAGCCATTGTATCTTGTATGCAGGTGGTCGGTTCGTCCTGTTTTCCCCAGAATTCATGTCTGTGCATATCGCACGGTCGTGCGTTTCCTTGATGCACGGTCGGTTGCGGTCGTGCGTTTGTGTCTGGGCAGAAAACAGAGCGTCGGAGTTTACTCGTGCGTTTGAACGCACGGTCGGATTAGCCCGTGCGTGAGTAAAACGCACGGTCGACCTGTGTATTCTTGATTTCAGAGCGTCGGATTTTGCCCGTGCGTTTGTACGCACAGGCGGTGTTGATCGTGCGTGAGCAATTCGCACGGGCGGCGCAGCGTCTTCCCCAAGTCAAGTTTTATCATTTAATAACGCACGGTCTGCGCACGGTCGTGCGTTCGACCGTGAGTGACCATTTTCTGACAGTTTTTCTATTTAAGCCGCAGGTCTTGCCCTATTATCGTTCGTTCTTCCCGCTCCCAGAGCTCCAGCTCCGCGCCTTTTTCGCCGTCCATCGCCGCCCACTTTCAGGAGGTGCTCCGGGCTTGTTCTTCACGCCAATCTTGAGCCCGGAGATCATCTCGGCCTCCCCCTTCATCCTAGAGCTTCGAAGGAAGATTTAGCCGCCATTGCCATCAAGCAAGAGGAAGTTTGCAACCTTTACCGGATCGTGAGACAAAGAAGATGGGCTCATTGGAGAGTCGTGACAGCTCTCTCTACCCCGGACGTAGTTGAGGGCCGAGCTTGGACGCGGATTGACAACCTAGCGATTCCAACCGTGACTCCTCGACGAGCCTTCGGATTCGGTCGATTTCTTGCCTTGTTCTTCTCTTATTGACGTGTATATGTTATAGATCATTATTCTTATGATGAAGTGGCACTTAAACTAGTTTATATTTCTATATATTTCATGTCTATGTGAAATGGTTTGTTGTTTGAGTTGCTTGAGGTGCGCCCCATTCCATCCTCCATCCCGCCGTTACGTTCGTGTGCCGCACTAGCAATTGCTAGTGGCATGCTTGTCGACGAGGTGCTTGCGAACCTCATCTGTATGCCTACTATTCCATCCGCCTAGCGAAGCGTGGCATAGCGGCCCGTGTACTCCATTCCGACTCCGCCGGTGCGAACCATTCCATCCGTATGCCTACTCTTCCATCCGCCTAGCGAAGCGTGGCATAGCGGCCCGTGTAATCCACTCGCCCTACGAAGCAGCACGCTCAAGGCCTGCATAGTTTGATTCCGCTTGCCTACTCGTCCAGCCGACCTTGCGACGTAGTGCGCTCAAGGCCTGCCTAGTCTCCATCCCGCCAAGCGAAGCATTGCATAGCGGCATTGCATAGGAGTAGTGTAATATTTTCTCTTTATTTTCCACAAACCAAATCCCCCGTTCCGCATTCATCCGACCAAAGGACTTCGATCTCAAGTCCTGCCTCAATAGTAAACTCCACCTTACTGTGTTCCTTGAGAGATTCGATACTCGGGGATTACTCCTCGTTTTATATTACTTGAACGATCGATACACTGCCGTTTCGTGCCGCAATCTTACTACCGCCTATAGCGGTGTGCTAAGATTTGCGCATCATCGCCCAAGGGGCGACCTCACGAGCCGATATTGCCCAAGGGACGACCTCACGAGCAGATATTTCCCAAGGGGCGATCTCTTCACGGGGGAGGCCGCCCAAGGGATGACCTCACGAGGCAAGATCGCCCAAGGGGCGACCTCACGAGGCGAGATCGCCCAAGGTGCGATCTCCACATGAGGAGGTCGCCCTAGGGGCGACCTCACGAGCCGAGATTTCCCAAGGGGCAATCTTCTCTTGGGGGAGGTCGCCCAAGGGGCGACCTCACGAGGAGAGAATGCCCAAGGGGCGATCTCCACATGAGGAGGTCGCCCAAGGGGCGACCTCACGAGCCGAGATCGCCCAAGGGGCGATCTCCTTATAGGGGAGGTCACCCAAGGGGCAACCTCACGGGGCGCGAGGTCGCCCAGGGGGGAGACCTCCTAACGGGGGAGGTCGCCCAAGGGGCGACCTTACGGGGCAAAAAAGGTGAGACTACTCGGGAGATGGAAGATCAACAGGGCTCAGGCAGCTTACTTGAGGTGATTGCCGATTTCTGGGTAAACTAAATGGTAGCAGGCCGACAAAGTTCAATTTTTGGATAGTTCAGGTCGACCCGGTTCTGACAAGCTTTAAATTTCTGAATTCCGACACCCGGATCAAAAGTTATGTCCGTTTGAAATTTTGGCGTATTTTAGGTCGAATCTCGCAACTTCCTCGCAACTGCTGTTCACCAACCACTCAAAATATGAAGGTCGCATGTTTTCTGTTGATACCAAAAAATGTACCAACTCTACACTTGCTCAAGCTGAAGAATGGGGGGTGTGACTGCTGGGTGGTCGGTTACTCTGAGCTGAAGGAAAGGCAATCTTATTGATATAAATCTTGTGTCACAGCTGAGGTTACAATAGAAAGTATGAAAAAGAGGTCTCCTGAAGAAGAGGTGGAGAAGTCTCCAGAAGGGAGACGGGAAGGTCTCCGCAGTCTCCAAAAACTGAGATTGCTCAAGTCCCCGACTGGAGCTGGGAACTCTTGAAAAGATCTCCCAAACTGGTACCCGTACCCCTCTATTTATAGACGCGAGGCCTGCCCGAACGGGCAGATCTGAAAGGTAACGGGCTGCCCGAAACTGCCGAGATCGCCTGAGACCGCTGCTGAGACCGCTGAGATCGTCTGGACCTGCGGAGATCATCTGGACTGCTGCTGAGACCGCTGAGATCGTAGAGATCGTCTGGACCTACTGAGATCGTCAGGGAAGGAAATCACCTGAAAAGAGATCACATAAAAAAGGAGTCAGCATAGGGCCGAATCTCACGAGGCGAGATCACCCAAGGGGTGATCTCCTTGATGCGTGTCGGCAAGTGCACCGGTCGCTGTCAAGTAATAATTGTGGAGAATAAATTCCCCGGATGTCGGTCTCTTGAGGAATGCAGGATGGGTGAACGAATCGCGCAGTGATTATTGTTACGCAAGCGTTCAACAAACACAAAGATGGGGCTTTTGGTTGGTTTTCCTAATCTTATCAACAACAAAAGAGATGCGGGTCGAAAACACCGCTTCGCAAAGTGAGGTGGATGCAACGACCGCGATGCCGAGCTTCGTGAGGCGGATGAAGTGAACTCAAGTGCGAGAGGGTGAGGGTCGCAAACACCTCTTCACAACCGCCATTAGCTCTTGCTAACGCGGATCAAACACCTTGCGTGCGTGCGCGAGTGAGTGAGAGAAAGCGGAATGAATCACCACCAAACCATGAAGAACAACAAAGAAATATTCATTTCCATCAAAATAAACATCACAATGTTCGAGTATTGCACGGTTCAAAGAGTACAACGAGGGAAAAGAGGAAAGAAATAACCGGTGGTGAAGACTAGCGGCCGTTCACGGCCGGAATGGTAGGTTGTCGGGCTACCTCCGGACTCGGGCGGACTATGCTTCCGGCGTAGAGAGCTGTCACGATATCCCTACGTAGCTCCGTCGTCTTCGACTTCAGGTTCCTTCTTCTTCTCACCGGGCGGAATGAGAGAATGGTTGCTTGGAGGCTTGCGGACGATGGAGAACACTCACGGACAATGGAGGAAGTCTTGGAATGGATGGAGGAGGCTTCCCCTTGCGTAGGAGATGAAGTGGAGGCGTCCCACGGTGGAGATCGGCGGCGTACGGAACAGGAATCCCGCTCCCGGAAGTGAATGAACGCCCTAAAATCGCAACAGGCGTTTAAATAGGCGCTGGATTAAATACTGCGCACGGTCATTGGCGCACGACCAGTGGTCGTGCGCACTGGAATTCTGCGATCGTGCGCACTGCCTGGGTGGAACCTGCAAGATACGAAATTATAAAATAAAATGTTCGCACGACCAGTGGCGCACGACCGGTGGTCGTGCGCACAATCGTTGATGGTCGTGCGCACTGCACCAAACAGAACTCGTGAAAACGGGTTAAGTGCACACGATTAGTGGCGCACGACCAGTGGTCGTGCGCAATAGAACCGGCGATCGTGCGCAGTGTTCCTGTGCAGAATTGCACCGGGAACACCTGCACTACTCCTATTCCAGCACAACCACAGATCTAGCCACTGAAAGTGGCACTTAACAACACAAGAATACTACTAATGACAATAATCACGAAAATCACACCAAAGTGGGCCAAGATGTGCAGCTAGCATGGATTATCAAATATAAACTATAACAAGGCTAAAGTGCGGAGAAATGACTAAATAACGGCCCGGATGAGTCCATAAATGTGTATATGATCAGGACTCATCACACCCCCAGACTTAACTGTTTGCGCGTCCCGAGCAAACGAATCCGACGGAGTGTGAAAACGATAGTTAACATAGAGAATTACACAAGGGAGTACGGTGCGAAGTAACAACGCATGCGAGTAGAGATTCTAGTAGAAGGAGAGTTTAACTATGCTAACTAATTTACATAAGTATTAAAGCGTAATTAAAGATTTAGTTATACTCAGTTGGTGAATTATGAAGAATTTGACGATCATGCCCGGTATGAAAGTGACGAGACACTGAGGCGGGTGTTGCAAAAGATCGGGGCTTAGGAATAACTCCGCTGAAATCCATCACCGTCGTGAACCATACGCTTGCCCGGTCACACTCTCTCCACGGCGCTAGCAAACTCGCAAATCAAATCAGTGGGACTTATAGGATTAGAACGGGGCTTAGGTTACGGTATGATATTCAAAGTTAAACGCGGTGGCTACGCAACCCAAGTGAGCTAACGGAACGCTGCACCACACAAGACCAACAAACTATGCTCGTGTGACACACCCCCAGACTTATCATGAAAACCAGGTGTGCACACGGCCTACTTCACAAATACCAACAGATTTTCTGTTTTTAGCTCGGGAGGATTTTTTTTTCAAAATACTCTTTTTTTTTCTTTTACATATTTTACTTCTTTTATGTAACCCCCGGTTGGTTCAAAATCAGCAGATGGACGTTATTTTCCCATCACAACACAATGATTCCACACTCCACACAAGTTTAGAATTATGAGCGCAGTTAAAAACAATTTGGTTGCGGGCGTGGGATATGCTTCAGGCTTTGGTGGATGAAGAGGAGCTGAACAAAGGATTAGTAGGCACAAAATAGGCTTGCAAAGGTGAATGAAATGGACATGGAATAACAAAGCTCAAACTAGCCAAAGGGTGGCCTACATCATGCTTGACTCAACGAGTAGCTCTCACCCATGCTTCGAGAGTCGCTTGGGGCAAGTTCTTAGCCCACGAGAAAGATAAACCTTCCTCCCGACTCGAGCAACACACGACTAGTAATCGCACACACACAACACCGGGTTATCGTCAATTCCATACACATTCACCACTTGAGTATATTAAATCTAAATTTACGCAGAAATACTAAACATAATTTAGATGCATAAAGAAAATCTAGTTCTACTCACATTCTACCATAGCATGCGAAGTGACTAGAACACTACATGAGTCAACATCGCACTCCAAATAATAATTCCTACGTTAACAATCTATTTCACATTCCGACCAAAATAGTTTAAACGGAACAACGACAAAAAGAAAAACACGCACTCAAGTGGGTGAAGTGGTGTGTGAAGCATGAAAAACAAAAATAATGACTAGGATAAATAAAGATACAACCTTCTAGTATGCGGTGCAACTCGTGCACAGTGGGTAACAAAAACCGCTCCCCCAGACTTAAGCTAAACGATATATCTAGAAATTTGAAGCTAAAAGAAGGGAGGAAGTGTTACCCAATGCTCAGAAATGAGCATACCAGACGATTGGCGTTTATGATCACGAATAGTCCGCAGCATCCGCACCATCGAACACAAAACCTGCATGCACAAACTCAAAGCAACAAAAGCAAATACAAAAGCTGAACTAAAAGAAGTTAGAAAAAAGGAAATACGAAAACAGGAAATCTGGGTTGTCTCCCAGGAGCGCTTTTATTTAACGTCCTTAAGCTGGACCAAATACCTGTATTAGCATTGTTTAAAGAGTGCAGGAATTAAAAGAGAAATATTCAGAAGCAGTTCACCACATCAACTAAACACAAATCAGCCAAAAGCGCTCTTATGGTGCGCTTCTCCCGTAGCACGTAGGCGGGAGGTGAAGGCTTTAGGGCCAGCACTGGTATTACCCAATGCTCCCCTAACCTCCACCACCTTGCCACGAAGAGCGGCAGCACGAGCGTCGCGCAGAAGTTTTTCCTTTTTAAGTTTGGTGACAGTCGGAGACTGCCACCGTTGAAAGTTTTCAGAATTTTCCGCCTTAGTGGCGGGTGGCGTCACTTCCGGCATCGTGGTGACTACCGGATCGGCCCAGGAGATGGAACGCTTAGATTGTTTATTACAAGATTCAACACAGGGAGATAAATAATCCGCATCCCGAACTACATTCACGTCAACGTTTCCCGAATTGCAGTCCTCCTCCATCTCGGAATCGAACTCTTTCCGGAAGTCAACCTCTTCTTCCTCATCCGACTGGAGCTCCTCCTTTCCTCCTTCACTTGTTTCTTGATCATGTTTCTTTCCTGCACAGCTTAGAAATTCATCCGAAATAACGAGAGGGGGAGGAGTGGATGTGTCAGCTGTAGCTTCGAGGCGAGTGGGCTGCAGCGCCTTGTTAGGTAAGAGAACACACCCCGTAGCGAAGTCAAGGGTGGCGCTGCTCTCTTTCAAGAACGGCACGCCCAAGATAGGAATGGATTGATTTTCCTGGGGGCCCAACACCTGAAAGTCCGCGACCACGGTCGTCCCCTCAACTATTACTTCCACATTTCTCACTTCCCCCTCAGATTGGATAATAGTGCCGTTAGCGAGAATAAGCGATTTCCTTTCCTCCGTGTTCATCTCAAGTTGTAATTTCGCAACATCTTGCAGTGCAATGACGTTGCGGGAGGAACCGGAATCGCATAAAGCTTTTGTTTCAACCTTATTGATGGCACAAGAAATTACCAGCTCACTCGGTTCAACCTCTACCACATCCCCGAGACTCTTCCCCTGATCAATTGGGTTCTTCTCCGTGTTGCTGGGAAGGGTCCCCTGCGATCGCTCGGTTAGCACTTGGGCCAATTGGCCCAACTGCGTTTCCAGGTTTCGCATGGATGCAGTTTGATTTACCATATTTGAATTAGCTACTTGCATGAATTTCTCCATCATCTCTTCTAGACTACTCCTTTTTTGAGTAGGGGGTGCTTGATTATAGTCCGGGTGTGGTGGCCTCGGTTGGCTCCCGGAGGCATAAGCATCGTTTTGATGCTGCCCCGGTGCCCATCGTTGGCCAGGTGTGTTTGGATTCCACGAGAAGTTCGGGTGACTTCTCGCTCCCGGATTATAAGCATTATTGAAAGGCGCCCCCCTAGGCTGATTTCCTACATAATTAACAGATTCGTTCAAGTTCAAGTGTGCGAAGTCACCTGCCACGTTGTTCCCCGAACACTCATACGCGTGGTGGCCTTCGCCTCCACATCCCTCGCAGGTAATGACAACAGCAGTCACGGATGGAGAGGGGAGAGAGTCGACCATGAAAAGACCTCGGCCGCTTCTTGGAGCATTTCTCCCTGCAGTCCAGAATGTACTGTGGGAGGCAGTGTCGCGCAGAATTCGAAGGGCTTCCTCAGGGGTGTGGTTCATCAAGGTGCCACCCGCCGCAGCATCGATCATTGCCCGATAGTTGGGCTCGATCGCGAAGTAGAACAATTCAACCACATTCCATGGTTGGAGCTCGTGGCCAGGGCAACGGCGAAGGAGATCGTTGAGGCACTCCCAAGCTTCAGCAAGGGTCTCTTGGTCAAGTTGGCGAAATGTGGCGATCTCCCGCCGCAAGCTTACAATCTTATCCACAGGATGGAATTTAGCAAGGAACTTGGATGCGAGGGCATCCCAAGTTGCAGCAGTCCCGGGCGGAATGGAG
Organism: Dactylorhiza incarnata; assembly: GCA_033032865.1. Classification (NCBI taxonomy): domain Eukaryota; kingdom Viridiplantae; phylum Streptophyta; class Magnoliopsida; order Asparagales; family Orchidaceae; genus Dactylorhiza; species Dactylorhiza incarnata. Next base: position 1,219,574 of record JAWHQI010000098.1, read on the forward strand.
TGGAGCCACACCTTTGCTTTGTCGCGGAGTGAAAAGGGAAACAGTCTGAGCTTGACTGTGTCGTCAGCAATCCCTGCGTAGCGGAAGGTTCCGCAAATATCAGAAAATTCTGCCAGATGCAGATGCGGGTCTTCGCTGACCAGCCCGGAAAATTGAGCGTTGTTCCGGATAATGTTCAAGATTGCTGGCTTAATCTCGAACTGATTATTCATAATGTTTGGCCCGAACCCCGGATACACACTCCCAGCAGTTGGAGTGGTGTAGTCCCTCATCGTGCGGGGTCGAGGCCTAGCTGCCTCCTGCTCAATCCCAGGCTGATGTTCCCCCACGCCGGGCATTCTCGGATCAACATCATTTGGGTCTACCTGATCACCCATGGCCGCTTGTACAGCCGCAGCGCGCCTTCGCGCGCGAGCAGTTCGTTCGATTTCTGGATCAAAAGGTGCGAGTTCACCTGCGACCTGCCTCTGCATGAACTGTCAAAAACAAAAAGAAAAACAAAGAAAATAAAAAACAACTGCTCGTATAACGAAAGTCACAACACAAGACGAAACACGCCTGCACTCCCCGGCAACGGCGCCAAAAACTTGATGCGTGTCGGCAAGTGCACCGGTCGCTGTCAAGTAATAATTGTGGAGAATAATTTCCCCGGATGTCGGTCTCTTGAGGAATGCAGGATGGGTGAACGAATCGCGCAGTGATTATTGTTACACAAGCGTTCAACAAACACAAAGATGGGGCTTTTGGTTGGTTTTCCTAATCTTATCAACAACAAAAGAGATGCGGGTCGAAAACACCGCTTCGCAAAGTGAGGTGGATGCAACGACTGCGATGCCGTGCTTCGTGAGGCGGATGAAGTGAACTCAAGTGCGAGAGGGTGAGGGTCGCAAACACCTCTTCACAACCGCCGTTAGCTCTTGCTAACGCGGATCAAACACCTTGCGTGCGTGCGCGAGTGAGTGAGAGAAAGCGGAATGAATCACCACCAAACCATGAAGAACAACAAAGAAATATTCATTTCCATCAAAATAAACATCACAATATTCGAGTATTGCACGGTTCAAAGAGTACAACGAGGGAAAAGAGGAAAGAAATAACCGGTGGTGAAGACTAGCGGCCGTTCACGGCCGGAATGGTAGGTTGTCGGGCTACCTCCGGACTCGGGCGGACTATGCTTCCGGCGTAGAGAGCTGTCACGATATCCCTACGTAGCTCCGTCGTCTTCGACTTCAGGTTCCTTCTTCTTCTCACCGGGCGGAATGAGAGAATGGTTGCTTGGAGGCTTGCGGACGATGGAGAACACTCACGGACAATGGAGGAAGTCTTGGAATGGATGGAGGAGGCTTCCCCTTGCGTAGGAGATGAAGTGGAGGCGTCCCACGGTGGAGATCGGCGGCGTACGGAACAGGAATCCCGCTCCCGGAAGTGAACGAACGCCCTAAAATCGCAACAGGCGTTTAAATAGGCGCTGGATTAAATACTGCGCACGGTCATTGGCGCACGACCAGTGGTCGTGCGCACTAGAATTCTGCGATCGTGCGCACTGCCTGGGTGGAACCTGCAAGATACGAAATTATAAAATAAAATGTTCGCACGACCAGTGGCGCACGACCGGTGGTCGTGCGCACAATCGTTGATGGTCGTGCGCACTGCACCAAACAGAACTCGTGAAAACGGGTTAAGTGCACACGATCAGTGGCGCACGACCAGTGGTCGTGCGCAATAGAACCGGCGATCGTGCGCAGTGTTCCTGTGCAGAATTGCACCGGGAACACCTGCACTACTCCTATTCCAGCACAACCACAGATCTAGCCACTGAAAGTGCCACTTAACAGCACAAGAATACTACTAATGACAATAAGCACGAAAATCACACCAAAGTGGGCCAAGATGTGCACCTAGCATGGATTATCAAATATAAACTATAACAAGGCTAAAGTGCGGAGAAATGACTAAATAACAGCCCGGATGAGTCCATAAATGTGTATATGATCAGGACTCATCACTCCTCACAAGGGAGGTCGCCCAAGGGGCGATATCCTCACAAGGGAGGTCACCCAAAGGGCGATATCCTCACAAGGGAGGTTGCCCAAGGGGCGACCTCACGAGGCGAGATCGCCCAAGCGGCGATCTCCTCACAGGGGAGGTCGCCCAAGGGTCGACCTCTCGGGGGGCGAGGTCTCCCAGGGAGGTGACCTCCTCATGAGGGAGGTCACCCAAGGGGCGACCTCATGGGGGCGAGGTCGCCCAGCGACCTCCTCACGGGGGAGGTCGCCCAAAGGGCGACCTCACAGGGCCCGAGGTCGCCCAAGGGGGCGACCTCTTCACATGGGAGGTCGCCCAAGGGGTGACCTCACGAGGCGAGATCGCCCAAGGGGTAATCTCCTCACAGGGAGGTCACCCATGGGGCGACCTCATAGGCGAGGTCGCCCAAGGGGGAAACCTCCACACGGGGAGGTCGCCCAAGGGGCGACCTCACGGGGGCGAGGTCGCCCAGGGGTGCGACCTCCTCATGGAGGGGGTCGCCCAAGGGGCGACCTCACGGGGGTGAGGTCTCCTAGGAGGGCAACCTCCTTATGGGGGAGGTCGCCCAAGGGGTGACCTCACGGGGGCGTGGTCGCCCAGGCGACCTCCTCACGGGGAGGTCGCCCAAGCGGCGACCTCACAGGCCCGAGGTCGCCCAAGGGGGCGACCTCCTCACAGGGGAGGTCGCCCAATGGGGGACCTCACAAGGCGAGATCGCCCACGGGGCGATCTCCTCATGGGGAGGTCGCCCAAGGGGAGACCTCACAGGCGAGGTTGCCAATTAGAAATCAAAACAAAATAATTCAAAGATAAATCGAAGATAATCAAAAAGAGAGCTTGCCAATTAGAAAAATACAAAACATATTTTAATTCATTCGAAAGTTCATCATGACCAAGTGCTAAAGGAAATTTAGCTACTCATCATAATATTAGGAATACAAGTAGAAGATGAAGAAGACATGGTAAAATAATCTACAAAAACTTGAATTGAAATTGCAATAATAGAAAACTTACCACTTGTTAATTTACTAGCTAGAACATCAAAAATAGTAAACTAATGCTGAAAATATACTCCAAAAACAAAATCCAATACTTCTGGAGATTGCTGCCTTTTATAGGTGAAAATTCAAGGTGTCACGCCCTTGGTCAAGCCCGTGGCCAAGGGCAAGCGTATGTGCGACTTGAAAGCCCAAGAATGTTAGGGGAGAGAAATTGCCGAAAATCAATTCCATGGCGAGTCACGGTGTAGGTCATGCCCGTGACCTTGGGCATGTCTTGACCGAGTCTGAAAATAGCAGGAAACGGCGCGAATAAGTCTGACAATAGTGCTTTCGGGAGGAGAACTTGTAGTGGCTGCTACTTCCTGCTTTAAAACTCTCGCGATGCTGGATTTGCGAGATGATTCCGCTCCAGCACCTCCATGGATACAATAGATGTCCCCTAAGTGGCCCACATCATTGACTTCGACGCATTTGGTAGAAGGATGGATGTCACCATAGCATCCGGCGTCTTCGACGACGGCGCATTCCCAGGTTACTTCTACTGTTTCTTTCTCTTTTCTCTTCTCGGTGGTTGGCTCAGCAATTGCATCTTTCCGAACTAGACCCCGGAGCTTTCCTTCTCCAAGGAGTCTCTCTATAAGCAAACGAAGGGCCCGACAGTCTTCGGTTAGATTCCCCCCTTCTTTATGATATTCACAATAAAGGTTCGGATTCCGACTGCGGATATCCGACTTCAGAGTAGCAGGCCTTTTGAAATCTGGCCTCTTTTGCAGAATCTGGACCACTTCGTCCATGGTGACGTTTAAGGGAGTGAATGACTCTTGCGAGTCATCATATTGAGTGGATGGAAGGACTGGAGGTGGCTGCGCGGTATACTGTGGTAAGTATACCGGCATGATTTGCGGAAGAGGAGCGGATGGAGCGGGAGCGATGGACAACGGTGGTTTCTGATCTTGAAACCGTTGATGGCCCATGAATGGTTGCTTATTTTTGTAGTTTCTCCCCCTTTGGGAACGGGGTTCAAAGTGGGACTGATTCGATGGCGGATGATGGAAGGACGGATTTGACTGCTCCTTGTCGCTTACCAGCTTTGCGACGTAGCCCGGATTGCTCTTCTCTCCTCTGATAAACATATTTGCCAAACTTATCATTTCCTGATAAGTCCTAGGCTCCCTTATATTTGCTTCAACTTTTAGGGGGCCCTCTCTTAGGCCATGGATGAGGGCGACCCTATACAGCTCTGGATCCACATTTTGGACCTCCATGATCTCTTTCTGGAAGCGGTCTACGAAACGAGCCCACGTCTCGTCTTCCCGCTGTTTAATATCGAAAAGGGCCACCGGGCCACTTTTTCTCTTCTTTGAGGTAGAGAATCTCAGCAGGAATTCCCTTCGTAGCTCAGCGAAACAACGGATTGACCTGGGGTGCAACCCGTAAAACCATTCTCTTGCTTGTCCTTCAAAGGAGGTCACAAGAAGCTTGCACTTAGTTGCATCAGTCAAGGTTCTAAGAGCAATGGCTGACTCGAAGGCTTGTAAATGAACCGTGGGATCAGTCTCCCCATTGAAAGCTAGCAGGCGAGGCTCTCTGAAATTATTAGGGGCTGGTTCCCCTCGGACTTCGTCCACAAAGGGAGAAGTTTCTTCCATATCTTCATATAGAGGAGCAGGATAATAAGTCGCTGGAACTGCAGCTAATCGCGTGCAAGCCGCTTGATAACAGGATCGAGCAGCAGCTTTTGGCGGATAGGAATGACGGGCAGCACCCTCTTGCGGGTAGGAAACGTGGGCAGAATGAGAGGCTGCCCCCTGGAAGTCGAGGACCCGAGCCGGCATGCTGTGCGCGGCTTCTTGATAGAAGTTTTGCCTAGCCGCAAAACCTTCTTGCTGGGGCTGGAAGTTAGCGACTTGTGGTAGCGGGTAAGGAGGAGGTGGAGGAAGGACCGGGGTCACTGCCTGATTAGCCGTGGCTTGCTGTGGAACTAGCCGCTCGGTTAGCATTGTTAAAGTCTGACTGATCGCTTCAAGTCGCTGATCAGTGGCCCTCTGAGCCCGCTCGACTTCTCTCCTTGATTGCTGCAAGGCTTCCCACAAAGAGTCCTCGCTGTGATCGGAGCGTTCTCCAAGGGGGAACTGACGGTCTGACATTGTGGTGAGGATTTCACCGACAATCCGCGATCTGAAGGTCACGTGTTTTTGTTGAGTCCGAAATCGCACCTCCGAAGGAAATCAGAGGCTGCGGGTTGCCCGCTACTTTTTAGGTGGGGAAAATTGGACCGCTAGCAGCGGTCAAGGCCAGACTTCACCCGTCACGATGAATGCCACTCCTGTGATGGGCTTTCCTTTATTAAAATGAGGTGGTTACAAGTGCAGGAAAGAAGAAGCCGGCCGGTCAGACAGTCCGCAAGACGGGAAACTCGAGACCGCAGCTCAAACAAGCAAGCTCCTGGATTCGAGTGTGCGTCCCTTGGGAATAGTGCCGCCCCCTATTTATAGGCTTGGGGGCCTGCCCGAACGGGCAGGGATAAAATAACCGCCTGCCCGGGTACAGGAGAAACGGGCAGGCGGTGACAGGATACACAAAGAAGGAAAGAAAGAAGCCGCGCGGCTTGGCGGCTTGCCCTTCCGACCTGTCTGACCAGAGGCTGAGGATGACGCGACCAAGGTGACGATGCAATCCGAGCAGTCTCTGTCTTGAGGCCGCGGCTTGTTCTTTGATCTCGAACCTTGGCTTGTCTCTATGGTACAATCCGCACGGTCTCCGACTTGAGACCGCGACTTGCCTTGTTAGACTTGGGCTTTGATAATCTTCAGCACTTAGATGCGATCTAAATTATGTCAGACCGCCCGACCTGTGCTAGTTGGTGTTGATGGACCTTGTACAACCTGAACCAGGCGACTTGGATCTGCAAACCGCACGGTCTGCGAGTAATCCTATTGAAAGCGGTCTTCTGGGTAAACATCAATAGTTTGTAATCACTTTTTCTTAGCTTGTAATTCCTTTTGAAATTAATAAAATAGTTCTTTTCTCCTTCTTATTCTATTCTCAATTTCATTATGTACCTTTTTATTTTCATAAATTCCCCCACCTCTATGAGTAGCTAAACTTCTATTAGCACTCAGTAGAGATGATCCAAGGAATAATATAATTCATGAAGTAATGTAGAATGCCTTTTTCACTTCTTGGAAATGCTTAAGTTTTATCCTTGATCTATTTTTAATGAGGTTATATTTTCGATATATAATTCTCATACTTGTTTTCGTATTTAATTTAGTCGAGCCATTTATAATACGAATCGATCATTCAAGGATAAAGAGAGTTGCATCCAACCCTCGAGAGAGGATAACATAAATCTCCCGGATTGGAGTCAAATCCAATAGAGGGGTTCAATTAGATAAAGCGAGTTTTATGTGTTTTGATTCTTGAGTGAAAGTTTGATTGATCAACCTAAACTCAGTTGAATGCATCCTCGACAGAGGTGCGTTTAGAATTCGGGAACCTCCACGGTCGAAGTAGTTTTCTTAAGAGAATTAGAACTTTTATTTTCTTCTATTTTATTTCCAAGGTGATTCAATATCGAGTGCTAGTTTTCTAAATCGTCACTTTAAACATTATTTTAATTCGCCGCACTTTTTCTTATAAACAAACCAATCCCAAGTTTTAATTGATAAAAATAATAGAGATTTTCCGAAGTAAGAATATTCAACCACCCCGAGTCTAATACGACCTTGGTTTTTATAATCATATACTTCTTTCAACGCGGTACACTTGCCATTGTAGTTTGCGGATATAGTTTTGCGCACTAGAATCTAAGCAATAAACATTCCCACTCCTTGTGCCTGAGAGATTGACCTCTAAGTCAGTTGACTTTTTGATCAAGCACTTGTCAATGTGGAATTCAATAACATAGCCCAAGTCACATAGTTGACTATGTTGGATCGGTAAGCGCCCTTAGAGGGGGGCTGAATAAGGGTTTTAAAAACTTATATTATATTTTGAAATACCTGAAAGATTAGGAGATTGAAATAGTGATTTATAATGAAGATCTAAATTGTTTTATAATGAAAGAGTAAGAAATAAACAATTTAGAGAAATGAAGAGTAAATCAATTTCATTATAAAAAGAGACATGATTATTATTGATAAAAATTGATTACAAAACTAGATTTCTATGACGCTAGAAATCAAAGGCAAATAAGTGAAAATCCCTTTTTGTTTTCTATCCCGACTCGTATCCCCATGAATCGAAGGCTTTAGCCTATCCTTCCCAAGATACGGCCTCAAGCCGCTCTAGCCAATACTTCACCGGATATGGCCTCGAGCACCCCCTAGATAGATCCCCCTTAGGTTTTTGTCAATGACCGAATGAGCTGAAATGACCACAACTAAGTACCCGTCAGCACGGGGCGGTCCCCTAGAAGCTTCTGATTTGAGCCAAGATGGATGGAGTAGGGCTAGTCTAAGATAAGACAGACCGATCTAGATTCTCCTGCTCGAAACTTCACCCCTTGCCCGGTCTCTCCTTATCTAGTCAATTCATATACACCGGGTCATAACAGACAGAAAAGAAAGAACCTCTCTTCTAAAGTCAGACACTTGGGTCAGAACAGATAGGCTGCTTCAACTCATGTTCAGTTCAAGCCCGAGTCCCATATATAGGTGAGACATAGATAGTGGAGCCGACTCACGACCTGGAGTTAGAAGTGACTTAAATCTTTACAGGGACAAGTCTAGGGCTGACCTTGAACCCTTGCTTTACAGGGCGCACTAGCTGTAGCAGCACTGCCCGCTAGAATTTATCTGACCTAACCTAGATCTAGTCGCCAACACGAGGTGAATTTCAGCCCTAAGTCCTACCCAGACCTAGTTGCCAACACGAGGCGAATTTCAGCCCTATGTCCTACCCAGACCTAGTCGCCAACACGAGGCAAATTCACTACACGATTATAAGAAAAGATGTGGAATAAATAACAACAATATAAAACTCCCTATATGGATCTCTTAGAGAAGTAGACGAAGACCCACAGAGTATGATCATAGTCGATGCGGTCTTTCGTTACGGTGATGAAGCGTGTTGAAATCTTCTCCAATGATCTCCTTAAGCCTTCATGGATTTGTGGAGTATCTCTTTCAATCTTCCTCTCTATGCTGTTGCACGAAGCTCTAGAATTTAGGATCATAAGATGATGAAGAATATGGATCCAAGGGGTCCTTTTTATAGCCTTGGAGCTAGCGCCCGCGCTATCACTACCGTCAGCGCTATCCCAGATTAGGAAATATTCTCCGCGTGAGAATCCTTCATTTTAAGCAAGCCGACCGCCTTCCTCTATTTCATTGTGCTACCACCTGCTCTAGTAGATACCGCCTGTGCTAGGTGCTACCGCCTGTGTTAGATGCTATAACCTGGCGCTATCTCCTTCTATAATCGCATCCCGGAATTTCTCTAATCAGAGCTAGCGCACGCGTTAGGTGCTACCGCCAGCGCTGGTGGACATGTTGGAATTCTGTCTTCAAACTTGGGGGCAACCTTCATATGTTATCCTTGACTCAAATGGAATTGTTTTCCTGCACACTTAAACACATAAGATCAAATACACATAGGATTTGTTATTCTCAAACCTAGGAGATGCAGAAGACCATGTTCCAACAAACTCCTCCTTTTGATAATAACAAATCCATTAATGATAAACCAGATTATTAATATATAATCATGATGAAACCTACTTGTGTGTGTGTGAGAGTGATGACTTAGGATAATTGTAGTTTTTTTGGTATTTAGAATTGCTCCCCCTAAATACATGCTCCCCATAATTGATTGCTCCCCTAATATGTAAGCTATCATTTTAATTAATCATGTTTGTTTTTTCCTTTTGATAGCAGATTTTATTTTTCATGTTAGTTCTCCCCATTTTGTTATTAGCAAAAGTGGGCAAGGAAGCAATAGACATAAAATAGGATTTTTGATTAAAAAGATAAGGCATGAGCGAGCTTTTTAGAGGAAATGAAATGATAAGGTGTTTTAAGCATAATAAGATAATGATTTCCAAGGAACCAATCTACCCAGATAATATGTCTTCACCCTAGACCTGTACTAAGTGACGGATGGTCCTGAGGAGTTGCATATATGCCGTAGGATGGGGTCTTAGTCCCATATGCAAACACTAGAAGATACTCAACCTAGCACTCTTTCCCCTCAGTGCCTCACAAGGCCCCACTGGAACCCACCCCGGTTAAGGACAAGACATGACTTAGAGGTTAGGTTATCTAATGCCTACAATCCTACGCCCCCGCTATGGTGAGATATGTAATCATGGGATTATAATCATTGGAAACATTAAGCATTTAAAACTAATGATAAGTTCATAGCCTATGGGTTTATATATTTATTTGAATTTTTAAAAAACTCACATAACTATTTTGAAATCCATTAATCAATTAGAGTTTTTAGCATAAAAATGATATTCGTATTAGAACAACCAATATAAATTCTACCAAGCAAGTCTACCACTTGTTGAAAAAGGAATTTTGAGATTTATGACTTTGATAAAAGCATGAAAACACACGGCAAAAAAAATATGGTGATGATGTAGAAGACTTATAGAAATACAAGAAACATCTTTTTGTAATCATGTCTATTCATAAGAAGATATATGAGTTAAATTTTAAAAAGGAAGATGTTTTTGTAAATCAATTTGCATTTAAAATCATTAAGTTTGACAATAAAGTAACCAAGCATGAAAGAAGGATATCAAAGAGAAACTCCTACAATGTTATTATAATCCATAAATTCCAAACATACCAAACATTGTAGAAAGCATGCTAGGTTATCTAGTGCATTTATAAATAAAGAGGAGTATCAAATTTAGCATTAGGATCCAATACTCATGAGAAGAAGTGTTATGAAAGATAATGATGTTGGCATAAGTGTATTTTGTATAGAGTAAACAAATGATTTAATCAAAAATACAAGACATATATAGAGTAAAGTGCATAATAAAATACCAATAATTTTACTTCCACACACTTCAATGCACATAAAAATGTACAACTACCAAGGTGCTTTGCACACACAATGCTCATTAAGACTTATCATGGTGCAAAGTAGTGCTTGGGGGATCACATACTTTATTTTTCAATATATATAATTTTTGTGATCCGACGTACTTATGAATAAGTGGTTTAAAAATGAAGGTTTGCACAAGACACTTTACTATTCTTTCCAAGGTGCTCAACCTCACAATGCTTATTAAGACTTATAAGGAGGTTCAAGTAGTGCTTGGTGGAGTTATCTTTGTCAATTTATTTCATGATTATTGTTTGTACAAAGTTCTCCGAATACACTTGTTTTGCAAACCAATGTAATTTTGAAAGCACAACCACTTTTCTTAAATATTAAGAGTGCAAATAAAGGTGGTGTAGGTAAGATACTTCTGCAAAGTTTAATTCATGGTATAGTTACAATACACAAGTATGCATTCTTAGATTAAAAGCACATGTATACTTTGCCAATATAAGTGAGTGAATAAAAATCATTATCAACCATAAAACATTTACTCATACTTAGAGGCATGCTAAGCTTGGTTCTACACAACCTTTTCATTACGATTGGTGCACATATGAGTAGATATATCAAGGCATAATTAAAACAATATTCAAAGTAGTTTGAAAAGATGAATTGTAACATTGTAGAAGGTCTAAAGGATGGATTAAATCATGCTTGATTTTCACTATAAAGTCCATATAGTATTTTTGATATTTTTGAAAAATAATTTTGATATTAAAGTTTGAACTCTTAAAATTGATCTTAGACTTCCCGAGGTCTATCCTGTGAGGGGTTCACACCAGTACTAGGAGATGTGATGGGGTGACATCCCAAATCTCCCTTTCGCAAGATACATGTAAATAGAAAAGTTAGGTTCAAAAAATAATTTTTGATGTCTTATATTTTTGTATTTGATTTTTGCATATAGAAATAGAAATCAAACAAATAACGAAAGAAAGGAAGTAAGAAGAATATTTTTTTTTGTAATTTGGCTTTTGAAATTTTGTATTTTAATTTTTCAAAAATCAAATATAGGCAGAAATGCAAAAGTGAGTAGTACATATAAAATAAAATATTTTTAGTGATTTTTTAGGATTTTAAAATTACAGAAAATCACATAGGCGAGCTAGCGCCGACCCTAGCTCGCAAACAGTACACTATTTTGTAAGATTTTGAAAGTTCCATTTTTTGATCTTGATTAAGTGTCCCAAAAGTAGTTTCATGCAGAAATTTTATAAATTTTGGAGATGTCTAGATAGTGCAAATTGCCTAAAACATTAGCGATTTTGTATATGACTTTACCGAATAAACATTGCATGAGATATATTTTATTATACCTTCATTTTGACTTTTCTAAAGCCTTGTGTTTATCAAACTAGTATAACTTGAAAAAGATAGGAAATGAAGACACACGATATCATGTTCGAATAAGACAAATAAGCATGATTTAAATGATTAGTATGAAATGATGTTCATGCGAAGAATAACATAGATATGTCCTAGATAAGAATACCCGGCCTGTATATGTAAGAACCCCCATTTTTTGCTATAAAACCGGGTCTTATGCCCAGAACCACCGCTTTGCGGTGACACCAACTCTCGGGAAGGTCGCCACTACAAAATGCCGATCCTACCGGCCATATCGATCACAGAAGAAGAAAAGTATAAACGAACAAATAGAAGTTCAAGTCCACAAATCACATGCTATATATAAAAATGTCTACATAATATAACTGAAATAACAAAGGTTACAATAATAAAAGGGCTCATGCCCTGTACATCATGTCCTCAATACAAGATCACTCGCAGAAGCTAACTACTAATCAATCATTGATCCTGGAACTGGTGCTCCTGTGCTAGACTGTCCCGCCTCCATCTGCTTCGGCCTCTGGTGCTGTTGCGTCTCCACGGTCCCCTAAAATGATATGGTCCAATGAACGTTAATAAAAAAGACTAAGCCTCGTTTCCCCCCATCCATCCCCCAATGGACCTAGGCACCGAGCGGGAGAACGAAGCGGAGGACATTAAGGGGTATAGACAAAGCAGATGGCATGGACTAGCTATAGGAACAACTACCACTACACAAGTGTATATATATAATTAAAGCGGTAAATAAAGCATAATAAAGAGCATGTAAAGGACAGTAAGTAAGAGTAAAAAAGTAACCATTGATTTATAGGAATGCCCAAACAAACCAATAGACCAAGGGGTCGTTTAGCATGGCCTATCGTATAAAAAGTTCCATAACCAATTTACACGATAGGGGTAGGGGTTGAAATTCATTTGTTGAAACCAGAGAACTGGTCTCGACGTTCGCAAGGGGGATGCAGCTAACCCTTACTTGACCTGAGCGAGTCCCTTGACCAGTCACTAAGAACCGAAGAACCTTTCCCTTGGAGAATACCTAAGTCCACAAACGAACCCCTTAAGCTGCAGTGTGGAGGTCCCAACACATACCCGAAAGCTCACATGGAACTTCCCCTCCCAAGTCAATGCTGAGCCTGGGCACCTTGGAGGGCACTAAGGATCACCTCACCGTTCACCTTCAATGACAGGGGGAGGGGAGGGGTAGTGCTTGCTCACACGCGAGGGAGGGGGGTACCAACAACCCTTCCTAAGGTGCCCATGGGAGTCTATTTATAGACTTCCCAAAAATTGAGCTGCGGATAGCCAAAAATCTACTATTCGCAGCCCAACAACCAACCCGAATGACCGAAACAGGAGGGGGGGTGAGTGGAGCTTGAGACATCCACTCCCCCCTTGCTGGGGGTCAATTGAGTGGACCGAGGTCCACCACCCTGACTGGGCGAGTGGACCTTACGGTCCACTCAACCCACTGGGCAAGTGGACCCTTGGTCCACTCGCCCCCACCTTGGGCGAGTGGACCCAAGGTCCACTCCCCCCCCCCACTCGGGCGAGTGGACCAAGGGTCCACTCGCCCGGGTCCTTGGGCGAGTGGACCGAGGGTCCACTCGCCTGGGGCCTTGGGCGAGTGGACCTAAGGTTCACTCGCCCAAGGAGATCTCCCCCCCGACCTTCTCTTTCTCGATCCTTAACGGTTTCTGATGGCTTGGTTTGCTGCGTTGCGGTCACCTTCTCCGTCATGACCTCATCCATGTTGGGTCACACCGACTCGAAAAATATGAGGGTTGTACAACAATGCTTATGCTATGACATGCAAATTTATGCAGTTTAATGATATGTTCATACAAGTGCAACTCACACACCTCGACTCTATGCGTACAGACCTTTAGTTCCCCCTTTTTGGAGCTAACAAGACTCCCAAGATACTCCCATAGTGGCAAACGGAAGCGGTGGGTTGGGCCTTACCCACCTCTAGGTTGGTATTCACACTACCTAACCTAGACCTATTGTACGCCTCAACGCAAAACCGCAGAGCATCTGCGTACTCTTACTGGCTGAACCACCAGACTTTCATGGCTAAGTGCAAATTCCACACTTGCCGAGTCAATGTATTGACATCGGTGTGAACGACTGTCCAATACCGAAGACACACCACCTTTATGCACATGCAAACATGTTTACAATCTACCTCCGAGCCATAAGCTCCCTGGGCTAACCCGCCCATCACCATAACCTCCCAAGCCACCGGCTCACCGGAACGACCCGTCCGTGTTGAAATTGTTGAAGTGAAGTGGATAGGAGTCCGGCCGGTTTGAAGGCTGGAGACCGTAGAGACCGCGCGGTCTGCGCTGGTGCTCTGGCGGTTTGTTCCTGGCGATCTGGTGCGATCGGCCAGCTTGCTTCTTGGTTTAGGTCGCTGGTTCTGGCGACCTGTTGCGGGTTATTTCCGGTCTTGTTCTAGTCGGTCTGTTCTTGGTTGACCGATGAGACCGGGCGGCCTGGTTGTGCTGTTCTGGCGACTTGGTTCAAGTCGGCCAGTTGCTTCTCTGTGTTGGCGATCTCAGGAAGGGTGATCGCTGTGTCTGCACGGCTTGTGCGCGACTTGCTGCTGACTTCGGTCTTGGACTGAATTTTGTCCAAGTGCTGTGTTCGCGCGGTCTAGTTTTGGAGACCGTTCGCGAGCTGATGGGTGGTGACTGTATCCCGGTTTGTGCGGTGACGACATCCGTCCACCCGCCTATAAATAGGGGTGCATGGCCCATCATTCAGAACGAGAACTGTAAGAACATGAGCCCGGATAGATTCTTGCGGTCTCAAGTTTGAGTTCGCGCGGCTTGGTTGCAAGTTAACCGTTTGTTGTGTTCGCAGGTTTGCGGTCAGCAGGTTTCGGTCTCCTTCCTTGGTGATTTCCGGTGGCTCGAATAAACAGTTCGTCTGCGGCTTGTCAGCGAACTGGTTTATTGTTCTTGTGCTGTTCGCAGTAAACTCAGCGATCAGGCGACCTTCAGCGGTTAGGCGATTTGAGTTCGGTCTGGCGACAGCTTCAGTTCTTTGTTCATTTGAATAAGCTTCAGTTCGTGCGGGCTGAGATTGCGGTCTGGCAGTGCAGTTTGTCTGCTCCTGTTCGTGCGGTCTCAAGGTGTTTCTGCGGTCTGACTGTGCAAGCGGTCTGGGAGTACAGCAGAACAATCCGGGCGGCCTGAACCTTTGTTGCAATCCGTGCGGTCTCTTTCTGGCAGACCGCCGGTTTCTGTTTTTTGGTGTGTTTTTTCTTCTCGTCTCTGTGATTCTTATGAATCATGTCTCGCCATGTATGCCTCGCATTGTAAAGCAGTATTATTTCAATAAAGATTTCTTGTGTTGCTGGTTTTGGCATTGTGGTTGTTTTGGCATTGTGGTTGTTTGGCTATAACTCTTATTGATACAACTCCTGCTTACTCCTAAACGGTCCAATCAAAAATTTTAACATGGTATCAGAGGGAGGTTCCTGGAGTGGATAAGCAGTGATCAACTAGAGTTGCCATCGTCTTTGTGAAGAAGAGACCACATTGATTGCCATGGAAGGCAGTTTCGCAAGAGGTCTTGGTATTGAACTCCTCACATCGACTAACTTCAAAAAGTGGAAGTCATGTATGGAGAGTTATTTGATTGGCGAGGATCTTTGGGAGATAGTCGGCGGAGAAGACACACAGGAGGTGTTTCCAGCAGGTGATAATATGGCAGAGGTGAGGCTTTGGAGGAGGTTGAATGCTAAGGCAGAGTTCACTCTCAAGAGGGCTATTTCACCAGAGCTGTTTGATCATATTATCGGATGTAAATCTGCTGCGGAGATCTGGACATCCTTGGATGGATTGTTCAATAAGAAGAATGTAGCAAGGCTACAGTTTCTTGAAAATGAGTTGGCTAAAGCCTCTCAAGGTGATCTTTCTATTTCTACCTTCTTCCTCAAGATGAAGAATCTCACGGCAGAAATTTCTGCTTTGGACCCTGATGAGCCAATCTCTGAGGCAAAACTGAAGAGGCATATCATTCGCGGGTTGCGGAAGGAGTATCTTGCCTTTGTGACTTCAGTTCAGGGTTGGGCAAATCAACCGTCGTTGTTGGAGCTGGAGAACCTTCTTGCTTCGCAAGAAAGTTTAGCAAGACAGATGGCGGGGGTTTCTATCTCCGGGGGAGAAAGTGATGTGATGTTCTCTGGGAAGAGGAAGAAGAAATGGGAGAAGAAGAAGCCGGGTCATGATGGACCCTCCACTTCAGGTCAGCAAGATAGGGGCTATGCTCCTAAGTCTGATGGGAAGAAGAAAGGTGAGGGACCAAAGTGCTTTAGATGCAACAAGACCGGGCACTTCAAGAAAGATTGTCGAGTGAATCTTCAGCCGGGACATGTAGTGGAGAAGGAGATGCCAAAGTCTGGTGAAGTTGGATGGGGAGGAGCCTTTGTGTCTAATATAACGGCGATGCCCGTTAAAGCCTTGGCTTCCATCAACTATGAAGAGGACTGGATTGTTGATTCAGGGTGTGGACATCATCTCACCGGAGATGGATCAAAGTTCTCTTCTTTGGCGCCTTACTCAGGTAATAATGCTATCATTACGGCTGATAATTCTATTCATCCAGCAGAGCACGAAGGAGTCGTCTCTCTGAGCAGTGATAAGGGTCCACTCACGTTGAGGAGTGTTTATCACGTGCCTGGTATGAAGAAAAATCTCTTCTCTGTGACCAACGCGGTCGATGCCGGTTATCACGTTCTGTTTGGCCCAACAGAAGTGAAGTTTCTCAAAACTCAACCGGAGATAAAGGGAGAAGTTTTTCATGTCGGCAAGCGGGTGAAGGACTTGTTCGTTTTATCGACAAGTACCTATGTTGATAAGATGAGGACAAACGATGGCGCGGCCATTTGGCATGAAAGGTTGGGGCATGTAGGCATGGACAAATTAAAGGCTATGGCTGTAAAGGGCCGTGTAAATGGCTTGCCTAGCTTGTCTTCCTATGGAGACGGTCATGTCTGCGAAGGATGTCAGTTTGGTAAGTCTCATCGACTTCCATTTGACAAATCGCAAACAAGGTGCAAAGTGCCGTTGGAATGCATCCACGGTGATTTGATGGGACCGACTGCCACCCCAAGCCTTGGAGGCAACAGATACATGTTGGTGTTGATTGACGACTACACCAGATATGTCTGGGTGTATTTCATGAAAGAGAAGTCAGAAGCTTTTGCTAAATTTGTGGAGTTCAAGGAGCTGGTGGAAGGTCGTTTAGGCCTGCGGGTGAAGAAGTTGAGAACTGACAATGGTGGGGAGTTCACCTCTGGTGAGTTCTCAAGTTTTTGTAGGAAACACGGCGTTCGGAGAGAGCTCACTTGTGCCCATACTCCACAGCAGAATGGCGTTGCCGAAAGGAAGATCCATCATCTGACGGAAACTTGCAAATGCTGGCTTCATGCCAAGAGTATTCCAAAGTCCTTCTGGGCGGAGGGAATGTCTTGCGCAGCTTATGTCATCAACAGATTGCCTCTAAGTCCTATCAACATGAAGACCCCTCACGAACTAATGTTCAAGGAGAAGCCGAGTGTTGCTCACCTTCGGGTGTTTGGATCAACCTGCTATGTGCATATTCCTGATGCTCTTCGAACAAAGCTTGATGCGAAAGCAAGGAAGCTAGTCTTTGTTGGGTATGATGAGCGGAAGAAGGGATGGAGATGCATGGATCCTGAGACACGAAGGTCAATTGTTTCTCGGGATGTGGTGTTCGATGAAGTAACTTCCTACAAGGGGAGATCAGGAGTTGAACTACCAGAGGGCAGGGTTGATGAAGGAGGAAAAGCTGCAGGAAGTCTTCAAGTGGAGTTGCCTGTTTCACCAGGAGCTCCAGGTGTGTCAACCTCTGAGATGGAGGCTTCAGGTTCTGGAAGCAGGGGGAGCGATGCTCCATGTTCATCTGGGAAAGAAGCTTGCACAGAAGAAGCGGCTGAGGAGGTGGTTAGTCAGGAGCAACCTCTTAGGAGGTCGAAGAGGACTATTCAACCACCAGATCGATACACAGGAGGAAACATGGTGAACTTTGTTTCTTGTTTCTTTGCTGGTCCCTTAGATGAAAGGGAGCCGTCGAGCTTTGAGAAGGCCAGAGGTGTGAAGGAGTGGGACATTGCTATGCAGGAAGAGATGACAGCTCTCGAGAAGAATGAGACCTGGTCTCTTGTGCCCAAGCCCAAGGGCACTACTCCTGTCACTTGCAAGTGGGTCTTCAAGCTGAAGAAAAAAGCTGACGGTAGTATCGAGCGTTACAAGGCTCGCCTTGTAGCTCATGGGTTCTCACAGCAGTACGGAGAAGATTATGATGAAACATTTAGTCCAGTGGCAAAGATGACTTCGGTTCGATTTGTTATTGCCTTGGCGGCTTCGAGTGGTTGGGAGATTTGGCAACTCGACGTGAAGAATGCTTTCTTATACGGCGAGATTGACAAAGATATCTTCATGATTCAACCGCAAGGCTTCATCTCAAAGGAGTATCCAGACTATGTTTGCAAATTGAAGAAGGCCCTGTACGGGTTGAAGCAAGCGCCTCGGGCGTGGTACGGGAAGATTGCAGAATATCTCTTATTCTGTGGATTCGTTGCTTCAGACTCTGATTCTAGCTTGTTCATCAAGAAGAAAGGGGTGCTTCGGGTGATTGTGCTGCTGTATGTGGATGACATGATTATCACCGGGAACTCGAAGGAAGCTGTTGCAAGACTCAGGGCTGAGCTTGCTATCAGGTTTGAGATGAAGGATCTAGGGGAGCTTCATCATTTCCTTGGACTCGAGGTCCATAGACGGGAGAGCGGAGTGCTCATTTCTCAGGAAGGATATGCAGAGCGAATCGTGAAACGATTTGGCATGGAGGAAGGGAAGAGCAGCTCTATACCTTTGGAGCAACATCATAAGCTTCGGAAGGATGAGGGGAGAATCTTATCTGATCCGTTGGTGTTCCGAGCTCTGGTTGGGAGCTTGATCTATTTGACGATCACAAGGCCGGATATTGCTTATGCAGTTGGCAAGGTGAGTCGGTACATGGCGGAACCACGGAAAACCCATCTTCTGGCGGCTAAAGGCATACTGAAGTATGTGAAGTCGACCTCTGATTTGGGTCTCCTATATAGGAGAGGGTCAAGCTTGGAGTTGCATGGTTTCATGGATGCTGATTATGGGGGAGACGTGGATGATCGGAGATCAACGTCGGGTTATGTCTTTATGACGGGCCCCACAGCTATCTCTTGGTGCAGCAAAAAACAAGACTCGGTGTCTGTTTCTACCACGGAAGCAGAATACAAGGCTTCGGCCTTGGCAGCTCAGGAAGCTATTTGGCTCAGGAGGTTGGTAGAGGACGTTCATCAGGAGGTTCGAGGTCCCACTATGCTACGCGGGGACAATGAGAGTGCTCTCAAGCTGGTTAACAATCCAGTTTGTCACGCGAGGACCAAACATATAGAGATTGAGCACCATTTCATTCGTGAAAAGGTGTTGGGAGGATCTCTTAAGGTCGAGCATGTTCGGAGTGCGGACAATGTCGCAGACATCTTCACAAAGCCGCTGGCAAAAGGACCGTTTACTCGGTTAAGGGAGTTGCTCGGGCTAGTTTCCACTTCCCACTTCAAGGGGGAGTGTTGAAATTGTTGAAGTGAAGTGGATAGGAGTCCGGCCGGTTTGAAGGCTGGAGACCGCAGAGACCGCGCGGTCTGCGCTGGTGCTCTGGCGGTTTGTTCCTGGCGATCTGGTGCGATCGGCCAGCTTGCTTCTTGGTTTAGGTCGCTGGTTCTGGCGACCTGTTGCGGGTTATTTCCGGTCTTGTTCTAGTCGGTCTGTTCTTGGTTGACCGATGAGACCGGGCGGCCTGGTTGTGCTGTTCTGGCGACTTGGTTCAAGTCGGCCAGTTGCTTCTCTGTGTTGGCGATCTCAGGAAGGGTGATCGCTGTGTCTGCACGGCTTGTGCGCGACTTGCTGCTGACTTCGGTCTTGGACTGAATTTTGTCCAAGTGCTGTGTTCGCGCGGTCTAGTTTTGGAGACCGTTCGCGAGCTGATGGGTGGTGACTGTATCCCGGTTTGTGCGGTGACGACATCCGTCCACCCGCCTATAAATAGGGGTGCATGGCCCGTCATTCAGAACGAGAACTGTAAGAACATGAGCCCGGATAGATTCTTGCGGTCTCAAGTTTGAGTTCGCGCGGCTTGGTTGCGAGTTAACCGTTTGTTGTGTTCGCAGGTTTGCGGTCAGCAGGTTTCGGTCTCCTTCCTTGGTGATTTCCGGTGGCTCGAATAAACAGTTCGTCTGCGGCTTGTCAGCGAACTGGTTTATTGTTCTTGTGCTGTTCGTAGTAAACTCAGCGATCAGGCGACCTTCAGCGGTTAGGCGATTTGAGTTCGGTCTGGCGACAGCTTCAGTTCTTTGTTCATTTGAATAAGCTTCAGTTCGTGCGGGCTGAGATTGCGGTCTGGCAGTGCAGTTTGTCTGCTCCTGTTCGTGCGGTCTCAAGGTGTTTCTGCGGTCTGACTGTGCAAGCGGTCTGGGAGTACAGCAGAACAATCCGGGCGGCCTGAACCTTTGTTGCAATCCGTGCGGTCTCTTTCTGGCAGACCGCCGGTTTCTGTTTTTTGGTGTGTTTGTTCTTCTCGTCTCCGTGATTCTTATGAATCATGTCTCGCCATGTATGCCTCGCATTGTAAAGCAGTATTATTTAGATAAAGATTTCTTGTGTTGCTGGTTTTGGCATTGTGGTTGTTTTGGCATTGTGGTTGTTTGGCTATAACTCTTATTGATACAACTCCTGCTTACTCATAAACGGTCCAATCAAAAATTTTAACAGTCCGTACTAACAAGCATTACTGAGTCACAAACTCACCGGGCTAACTAGTCCGCTGCTACAACCACCGAGCCTACCGCTCATACAACCAAACCAACTAACCTCCTTAACCATGGGGTGTGGGTGTGTGCATTATTAAGTTAATCTTGTACATCAACTTATCCCTACAATTTATGGTTAATCTTAGAGTTCCCAAGGATTACCCTGTAAGGGGCTCCCTACGGTAGTAGGAACTATAATGGGATGGTAGCCCAAAGCTCCCTTTCTCAAGACACTTAGTGTTATTGGTAACTACCCATAAGATTACCCCTCTTAACATTTCACTTGAATTAACCTCCTAAGTGTTTCCCGACTCCCCACGGGAAAGACGATCTTTCGTCAATCCCGAGCACAACTTAACCCTTAACTCACGAAGCACGCTCTCATCACATAAACTCCTTTTGGTGACCTTCAATCTCTTCAACCAGACATGGTACACCATCTACCTTCCATTCCCACCCACTGGTCTTCAATTTACCCAAGTTTCACAGTTTTACTATACGCAGACCAAATGGGTTACATGAGTTGCATAAGAGGAGGTACCCCAAATATTCATCCAACTGACTCAAGATTATTACTGGGTGTCTATCATGATATTCGAGGTCTAAATCCAGAGAATCATATTTTCCCTAATTATTTGGCATTTATTATAATTTATCCAACATTGGCCAAGTATGAAATTGAACATGAAGTGTAAGGTCTTCTCATGATATGACCACCATAAAATTATAGTAAATATATGATGTCAAAATAACACTAAAAACAGAATATCACAATTTTGCAGTAAGCTGTAGGCCTCTACTTATAATATTGAATAATTAACCCTATTTAGAAATTAAAGAAGGAATCATCAAAAATACTTCTCCAAAAATTATGGGAAAATTACCAGACCTTTATATTGATCAGAAAAGTCTACTGGCCAAATTCCAAAATTTATCAATACTAATTAATCACATAAATGAATATTCCAAGTAAACTCACACTAGGGAAAATTGTGAAGGAAACTACTGATAAATAATTCCAAAAATTATTCAAACATTCACAGTGTTCTCTACTGCCCTAAAGTGTCCTACCACCAAATTTCATAATTTTCTATAGGATATTTGGCCCTCATTTATTTATCATAATTTTAAGACAAAATAAATGACCTGTGAATGAAGTACTAATTAAATCAATAAATAAATTACACAAAAATTACCAGAGGTCTATATCATGGTTTTATGTAATCTACTAAACTTTCATCAACATCCAAGATCATTTGACCATGTAAATTTCTCTTATAAGGAGGTTCCCAAAAACGGTTATAACCTAAATCAGAGGGGATAAGTGGTCCTAAAAATCTCTTAAAATTTCCTAGAGCATATTTACTCCCTATGAATACGAAGTTTCATAACTATTCAAGGACATATGACCCTATGTCCTTCACAAGGATTAAAGTGCAACCCTAAGGTTAGAACTAGGGTCCTAGGGCATATTTACTCCACATCACCCCAATTTACTAATGGGAGGTGTCTTACATGATATTAAACTAGTGGCCCAAATATCACCTCAGTTTGACGAGATTTGACCATCTTATTCCACCGTGTGCACTTTTGACCTAGTTTGACCAAACTTGGGTCAACTAATTAGCCAACCAAATCAGTCCCAATTGGGCTGAAATTTTTACCAGGGCCGTATAGTAACCATAAGAAGAAACCACCAAAAGTTTGAGGGGATTGGAGGTCATTAGACCCTATAATTAAATAATATATGAATTATTAAATTATTACAAGAAACTTAGAAAACTTTTCTCCTAAAATTCCCATCTTTGGATATGTTAAGGGTGTAGGTACAAATAGCCTAGTTTTCAATTTTCAAGTCAATATCATTTTCCAATCAAAAGTTATTCAAGAAATGGTAGCTGTCCTATACTAGGGACCAGTCCCACCAAAATGGACCTACAGGGAGCTACAGAGCTCTTTTTGGGCTGAAATCAATTTTAAATTAAAGTAGACTCCAAGGGCTACAACTTTGTTGCTGAACACTTTTTATGTAGAGGGCCCTAAGTATTTTTAATAATTTAATCTAAGCACAAAAAATACATTACCAGATTTATGCACAGATCTTAAAGCCAAAATGGATGGCATCCCATCATCTTTTCCAATCAGCCAACAGACAAGGTTGGCCCACCCAAAGATTGCACTTTTTGTAACGGTCCATGCCCATCAACACGGGACCCAGCTGGCACCGCCGACACAGGTAGCCCAGGCCCACCAACACGGGACCCAGTTGGCACCGCCGGTTAAGCCTAACCAAATGGTCTGCAGACCATGCAACCCAACCCCTCCCTGTCCCACCACTGGACACAGTGGGTTGTTGGAAGCTGTAGCCCCCCTTTTCATGAGAAATGCTTAAGTTAAGCGGCAGCGCAGGTACTTCTCACGAGGTCACCCATCCCGTGACTACTCCAGCCCAAGCACGCTTAACTATGGAGTACTTTCACTTCTCATCACCAATGGAGTACTTTCACTTCTCAGACCAAGCAGCTCAATTGGTGATGAGAAGTGAAAGTACCCATAGTTAAGCGTGCTTGGGCTGGAGTAGTTACATGATGGGTGACCTCCTGGGAAGTAGCTGCGCTGCCGCTTAACTGAAGCATTTCTCATGAAAAGGGGGGCTACGACTTCCAACAACCCACTGTGCCCAGTGGTGGGATAGGGAGGGGTTGGTGTGCATGGTCTGCAGACCATTTGGTTAGGCTTAACCGGCGGTGCCAGCTGGGTTCCATGTTGGCGGGCCTAGGCCGCCGGTGTCGGCGGTGCCAGCTGGGTCCTGCGTTGATGGGCCTGGACCGTTACAGTATATCTTGGTAAACTTATAAAACCTAACATAGATACTTATATTCTTTAGGCGACAATGTTAGTATGATAAGTTTAAGATTAATGCTATGCCAAAGTATGGTAGTGTTTCAATTTATAGACCTAGAATGGAGTGAAGATTCTATTTGATTTGATCTTATTGATATCATGATGATTCTAAGGTCTAAACTTGAAATTAATCACAATACACAAATAATACACCAACAATGGTATGTAATTATAATATCAATTGTCATCATATTATTCATATAAATATGATAGAAATAGTTGTTTTTAGAAGACTTTTGATATGACTTATGATATATGATTTTAGAGAATTTTAGCAAAGGTCATCAATAGATCATGGTGGAGCATGTGAATTCAATATTCATTATGATGGTAAATTCTTTCAATACATTTTAGTGTTTTCTTTTTAGTTATGAATTTTGAATATATATGTGATTTTTGATAGGTGAACAATAGTGATGGTTTAGATCATGTTTGACATAAAGGAGTGAACACAATACAATTTTTATTTTGAAAAGGAAAAATAAAAACATATTGAAGATTGAGCTTTCTTTTAGATCTTGAACTTTCTTTTAGATCATGTTATTTCTCTAATTTTGTTGATGAAGGCTAAAGAGCTTAATAGCCTAATAACTTGATTTAATTTGAAATATCTTATAGCAAATTTATAGTTCAATTTATATGAATACTATATGATATATATAGGCAATGAATATAAGAAAGATAGATAGGTCATCAAATTAAAATATGAAACTTAATTTTGATCAATTTGATTTATAAACTCATTAAGTTTTAAGAGATAAAATAATTATTCAAATAATATATAAGATGACCATAACATGATAGCTTAAAGATAAGAGAACAAAAAGAAAAATTAAAAAGACATTAAAGTATATCATGAAGTAGAATTTGTATATTTCATTTTGAAAATATTCTACTTCATGCATTTGATGATACCTAATGAATAAGAGATTTAGGTATCCAAAGGAGACCAAGTGTGGTGGTTCCTTTGGGTACCCAAATATAACGAGATGACTTTTGGAGAGATGAAAAAGAAAGAACCCTTTCAAGTTGAGTTACCATTTCATCTTTAATTTTGGTTCTCCACTCATACTTAGGTTTAGCGTTATAATTATGCATCAAATTTTCATATTCCTTAAACTTAGGCTTGAAATAATAATCACTTTTGAAATTATTTTTCATAGGAAATTTGTCCACATTTGAATTTAATTTGGGAGATATATAGTGAGGGTTAGAATTCATTATGATTTTATGATTAAACATTCTACTAGGTACATGTTTAATAGATTTTAAAATACTAGTAGAAGTCTTACACATGTTTGATGATAAACTAGAAATAAAAGATTTTTTATTGCTTGAAATTTTTTGCCCAAATAGTTTTAGTGATTCTAGTTTATTAGATAAAATATTATTTTCATTTATCAATTTTTCATTATGCTCTTTTGAAATTAAAAGTTCTTTTTAAAAATCTTTGAATTTTTCTTTAATATCATTGCAATCAAAATAAGGCTTTGGAATATCAATCAAAGAGCAAGATGGAGAAAACACAGCACAACTAGATTCTATATTAACCTTTAACCTTTTATTTTCTAAATGTAAATTTGAATTAGCCTTTTTTAATTTCTTAATTTTACGTTTAGTAGATTGGAGCAATTATAGCGTAGGAATTGAATTACAAACAATAAGGGATTTTGATTTCCTTATAACGCTTGTGGATGAGGACTGATTTGAACCAGAAGTTCCTTTTATATCATTTTTGCATTCCTCTTCCATGGATGAGTTTTCATCTTCCCTTATGTTATATGTGCATTCAATGGATTCATCATGCGAGGAGCTTTCTTGAATACATATGCAGGCTTGCATATTCTCCGGTTCTTGTGATTGTTTGATATCTGTAGATGGAGAATCATAAGTTATGTCAAGAAAATTCCACATCTCGTATGCAGTAGGAAAAGTATAAATGAGTTTGGAAATATTTTGATCTAACGCATAAAATAGACTATTCATAGATTTTGCATTTAAAACCATTTCGTTTCTATTTAATACGCTAGGTGGTTTTTCAATTGTAATATTCCAAACTTTTCATCTAAACCTTTAAGAAAATTTTTCATTATTATTTTCCATCCTTTATAATTTCTTCCTTCAAATAAAGGTGGTTTAAGAGAGTTTTCTTCTTCATAAAAATTTACCCCACTAATAGAAGCGAGATCACGAGATGCCATTATTCCCAGTTGTTAAGCCGATTGGAATAAAACCGCTCTGATACCATTTGTTGGATCGGCAGGCGCTCTTAGAGGGGGGTGGGGTGAATAAGGGTTTTAAAAACTTATATTATATTTTGAAATACTTGAAGGATTTGGAGATTGAAATAATGATTTAGAATGAAAATCTAAATTGTTTTATAATGAAAGAGTAAGAAATAAACAATTTAGAGAAATGAAGAGTAAATCAATTTCATTACAAAAAGAGACATGATTATTATTGATAAAAATTGATTACAAAACTAGATTTCTATGACGCTAGAAATCAAAGGCGAATAAGTGAAAATCCATTTTTGTTTTCTATCCCGACTCGTATCCCCACGAACTAGTGGCTTTAGCCTATCCTTTCCCAGATACGGCCTCAAGCCGCTCTAGCCAATCCTTCCCAGGATATGGCCTCGAGCACCCCCTAGAATTAACCTAGATCTAGTGGCCAACACGAGGTGAATTTTAGCCCTAAGTCCTACCCAGACCTAATCGCCAACACGAGGCGAATTCACTAAACGATTACAAGAAAAGATGTGGAATAAATAACAACAATATAAAACTCCCTATATGGATCTCTTGGAGAAGTAGACGAAGACCCGCGGAGTATGATCGTAGTCGATGTGATCTTTCATCACGGTGATGAAGCATGTTGAAATCATCTCCAATGATCTCCTTAAGCCTTCATGGATTTGTGGAGTATCTATCTGAATCTTCCTCTCTATGCTATGGTACAAAACTCTAGAATTTAAGATCATAAGAGGATAAAGAAGATGGATCCAAGGGGTCCTTTTTATATCCTTGTAGCTTGCGCCTGCGCTATCGCTACCGCCGGCGCTATCCCGGATTAGGAAATATTCTCTGTGTGAGAATCCTTTATTTTAAGCAAGTCGTCCACCTTCCTCTATTGCATTGCGCTACCGCCTGCGCTAGTAGATACCACCTGTGTTAGGTGCTACCTCCTGCGTTAGATGCTATTACCTGGCACTATCTCCTTCTATAATTGCTTCCTTGAATTTCTCTAATCAGAGCTAGCGCCTGCGCTAGGTGCTACAGCCGACGATAGTGGACATGCTGGAGATCTGGCTTCAAACATGGGGGCAACCTTCATATGTTATCCTTGAGTCTTATGGATTTGTTTTCCTGCACACTTAAACATACAAGATCAAATACAAATAGGATTTGTTATTCTCAAACCTAGGAGATGCAGAAGACTATGTTCCAACAGACTTATGCTTACAGGGTTGTGTTACAACTCTTCAACATAATCAACCCTTATTATTGAAACTATGCCATTGGTAATCATACGATAGCCTCTAATGACCCCTTTGTCAGATCCACCATAGATCACCTTTGGTCCATTCTTTGTTGGTATATATTCCTTGAGTAAGCATCTTGTTCCAGTCATATGTCTGGAACAACCACTGTCCAAGTACCATATCTGATTTAGATAGGTACTTGAACTATCCTGTAAGAGAGTACTTAGCCTTAGGTGCCCAATTAATTTTGGGCCCTAAGTCCTTGTTAGCATGGTAAGAAACATTTCTACCTACATCAACTTTTGTAGGAAAGCTTTTCTTTGCATTAGGCACATTGGGGTTGTGCCAAAAATCAATGGAAAAGTATCCCACTTTACCACAACACCCACATTCATGGATGTTGTACCTTCTCTTCTGAACATTTCTTGAAGTGGAAGGAGCATTAGGATGTTTATGTTCAATGACAAAGGTACCAACATTCTTGTTATTCCTGTCAGCAATCACTTGGCTTGTTGTCTGTCTATAATTTTTCTTTGCAGCCTTTATCTGATTGACATCAGCTAGTCTTAGTTTGGCAGCTAAGCATGAGTTGATGGCATCAGATACTGTACTGTTAGACTTGATTATAGGCCTGAAATCAGTCATGGGTATTGTTGGATGAGATGTAGGAGAAGAAGCTTTCTCATCCGTGAATACGGGGGCTGGAGCACCAAACACAAATGGTCCATGATGGGCCATTTGGATTTCCTCATAGGGTTCTTTCAAAGCACTCATCCCAATGCCCTTTCTACAACTATAGTTAGGTGCATTCCCCTTACTATAGAAGCTTCCATTCTTCCAGTGACCATATGTACTATCCTGGTCATACCTGTTGGAAGGAAGCACAGCTTTTTGAAAGGTGGTTTGAGGCTTGGCTTTAGCCTTGCTCTTTCCTCCATTTCCAGCTCCTACTGCCCCTTCTTTGAAACCCAATCCCCTCCTATCAATTTGGGAGGAGAAGGTGTAAATGATGGGAAATACAGATTTGGGCTTAGAGAATTGAGCCATCAAGCTTTTCTCCTTGAGAAGATTTTCTTCAAGATCCTTGATGATCTTGTTCTTATGGCTAATGATGCTCAATTGGATAATTGTGGTTTATTTCAATTGACTAATTTCTCTACTCATCTGAGCTAGCTGGGTAACAGACTCAAAATATTCATGTTTTGCCTGCTAAAGAGAAGCAATTTCCATAGCTTTCCTCTTGGCTAGTTTCTTGCTCTTTTTCAGAGCATCCAAGAGGGAAACATAATTGTCAATCAATTGATTGACATCCACCTCAGTTTCTAAACTACTTTCATCACAAGATGAAGCATATTAAAATTCTATAATTGACTCATAATCTGAAGAGGAAGTGGAATTTATTAGTACCTGTTCTGGATCAGAATTGTCCTTACTATTTATCCCTCAGTTATGCCATCAAGCCACAACATTCTTTGTCATCTTCATCCACCTCAATATCACTGTCTGAATGTGACAGAGGGGCCTTGATGCCAATCCTTGCAGCTGGGTAGTCCACATCCTCAGCAGCTGCAAATAACCCAATGTAGGCTTCTTCATCTTTGTCAGAACCAAAGGATGAAGATTTAGATTCACTCTAGCTTCTTTCCTTCTTGTCCAGGAAAGACTTTTCATATTTCTTGCATTTTTGGTGATCCTTCTTATCACCTTTTCCTTTCTTTTGACTAGATAGTCAGCTATAACATGTCCAGGTTTGCTGCAACAATAGCAAACAATATTACTAGAATTATGTTTAACAAGTTTAGATTCATACCTGTCACCCTTGGGTTGTAAGACCCCTTTTTTTTGATTCGCTAACGGGTCTTATGCCCAGAACCACCGCTTTGCGGTGACACCAACACTCGGGAAGGTCGCCACTACAAAACGCCGATCCTGCCAGCAATATCGATAATAGAAAATGAAGAGTACAAATAAACATATAAGAGTTTAAGTCCACATCACATGATATAGAAATCTCAGAGTAATAGAGTCCACATATAGTAACTGAATAAGAAGATAACAATAATAAAGGGAGGGCACCTGCCCAGTACATCATGTCCTCACTACAAGATCTCTTGCGGAAGCAAATCTACTAATAACCACTCCCTGATCCTGAGACGTGTGCTCCTATGCTAGATTGGCCTGCCTCTATCTACACTGGCCTTTGGTGTTGTTGCGTCTCCTTGATGCCCTAAAATGATGTGGTCCACCGAACGTTAGTCAAAAAAGACTAAGCCTCGTTTCCCACCACCCATCCCCTAGTGGATCCTAGGTACCATGCAGGAGGGATGAAGCGGAGGACAACAAGGGGTATATAACACTGCAAATGGCATGGCCTAGTGGTAAGTAAAGCATGGTAAAGAGCAAGCATAAAATAGAAAAGTAACCATTGATTTATAGGAATGCCCATACAAACCTATAGACCAAGGGGTTGTTTAGCAAGGCCTATCATATAAAAAGCCCCATAACCAATTTATATAATAGGGGTAGGGGTTGAAATGCAATGCTTATGCTATGACATGCAGAGTTATGCTAGGTAATGTCATGATCATACAAGTGCAACTCACACACTTTGACTCTATACGCACATACCTTTAGTTCCCCCTTTTTGGAGCTAGCAAAACTTCGAGGATGCCCCTGTAGTGGCAAATAGAAGCAGTGGGTTGGGCCTCGCCCACCTCTAGGTTGGTATTCACACTACATAACCTAGACCTATCATACGCCTCAACACAAAACCGCAGAGTGCCTGCGTACTCTAACTGGCTGGACCACCAGACTTTCTTGGCTAAGTGCAAATCCACACTTGCCGAGTCAGCGTATCGACGTCGGTGTGAATGACCATCAAAACCAAAACCCACCACCTTTATGCACATGTAATTATGATTACCATCTATCTCTGAGCCATATGGTCCCCAGGCCAACCCGCCCGTCACCATAACCTTCCGAGCCACCTGCTCGCCGGACCAACCCGTCCGTGCCTACAACCACCGAGCCTACTGCTCGCTAAGTTATGCACGAATCTAGCACACCTCTATAGGCTGGAGCGAGATTACGGCATGAAACGGCAGTGTATTGATCGTTCAAGTAATATTAAATGAGGAGTGAATCCCCGAGTATCGAATCTCAGAGGAACACAGTAAGGTGGAGTTGCCTATCATGGAAGGACTTGAGATTGAAGTCCTTTAGGTCGGGTGAAATGTGAACGGGGTGGATTGGAATATGGACAACAAAAGAAAAAAAACTAAAAAACTACTATGCAAGCCACTATGCGCTACTTCGCCGGGAGGATGGAAACTATGCAGGCCGCTATGCACTGCTTCGCTAGGAAAATGGGCGAGAAGGCAAGCGGATGGAGTGGTTCGCACTGGCGGAAAGGTTTGAGGGCCGTTAGCAACTCTTAGCTAGGCAGATGGTTTACACAGGCCGCTATGCAGCGCTTTGCTACGCGGATGGTAGAGTAGGCTTGCAGATGGAATGGCGGGTTTGCGGAGTGGAATGGAGTGGTGGAGGAATCGGTGCACCTCAAACGCACATATAAACAAAAGAGTAATTTCACATAGACATGAAATAAACACTACAAATCAAGGTTTACGCGTGCCACATCATCAAATAGTGAGGATTATGTTCATATACATCAACACAAATAAGAGAAAAAGGCAAGAGATACGACCGAATCTGGAGGCTTGTTGTAGATTCTCGGTAGGAATCACCGGGTTATCAATCCGCATCCTAGCTCAGTCCCAACTATCGTCTGGTAGAGGAGGGCTGTCACTTCCTCCCAATGGGCCCGTCTTCTCTGGTAAACTACAATCCAGCCACGTCCGATGCGAGGAACTCCTAGCTTAGCGATGAAGATGAGTATGTAATCCTCTCCTTGAAGCGCTTGGATGATGTGAGATGGTCTTGGGAAAAAGGTGGAGGAAGAGTGGAAGAAAATGGAGTTGGAGCTCCCCTTGCTGCGAAAAAAGGCGGAACTGTACGGTCTCTGCCTTTTAGGTTGAAATTTGTGGCTTTTATAGAAAACAATCAGAAATTTGATCACGCACGGTCGAATGCACGACCGTGTGTGAACTGTGCGATATTAAACCTAAAGCAGATTGGGCAGAATAGTAAGATGCGCCCGTGCATTTTACTCACGCATGGTCGGAGCCGACCGTGCATAAAAATGCATGGGCAAATTCTGAGTGTACGAAAAATAGGCCAACAGGGGGGCTCGTGCGTTTTACTCACGCACGGTCAAAATCGATCGTGCGTAAATGCACGGGCAAATATAGATCACCATTTTGCCAGCAGATAAGCATGGACGGTCAATGTGATCGTGCGTCAAGAAAACACACGACCGTGCGATGTATGCAGAAATGCAATTTGGGCAAAATGGAGATCTGCCCACCTTCACAGCACAATAAACAGCTGGGAATACACCTCCATCATGAGCATTAAAGCATAAAAAGAATGGGGAACACAAAATGCTTACCCCCAACAATAAAGCGTGTTGTTGCACACCAAAGTGGGCCAAAATAATGCACTTAAAGTGAAAGCGCAAACAAGAAGAATATACGCAATTCATGACTGAAAGCGAAGTGTAAATGCAAGAAAATAAGCCCAGATGAGTCCGAAAATCACTATATAAATTGGACTCATCACACCCCCAGACTTACCTATTTGCACCTCCCGAGCAAACAAATCCTAAGCAGGCGGGAAAATGGAATTGCTAGCTTAAAATTACAAAATGGAGTACCATGCGAAGTCGCATGCTCATGTGCATAGAAAAATAGTAGAGAAGATTTCTAATTATACACATAGTTAATAAATTTCTAAAAGTGTAAATAAATATTACTCTACTCAAAATGGAAGTCACAGTGGATCATTCGGTCACACATACGGAGAAAGTAGAATAATCAATGAGATGAGCATTCCCCAAGTTGGGATTCGGGAAAAACTCAACCGAAATCCATCGGTGTCAGAGACCATAAGCTCACCCGGTCACATTGTCTCCACGGCATTAGATTGGTTCATAGAGTGAGTCGGTAGGGCTTTCGGTTTTACATGGGGTTTGGGTTAAGGTGAGGTAAACAAAGATAAACACGAAGGCTTAGTACACCTAAACCCAAATGAGCTCACAAAGAAACTACCCACGCATCACAAAACATGTGAGTGCACCACACCCCCAGACTTGGACTTTGCAACATGGGTGTGTGCACTGCCTACTCCGAACACAAATACTTACAAAATTTTCAATTTAACTTTTTCATAACAATCTTTTCTTTTTCTTTTTCTTTTTCATTCTTCTTTTTTTTTCTTTTCTTTTTCAGCAAATTTTTCAATAAACACACCCACAATTTCCACTATAAAAATTACCACATCAACACCCAAATAATGAAAATAAAAAAAGACTAAAGCTCAGATTTGGGTGTGCGACTAGGATATGCTTGTAAGCTTTGGTGAGATAAAAGTGGAGAAGAATCAAGAGGAAAGGGTATGCACAAAGGGGCTAGAGAGGGAAGATATCAGGAATGGCACAAAGGCTCAACCGGTCCAAAATGATGGCCTACGTCATTCTCGTGCAACATAACTATCCTATGCCTATGCTTCAAGAATCGCTTGGGGCAAGTTCTTAGCCACCGAGAAAGATTATCCTTCCTCCCGGCTAGAGCATTACGCATCTAATGATACTTTACACATATCCCTATGCTACTTTTTGATTCACACCGGATTCACCATTTGAGTAGAGAACAATATTTACACTAAAAGAAATGCATAAAACTAAAAGTATAAAAAGAAATCTAATCTAGACAAATCCCCAAACTCACATGAGTACTTGACTAGGAACACCGGAGTCAACATTTTACTCCACTACATAATTTAAACGACAGCACAATGATTTTCCCAATCACACAAAGGAAATGAGTTATACTCGATACGTGCCTACGATTAAGTACACTCTCAAGTGGGTATTGTGTTGTGCAAAGAAAATGAATAAAACAACTTAAATAAAAGCTTCTAGTATTCTATGCAATAGTGCACGTGAGTGGGTACATAAAATGACTCTCCCCCAGACTTAAACTAAACAATCCAACACAATATATGGCTATGAAATTCAAAATACAGCTAAGGGAAGAGAATACCCAATGCTCAGCAAGTGAGCATACCAGAAGACGCTTGTAAACCAATACAAAGCCACCACACCCTCCTTCAGAAGGAGTACCTGTAGGGGTGAGCTCCGCCAAAAACAAAAGAAAATATACAAAACAAAATGAAATACAACTAACTAAACTAAACTAGATGAAATTAAAATGTAGGAAAAGGATAACTACTGGGGTTATTGTCCTCCCAACACGACTTATTCAAAACTTTAAGAGTTCTAGCTAATGGGAGTATGAAAAAGGAAATGAATAGGTAACTATTCTAGTATGCGTGTCGGTAGCGGGTACCGATACGGTGACAAAACAATTATTCCCCTACCTAAATATAAATAATACCTGCTCATCACAGGTTGAGGGAATAAAAAGTAAGAAGAGGAGGAGGAGTACTCCTCACAAATCTCACCAAAAATGTCCTTGCCCAGCAAGGTGTCATCTTCAGTGAGGCGGCAGGAGGAGAAGGCAATGAATGAGGCTTACTCTATGGAGGAGGGATCAACCTCCTCACAAGAGAGGATACACTCATCATTGACTTGAGAAAAATGCTCCAAGTCCTCCTGAAGTACCTGTGAAGACTCAACCTGCACAGGCTCAGATGAAGAAGGGGGGTCAGGAAATAAAAGAGAAGAATGACTTAAATAATCAAAAATCGGGGGAGTGGTCCTGGTCTCACTCCCAAGAGGATCCAATCATAGATCACTGTTAGTATCATATGAGTCATAGCGAGGGGAGTCCAAAAGCTCGAGTTCCTCAGTGTTGAGTTAGACCTTTTCATCTAATAAGGAAGTGCAAACCTCCTCATCAGAAAGAGTTTCCTCCTCATCCCACCTTGGTGCGTCATCGTGTTCCAAGGAGTCACAGTCCCCATCAGAGAGAATAACATCCTTGTCCCACTTTGGTGCATCCTCAGGCTTCAAATGAACTTCCTGCCTAACATCATCAACCATCTAACCAAAAATAGGTATAGAGAGTTCTTGCAAAGACAATGAAGGAACATAGGTAATAACATCATCAGAAAAAATGTGCACAGGTTCCTTCGAGGGTGAATCCAAATAGAGTGATGAATGCATCGGGAGAGAAGTCTCCACCATGTCGTCACACTTATCAGCATAAAATCTAATGGGGATATCCGCAGCAGTCCCCCATAGACAAGGTGGTACTGCGAATACATCATCAGAATCAGAATGAGCACCCAAATGAGAGGTGGATGGAATGATACGAACATCAGTTTCATCATCCTCCTCCATTTGGCGCTGAAATTCTGCACAATCTTTCAATGCGTGCTCGGTGCTATGACAATACAAACACCATTTTCCATTACTCCTCGGTCCAGACGGGGCCGGAGAGGAATATGAAAACGGTAAATGGGGTGAAGAAGAGTGACCATAAGACTTGGGTATGGTGTATGAAGTACCGTAAGAGGACGGTGCTCCATACACTTGGCCTCGAGAATTATGCCCACTATCTCCAGCGGGGCATTTATCATAAGAATGATTAAAATCTCCACACCATCTACAACAGATATTAAAAGCAGAAAACATGGTGTAGCGGGGGAGAATTCAACAATAGATAAAATTTCTTTGCAAAAATTAACTACACGCAAGAAATAAAAAAATGAATGCCTGCTTTAGATAATTCACAAAATAGATAAGGAATAAAGAAATTTAAAATGACAAATTCGAAGAACTAAAACAAAGAAGAAAATGGTATACACAAATGGAAAAGGGCTTCTGTATCTCGACTCCCTCTCCAGAAACTCACACGACTGTGTTCCCCGACAATGGCGCCAAAAACTTGATGCGTGAAGCTAGCCCACCGCTATAAGTGGGAGCGAGATTGCGACACGAAAAGGAAGTGTACCGATCATTCAAGTAATATAAAATGAGGAGTGTATTGGATCTTACAGCGCCCTTAGAGGGGGAGGGGGTGAATAAGGGTTTTATGGAATTTGAATCTTAATTAAATTTATCAGAGTTTGAGACTGAAGTTTCAGAATATTTTATAGAAAAATATATTTTAATATTCCAGATAGGATTGTAATGACGATTCCTTTTCAAATAATTGACACAAAGTTTTTGTTGACTGTTGCTAACGCCTGGGGTTAAGTCTTAACGCTGGGCGTTGGCTCTCCAGAGAATATTCTTCATAAACAAAAAGATTGCCATAATGATTTTACTTGTGAAATCTTAAATGAAATACAATTCCAGAAAATCAGAGATAATGAAGATAATTATTGTATTTCAAAGATAATTATACAAATGTTAATTTTGATACTTTGATGAAAATAGAAATAAAAACATTTTTGAAGAGGAAATAAAATCAATTGATTAGAACATTAAAAGACATGATTTTATTTCATAATTAATTGAATACACAAATGTTTAATTTCTATAATGCTAGAAATCAAGGCGAAAATATGTAAAAACACTTTTTGTTGTTTCACCGGTCCTTCTCCCAAGGACCGGTTGGCTATAGCCTATCTATCCCTAGATAAGGCCTCTAGCCACCCCATATATCTACCCTAGACCTAGTCGCCACGCACAAGGCGACGAATTACCCCCTAAGCCTCACAAGGACCTAGTCGCCAACATAAGGCGAATTTACCCACGGAATCCTTCCCGGAATCCGACGTTCTCACCGAACGATTTCTCCACACAAATTACAAAAGGGAAAATAAAAGATTACAAGATAAGTAAAGAGAAACTCCCCAAGAAATTCTAAAGGTGAAGACGAAGTCGATGTAGATGTTGGCGTTCTTGAAAAGATCGTCCTTCGTATGGAATATGCGTTGTAGACCTTCTCCTTAAAAATCTTCTTTAGATCTTCATGTTAGCCCAAGGGAGATCTCTTAATTTGCTGTACACGAACCTCTCTCCAAAGTATCAGAATTTTGGAATCATCTATATTTTTTTTGAATGAGAGGAGCTGTACTTTTAAATAGCCTCGGAAGCTAACGCGTGCGTTAAGGTTAACGCCCGGTGTTCGTGAATCATGTACGACAGTTGCTGACATCGTGCATAAAGTCGGGACCACGACAGAACAAATTTTCGTCGAACCGAACTGATTTCGTCGAACTCACCTTCGTCGAACGGAAAATTCGCCACCATCAGGATCGTGCAAACCGCCAGGAACATGACAGATCAAACTTTCGTCGAACGGAACAATTTCGTCGAACGGATCTTCAAGTTCGTCGAACGCCGTTGTTGGATGCAATGTCGTCGAGCGTAGGCTCAGTTCGTCGAACGAAGCTTCTCGTTCGTCGAACGCAGCTTGTCGAGCACAAATTCATTGAGCGCAGAAAATTTCGTCGAACGGAGATTCTTGTTCGTCGAACGCAGCTTGTCGAGCGCAAATTAGTTGAGCGCAGGGAATTTCATCTAACGGAGCTCCTCATTCGTCGAACGCAGCTTGTCGAGCGCAAATTTGTCAAGCGTAGGAAATTTCATCGAACGGAGCTCCTCGTTCGTCAAACGCAGGTTCCATTCGTCAAACGCAGCTTCCTTCTCAGCAGTTTTCTTCTCAATGGAAGTTAACGTGAGGCGTTAACAACTAACGCGGTGTGTTAGCTCATATTCCATAGAATCTTTTCCAATCAGCAAACTATTCATAGGGAGGCATAGCTATAGTTCCTGTACAACCTGCACACTATAAACACACAAAATACAATATCAAATACAACACGGTATTTGTTATTCTCAAACTAAGAGATGCGGAACATTGATGAGTCCTCATCATATACACTTTTATGGACTCATCTGGGCCGTTTAGTTAGTCATTTCACTGCACTTTAGCCCTGTTTTAGTTCATATTTGATATCCCATGCTAGGTGCACCTTTTGGCCCATTTTGGTGTGATTTCATGTTGATTTTCATTAGTAGTTTTCATGCATTGTTCGGTGCCACTTTTAGTGGCCGGATTGGTGGTTGTACGCTAGAACAGGAGTCGTGCAGGTGTTTCCGGTGCAATTCTGCACAGGAACACTGCGCACGATCACTGGTTCTATTGCGCACGACCACTGGTCGTGCGCCACTGATCGTGTGCACTTAACGCTTTTTCATAAGTTCTGTTTGGTGTAATGCGCACGATCATCAACTCCAGCGCGCACGACCACCGGTCGTGCGCCACTGCTCATGCGCACTGACCATTAATCTTTAAGTTCTGTTTCATCTATTGCGCACGACCACTGACGCTAGTGCGCACGACCATCGGTCGTGCGCCACTGGTCGTGCGAACATGTTATTTTGTAATTTCTGTCTTTGCAGGTTCTGTCCAGGCAGAGCGCACGATCACAGGATTCCAGTGCGCACGACCAATGGTCGTGCGCCACTGACCGTGCGCACTGTTTAATTCCAGCGCCTATAAATTCCCTGCTCGCGATTTTAGGTCATGATCCCAATTTTCAGCGCCGTTTTCCGCCCGGTTCCGCCCAGTTTCGCCCCTCCACCGTCGCCCACCATCTAGAGGTGCTCCGGGCTTGCTCTTCACGCCTATCTTGAGCCGGAGTTTCCTCTCGGCCTCCTCCTTCATCCAAGAGCTCCAAAGGAAGACCTAGCCGCTATCTCCATCGAGCAAGAGGAAGTTGGCAACCTCCACCGGATCGTGACACGAAGAAGACGGGTCCATTGGAGAGTCGTGACAGCTCTCTCTACCCCGGACGTAGTTGTGGACCGAGCTTGGACGCGGATTGACAACCCGGCGATTCCAACCGTGAATCTTCAACGAGCCTTCGGATTCGGTCGATTTCTTGCCTTGTTCTCTTCTTATTGATGTGTATGTAGCTAGATCTAACATTATGATGAAGCGTGCTTGATTATTAGCATTTTTACTTGATTATGTCTATGTGATTTGAGTATTCTTGCTTATTATTTTGAGGTGTGCCTTGTGGTGTGGATTGTTGGTTGTGTTGTGCCGCCCTAACAATTGTTAGTGGTGTGCTTGTCGAAGAGGTGCGTGCGACCCTCATTCCACTAGCCTACTCGCCCATTCGCCTACCGAAGCGTGGCATCGCGGCCCGTAATCCATTCGCCTATCGAAGCAGCGCGCTCAAGGCCTGCATAGTTCGATTCCATTAGCCTTCTCGTCCATCCGCCCTTGCGACGCAGCGCGCTCAAGGCCTGCCTAGTTTCCATCCCGCCAAGCGAAGCTTTGCATAGCGGCATTGCATAGGAGTAGTTGTTAGCTTTTATTTTGTTTTCCAAAAGCCAACCCAACTCCCCCGCAATCCATCCGATTTAAGGACTTCGATCTCAAGTCCTGCCTCAATAGTAAACTCCACCTTATTGTGTTCCTCAAGAGACCGACACTCGGGGATTTATTCCCAACATTTATTACTTGAACGATCGGTACACTGCCGTTTCGTGTCGCAGTCAAGCTACCGCCTATAGCGGTGTGTGAGATTTGCGCCATCAAGTTTTTGGCGCCGTTGCCGGGGAACACAGTCGTGTGAGTTTTCTGGAGAGGGAGAACCTGAGAGAAAAGCCCTTCCATTTGTAAATTGCATTTTCTGTTATTTTATTTCTGTTCTTTTTATTCCATTTTCTTGTTTTATAGTAGGTTGCTTTAGTAAATTTTTGTTAGGTGTAGTATTTCGCACAATAGTGTTTGTCTTTTTGAATCGTTTTATCTTCACACTATGTGGGCACATCTAAATTTCCGTTGCCGTTGGTGTGGAGCTACTTCCCACTCTAGTGTTGAATGCCCTACGGAGAATAGTAGGCATAATTCCTCTCGCCCAGCATATAGAGCATCGACTCCGTCTGATACTCCATATGGTGCGCGTAAGTCTTATGGCTACTCTGCTGAGCCATTACCGTCATACTTCTTTTCGGCTCCAGCCCCCGCTGTGCCAAAGAAGCCTGCTAGGCAGTGCCAGTTTTGTCGGGGCACAGATCATGCCCTGAAGGATTGTGTTGCTTATCTTCGCCAATTGGATGAGGATGACGAGCTGGATATTCGGATCGTCCCAACTCCTAGCTCTGGCGGCACACCTTCAACATCCGGCTATGTGTCTTTGTCACCTTCACATTTTGAAGGGTATGGCATGGATACGGTCACCGGATGTGCGGCTGATCTATGCACCGACATTGCTGAGCCCATTCTCCCAGTGCATCCACCACCTCTAGTGGATTCGATTCTTTGTGAGGAATCGGTGCTCGACTTTTATCCGAGCACTATTCCTCTCCCTGTTGTGCATACTACACTCGTCTCAGACGACATTGTTGATGATGTGTCGCAGGAGGAGGCGGTTGATCTGAGTGTTGTGCCTATTCCTATGGAGGAGGACAACCTTCTAGGTGAAGAGGAATTTTCCTCAGCACCGGTGGAGGAAGTCCAAATCCTAAGCCTGGCCACCGTTGATCCCGCCGAATCTTGTAGCATTGATGACAATGCAAACATTATTTTACTTCCCCAACCTAATGGGAGTGAGACCGGGACCACTCCCCCGATTGTTGATTATTTATGTCATTCTTCCTTTTTATTTCCTGACCCCCCTTCTTCATCTGAGCCTGTGCAGGTTGAGTCTTCACAGGTACATCAGGAGGACTTGGAGCATGATGCTCAAGTCAATGATGAGAGCATCCTCTCATGTGAGGAGGTTGATCCTCCCTCCGTAGAGGAAGCCCCACTCATTGCCTTTGCCTCCTGCTGCCCCCCTGTTGACGATACCTTGCTAGGCAAGGAGGTGTTTTGTGAGATGAGTGAGGACCAGGCCTCCTCCTCTTCTTACTTTCTTTTCCCTCTACCTGTGTCAAGCAGGTATTATTTATATTCGGGTAGAGGCGTGACTGTTCTTTCGCCGTATCGGTACCCGCTACCGACACGCATATTAGAACAGTTACCTGTCCACTTTTCTTTTCATAGGCCCATTAGCTAGAACTGTACAAATGCCAAATAAGTCGTGCTGGGATGACAATAACCCCAGTAGTTATCTTCCTTTTCTGCAATTTTTATTTTTATCTAATCATGTTTAGTCAGTAGTATTTTCTTTTCAGTTTCCTACTTTCTTCTGTTTTTGCGGAGCTGACCCCCTGCAGGTATCTCTTCTGGATGACGGACGCTGCAGCTTAGTCCAGGTTTACACGCCAATCTTCTGGTGTGCTCATTTCTGAGCACTGGGTACTCTCTTTCCCTAGCATTATTCTGAATTTTATAGCTGCATTTTGCGCATATTGTTTAGTTTAAGTCTGGGGGGGAGTGTACCGAGTGTTCACTACACGTGTACACGTTTTTGCATATCAGAAGTATATTTTTATCATTACACACCACTTCACCCACTTGAGCGCGCACTCATCTGTTTGCTTGCTCTGTTGTGAATTTAATTCTTTTGCTTATTTGGGAAAATCTAGGTGATGGCTTAGGATTATGTAGCAGAGTAAAATGTTGACTCTAGTAGTGCTCCTAGTCGAGTGCTCGGTTGCATAGAATTTTGTGTAGAGTAGATTTCTTTTTATGCTATGGTTTTATGTTTTTCTTATTAGTGTAAATGTTGTTTACTCTACTCAAATGGTGAATCCGGTGTGAATCAAACGGTAGCATAGGGATGTGTGTAAACGATCGTTAGACTCGTATTGCTTGAGTCGTGAGAAAGGAGAATCTTTCTCGGTGGCTAGAACTTGCCCCAAGCGATTCTTGAAGCATTGGCATAGGATAGTTCTAGTGCGTGAGAATGACGTAGGCCATTATTTTGGCCCGGTTGAACTTTTTATTTCATGCCTATTGTTTACCCTTGCTAGCCCCTTTGTGCCTATCCTTTTCTTGATTCAGCTCCACATCTTTCTCGCCAAAGCCTAAAAGCCTAACCTAGTCGCACACCCAAATCTGAGCTTTAGTTGTAGTTTCATTTACATTTTGGGGGGTGTTGATTGTGGTGTTTATTATGTGAACCTGTGGATATGCTCAATTGAAAATTTGCTGAAAGAAAAAGACAAGAAAAAGAAGATTTAAAGAAAAAGAAAAAAAAATGAAAAGAAAAAGAGAAAAAGAAAGGTGTGTTTTATTGAAAATCTTGTAGAAAAATTATGTATTGGGAGTAGGCGGTGCACA
Source organism: Dactylorhiza incarnata (assembly GCA_033032865.1). Classification (NCBI taxonomy): domain Eukaryota; kingdom Viridiplantae; phylum Streptophyta; class Magnoliopsida; order Asparagales; family Orchidaceae; genus Dactylorhiza; species Dactylorhiza incarnata. The sequence goes on from JAWHQI010000098.1 coordinate 1,260,491, forward strand.
CACCTATGTTGCAAAAGTCCAAGTCTGGGGGTGTGGTGCACTTGCATTCGATTTTGGGTGCACGGGTAGTTATTCTTAAAGCTCATTTGGGTTAGGTGTTTTAAGCCGTCCTGTTTATCATTGTTTACCTCACCGTAACCCAAGCCCCATCTCTAACCTAAAGTCCTACTGACTCACGCTATGAACCAATCTAGTGTCGTGGAGAGAATGTGACCGGGCAAGCTTATGGTCACCGACACTGATGGATTTCAGTGGAGTTTGTCCCGTACCCCGATCTTGAGCAATGCTCATCTCAGCGTTTAGTTTACTTTCTCCGTGTGCAAGACTAAATGATTCACCGTTGTTCACCATTTTGAGTAGTTGTAATATGCTTTTACTCTTTTAGAAATATATAAACTGTTTATATAATCAGAAATCTTCTCTACTATTCTTCTTATGCACGTGAGCATGCGACTTCGCATGGTACTCTGTATTGTAGTTTTAAGCCATCTACTGTTCTTTCCTAGTTCGCTTAGAATTTGTTTGCTCGGGACGCGCAAACAGTTAAGTCTGGGGGTGTGATGAGTCCTCATCATATACACTTTTATGGACTCATCTGAGCCGTTTAGTTAGTCATTTCACTGCACTTTAGCCCTGTTTTAGTTCATATTTGATATCCCATGCTAGGTGCACCTTTTGGCCCATTTTGGTGTGATTTCATGTTGATTTTCATTAGTAGTTTTCATGCATTGTTCGGTGCCACTTTTAGTGGCCGGATTGGTGGTTGTACGCTAGAACAGGAGTCGTGCAGGTGTTTCCGGTGCAATTCTGCACAGGAACACTGCGCACGATCACTGGTTCTATTGCGCACGACCACTGGTCGTGCGCCACTGATCGTGTGCACTTAACGCTTTTTTCATAAGTTCTGTTTGGTGTAATGCGCACGATCATCAACTCCAGCGCGCACGACCACCGGTCGTGCGCCACTGCTCGTGCGCACTGACCATTAATCTTTAAGTTCTGTTTCATCTATTGCGCACGACCACTGACGCTAGTGCGCACGACCATCGGTCGTGCGCCACTGGTCGTGCGAACATGTTATTTTGTAATTTCTGTCTTTGCAGGTTCTGTCCAGGCAGAGCGCACGATCACAGGATTCCAGTGCGCACGACCAATGGTCGTGCGCCACTGACCGTGCGCACTGTTTAATTCCAGCGCCTATAAATTCCCTGCTCGCGATTTTAGGTCATGATCCCGATTTTCAGCGCCGTTTTCCGCCCGGTTCCGCCCAGTTTCGCCCCTCCACCGTCGCCCACCATCTAGAGGTGCTCCGGGCTTGCTCTTCACGCCTATCTTGAGCCGGAGTTTCCTCTCGGCCTCCTCCTTCATCCAAGAGCTCCAAAGGAAGACCTAGCCGCTATCTCCATCGAGCAAGAGGAAGTTGGCAACCTCCACCGGATCGTGACACGAAGAAGACGGGTCCATTGGAGAGTCGTGACAGCTCTCTCTACCCCGGACGTAGTTGTGGACCGAGCTTGGACGCGGATTGACAACCCGGCGATTCCAACCGTGAATCTTCAACGAGCCTTCGGATTCGGTCGATTTCTTGCCTTGTTCTCTTCTTATTGATGTGTATGTAGCTAGATCTAACATTATGATGAAGCGTGCTTGATTATTAGCATTTTTACTTGATTATGTCTATGTGATTTGAGTATTCTTGCTTATTATTTTGAGGTGTGCCTTGTGGTGTGGATTGTTGGTTGTGTTGTGCCGCCCTAACAATTGTTAGTGGTGTGCTTGTCGAAGAGGTGCGTGCGACCCTCATTCCACTAGCCTACTCGCCCATTCGCCTACCGAAGCGTGGCATCGCGGCCCGTAATCCATTCGCCTATCGAAGCAGCGCGCTCAAGGCCTGCATAGTTCGATTCCATTAGCCTTCTCGTCCATCCGCCCTTGCGACGCAGCGCGCTCAAGGCCTGCCTAGTTTCCATCCCGCCAAGCGAAGCTTTGCATAGCGGCATTGCATAGGAGTAGTTGTTAGCTTTTATTTTGTTTTCCAAAAGCCAACCCAACTCCCCCGCAATCCATCCGATTTAAGGACTTCGATCTCAAGTCCTGCCTCAATAGTAAACTCCACCTTATTGTGTTCCTCAAGAGACCGACACTCGGGGATTTATTCCCAACATTTATTACTTGAACGATCGGTACACTGCCGTTTCGTGTCGCAGTCAAGCTACCGCCTATAGCGGTGTGTGAGATTTGCGCCATCAAACATAAGCTCCAACAATCTCCCCCTTTTGATAATAACAAATACCTGTATGAGAAATTAGTGAACTTAAAACCATTTGTGTTTATAGATAAGTGCGGTAATAAGATATGCATGAATAACAGGTTAAAAGTAAGATAGATTTGATAGCGATAATGCATACACTTTTTATATGAATTCCTCCCCCTACATAAGTGTTCTCTTATAATTCACTCCACCTAAATATCTATTTTACTAGATTTCTCAATTTCTTCCGCCCCTTTGTTATTAACAAAAGTGGGTAGGGATGAGTGCATATCATTTAAGATAGATAAGGAACCACTTATTCAAGGATTTTCATGATCGAGCATATGATAGTGTATGCACCTCCTATATGATTACCCCCCCTACAAATATACCTTTTTTTTGTTTTATATTATTATAATGCACTCCCCCTAAATATTAGATTTATGCAATTTAATCTCCCCTTTTGGTAGAATCAAAAGAGGTTTTAGGAGTGAGTATGTAATAAGGAGTAATATGTTCTATGTCGAGAAGAAAAATAGGATGCAATCAAAAGCTTGTTAAAAATATAAGCATGATGTAATATATAGTAGTAAGCAACATAGCTAACATGATAAAGTAAGCATTCTATATTAAGATACCACTTGCTGAAAGGAAAACACGGTGTTAAAAATAATAAGCACTCTTAAACATAAACATCATTTTAGAAGATAAAACCAAATAAAGGATAATGAGCTTTAAATTTGAAAAGTTGATGGTTGAGTTAAAGATTGAAGAGATGCTATTCCATTAAGATAAAAAATTGCAAGCATGATTTCATAATATCAAGAAAAGATACACAAACTACAATGTAATGAAATTTGCATTTCAAGTAAACATAAACATTATAGAGGTCATGCATTGCTATCTAGTGCATTTACTTAAGTTTGTAGAGAATAGTATAGATGAGCATTAGGATCCAATTCTCATGAGTAGAAGTTTTATGAAAGATAATGATGTGTACAAAGTCATGTTTTGATAAAGTATACAAGTATATCAATCAAAAACACATGATATATATAATGAAATAACACAACATTAAAAAACACAAATAATTTTACTTCCACACTATTTCAATGCACATGAATAAATAGTACAACTACCAAGGTGCTCTGCACACACAATGCTTATTAAGACTTATCATGCGTAAAGTAGTGCTTGTGGGATCACTTTTATACTTTTTAGCTTTATTTTCAAATTTTTATGATCCGGTGTACTAAGAGAAGTGGTGTATAAATTGTTTGCTACAAGACACTTTACAATTCTTAGCCAAGGTGCTCAACCTCACAATGCTCATTAAGACTTATCAGGAGGGTGAGTAGTGCTTGGTGGAGTTTTCCTTGTCATTGATTATCTGCTTTTTAGTTTAGTGACTAAGGACTCTGAATTCACTTGTTTTGCAAACATAGCATTTTTGTAAACCACATTTCTCTAAAGAATAAGTGCATGAAAGACAAAGAATTGCAATAACCAATTCAATGTTGTGTAGGTAATCTATTTATGCATTTTAATCATTTATGTTATTACACTACACAATCATGTAAGAATGAGATTGTAATCACATGTAGGTTATCAAAAATAAGTGAGTGAATGAATCATTATCAAAACATAATACATTACTCATACTTAGAGGCATGCTAAGCAATTCTACACATATTTATCTACAATCAATTTCATTGCACATAACAAGATAATATTCAAGGCATGATAAATACAAAACAATGACTTTTAAGAAACTTGAAAGTTAAATTAAACATTGTATTTAATCTTTAATTGATATAATTAATCATCCTTGACAATGGCAATGAATAGCAATCAGTTTTTATAAATTTTTGAATTTTCTATATATACACAAAACAATAAACACACATAAAGAAAAACATATTTTTGTTCTTTGAAATTGTTTTGTAATTTTGTATTTGTTTTTTTATATATATTGTCTGGAAAACATAGAAGTCTTTAATAACTCTTTCACTAAATGATATTCTATGCCAGAGAAATAATGCATAAGAAAATACATATAATAAATTTTTTGTAAAAAATAAAATTTTGTTTTAAAGGAAATAAAAAGATAGAAAACTTTTTACAAATAGAGAAATAAAACACACACAAAATATTAAAATAATACAAGAAATAATTCAAAAACAAAAAAAATATATTTTGGAGCAAAGGAGCTAACGCCAGGCGTTAACTTCTTAACGCCATAATAGAACTGCATTTCTTGAATTTTTGAAAAATGTTTTTCAAAATTCATTTGTATTATAAAGAGGCCTTCCTTCAGTTGAAATTTCAGAGTATATTGATTAGATTTGAAGGCTCTTTTAGCATGTTTTTGGTGATTTTTCAAGTACTTGTGTTTTGTAAAATCATTAAAGCTCAAAATAATAAAATATGCAAACACAAGATGTAATGTTAGAAAAAAAACAAATATGCATGATTTATGTATAAAGAGTGAGATAATGGTCATGCAATGAATATAATATAAGTATATCTAAGATCAAGATACCTCAACAACATGACTACACTCTAGCCCCGTACTAAGTGACGGATGGGCATGAGGAGCTGCACACATGCCATAGGTTGGGGTGTTAATCCCATATGCATACAAAAGACGACGCTCAACCTAGCACTCTTTCCCCCCAGTGCCTCGCAAGGCCCCACTGGAACCCTCCCCGGTTAAGGGTAAGACATGACTTATAGGTTAGGTCTCTAATGCACACAATCCTATGCCCTCGCTATTGTGAGACACATGTTATAATTGCATGATTAGTTTTGGATTTACAATTTTATCGAAGATTGTTGATTTTAAATTCATTTAGAAAAGTTTTATTCATGCAAATAACTATAAAGGAAAATATGATTTTCAGATTTTTATGATATAATTTACTTTAGCATTGCAAGATATAACTAGCATGGATATTGATTTCCTCCTATGGTAAGAGATAATGCTAGTGTAATGAGTTTGTTTTAGTTTTAGAATATATAGTAGATTTTGAAACCACAATGTACTCATGAATCTTAAAGTTCAAATTTCTCTACCTTTAGCATGTCACTATATTGATAATCCTAGCATAAACACTAAATAGAGCATATACCAAGAGGTGCGGCTAGGATAATGAATTTGGATGTTATGCAGAATATGCTAAATATATATAATTGGTTTGCATGTAATCAATTTTTGAGTTTTGAAAATTTATAGACCTAGAATGAAGTGACAATTCTATTTGATTTCATCTTGTTGATATCGGGTTAATTCATAAGTCTAAAGATAATGAGATACATGCAAATAATAGAGATGCACGTCACACACGCAAAACAATATATGAAACTATAATACCAATTGCAATAATATATTTCATAATTCCTAAGGTTGATAGAAATAATTGATTTAAGATAAGTCTTGATGGATCATGAATTATGATATATGATTATAGTGAATTTTAGCATAGGATATTAATAGATCATGGTGGTGATTGTGAAATCATATTCATCATTTTTGTAAATTTTCTTTTTGATTTTAATTTTTTGAAATTAGACAAAACAAATACAAGGTATTTGACAATAATGATAGTAAAAATAATTTTTCAGAGAAAATCATAATTTTTGAGAAAATATGCTACCGCCAGCGTTAGTGATAACGCCTGGCGTTAGCAGCAGAGTTACAATATTTGATTTTAAAACACATTGTTTTTTATATTATTTGATTTTGATTTTTCTCGATTATGATTTTCAATATAGGGGCTATTATATGCAGCAACGAAAAATAGACAAATATGCAATAAGTTCTGCATTTAATATTTTAGCCTAAGACCCCTAAAAGTCCATTTAAATCCAATTTTGAAAGTAATTGTATTAGTCTTGATAATATCATTTAGCAAATTTAGCATTCAATTTATAATGATAATATAAGACATTTATACGCAATGGATTTAAAAAGGATGAAACATAGGAAAAAGGAAAGCTAGATCACAAAAAATTATGACTTTATGTTAAATTTAATTCAATTTTGATTTGCTAAACAGTAGGCTTAAAATGTAAAAGTCATTATTCATTATATATCTAAGTGACCTTAGCGTGTTGGCTCAAAAATAAGAAAACAAACAAAAGAAAAAGCAATTAAGCATATCATGAAGTAGAGTAATGATATTTCATTTTTAATTTATTTATACTTCATGCAATATGATGATTCCTAGTGAATGAGTGATTTAGGTATCCAAAGGGCACCAAGTGTGATGGTTCCTTTGGGTACCCAAATACATCGTGTTGGCTTATGGAGAGAAAATGATGAATGGGCCTTTACAAGTGGAGTTATTGTTTCATTTTTAATTTTGGACCTCCATTCATACTTTGGTTGTTTTTCTTGTAAATTCATATTATGATTATTTGACATCTTTTTGGAATGATAGTTGTTTGAAAAATAATTCATTTGGGATTTATGTTTATTCAAATTATTTTTCAAAATACATTGATGTTGATAATCATAATGAATTTTATTATATTGATTCTTTGAGAGTTTATAAGAGTGATGGTCTTTCTTAAGAATTGAATGTTGAAAGAGTGGGTTACAATATGTTTTAAATGATTGGTTCTTATTTTGATGGTTTTCATTTCCACTCTTTCTTTTAGACATACTCTTATAATATGAAGTTAAGCTTTTAGGCTTTTGATAATTTGATAAACTAGAAATAAAAGATGTTTTATTATATGAAAAGTTTTGAATAAACATTTTTAATGATTCTAGTTTATCCTTTAAATTATCATTTTCTTTTAACAATTTTTCATTATGCTCTTTTGAAGTTAAAAGACCTTTTTCCAAAACCTTGAGTTCTTCTTTAAAAGTATTATAATCAAAACAAGGTTTTGAATTTTTAAAAGAGCATGAAAGAGAATTTGAAACATCAATATAAGATTCTACTATAGTGTTTGCTTTTAAAATTTTATTTTCTAAATGTAATTTAGAATTAGCATGTTTCAACTTTGAAATTTTACGTTTAGCAAATTTAAGCACACGAAATGTAGAAATAGAATATGTTACAAAAAGAGAAGTTTTTGATTTTCTTACATTGCTATGGGATGAGACAAGATTTGAACCAAGGGTTCCTTTGACATCTTCTTCGCATTCCTCTTCCATAGTTGAATTTTCGTCTTCTCTTTTGCTTGATGTGTGGCCAACAAATGAGTCCAATATTGTGATGTTGAATTCTTCTTCCTCCAAGCATAAGTCCTCATCGGTTTCTCCTCTTGGATCAATAAGGAATTGCTCTTATTCATCATCTGTGGAAGGAAGACTATAAGTATTCTCAAGAAATTTCCAAACTTAAAAAGCAGTAGGGAGCGTATAAATAAGTTTGAAAATATATTGATCTAGAGCACAATATAGACTATTCATAGATTTGGCATTTAAAAACATTTCATTCTTATTTAAAATACTTGGGGGCATTTTAATTGTAATATTCCAAACTTCAATATCCAAAGTTTTAAGAAATATTTCCATAAGTGTTTTCCACCGATTATAATTTTTACCCATAAATAATGGTGGACATAATGATTTTTCATTTTCATAAAAATTACCCTCTCTAGAAGATGCGAGATCATGAAGCGCCATTATTCCCGGTTGTGAAGCCGTATTGGAATAACCTACCCTCTGATACCACGTGTTGGATCTTAAAACACCCTTAGAGGGGGGGGGGGGGGGGGTGAATAAGGGTTTGAGACTAAAGTTTTAGAATATTTTATAGAAAAATATATTTTAATATTCCAGATAGGATTGTAATGAAGATTCCTTTTCAAATAATTGACACAAACTTTTTGTTGACTGTTGCTAATGCCTGGCGTTAAGTCTTAACGCTGGGCGTTAGCTCTCCAGAGAATATTCTTGAGAAACAAAAAGATTACGACAGTGATTTTACTTGTGAAATCTTAAATGAAATACAATTCCAGAAAATCAGAGATAATGAAAATAATTATTGTATTTCAAAGATAATTATACAAATGTTAATTTTGATACTTTGATGAAAATAGAAATTAAAACATTCTTGAAGAGGAAATAAAATCAATTGAAAAGAACATTAAAAGGCATGATTTTATTTCATAATTAATTGAATACACAAATGTCTAATTTCTATAATGCTAGATATCAAGGCGAAAATATGTAAAAACACTTTTTGTTGCTTCACCGGTCCTTCTCCCAAGGACCGGTTGGCTATAACCTATCTATCCCCAGATAAGGCCTCTAGCCACCCCTAGATCTACCCTCGACCTAGTCGCCATGCACAAGGCAACGAATTACCCCCTAAGCCTCACAAGGACCTAGTCGCTAACACAAGGCGAATTTACCCACGGAATCCTTCCCAGAATCCGACGTTCTCACCGAACGATTTCTCCATTCAAATTACAAAAGGAAAAATAAAAGATTACAAGCTACGTAAAAAGTCACTCCCAAAGAAATTCTGAAGGTGAAGACGAAGTCGATGTAGATGTTGGCGTTCTTGAAACTATCGTCCTTCGTATGGAATATGCATTATAGACCTTCTCCTTCAAAATCTTCTTTAGATCTTCATGTTAGCCCAAGGGAGATCTCTTAATTTGCTGTACAAGAATCTCTCCAAATTATTAGAATTCTGGAATCATCTATATTTTTTTTTGAATGAGAGGAGCTGTACTTTTAAATAGCCTCGGAAGCTAACACATGCATTAAGGTTAATGCCCAGCGTTAGTGAATCGTGTACGACAGTTGCTGACATCGTGCATAAAGTCGGGACCATGACAGAACAAACTTTCATCGAACAGAACTGATTTCGTCGAACTCGCCTTCGTCGAACGCATCCTTCGTCGAACGGAAAAACTGCCACCATCAGGATCGTGCAAACCGCCAGGAACGTGACAGAACAAACTTTTGTCAAACGGAACAATTTCGTCGAACGGAGCTTCAAGTTCGTTGAATGCAGTTGTCGGGCACAATGTCGTCGAGCGCAGGCTCAGTTCGTCGAACAGAGCTTCTCGTTCATCGAACGCAGCTTGTCGAGCACAAATTCGTCGAGCGCAGGAAATTTCGTCGAACGGAGATTCTCATTCGTCGAACGCAGCTTGTCGAGCGCAAATTCATCGAGCACAGGGAATTTCATCGAACGGAGCTCCTCGTTTGTCGAATGCAGCTTGTCGAGCGCAGGAAATTTCGTCGAATGGAGCTCCTTGTTCATCGAACGCAGGTTCCATTCGTCGTACGCAGCTTCCTTCACAGCGGGTTTCTTCTCAATGGAAGTTAACGCGGGGCGTTAACAACTAACGCGGGGCGTTAGCTCATATTCCAGAGAATCATTTCCAATCAGCAAACTATTCATAGGGATGTATAGCTATAGTTCCTGTACAACCTGCACACTATAAACACACAAAATACAAGATCAAATACAACACTGTATTTGTTATTCTCAAACCAAGAGATGCGGAACATAGGCTCCAACAGAGTGAATCCCCGAGTATCGAATCTCAAAAGTGTTGGTTATTTCTAGAAGCATACATCACATGTAGGCGCAGCGGAATAAAAGAGAAACAACCCAAAAAGACTTGGATCGGCCATGAATATTGAATCAAAAAGTAAATCAAAATTGCTAGGTATGAAATTACCTTTGCGGGATTGGATCAAATCCAACCTAGATGCTCCACGAAGAAGATTCCTGTTGGCGGCAAAGAGAGTTCTCACGTAGAATAATGTCTACGTCTCTACAGCAGTCCACACTAGCCGGGAGAACACCAAGTCACGTCGCACGCAACTCGGAAGGGAGAGCAACTGCACCTTGCACTTCCACGAACTGCTAGGTTCGCTCCAGGAAGAACAATCACGACGACGATCGCCGGAGAGGAGGTCGGCGGAGGCAAACGAGACGGCGGAACTCTTTCCGTCGGCTAGGGGAGGCGGAACTATTTCCGTCGGCTCGATTCCTTCTTATGTTTAGAACCCTAAAAGAAGATCTATTTATACCCAAAGCATAAACAGGCTTCTAGAAGAATCGCTATCCGCAGACCACACAACAGAATTGGGGTTTCTGTTACGATTCGTCGGGATTCCACGGAACAGCATTCGTCGAGTTTTCACGGGACAATCCGACGAATCCGACGAATCAGATCAGACGGCAACGTTTGCCGAGTTAAGGATCTCTGTAACAATTCGTCGAGTTTCCACGGAACGATCCGATGAATTCCGACGAATCCGATCAGACGGCAACATTTGCCGAGTTAAGGATCTCTGCAACAATTCGTCGGGATTCCACGGAACAATCCGATGAATCCGACGAATTCCGACGAATCATGTCAGACGGCAACATTTGCCGAGTTAAGGATCTCTGTAACAATTCGTCGGGATTCCACGGAACAATCCGACGAATCCAACGAATCCGACGAATTCCATCCGTGTAAACCCGACGAATTCAGACAGCAACATTTGCTGGACTTTCCCCATTCTATATGGTGATTGGTAACCTTTACCAACACAGTTAATCTTCCAACTTCTCCACATGCTCTTATGTGCGACCCTGCAGGATCATATCGCGTTGGCAGTGACATTACATGTTTGACCACTTCTAGATCACAATGGTAACTCCAACAAAAGGAACACAGCAAGGTGGAGTTACCTATTGAGGAAGGACTTGAGATTGAAGTCCTTTAGGTCGGGTGAAATGTGAACGGGGTGGATTGATTATGGACAGCAAAAGAAAGAAACTAAACTACTCCTATGTAGGCCGATATGCGCTGCTTTGCCGGGCGGATGGAAACTATGCAGGCCGTTATGCACTGCTTAGCTAGGTGGATGGGCGAGAAGGCAAGCAGATGGATTGGTTAGCACTGGCGGAAAGGTTTGAGGGCCGTTAGCACCTCTTAGCTAGGCATATGGATTACACGGGCTGCTATGCTCCTCTTCGCTATGCGGATGGAAGAGTTGGATTGCGGATGGAATGGCGGGTTTGCGGAGTGGAATTGAGTTGGGGCAGAATTGGCGCACCTCATACACACATATAAACAAAAGAGTAATTTCACATAGACATGAAATAAACACTACAAATCAAGGTTTACATGTGCCACATCATCAAATAGTAAGGATTACATTCATATACATCAACACAAATAAGGGAAAAAGGCCAGAGATACGACCGAATCTGGAGGCTTGTTGTAGATTCTCGTTAAGAATCACTGGGTTGTCAATCCACATCCTAGCTCGGTCCCAACTATCGTCTAGGGTAGAGGAGGTCTGTCACTTCCTCCCAATGGACCCGTCTTCTCCGATAAACTACAATCCGACCACTTTCGATGCGAAGAACTCCTAGCTTAGCGATGAAGATGAGTGTAGAATCCTCTCCTTGAAGCGCTTGGATGATGTGAGGTGGCCTTGGGCAAAAGGTGGAGGAAGAGTGGAAAAAATGAAGCTAGAGCTCCCATTGCAGCGGAAAAAGGCAGAACTGTACGGTCTCTGCCTTTTAGGTTGAAATCTGCGGCTTTTAAAGAAAACAATCAGAAATTTGGTCACACACTAAAAGGGAGGTTAGATCTTAAATTAACTCTAGAGGGGGGTGAATAGAGTATTAAAACTTTTTACTTAATTTTATAGCGTAATTAAATTAGTGATATATATGTGTAGCAGAGTGATTTATAAGAAAATAGAAAATAAGACACAGCACAAGCACAAAAAAGTAAAGCAATCACAGAGGACACAAGGATCTATAGTTGTTCCCCAATAAACCTGGGTACGTCTACTCTTCTACCACCCTTGGTAGGAATCCACTAGGATTTTTGATCAGGTGCCCTAACACCAAAGAGCTTTTGATAAGGTGCCCAAAAACTAAATAGGATTTTTTGATCATGTGTCTTGCCACCAAGAGGTAAACTTTTGAAGGGAGTCTTAACCCTGTACAAGAGGGGATAGAAAAAGTTTATGAAGTTCTTCTCTATCACTATGCTGAGAGAAGACTCTAGTGGATATTGATGTAGAAAAGCTCCCTCTGTCTGATATGAAATTGTTTGACAGTAGATTGGCTGGAAGCTTTCTTTTGAATGTATAAACAAATCTTCCTGTAGCTGATTAAACTAAGAGAATGATTTCTTCAGTTTGTTGTTGCTCTTTTGAAGATCTAAACTTGCAGCTGATCACTTAGAGATGAATGTAGATGTTCTCAGAAAATGAATGCTACTTGAGGAAGAAGATGAAGATGATCTGTGTTTGTTCTTCTTGTTCTTCCTGTAACTTTCTTGCTTTCTCTTATTGTACAGAAAATCTGTAATATGTTCTGTATATCTTCTCTTTTGAAAACTGTAAATAATAATCTTTTGTAACTTCTTCTTCCTTATTCACTTTTGAAATCTCTGACAGACTTTAAGTGCAAATCCCTTAAATTAAGGAATATAATATTCTGAAGAGATATATCCTGTACTGTAGATCTGATACGCCGCTTATCTCTTTCCTTTTCCATGAAATGTCCCTTTTTGAGAAATGTCAATGGCTATAATCTTGAAATAATAAAAGGAAATATATTATCATTACTTATCTGATATAAAAGAGTCATTGCTAAAGAGATCTGAGTTCAGAGAATGGAATGATATAATCTGTCTGAAATAAATGTGCTGTAGAAAAATTTTCGTCGATCTCAACAAATTTCGTCGATCTTAGAGATGTGTTCATCGATCTGAAGATATTCATCGATCGCAGACAGAGTTCGTCGAACGAAAGGATTCGTCGACCGCTGAGCCACTTAATAAAGTCATCGACCGCTGAACTGAGCAAATTTTGTCAACCGCTGAGACGGAATGATTTCGTCGACCACTGAGAACAAGTCTATTTATCGACCGCTGAGAACAAGTTTGTTCATCGACCGCTGAGCTGAGGTGCTGAGCCGTCGAGATAGCGAGTTCGTCGAATGCAGGAGCAGGCCGTTCTTTGAACGCAGATAACATGCCGTTCGCCGAACGCAGAATGCAAGCCGTTCATCAAACGCAGTATGGAGTTCGTCGAACGCAGAACTTGAATGATTTCTTGACTTCTAACAGCCTAAACTCTTGACCAATTGACTATACATTGGGGTCAACTTGATCCTAGTCAACAGATAGTGATCCTAGCCCAAATTTGTAATAGGGTTGTTCCAACAATTTCCCCCTTTTTGGGTTAGGACACAATTTGACAAAAATTAAAAACAAACAAAACAACAGAGCATATATATATCTGATATATTTTAAATAGTTCATCAGATATAAAATAAATAATACTCCGAGTTCTGAAACATTACATTGAAAATAAAACTAATAAAAACACACAATCAGAACCTTTGATTTTCTCTGAATTCTGCTTTCTGAATTCTGAATTTTGAAATTGTCTGAACTGATTTCTACTATATTTCAGCTTTCTGAGTTTGTTGATCTACTGCAGCTTTATAATTTGAATATGATATCTGCTTTAACTGGAATTATTTCTGAATTTGAATCTTGTCATAACATCTTCTCCTAAATCTGTCACAATCTGAATTTGTATCTGTTGCTTAGTTCAGTTGTATTCTGAATTTGCTGTATTCTGAAATTACAACATATGAAGCTTGAGAGCATCTCCCTCTAAGACTGGAGCTTCTTCAGCTTTCTCCCCTTGCTTAGTTCAAAGAACATCTCCCCCTGAGCAAAAACTGCATCCAATGGAGTTCTTCATAGAACTGAAAGCATGCTTCTTCATCAGCTTTTCCTCTTGAAGCTTGAGCATCTTCAGAAAATAACTCCCCCTGTCAAAAAGGAAAGTATCTCCCCCTGACAAAAAGAGAGCTTCTTCAATACATCTCCCCCTGCTTAGTTTCAGGAAGACCTGGAGCTAGGCCCCTAGAAGAAGGGACTTTTGAGGATGTAGGGAAGGGTGCCATCTTTATATTGCTATTGTTCCTGCAAAAGGAAATAGAGATCAAGTGCAAAGGGAACTAGAAAGAGAAGCATTTCTGTAGGCATTCAGATAATAAAAAAAAACTTAGTTTGATATTGAAGGGAATGAGGGGATAAATAGAAGATTTAATTTTTTAATTGGTTGAATCTCCATCTATCATTCCTAGCTGATTTATAAAGAAGATAAGTTTCTTTTCATCCAAGGGTTTGGTGAAAATATCAGCTCTTTGCAAATCAGTAGAGATGAATTGTAGGCAAATTTTATTTTTATCCACATTATCGCTGATAAAGTGGTGCCTAATTTCTATGTGTTTAGTCCTACTATGGAGAACTGGATTTTGTGATATAGATATTGCACTAGTATTATCACAAAATATAATTGAATTATTTAAGTTGACACCATAGTCTAGGAGCTGATTTTGTATCCACAATATCTGTGAGCAGCAACTACCTGCAGCTATATATTCAGCTTCAGCTGTTGATGTAGACAAATATGTTTGTTTCTTACAAAACTAAGACATAAGCCTATCACCAAGAAACTGGCAAGTTCCTGATGTGCTTTTCCTGTATACTCTGCATCCATCATAATCTGAATCTGAGAATCCAGTTAATTCAAATTCAGAAGTTGTTGGATACCAAAGTCCTAGATTTGGACAACCCTTTATATATCTCAAAATTCTTTTTAATAAAATTAGGTGAGATTCTTTGGGGTTAACTTGAAACCTAGCACAAATACAAGTAGCAAACATTATATCAGGCCTACTTGCTGTTAAATAATGTAAAGAGCCAACAATTGCTCTATATACTTTTTGATCAATAGGTTTCCCTGATTCATCATTATCAACAATAGCATTAGAGGGCTTGGGTGTTTTCATGGTGGAAGAATCAGACATACCAAATCTTTTCACTAATTCTTTAGCATACTTAGATTGGGATATGAAGATTCCATTTGGATTTTGCTTCACTTGAAGACCATGGAAGTATGATAATTCACCCATACTACTCATTTCAAATTTAGATTGCATTAGGTTAGAGAACCTTTTGCATAAATTTGAATCAGTAGAGCCAAAAATAATATCATCTACATATATTTGAACTAGTAAAGATTGATTTTTATGTATCCTGAAAAATAGGGTTTTATCTACTATGCCTCTATAGAATTTGTTCTCTAAAAAAACTAGCTAAGGTCTCATACCATGCTTTGGGAGCTTTTTTAAGACCATAAAGAGCTTTATTAAGCTTAAATACAAAAGAGGAGTGAGTTGGAGAGATGAAACTTGGTGGTTGTTCCACATAGACTTCTTCTTTGATTTCTCTATTGAGAAAAGCACTCTTCACATCCATTTGATAAACCTTGAATTTCTTGTATGCAACAAATGCAAGGAAGATCTTGATTGCTTCTAACCTTGCAACTGGTGCAAAAGTCTGATCATAATCTATTCCTTCTTCCTGTGAGTATCCTTGAGCTACTAGTCTAGCTTTATTTCTCACAATAGTGCCATCTGCATCTAGCTTGTTCCTGTAGACCCATTTAGTTCCAATGACTGGATGATTCTTTGGTCTAGGAACCAATTCCCAAACTTTGTTTGTTTCAAATTGATTGAGCTCCTCTTGCATAACAATGATCCAGTTGGGATCTTGTTCTGCATCTTGTAGGGATTGAGGTTCAATCTGAGAGAGAAAACAAGTGTGCATCAGATTCTGATTAGCTTGATGCCTTATTTGGACACCAGTTGATATGTCTCCAATTATTTGAGATCTGGGTGATCTTTAATATTGACATAATCATTAGGCATAGTGGGATTAGCATTATTTGTAATTAATTCCTCTTGTGGAATGTTACTTAATGATTCCTTTTTAGGTACAGTTTCACTGATTTCTTCATCATTTTCTTCACCATCATGCTGTACAGGATTTAAAGATCCTTCCTTCTGTAGAGCTAATTGATCTAGCTGCTCACAAAGTGTAGGTACCTGCAGGTTTTTTTGGTAGAAGAATTCTTCTCCTTGTAAAACATGTTAGTTTCATCAAAAGAGACATGCATAGATTCTTCAATTTTAAGAGAGTATTTGTTAAATATCCTATACGCTTTGCTGATTAATGAATAACCTAAGAAAATTCCTTCTTCAGATTTTGGTTCAAATTTCCTAAGGTATTTTTTGTCATTACTGTGAACAAAACATTTACAACCAAATGTTCTAAAATAGTTAACATTAGGTTTCTTCCCTTTAAGTAACTCATAGGGAGTCTTACCCTTAAGTTTGTGTATCAAACTTCTATTCAACACATAATTTGCTGTGCTAACATCCTCTGCCCAAATAGATAGGGGCAAATTAGCATCTGCAAGTAATGTTGTTGCTAATTCAATTAGGGTTCTATTTTTCCTTTCAACTACCCCATTTTGTTGAGGAGTTCTAATGCCTGATACCTTCCTTCTCACAGAATTCTTGCATGAGAAGAGACTCAAACTCAGTGCCATGATCACTTCTGATCAATGCAATCTGAGTAGAATACTCAATCTGAATGCTCTTAAGAAAGTCTGTAAGAACTTTAAAGTTATCTGACTTTTCTCTCAAAAAGAACACCCAAGTGAATCTAGAGAAGTCATCTACAATAACTAGAGTGTATGATTTCCCCCCTAAACTCTTTGTTGCTATTGGTCCAAAAAGATCCATATGTAGCAAGTATAAGATTCTAGGTGAATCACTTTTAGATAATGATTTAAAACTGCTTTTAGTTTGCTTGCCTAGTTGACATGCCCTGCAAAGACTTTCCTTCTTGTATGATCCAGAAGGTAATTCTCTAAGAAGATTGTCCTTAGAAAATTTAGCAATGGTCCTAAGATTTACATGTCCTAATCTCTTATGCCAAAGTTCACTAGGTTTGCTTAATTGATTAAATAAACAGATTTCTGATTTTGATGAGTTGAAGTATACTAAATAGATATTTCCTTGCCTAATACCTGATAAAACAATAATATTATCAGAAGACTTAATAAGGCATTTTGATTTATTGAAAGTTACCCGATACCCTTCATCACATAATTGGCTTATGCTGATGAGGTTGTGCTTCAGTCCCTTGACATAAGCTACCTCTTTGAAGCTGACTTCTCCAACCTTGACTTTTCCTTATCCTTTTGTTTGCCCACAGTTGGAGTCCCCAAATATCACTTTTGGTCCAAGCTTTGTCGTGTAGTTGTTCAGGTTGGCCTTGTTTCCTGTCATATGCTTTGAGCATCCACTATCTAAGTACCATTGTTCTTTTATTCTTGGATAGCTGTGTACCTGATCAGCATCATTGTCAGCTTCTGATTCTGATTCTTCAGAATTATATCCTGAGGCATTGATAGCCATCATGCAGAAACTTCTTTCTTCTTCATCATCCTCATCATCACTGGATGATAATACATTTCCTGACTCACTGCTTGAGTCATAAATGGCCATCAAGCATTGGTCATTTTCTTTTGATTCTTCTTCATCTTCAGAAGAAGTGGATGAATATTCTGATTCTGTTTCACTCCAGGTTTTAGCTACAAATCCTCTTCCCTTCTTTTTGTGTTTGTGGGAGGAAGACTTGCTGGAGTGTCTTCTTTCTTCTTTTTCTTTTCTCTTTTCCTTCTTGTCCTTCTTGTTTTGATTTTCTGGACAGTCAGGTACAATGTGTCCTTGTTTCCTGCAACCAAAACATATAACTTCTTTAGATGGAGCTTTGTCATACCTTAGCTTTTCATAGCTCCTGGATGACTTTTTCCTGAAGTCTTTTCTTGCCATCTTGTAGAATCTTTTGGCAAGTAGACTAATCAACTTCTCATTGTCAAGAGTCTCTCCTTTTTCTTCTGTAGCTTTGAAGGAAATGTTCTTTTCCTTCTTTGTTGCTGGAGATGAAGTGGATTGTTCAGTTTCTCTGGATTTGACAAGCTGCTAATAGGATTTGAGCTTGCCTAACAATGTCTCCGTGGTAATTTCATTGAGGCTTCTAGCTTCCTTGATAGGCCAGATCCTAGAGTCCCATGTGCTGGGGAAGCACATTAGGATCTTGTCATTGATCTCAGTGATAAAGATCACTTTGTCCAAAGATTTTAGCTCATTGATGATGAGACTGAGCCTATTGTACATATCAACCACTGTCTCAACTTCTCCTTTCTTGAAATTCTCATACTGAGAGATGAGATGTGATCTTCTATCCTTTCTTTCATCAGCAGATCCTTCAACCATATTGTTGAGAGATGTCCAGATCTCTCTTGCTGAAGTGCATTCCACCACTTTTTGAAAAAAGTCATCAGACATTGTTTGAGCCAGAATGTTCATGGATTTTGCATCAGCACTCCTTTGCTTCTTTTGAGCATCTGTCCACTCAGGAGGTGGGACAACATTGTTATTTGCTGCTACATCAGTACTTGTTGATGCTGAGAGAGTAGGAGGTCCTGTCAAAATAACATTGAATATTTCTTCATCAATAGAGTTCATATATAACCTAATCCTTGCTTCCATAGTGCAAACTTATTTAGATTGCACATAGGAGGTCTTCTGCTTGAATACTCCTTTTTTTGTGCCATGAGTTTTTAAACAAAAATAAATAAAATAAAAACTCTGAAAGAATGTAAGATCTAATTGATCTTTATGATTCAGGTGTTAGCCTGTAAAGAATCAACTACCCTCTGATACCAATTGAAAGTGAGGTTAGATCGTAAATTAACTCTAGGGGGGGTGAATAGAGTATTAAAACTTTTTACTTAATTTTATAGCGAAATTAAATTAGTGATATATATATATGTAGCAGAGTGATTTATAAGAAAATAGAAAATAAAACACAGCACAAGCACAAAAAAGTAAAGCAATCACAGAGGACACAAGGAGCTATAGTAGTTCCCCAATAAACCTGGGTACGTCTACTCTTCTACCACCCTTGGTAGGAATCCACTAGGATTTTTGATCAGGTGCCCTAACACCAATGAGCTTTTGATAAGGTGCCCAAAAACCAAATAGGATTTTTTGATCAGGTGTCTTGCCACCAAGAGGTAAACTTTTGAAGGGAGTTTTAACCCTGTACAAGAAGGGATAGAAAGAGTTTATGAAGTTCTTCTCTATCAATATGCTTAGAGAAGACTCTAGTGGATGTTGATGTAGAAAAGCTCCCTCTGTCTGATATGAAATTGTTTGACAGTAGATTGGCTGGAGGCTTTCTTTTGAATGTATAAGCAAATCTTCCTGTAGCTGATTAAACTGAGAGAATGATTTCTTCAGTTTGTTATTGCTCTTTTGAAGATCTAAACTTGCAGCTGATCACTTAGAGATGAATGTAGATGTTCTCAGAAAATGAATGCTACATGAGGAAGAAGATGAAGATGATCTGTGTTTGTTCTTCTTGTTCTTCCTGTAACTTTCTTGCTTTCTCTTATTGTACAGAAAATCTGTAATATGTTCTGTATATCTTCTCTTTTGAAAACTGTAAATAATAATCTTTTGTATCTTCTTCTTCCTTATTCACTTTTGAAATCTCTGACAGACTTTAAATGCAAATCCCTTAAATTAAGGAATATAATATTCTGAAGAGATATATCTTGTACTGTAGATCTGATACGCCGCTTATCTCTTTCCTTTTCCATGAAATGTCCTTTTCCGAGAAATGTCAAAGGCTATAATCTTGAAATAATAAAAGGAAATATATTATCCTTACTTATCTGATATAAAAGAGCCGTTGCTGAAGAGATCTGCGTGCAGAGAATGAAATGATATAATCTGTCTGAAATAAATATGCTGTAGAGAAATTTTCGTCGATCTCAACAAATTTTGTCGATCTCAGAGCTGTGTTCGTCGATCTGAAGATATTCATTAAATGCAGACAGAGTTCGTCGAACGAAAGGATTCGTCGACCGCTGAGCTACTGAATAAAGTCGTCGACCGCTAAACTGAGCAAATTTCATCGACGGCTGAGACGGAATGATTTCGTCGACCGCTGAGAACAAGTCAGTTCATCGACCGCTGAGAACAAGTCTGTTCGTCGACCACTGAGCTGAGGCACTGAGTGTAACACCCCAAAGATCGTGGTTCAGCGAGGTAGGCGGAATGGTGGTGTTGCGCTCGGGATAGGCTCAAGATTCCAGATCAGGTCAATGCGCACGACCATTGTCCTCTTAGCGCATGACCAGTGAGCGTGCGCCAATGATCATGCGTAACCCGCAAAGAATCGGAGTTCTGTCTCGGCGTATGCGCACGACCATTGTCCTCTTCGCGCATGACCAGTGATCGTGCGCCAGCGATCGTGCGTTAATTCAGAAGAGAATCGAGTTCTGTCTCGGACAGTGCGCACGACCATTTCCCTCTTCGCGCACGACCAGTGATCGTGCGCCAGCGATCGTGCGCCCTGTTTATTCTGTTCCGCGATTTTGAGCGGAGAAGAAGATCGGACCGTCCAAATCTTTTGGGATTTGATCCAACGGCTAGGTTTAGTTGCGGGAGACCTTTAGGGCTGATGAGAGGGGGTTAAACCTCATATTCTCTAAGTCTTTCTCTCTCCAAACCCTAGAGAAAGAAGGAGGAGCCAAGGAAGAAGAAGGGAGATTCTGCCATTGACGGAGCTCCGGAGCTCCGTTTCGCGAACCGTTTCCAGATCTGGAGAGTGCAGCCCGGTGCGGTCATTTCCCTCTGTCTAGAATCTCGGATTCATGGCGAAAAAGAACGCTCCTAGGGTAACGATTTCTTCTCCCGTTGTTTGGACTTGTCTTTTGTCCTCTCCTTCGTTTCTCTATGCTTGCATGAGGGATCCCTTTCACCAAATGGGTGAAGTGTAGGATTCCCTCAAGTTCTCCGGAACTCCGGGTCGATTGTGTCCGTCCCCGGCATATTGCATGTAGAAAATCCGGTAGTCGTGCGGATTTAGGCATTTTGTGTGAAGCCTATTCGTGGCCGTGAGCCCGAATCGGTGATGCTTGGATTGCGACGTTGCATTTAGGTTAAGCCTAGAATGCGTGCCGGAGAATGACTCCGTGAAATCATCTATAGTAGTGCGGGATTTAAGTGTAGGCGTCTTGTGAAGATCCTAACGAAAGCCCCATGCTTTGAGATTGGATGAAGGCAAACCTTCACCGCGAAATTGATGCGGAGCGTATTATACCTCCCCTTTTTGAGTATTTGTGAAGCCTAGATCCTTGTGAAGGGATTAGGTGCGTAGCTTATATTTATGTAGCACTTGAAGGTGCTAAACCCTTACGGGCCGAGGCGAAGCCGTACCCACGTCGTGCGACAGATCGCGACGATTAGAGCACGGGCAAAGCTAAACCGAACCCGTTTCCATGCAGATCGGTAAGAGGTCCCTACCTCATGTAGCCGTGTGATCATGGGAGAGGTCGTGGAAGGTGGTTTACCTAGACCGACCAAAAGCTCTTTTTCCCACATAAGGCGATGGCCCTTATGGTGGAGTGTTTGTGGAATTGATGTTGTTAGCCTCATGCGGTTGTTTAGGCGGTTGCGGGGAACCTTCGGGTGAACCCAACCAACATCATGTGCATACCTAGGTTCCCTCCTTTTTGATGCTCAACCTAGAAGATTGAATGTGCTTGAAACCTCACCTTGAGTAGTTGCACTTTCTTTATGTTAGTACTTGTGCTGGTAAGGCTTGCTTGCAGGGTAGAATCTCCGCCACCCCGGGAAAGGGGTGGGGTCGTTATAATTTGGTCAGCTGTGCTGACCGTTACCTTGTTTGCCACCGCTTGGTGGAATGTTCTTATGCAGGTGCAGGTGAGCCTAGCGGGAAATAGCGGGCGGTGGCCCCTTTTGCTGGGTTGGCCCTTGAAGGCCAGCCTCCTTTTTTAGCTTTCTCATGTATTGCCGGCCTGCGTGCCGATGTATGTTTTGGAGTTTTTGGTACATTTGCTAAATGTAAGGCCTTAAGGCCATAACTCTCTTTCTTGGTTTCATTCCTATGATAGTGGACAATTCTAATGGAAATGTTAAATCTTTATGCTTCCGCTAGTGTTTGGTATACTCTGTTGTAATTTCTTTCTGTTTATCACCTTTTAACTCCTAGCTAGTGTGGTTAGTATGGCATGGGGTCCCGGCCGGACCTACTGTTATATTATTCGTACTGGCAGGGTGTTACAATTTGGTATCGGACTTAAGGCGTCGATCCGTAGTTTAGCGAATTCGGGACGAATTCCTTTTAAGGGGTGGTGTGCACGGGATGTGCATTCACCTAAAATGACAAAAAAAACTAATAAGAATGTCCACTTAGGAATGGGAAAACATACTTGTTTGCGGAACCTGAGCGTTCCATGATTGTTGTTTGCTATGTTTTCAGTCACTAAATTGTGTCTTACACGATTATAGGCGACTAGAAGTGGTGCGGGGCCGTCCCAACCCCGTAACACCGCTGAAAGTAGTGGGTCGGCTGAAGTGCCAGCGACCACTCCTCCTGCTGAGATGATCAGGTTAATCGCAGAAGCTGTCTTCGCGATGATCAATGCTCAACCGCAAAGGCTTGCACAGCCTGCTACGCCTAATAAAGATGTGGCCCCGGTGATCGAACCTGCAGTGGAACCTGCGGCGGTGCAAAGGGTGGAGCGTCCGGTAGAGCGTGTAGTTGTTGCGCGAGCACGTGATCAACAGCTGCAACACTTTCTAAGCTTCCATCCTCCAACTTTCTCGGGGACCGGATCCCCAACGGAGGCGGAGGACTGGCTGTCAACGGTTAGGAAAATTCTAAGGGCGACAGCAACAGAAGATGTTATGATGGTCACTTTAGCCACCTTCCTCCTTAACGGAGAGGCAGAGCGTTGGTGGGCTGAACAGGAAGTGCACAAGTTCGGAGGCAGGGAGATTACCGAGATCACGATAGCGGAGTTCTCAAAGTCTTTTCTTCAAAGGTATATTCCTTCTGCCCAACGCATTGCGTTGCAGAACCAGTTTTTGAAGTTAACTCAAGGCGACAGCTCAGTGGATGAGTACTTGCACGAGTTCACTAAACTGGGTCGCTATGCGGGGCCTATGATGGAAGACGAAGAGACAAAGACGAACAAGTTCTATGAAGGTCTTCTGGACGAGTTGAGGCTGCTCCTTGCAGGCCCAATGACGTTAGGTTTCCAGGTGATGGTCCAAACTGCCAGATCCCTAGAGTTGGACATGAAGAGGGTACAAGCAAAAGCCGTGGCAAAAAACCTGAGTTTCATGTGCCGGTCTCTCAGTCTAAGTCAGAATTCAGAAAGAACAAAAGGAAGTTCAAACCGGCGGAGCAAACCCGCTCAAATGTTTCGGGAGAAACGACAGTGCGGAGCCCTATCACGTGTTTCACATGCGAGAAGGTGGGACACAAGGCCGCAGTGTGTCGAAGTGGTCCCCCGAAGACAGAGAATCGAGCTTTGGACTATGCTCGAGCTGCGGAAAAGGGCAAAGCTGCGGAGTCTTCGGCTTCCCAGCACATTACTCCGACTCAGCCGAGAGTCTACTCGCTTGGCCAGCAAGAAGCCATACGACAAGCTGATGTTGTCACAGGTATGAATAAAAAATTAGCTTTTACATAGCTATTTGTAATTATACCATTGTGCAACTGTATGTTTCTTTTTGTGTGCAATTAGGCTTTGTCCTAATTCTCAACTATCCGGCGAGAGCTCTATTTGATACGGGTGCATCGCACTCTTTTCTGTCTGAGGACTTCGTGGTGCGAATCGGAGTGCCATCTACCTTTGTAGAGGATAGATTAGAAGTAGTGATACCAATGGATCTCGCATGTCTGCGGATAGGAAGAGCCGTGTGAAGGTGCGGATCGGAAATCAAGATTTCGATTTGGAAGCATCGTTGTTGCCGTTAGCTGAATTCGATGTGATCTTCGGCATGGACTGGCTCTCGGAGCAGCGTGCTTGCATAGATTGCAATTCTAAGGAGATCACTCTGGGAAGGAACGCCGATGGAGAAACCACGTTTGCCGGTATGCGAGGAGCGAGCAGGACGCTGATGTCTGCTCTCCAAGTGGTTAAGGCAGTGAGAAAAGGTGCCGAGTTGTTCTTCACCTTGTTGGAGGCTTCGGAGCCAAAGCCCAGGTTATGTGATGTCCCAGTTGTAGCGGAGTACGCCGACGTGTTTCCTAACGAACTCCCTGGGGCTCCGCCTCAGCGAGAGATCGATTTCTGTATCGAGTTGGTGCCAGGTGCCAAACCTGTGGCCCGCTCACCATACCGGATAGCGCCAAAGGAATTGGCAGAGCTGAAGGTTCAATTGCAAGAGCTGCTAGAGCAAGGCTACGTACGTCCAAGTTCTTCGCCTTGGAGTGCACCGGTCCTCTTTGTGAAAAAGAAGGACGGGAGCTTGCGTCTATGTATCGATTATCGAGAGCTAAACAAGTTGACCGAGAAGAACCGATATCCGATTCCAAGAATCGATGATCTCTTCGACCAGCTGGTTGGGTCGACGGTATACTCCAAACTGGACCTAAGGTCCGGCTATTACCAACTGCGGATAAGGGAATGTGACATTCCAAAAACAGCGTTCAGTACCCGCTTTGGGCACTACGAGTTCACGGTGATGCCGTTCGGTCTGTCCAATGCACCGTCGGTATTCATGGACTTAATGAACAGGGCGTTCCGTGAGTATTTGGATCAATTTGTGATCGTCTTTATCGACGACATTTTGGTATACTCTCAATCGGAAGAGGAGCATGTAGGGCATCTGCACGCCGTTCTGAGCACCTTGAGGAAGAGTCAGCTATATGCCAAGTTCTCCAAGTGCGAGTTTTGGCTACCGTCAGTAGCATTCCTTGGTCACGTCGTTAGTGGAGATGGAATTGCGGTTGATCCATCGAAGATAGAAGCAATCCGAGCCTGGCCTTTGTTGAAAAATGTAGCGGAAGTCCGAAGTTTCTTAGGACTTGCCGGCTATTATAGGCGCTTTGTGGAAAACTTCTCGAGGATTGCACTTCCTCTCACTAAATTGACTAGGAAAGATCATAAGTTCGTTTGGTCGCCCGAGTGCGCATGAGCTTTTGAAGAACTGAAGGTCCGTCTGACCACGGCGCCCATTCTATGCTCGCCATGTGGTACGGAAGGCTACGAAATCTATAGCGACGCCTCGGGGAGTGGTTTGGGTTGTGTCCTAGTGCAGTTCGGTAAGGTAATTGCCTACGGCTCCCGGCAGTTGAAGGTTCATGAGAGGAATTACCCGGTCCATGATTTGGAGCTAGCGGCCGTGGTATTTGCTCTTAAGCTTTGGAGGCATTATTTGTATGGCATGAAGATCGACATCTTTACCGACCACAAGAGCCTCAGGTACTTGCTAGATCAAAGGGAGTTGAATATGCGACAGAGGAGGTGGTTGGAGTTCCTTGGGGACTACACCTTCGACATCAAATATACTCCTGGAAAGGGAAATGTAGTTGCGGATGCGTTGAGTCGTCGGGCTCCCGCTCAAGCGAATTGGATTTTGATGCACGATGAGCGTCTAATCCGTGAGCTGGAAGAAATGGAGATCATTTGCGTTGATCGAAGAGCGTCTACTTCAGCATGCTTGAACTGGACGGAGGTTCAATACCACCTTGCCGACCGAGTTCGACAGGCATTGGAGCTGGATGAGAGCATGAAACGCTACAAAGCGGAAGCCGTTGACGGGTTGAACGCTGATTTCTCTTTCGAAGATGGCCTTATGTGGAAGAATGGCAGATTGTGCGTCCCAAACGTTGGTACTCTACGGGAGGAATTGCTGTATGAGGCTCATCATACCAAGTACTCTATCCACCCGGGGAGCACGAAAATGTACATGGACATGAAGAAACTTTTCTGGTGGCCGAGTATGAAGAAGGACATTGCCCTCTACGTGGCAAAGTGCAACACTTTCGCGTTGGTGAAGGTGGAATGTCAACGTCCCGGTGGATTTTTGAAGTCCTTGCCGATTCCGGAATGGAAGTTTGACGATATTTCGATGGATTTCGTGCACGGATTGCCGAGATCGCAGCATGGAAACGACGCCATCTGGGTGATCATGGACAGACTGACAAAAGTATCGCATTTTATTCCGAACCGGAAGGATGATTCTGTAGAAAAGCTAGCGAAGCTCTATGTCGATAGTATTGTGCGGCTGCACGGTGTCCCTCGTAGCATCGTCAGCGATCATGACGGGCGTTTCACATCGAAAGATTGGAGGCTTATCTATGAACTGTTGGGCACTAAATTGAAATTCAGCACGACCTTCCACCCGCAAACGGACGGACAGACCGAGAGGACCAACAGGACTATGGAGGATATGCTCCGAATGTGCGCTCTAGATTTTGGAAAGAAGTGGGAAGATCATCTCTATATGATCGAATTCGCCTACAATAATAGCTACCAAGCCAGCATAAAGATGGCTCCTTTCGAGGCCCTCTATGGTAAGAAGTGTCGTACGCCGTTGTCTTGGGCAGAAACGGGCGATACTAAGCTATTAAAGCGAAAGGATGTTGAGGAAGCAACTTCGACGATCCGAACTATTTGGGAAAGGCTATTGATTGCCCAGGATAGGCAAGCAAAGTATTACAACGCCAAGCATAGGAACCTAGAGTTCGCCGTCGGCGACCGGGTTTACTTGAAGATCAAACCGTTCAAAGGGGTATCAAGGATCCGACGCTTGAAAAAGCTCAGTCCAAGGTACTTAGGACCGTTTGAGATTGTGGAACGTGTTGGTGATGCGGCTTATCGGCTTGCACTATCTGCAGAGCTGAGCGGTCTGCACGACGTGTTTCACATTTCAGTTCTGAGGAAGGCAGTGCAAGAGCCTACTCATATCATTGCGGTCGGCAAAGTGTCGGTGGATAGTGGGTTGTCGACGAAAGTCAAACCCTTACGCATCGAGGATACCGAGGTAAAGCAGTTGCGGAACAAGTCCATTCGGATGGTAAAGGTCCGGTGGGATAATTGCGGCCGAGAGGAGCTAACTTGGGAGAGAGAGCAAGCGATGCTTGCGGAGTACCCCGAGCTATTTCCCTCAGGTAAATTTTCTTTAAAAACTGTAATTTCCTGCTATTACTGTTTTCGAAATTTCGGGACGAAATTCTTTTAAGGGGGGTGGAGTTGTAACACCCCAAAGATCGTGGTTCAGCGAGGTAGGCGGAATGGTGGTGTTGCGCTCGGGATAGGCTCAAGATTCCAGATCAGGTCAATGCGCACGACCATTGTCCTCTTAGCGCACGACCAGTGAGCGTGCGCCAATGATCGTGCGTAACCCACAAAGAATCGGAGTTCTGTCTCGGCGTATGCGCACGACCATTGTCCTCTTCGCGCACGACCAGTGATCGTGCGCCAGCGATCGTGCGTTAATTCAGAAGAGAATCGAGTTCTGTCTCGGACAGTGCGCACGACCATTTCCCTCTTCGCGCACGACCAGTGATCGTGCGCCAGCGATCGTGCGCCCTGTTTATTCTGTTCCGCGATTTTGAGCGGAGAAGAAGATCGGACCGTCCAAATCTTTTGGGATTTCATCCAACGGCTAGGTTTAGTTGCGGGAGACCTTTAGGGCTGATGAGAGGGGGTTAAACCTCATATTCTCTAAGTCTTTCTCTCTCCAAACCCTAGAGAAAGAAGGAGGAGCCAAGGAAGAAGAAGGGAGATTCCGCCATTGACGGAGCTCCGGAGCTCCGTTTCACGAACCGTTTCCAGATCTGGAGAGTGCAGCCCGGTGCGGTCATTTCCCTCCGTCTAGAATCTCGGATTCATGGCGAAAAAGAACGCTCCTAGGGTAACGATTTCTTCTCCCGTTGTTTGGACTTGTCTTTTGTCCTCTCCTTCGTTTCTCTATGTTTGCATGAGGGATCCCTTTCACCAAATGGGTGAAGTTTAGGATTCCCTCAAGTTCTCCGGAACTCCGGGTCGATTGTGTCCGTCCCCGGCATATTGCATGTAGAAAATCCGATAGTCGTGCGGATTTAGGCATTTTGTGTGAAGCCTATTCGTGGCCGTGAGCCCGAATCGGTGATGCTTGGATTGCGACGTTGCATTTAGGTTAAGCCTAGAATGCGTGCCGGAGAATGACTCCGTGAAATCATCTATAGTAGTGCGGGATTTAAGTGTAGGCGTCTTGTGAAGATCCTAACGAAAGCCCCATGCTTTGAGATTGGATGAAGGCAAACCTTCACCGCGAAATTGATGCAGAGCGTATTATACCTCCCCTTTTTGAGTATTTGTGAAGCCTAGATCCTTGTGAAGGGATTAGGTGCGTAGCTTATATTTGTGTAGCACTTGAAGGTGCTAAACCTTTACGGGCCGAGGCGAAGCCGTACCCGCGTCGTGCGACAGATCGCGACGATTAGAGCACGGGCAAAGCTAAACCGAACCCGTTTCCATGCAGATCGGTAAGAGGTCCCTACCTCATGTAGCCGTGTGATCATGGGAGAGGTCGTGGAAGGTGGTTTACCTAGACCGACCAAAAGCTCTTTTTCCCACATAAGGCGATGGCCCTTATGGTGGAGTGTTTATGGAATTGATGTTGTTAGCCTCATGCGGTTGTTTAGGCGGTTGCGGGGAACCTTCGGGTGAACCCAACCAACATCATGTGCATACCTAGGTTCCCTCCTTTTTGATGCTCAACCTAGAAGATTGAATGTGCTTGAAACCTCACCTTGAGTAGTTGCACTTTCTTTATGTTAGTACTTGTGCTGGTATGGCTTGCTTGCAGGGTAGAATCTCCGCCACCCCGGGAAAGGGGTGGGGTCGTTATAATTTGGTCAGCTGTGCTGACCGTTACCTTGTTTGCCACCGCTTGGTGGAATGTTCTTATGCAGGTGCAGGTGAGCCTAGCGGGAAATAGCGGGCGGTGGCCCCTTTTGCTGGGTTGGCCCTTGAAGGCCAGCCTCCTTTTTTAGCTTTCTCATGTATTGCCGGCCTGCGTGCCGATGTATGTTTTGGAGTTTTTGGTACATTTGCTAAATGTAAGGCCTTAAGGCCATAACTCTCTTTCTTGGTTTCATTCCTATGATAGTGGACAATTCTAATAGAAATGTTAAATCTTTATGCTTCCGCTAGTGTTTGGTATACTCTGTTGTAGTTTCTTTCTGTTTATCACCTTTTAACTCCTAGCTAGTGTGGTTAGTATGGCGTGGGGTCCCGGCCGGACCTACTGTTATATTATTCGTACTGGCAGGGTGTTACACTGAGCCGCTGAGATAGCGAGTTCGTCGAATGCAGGAGCAGGCCGTTCATTGAACGCAGAGAACATGCCGTTCATCGAACGCAGAATGCAAGCCGTTCGTCGAACGCAGTATGGAGTTCGTCGAACGCCGAACTTGAATGATTTCTTGAGTTCTAACAGCCTAAACTCTTGACCCATTGACTATACATTGGGTTCAACTTGATCCTAGCCAACAGATAGTGATCCTAGCCCAAATCAATAATTGTGTTGTTCTAACACGCACAGTCGAACGCACGTCCGTGCGTGAACCATGTGATATTAAACCTAAAGCAGATTGGGCAGAAGAGTAAGATGTGCCCATGCGTTTTACTCACGCACGGTCGGAGCCGACCATGCGTAAAAAAGCACGGGCGAATTCTGATTGTATGAAAAATAGGCTAACAGGGGGGGGGGGGGGGGGGGGGGGGGGCGCTCGTGCGTTTTACTCACGCACGGTCGAAACCGATCATGCATAAAATGCACGGGCAAATCCAGATCACCATTTTGCCAGCAGATAAGCACGCACGGTCGATGTGATCGTGCGTCAAGAAAATGCATGACCGTGCGATGTATGTAGAAATGCAATTTGGGCAAAATGGAGATCTGCCCACCTTCACAGCACAATAAACAGCTGGGAATACACCTCCAACACGAGCATTAAAGCATAAAAGAATGGAGAACACAAAATGGTTACCCCAAATAATAATGCGCATTGTTGCACACCAAAGTGGGCCAAAACTATGCACTTAAAGTGAAAGCACGAACAAGAAGAATATAAGCAATTCAGGACTGGAAGCAAAGTGCAAATGCAAGAAAATAAGCCTAGATGAGTTCGAAAATCACTATATAAATTGGACTCATCACAAAGCCAAACCATCTAACCACCCAAAATAATGGGATCTGAGTGAGTCTATTATTATGTTAATCTTACATAACAAATTATTCCCACGGCTTTGGATTAACCATGGAATTCTAGAGGACTACCCTGTGAGGGGCTCGCAGCTGTACTGGGAGCTATGATGGGCTGAATGCCAAAGCTCCCTTTCTAAGGAACTTACTCTTATTGGTGTCTACCCTTAACCCGACCACTATTAATGTTAGACTTACTAACACTAGGTGTGTTTTACTTCACCCAAAGGAATGACAATCTTTCATCAATCCCAAGCACACTCTTGCCTCCTAATCAACCAAACATCTTTCTCCTACTTTCTTTTGGTGACCCCTTCCAAATCCAATCCATCTGGGTGCACCAAAATTCTTAACCCCCCATGTAAGACCTACATGTTTATCCTTATTTAGACTTTTCACTATACACAGACCACTTGAACTATATGATGTATAAAAAGAGAAAGACTCCTAATGCTCATCCAAATGACCCAAGATTATTATTGTGGGTGTGTTATGACATTAAAACACCATCTCAAGAAATTCCTAATTTTCCTACTTTATCAGGTATTTATTATAATTTCTCCAAAATCAGGGAACCTATGATTTTGAACACCAAGTATGGTTTTCTGATAAGCTATGACAATGATAAAACTTGTGCAATTATAAATCATCCAAATAACAACCACATATGAATTTCATAATTTTCCCGAAAGGTTTTGACCTCCAAATAAAATATTGACTAATTTATCAAAATCAAGGGTTAACAAAGGAAGTACCAAAAATACTCATTCAAAAATTACAAAAAAATTAGCAAGTGTCTATAGTAATAAGAAAAGTTCACTACTTGAGTTTCATAATTTTTTAAATTCATTTGACCAGATAATTCCATTATTTAAATAAATAAGTCCAAGCGCACATTGTGAAGGGAACCATATATTAATTCTTCCAAACATCATGCCAAAACTAACAGGTAATATACATGCCCTAAAAAGTCCTCTAACCAAGTTTCATGATTTTTCAGTGAGTGTTAATCCCATAATTAATTTTTATACAATTAGGGCAATTATTGGGGGTTGTGAATGAAGTACTATTTATATCACTTCAAAATTCTTAGCAAAATTATCAGAGAGTAATATCATTAATATAAACTTACTGTCAAAGTTTCATAATCATCCTAGGCTATATGAGCATGTAATTCCTTCTAGTAAGGAAGTGCCCTAAATGACTCTTAAATAATTTAGAGAGACTAAATGTCTCTAAAAATTGCAAATAAATTACCTAGGGCTTAATACAACCCTATGAACCTCTCTACCAAATATCAAGTTAATCCAAGGCCATATGACCAAATGTCCTTTAATGGGTTCAAAATACAACCCTAAGGATTGAACTAGGGTCCTAGGGAACATCCACCCCAAATACCCCAAATCATTGGTGGAGGTGTTTTATGTGATTTTAAGTCAGTGGCCAAGGTTTGATCACTTTTGGATGAGGGTTGACCACTCAAACCCAACATGTGCACTTTTTACCTAATAACCCCTAGTTTGACCAATTTTGGGCTAATTAATTACCCAACCAAATCAATCCCAAATGAAATTTTTACTAGAGTCATATCATGACCATAAGAACTACCCACCAAAATTTGGAAGGGTTTGGAGGTATTTAGACCATATAATTAATTATTACATGAATTATTAAATGTTTGCAAAAACTTTAGAAAAAGGTCTTGCAAAAATTCTAATTTTTGGATATATTAAGGATGTGGGTATATGTAGACTATGTTCCAAATTTCAGAACATTTGGATGGCAGTCTAGTGGGGGAACACAAATCAAGCTCTGGTCAACCCTTTGTATATGTTGCACCATTTTGAGTGCTGTGGTCAGAACACTGATCCAAAATGCATGAAATCAATTTTAATTTAAAGTAGACTTCAGGGGCTACAAGTTTGCTGTTGAACATTTTTCCAATAGAGGGCTCTAAGCCTTTTCTATAATTAATCTAAGGTTCAACATAATATGTGACAAAATATCAAACATTAAAATGTTATTAATCCATTCATACATCGGCCTGCATGAATCCTGGTGCAAGAATGGACGACATCAGGTCGTCTTCTTCAGTGAGCCAACGGTCCCGATTTCCCGCGCCTGGTCCACCATCAACCCCATTTTCCCGGCCACCTGAGCGCCACCCCGGTCGACCAATGCCACCACCACCTCCGTTGAGGTGGTGGCCAACGATTAAGGGTGGTTGGCCGGCCGGAGGTGGTTGGAATAGGGCTTTCTAGCCAGAGAAAAAGCTTGCCACCAAAGATTGTAGAACTACCTATAGAGAGAGAGGAGGAGGGGAGGACCTTTTTGGAGGGGAGATTCCTTGCCGATCTCCTACACACCATGGACACATGAGTGCTCTTGGGTGCCATGGAACTTCTACACCAAGTTGACTGGTTCCTTTGGGGTAAGTGGGGGGAAAACACTACCCTCTGTCCGGCAAAGCTTTTAAATGGAGCAATTTGGGGAGAGGAAGGGTCTATGCTTGAGATTGCCATTAATGGCCAATAGAGGTGAATTCAGCCAACTGAAATCTCATCAAATCCAGTCACCATATGGCCTGGAAAAAAATCCTAACATTCTTGTAATTGTCAAGGGAGATGAATCCCCATCAATTGGTTGGGGGGGGGGGGGGGGGAGAAGGCTTTGGCCTCCATTGGACATGAATGCCATTACTCCTTCTCTTTCTCTCTCCACCATTTTTGTGGAAAATGGGGGTTTCTCTCTCATGGCAAAATTTCTTGAAATTGAATGGCAATTTTAGCAACTTCCAACCCCATTAGCTAGTGGGCCACCTCAATTGGGTCTATCCCATGTGGATTGGGCTTGATTAGGTCAAAATAGGTCATTTTGACCTAAATTTAGTGTGGATATGACTTTGGTCAATTTGACCATTTGGGCTGGCCCCAATGGGTGGCTAGTGACCCATTGGCCTCGCCTAAGGGTTAGTAAGGTCTAGGTACGGTAAATTTAGCAAGGTGGAGGCCAATTGACCCACAATTTGGCAATTTGAACAAAATAGGGCTATAGTTGACTTAGGTCAAATTGGCCAAACTAGAGGCCCCATGATTGGGCTTTTTGGTTTATTGGGACCCTAATATCCTTATAAGGGTAGGGGAAAGGTCCAATTGGCCTGGCGGATGCCACCTAACCCTAATTAGGCCACTTTGAGTATATTAGAGTTAAGGTTGACTTTGGTCAACTTGACCACTTTGGTTGACCCCAATGAGTCTTTGGTGCTCTAAGGAACCCTAGAAAGGGTTAGGTGTGTCATGGTGGGGTCAAGGGGTTAAGGTGAGTCCCTAAATTCCAACTCTAAGCTTGGTAACTAGAAATTGCTATTTGCAGACCAAGGTGCTCTTCCCTTCAAACCTAGCTATTATGGCCTTTTGTGTTTCCCAGGGTTTTGTCATGACATAGTCATGACAAAACAAACCTAGGGGTCTAGTTGTTTGGGGGATGTTATTGAAAATGTTGAAGTGGAAGTTGGCGGTCTGGGAGGAGGTCGCGCGTTCTTGCGGTCTCCATCTGCGGTCTGATCTCTTTAGTCTAGCTGCAAGTCTGTTCGGCCTGACCGCCATTCTCTGTCCAAGGCTACCGAGGTGAGGCCGCACAGTCTGGTTCGTGTGACCACGTGTCGAGCTGCTTTTGAGGTAAAGGTGAGGTCGCTAGGTCTGGTTCGTGAGGCCGCGTGGCGAGCTGTTCTCTATACTGTGCGGTCTGGTTCGTGGTGACCGCACATGGTTGCTGTTTTGGTATCGGGCAGTCCGGTCTGGTGGCTATCCGGGTTCTTGTGGTGTGCACCGACTAAGGTTCTCTTAGTCGCGTGGTCTCCTCTTTTGTGTTCGCATAAGCTGGTCCTTGGCGATCTGCTAGTATATGCGGACACTAGTGTTGGTCGGCTTGGCGGGCTGTTGCCTTAGTCAACCTGGTTGTGTTCGCGGTCTCTGGAGGAGGTCTTGTATATGCAAACACTGGTGGTGAGTGTCATGACTGGGCGAGGTGTTATGATCGCATGGCTTCTTGCAGGAGTGGCGGTCTCCTGGTCTGAGTTGAAGCCGACGAGCTCACAAAGTGCAGAGCGATCTTCTGACCGTGCGGGTTGACTGGTCTTGGTCGCGCGGTCAGGGTGGTGATTCTATCTCATAGGGTGTTGACTAAATCTAGTCGCATGCCTATAAATAGGAGTCACTGTAGCAGCAAAATAATTGCACCTAGTGTAAGCTGAACTCGCGGCTAGTTTCTTGCGGTCTCATTTTTGTGACCGGGCGGTTTGCTGATTGAACTTCTTTTGTGCAGCTTCTGCGGATTGTGCGGATAGCAATGGTAACCTCTTCTTCTAAGGTGTTCAGGCGGTCTCGCAGCTTGTAGTGCGGGTTGCTGGAGTTTGGGAGAATCAGTGGAGTTCGGGAGGTCGCGGCTTCAGTGGTGTTGATTCTAGTCGCCGGTAGTCTGTTCGCGTGTTCTCCTTTTCTAGTCGCACGAACACCCTGACCGCACGGTTTGGCGGTCTCTGTCTTCAGACCGCCAGTTATCTTTCTTCAGCCTGTATTTTTCTTTTGGTATTGTGTACTGGCGAAATCATGTCTCGCCATGTATACCTCGCTCTGTAATGAAGATTTTTGCTATTATCAATAAAGATTGCTTTGCTTCATGTGCTTCTGGTTGTTGGCTGTAACTTTGAGTTGTACAATTCCTGCTCACTCCTAGATCTATGGAAAATTTCACAGATGTTACATGGGGTGCAACCTCTCAAATCTGCTATGCTCCTTTTTGGGTTGTGAAGATAAGGAAGGTTTGTTCTTCCACTGGTTTCTCTTCATCATCTTCTTGAAGTGCCAGGAGAAGGTAGCAAACTCTTCATCTGATGATGTGCTGTCAGATGAAATAGCCTCTGAACTTTCTGATTAAGCAGGCCTTCTTGGAGGAGATGGAATTCTCTCCTTGCTCTTATTAGAGCTCTCAGCTTTGAGATCGACTGATCTCTCCTTGGCATGAGTTTTGATGGTGATCTCCTCCTCCTTTCTTGCAAATAGCTGCATTTCATATGGCAGCAGCTTTCCAAGGAGGGTATGGGTAGGAGTCTCAGCAAGTCTGGCCCGTTCTCTGATCGCGCAAATTATTATGTCCAATTCTCTTGTTAGAGACCTTAGGAACTTATCATTCAGTTCATAATTGCTG
Source organism: Dactylorhiza incarnata (assembly GCA_033032865.1). NCBI lineage: Eukaryota > Viridiplantae > Streptophyta > Magnoliopsida > Asparagales > Orchidaceae > Dactylorhiza > Dactylorhiza incarnata. The sequence goes on from JAWHQI010000098.1 coordinate 1,295,906, forward strand.
AAGACTCTTTCATTAGTCTTCAACTCATTTACCACCCTGAAGAATCTTTCGTAGCACACAACCATGCTTTCCATACTATGCTGCATGAAGGCTTCGTACTCCTGGTTGAGGAGGGATTCCCTATCATCCCTCACTTCTGCAGTACCCTCATATACACAATGAGGGTATCCCACATCTCCTTGGCTGTTTCACAGTGCACCAAGTTTTGGAAGGTGGAATCATCAATTGTAATTACTATGATATTTTGAGCTCTCTTATCCATAGTAGCAAGGGAAATTTCATCCTTGGTCATTTCAGCATAGGTCTTGGAGACTTGCCTAGTTGGATCTAGTGGAGGCCTTTAGGAAAAAAATGAACCTTCCTTCATTGTGATATAGATCCTAGGGTTTAAGGCTTCCATAAATAGCCTTACCCTTTGCTTCCATATGCAAAAGGATTCTTTCCTGCATATGGGCAGCTTCATGGAGCCCATCTCCTTATGAACTCCAGGGGCAGCCATGAAGCAGTATTAGACTACAACAAGTAGGACCTGGTCAGACTGTTTGTCCTTTTGACCAACCTAGATATGACACTACTTGATAGTTTACTTCGTAGTAGTCTAATACACCTAGGGGGTGAATAGGTTCCTTTGATTTTTCTACTTTTGCAGATTGTTTTGGATGATTTTGCAAAGTAGAATAAACCACACAGAAAGCACTAAGCTAATTATAGGGGTTCCCTAAGATAGTGTGTCTGTGGGCAATCCACATTCCCTCTACACCTTTCTAACAATGTGTTAGACAAGACCAACTTCACGAAACCTCATATCAATGAGCTTACAACACAGATCCCTCAGGATCTCTCAGGTTTCCTCTAAAGCCCTACCTCAGGCCAGCACCTCTACTACTCAGAGTTGTCCAACTTATACAACTCAGAAACACTTTAGGTTTCCTACCTCAGGCCTATCAAGAAGCCCTACCTCAGACTGGGAGTATAGTCCAACACTCAGGCTCACAACCCTACACTCAGGCTTACAACCCTACACTCAGGCTTGCAGCCCTACACTCAGGTTCACAACGCTACACTCAAGCTTATAACCCTACACTCTTAAAACATAATGTTCTTACAGAGTTGAGAGATATTCAGTTTCTACAATAGAAGATAAAATGTAAATACCTTCAGCTTTGGGTCTTCTGTTGTAGTATCACAGCAGATGTTGTCTTGAGCAGAGGTAGATAAAGCTTTTGTACTGCTCCTCTTGATCTTCCTCTTTCGCTAAAGGAAAAGATCTACTTGTCCTTTTGAGCTTTAACCTGCAAGAACTCCAGGATGAGCTTGCTCTTGGTCGCCGTCAATGTCTTTCTCTTTCAATTGTGCAAGCTTACTGTTACATTGACATAACCTATGCTTTTATACCTCCACCAGGCATCAACGACTCTTTCCATATCCTAGCCATAGTATGGACATGAATAGAATACTCTATCTAACTTTCTGGCCACTTGCGCCAAAAGTAGATCCCGCCAGGCAACATTCATATTTGAATCTGTCTCAGCAGATGGGCTGAGACAGGCTCCAGTCTCAGTGGCAGAGAGGGCTTCGTCTCAGCGGATATGCTGAGATAGAAAGTATTCTCAGCGGATTTACTCTATATGCAGCTTAGCTGAGACAGACTCCTTCTCACCAGCAATACAACTGCGTCTCAGCGGTTCAACTGAGAGCAGACTATTTTCTCAGCGGTTTTGACAGTGAAAGAAATGATCTATTCCATTATCTGGAATTACTTAAGCCTGCTTAAACATAATACATACAAGACTTATCAAATACAATATGTACTTAGCATTGAGTGTGATGCATCTTCAAATCTAGGGAACATTGAGGGGCAATATTCCAAACAGTTGTGATTATTATTCCTATATTCTCCAGGTACAAAATTTTATATATACTTCAACATATACATATATTCTCCAATTTTACTCTTCATGATCTCATTTTCCTTCTACAGATCTGTCCATCAAATCCATCAATGATCCTTCATGGAGGTTGTTTGTTGCAATAATATGTTGACAATTATATATAAATTGAAGCACAAAATTACGATGTATTACAAATAATAAAAAGAATATTCAAGCTAAACTATATAGCCTCTTACAAGATTGTCTCGCTAGTAGATAAAATTGTGATGTATCCAAAATTTTAATACGTATTATTGCATGTTCTTCTCCATGCATATATATTACTAAATAAAGATATACTGATATATTTTCCATATACTTCCAGCAAATGTTGGTTGACCGATTATATTGTCATCTTAGTTATAGGCAACCCAAGGTATATGTATCAGATATAACAAGATGCCATGAAAATCTTGCAACATTATGATTCCCCTGATATATTTCTAGCAGCGACCTGTAATCCTTCATGTAAAGAAATAACTGATGAGCTCTACCCCGATCAAATTGCACAAGAACACCCTTATTTATTAACAGCATTATTCTGTTCCATATATGGAAAGTGAAAAAAGACATCTTTTGCTATCATGTTCTTGGCAAAACAATCGGTCATGTGCATGCCATTGAATTTCAAAAAAATATTTGTTACATGTACAATGTTAGTTATTCTTACAGAAAATGACAATTAAATTGTTTGGATGATTATGACTCGATTGTGCAGGCTGATATTTCACGACCTAAAAATGAGCCTAAGTTAAACAATGTAGTAATAAGACACATGATCACGGTCCATGCGAACCTATGAACATAAATGCAATATGCATGAAAATAGGCTCTTACAAAAAAATATCCAAAAGCCTTTGTGGAGCATACATACAAGGTGATAATTCTTACCTAGTTTATCATTATCGAGATAATAGAAGATCATTTTCTTTAGGGCAGCACAAACATTTGATTATTGACAATTTTTGTGTTGTCTCTTACAGTACGTGGTTGCTTACACTATGATTATCATATCAATGTTGAAATATGCTGCAATATCAAAAGCATCAAATACTTATACAAAAGGGCCCAGATTGTGTTGCTCTTGAGATCCAACCTGATCTAAACCACAATGAACTCACTTAATACATAAACATCAGATGGATATATCCTCCGAAACTATTTTGGAAAATATTCAAATTTCATATGAACCAAACATATCCTTATGCTCTCATTTTCCTTATATAGATCCGTCCATCAAATCCATCAATGTTCATTCATGGAGGTTGTTTGCTGCAATAATATGTTGACAATTATATAAAAATTGAAACACAAAATTACGGTGTATTACAAATACTAAAAATAATATTCAAGATAAATTATATAGCGTCTTACAAGATTGTCTCGCTACTAGATAAAATTGTGATGGTATCCAAAATTTTAAAATGGATTATTGCATGTTCTTCCCCATAAATATATATTATTAAATAAAGATATACTGATATATTTTCCATATACTACCATCAAATGTTGGTTGATGGGTTATATTGTCATCTTAGTTATAGGCAACCCAAGAGACATGTATCTGAGATATCAAGATGTCATAACAATCGTACAACATTATGATTGCCCTGATATATTTCTAACAGTGACCTGTAATCATTCATGGAAAGAAATAACTGATGAGCTCTAACCCGATCAAACTGCATAAGATCGCCCTTATTTATTAACATCATTATTTTGTTCCAAATATGGAAAGTTAAAAAAGGACATCTTTTGCTATCATGTTCTTGGCAAAATAACTGGTCATGTGCATGCCATTGAATTTCAAAAAAGATGCTTGTCACATGTACAATGTTAGTTATTCTTGCAGAAAATGACAATTAAATAGTCTGGATGATCGCGACTCAATTGTGCGGGCTAAAATTCCACGACCTAAAAATGAGCCTAAGTAGTATAATGCAGTAATAAGACACAAGATCATGATCCATGCGAACCTATGAACATAAATGCAATATGCATGAAAATAGGCTCTTACAAAAAAATATCCAAAAGCCTTTGTAGAACATACATACAAGGTGATGATTCTTACCAAGTTTATCATTATCGAGATAATAGAAGATCATTTTCTTTAGGGCAGCACAAACATTTGATTATTGACAATTTTTGTGTTGTCTCTTAAAGTACGTGGTTGCTTACACTATGATTATCATATCAATGTTGAAATATGCAGTAATATCAAAAGCATCAAATACTTATACAAAATGGCCCAGATTGTGTTGCTCTTGAGGTCCAACTTGATCTAAACCACAATGAACTCACTCGATACATAAATGTAAGATGGACATATCCTCCAAAAGTATTTTGGAAAATTTTCAAATTTCATATGAACCAAACATATCCTTATATTTTTGGATTACAAGTTCATTTGCCTAGCTGATATTAAGTGTAATTCCATATTAATTACTCTGTCTTCAATGTCCTATCTAATGATTAGAACTCTTGAACAATGTTAACATAATTCTTCAAGATATATAATAATCATGAAGAATATAATATATATCTTTATAGAGATTTTTCAATGTATTACAGATGAATTTAATCTTAAAAACATGGATTAAACAGAGATGAAAAAAACAATTTATTGGTCAACTGTATTTTGTACAACCCTTATTCAACGAGGGGGATCGAGCCTAAATGAAGGACCTAAGGCCTCAGGCAATTGACCGTTGACCAAAAGAAAAGGTCTCATTGAGGACACATGGAGCTCAACGGAAGCTCAGCAGGTCAGTGCAACAACTCACTGATGAGATCCTCTCGGGCTCGCCTACGAGCCCACCTGGAGACCATAAGCTCATCGACAAACTCATTCAATGCGAGCTGGCAAGCTTGCTCTGTAGTCTCCAGCTCATCCGTGAGTTTTCTTTACAGGAGACCTCCAGACCACCGAACTCGACTCAGGAGACCTCGCCTAAAGCAATCTCAATCAGCTCTCTATCTTCAGAGATACCCAAGAGTAAGATCACAAAGGAAATAGGTATCTAGTATCTAGTAAAGGTGTTGGTGGCTACTTACAGACTAAAAATTGACAAACCATAGTCAGGAATTACTCTAGAGGGGTTGAATAGAGTTATTAAATTTTACACAACTAATCACAGTACATGTCAGAGATTTTGATTCTAAAGAAGTGCAAGTATAAGAATAAGAAAGTTATATAAAGAAAATTATGCAACCAGAAGACACATCAATTTATAGTTGTTCCCTTAAATATTTGGGTACTCTACTCTTCTGCCCTTTGGCAGGATATCCACTAATCAATGCTGAGTATTTTGATAAGGAGACTCTTAGAACTAATACAACTGAATCTTTTGTTAAGGAGATTCTAAGAACCAAATAAAACTTTTGATAAGGAGTTTCAAAATCACTAATCCTTTGATAAGAGGATTCTCAGGACCACGAGTCTTTTAATAAGGAGACCCAACAACCACTGAATTCATGTTAAAGGAATTCTAAAGAATCTGTCTGAATCCTTTATAGATGGATTCTTAAAACTCTTTCTGTAGGAGTGGTTGATCTTGAATTTCCACTATGTTGTCCTCTTCAACAAATCTTTGAGGATTTGGTTCTTTATAAGCACCGTGTGGATAGTTATTGTAGCATATATAAGTAACAATAGATACCTTTCGCCAGATCATATTTAATAGAGAGAGATTTGAATATGTATGAGAGCAATATCTGATGAAGAACTATTGAACCCTTTAGAGAAAGAGAGCCTTTAGTGTAATGACTCAAATCATCAATACAAAATTTCAAAATAAAATCCCCTATGATGAGAAAATGAAATCAGTGTCAACATTTATTTATTTTTGACGACTAAATTTTTCGGTGATGACTTTTGATGAATTTGCATTTTTGATGGCTTTATATTATATTATATTAAGTGATGAGGTTGGCTTAAGTCTTTATTTTTAGGTGTTATAAGAAGTGGCAAAATAACATTATTAATCCTTAGAATAAATAATCTTAATATACCATTATAAGCTTATGTGTGAATAAGTGACATTTGGATATTTAGGGGGGGGGGGGGGGTTATTTAATGTAATCGTCAGCTGGTAAGAGTTACACGAGAATATTTGACTCGTTAGATAAGTGTGGTTGTTGAAATATTCTAGCTAGCTTACTCATGGAAGGCTTATCAACAATTATGATGATATATGTGTTGGATGGGTAGGCGCACTTAGAGGGGGGGTGAATAAGGGTCTTAAAAACTTATATTATATTTTGAAATGCTTGCTTATGATAAGAAATCAAAATAGTGATTTTGTTTAAAGATCTAAATTATTTTATAATAAAGGAGAGGATAATTAACAATTTAGAGAAATGAAGAATAAATCAATTTTATTACACAAAGAGAGACATGATTATTATTAATAAAATTGATTACAAAATTTTGATTTCAATGACGCTAGAAATCAAAGCGAAATATGAAAGACTCTTTTTGTTTTCTATACCGACTCGTATCCCCACGAACCGGTTGGCTTTAGCCGATCCTTCCCCGGATACGGCCTCAAGCCGCTTTAGCCAACCCTTCCCCGGATATGGCCTCGAGCACCCCCTAGACCTACACCAGAGACATAGTCGCCAACACGAGGTGAATTTCAGCCCTAAGTCCTACCCAGACCTAGTCGCCAACCCTAGGCGAATTTACTACACGATTACAAGAAAAGATGTGAAATAAAAATACAATAATATAAAACTCCCTCTATGTGGATCTCTTGGAAAAGTAGACGAAGACGCAGAGTATGATCGTTGTCGATGCGGTGTTTCATCACGATGATGACGCGTGTTGAAATCTTTTCCACGGATCTCCTTTAGTCTTTATGGATTTGTGGGAGTATATCTCTGAACCTTCCTCTCTATGCTGTGGTACGAAGCTCTGGAATTCTAGATCTCAAGAGGATGATGAAGACGGAGCCAAGAGGTCCTTTTTATAGACTTAGCGCTAGCGCCTGCGCTAGCGCCTACGCTAGTGCTACCGCCGACGCTATCCCATTTTAGGACATATTCTGTGCGGCGGAATCTTTAATCCAAGGAAACAATTCTCTCTTGCCTTCTGTGCTCCGCGCTATCGCCTGCGCTACCGGATACATCCAGGGGCTATCTCCTTCTATAAGTACTCCCAGCATTTGAGCTTAAGCAAACATTTCGTCGATCGAAATTTCGTCGAACGCAGCTAAGAGTTCGTCGATCGAATTTTCGTCGAACGCAGTTATGAGTATTTCGTCGAGCGCCGCTAACAGTTCGTCGAACAACAGCTAGCGCCTATGATAGGACTAGCGTGCCATGGTAGAGTAAGTAGTTCGTCGAGCGGGCTTCAACATTCGTCGAACGGAAATTCATCGAACGAAAAATTGTCGAACGCAGGATCAATTTCATCGAACCCAGTATCCGTTCTCAGCGGTTCCTTAGCGCTAGGTGCTATCGCCAGCGCTAGTGGGAGTTTTGGATATGATGGCTCAAACTTGGGGGCAACCTTCTTATGTAATCCTTGAGTCATGTGGACTTTGTTATCCTGCACACTTAAACACACAAGATCAAATACACATAGGTTTTGTTATTCTCAAACCTAGGAGATGCGGAAGACCATGTTCCAACAAACTTCCCCTTTTGATAATAACAAAACCATTAATGATAAATCAGAGCATTAATATATATAAGCATGAAGAAACATACTTGTGTGTGTGTGAGAGTGATGACTTAGGATAATTAACGATTTTAGCATTTAGAATTGCTCCCCCTAAATTCATGCTCCCCCTAAGTGAATGCTCCCCTAATATGTAAGCTATCATCTTAATTAAGCATGTTAGTTTTCTATTTTGATAGCAGATTATATTTATCATGTTAGTTCTCCCCCTTTTGTTCTTAGCAAAAGTGGGTAAGGAGACACCACTTAAAAGTTGATAGTAAGATAAAGGCATGATCAAGCTTGTAGAGAGAAGGAAATGATAAGGAGTTTTAGAATACTTTTCATGGAAATAGATCAGAGTTTGAGTATTATTATGTTGGTTCATCCCCTTTGTATGTAAGAGTTTTAAGCATAAAAAAATGTAATGATTTCCATGTAACTAAACTACCCAGACAGTGTGTCTACACCCTAGCCCTGTACTAAGTGACGGATGGGCATGAGGAGCTGCAAACAAGTCGTATGTTGGGGTGTTAGTCTCATACGCAAACACTAGACACAACTCAACCTAGCACTCTTTCCCCCCAGTGCCTCGCAAGTCCCCACTGGAACCCTCCCCGGTTAAGGACAAGTCATGACTAGAGATAAGGTTATCTAATGTCTACAACCCTACGCCCCCGCTATGGTGAGAAATGAAGTCATGGATAATAATTATTGGAAACATTTTAGCGTTTAACTTTGGTGATAAGTTCATAGCCTATGGGTTTATATTTTTATTTGAATTTATGAAAACACTCACATAGCTATTTTGAAATCCATTAATGAATCAGAGTTTTTAATATAACAAAATTTTCATAGAAATAAATCAGAGTCTTATAGCAAAAAAAAAATCATGTTAAAAGCAACCAATATAAAGTTTACCAAGCATGTCTACCACTTGTTGCAAGAAAGGAATTTGAAGATTCAAGTGATGATGCACACAAAATAAAAGACTTTAAATAAGCATGAAATCGCAAGGTAAAACAGTTATATGGTTATGATGCGGAAGACTTATCGAAATACAAGAAACATCTTATTGTAATCAATGATGATCCATAAAAGATATATGAGTTAAATTTCATAAAGAAGATGTTTTTGTAAATCTTCGTTCAATTAAAATCTTTAAATTTAACAATAATGTAACCAAGCATGAAATAATGTTATCAAAAAGAGATTACTACAATGTTACTTTAATTCATAATTTCAAAACATACCAAACATTGTAGAAAACATGCTAGGTTATCTAGTGCATTTCATAAATAAAGAGTAGTATAGAATTTGCATTAGGATCCAATACTCATGAGAAAAAGTGTTATTGAAGATAATGATGTGCACATAAGTGTATTTTTTAATAGAGTAAACAAATGTTTTAATCGAAAATACAAGACATATGTAAAGTAAAGAGCACAATAAAACACAAATAATTTTACTTCCACATACTTCAATGCACAAATAAATGTACAACTACCAAGGTGCTTTGCACACACAATTCTCATTAAGACTTATCAGGGTGCAAAGTAGTGCTTGGGGGATCACATATTTTATTTGTAATGTTGAGACTAGTGATCCGGTGTACTTAAGAATAAGTGGTTTTTATTTTGAAAGAAAGATTTGATTTGCACAAGATACTTTACTATTCTATCTAAGGTGCTCAACCTCACAACGCTTATTAAGACTTATCGGGAGGTTCAAGTAGTGCTTGGTGGAGTTATCTTTGTCACTTTATTTTATGATTTTTGTTTTGTACAAAGTTCTTCGAATACACTTGTTTTGCAAACCAATAGGATTTATGAAAACATAACCACTTTTCTTAACTTTTAAAAGTGCAAATAAAGTAGTGTAGGTAAGATACTTGTGCAATTTTAATTCATTGTACTAATACAAAACATACACAAGCATTCTTAGATTAAACACATAAGTAGACAATGCCAAATTAAGTGAGTGAATAGCGATCATTATCAAACATATAACATTTACTCATACTTAGAGGCATGCTAAGCTTGGTTTTACACAACTTTTACAATATAATTGATGCACGTATTAATAGATATATCAAAGCATGATGAAAAACAATGTTCAAAGTAGTTTGAAAAGATAAATTGCAACATCATAGAAGTTCTAAATAATAGATTAAATCATGCTTGATTTTCAATGAAGTCCATATAGTATTTTTGATATTTTGAAGAATAATTTTTTTTAAAGTTTGAACTCATAAGATTGATCTTGGACTTCCCGAGGACTACCTTGTGAGAGGTTTGCCCGGTACTAGGTGATATGATGGGATGATAGCCCAAATCACCCTTTCGCAAGATACATGTAAATTTTAAAGTTAAGTTCAAAATAATAAATTTTGATACTTATTTTTGTTTTATATTTTTGTATTTGATTTTTGCATATAGGAATAGAAATCAAGCAAATAACCAAAGACAAAACAATTTTTTTTTTGTAATTTGGCTTTTGTAATTTGTATTTTAATTTTTCAAAAACAAGTACAGACAGAATTGCAAAAATGAGTAGTACATATAAAATAATATATTTTTATTGATTTTTTAGAATTTTAAAATTTCAAAAAATCGGATACTTGAGCTAGCGCCGGCGTTAGGTCTTAGCGCCTGCATTAGCTCACAGAGAGTGCTTATTTTGATCATATAGCCTAGATTTTCTTTGATTTTGCTTCTGATTTTTCTTAATTATATTTTTGCAATGTAAGGCCTATCTAATGAAGTAATGAGACGAGAAGAAATCGAAAAAAGTTGCGGAAGTTAAAATTAGTACATGAGTTTCATCTTCATTAGAGTTTCACATTTATTAAACCTTAATTATTGAGTTTTGCACAACATATGCATGAGTGAAATGATCATAAATAAGTGAAATAATATTCATGCAATTTTTCAATTCCGATTTAAACATGATTATGATTAAACATACTTGGGGTAATTGAAAATGACGCAAATATATTAACTACCTAAGCAAAACTTGCGCATTTTATAAATTTAGCCTAATACCCCTAAAATACACCTTTTAAATCCATTTTGACACTTATTTCATTTAGTCTTAATAATATCATATAACAAATTTAGTTTTTCAAATTTTATAAGACTTTTAGAAACTGGATTTAGAAGGATAGAAAAAAAGGATAAGTAGATCACTTGAGAGATGATACGACTTTTTATTCAACTTTATTCAATTTGATTTGTTTATGAATTTTGGTTTAATATGTGAGAGTCATATCACAAGTTATATAAAGTGATCATATCATGATGGCTCAATGAAAAGAAAATAAACAAAAGTAAGAAAAAAGGTTAGGCATATCATGAAGTAGAATAATGATATTTCATTTTTAGTTGATTTCTACTTCATGCAAATGATTGGATACTAATGAATAAGAGATTTAGGTATCCAAAGAGGACCAAGTGGGATGGTTCCTTTGGGTACCCAAATATACCGTGTTGACTTTTGAGGAGACAAGGATGGATGGACCCTTTCTTTTGACATTAGTGCGTCATTCTTAAGTATGGGTCTCCATTCATACCTTGGACAAATACTATTTTTATTTTTCAAATTTTCATAGTCATTTTCTTGTATGTTTGGATAAAAATGACTTTTGAATTTATTATTTAAAGGAAATTTGTTTGCGTTTAATTTTAAGTTGGGAGAAGATTGATATTGTAAATGATGATGATAGTGTTTTGGAATTTCATTTACAATCTTTTGATGTTTTTTATTTCCATAGTTTAGCTTATTCACGTTTTGAGAAATCATATTCAACTTGATTTTGGATTTTGCATTATATTGAGAATGTATGTTTTGAGAATTTTTCTTTATGATTTCCTTAAGCAAGTAGATTTTAGTTTTTAATTCATTATTTTTAATCTTTAAATTATGTTTAGCTTTATTATACGCTATTGTGCTATTTTTTAGAGTGGATACGATAGACTCAATATGATTGTTGCATTCGTTTCTAAAGTCATCAAAAGTTTCATCCATCTCTTTAATTTCAATTTTATAATTTGTACACATAGCACAATCATTTTTCAAAGTTGAATTTTCTAAACATAATCTTTCATTTTGTTCTTTTATAAAAAGAAGTTCCTTTTCAAGTTCCTTGCATTTTTCTTTTAAGTCATCAAATTCCATACAAGGTGTAGTGTTTTCAACTAAGGAACCATGGATAGAACTAGATAAATTTGAATTTGATTGTTCATTAATTTTTGCCTTTAAATTTTTATTTTCTAAGCGCAAATGTTTATTAGCATTTTTTAATTTCCTAATTTTGCGCTTTGTAGTTTGAAGCAATTGTAATGAAGAGATAGAAGTACAAAAGATGAAATTTGATTTCCTTACATTGCTTTTGGGAGAGGCACGATTTGAACGTATCGTTTCTTTGACATCTTTTTGGCACTCCTCTTCCGAACACAATAATTCTTCTTCTCTTCCATTTGATGTGTGCTCCATTGATCCGTCATGAGAGGAGCATTCTTGAAGACTTGTGCAAGCTTGCATATTCTCTGGTTCTTGCGATTGTTCCATACATGAAGAAGGAGAATCATACATTTCTTCAAGAAATTTCCATACTTTGTATGCACTAGAAAAACAATATATTAATTTGAAAATTTCATTTGATAGGCCACAAAATAAATAATGTTTGGCTTTTGCATTTAGATGACGTTCCTATTTATTTGATTCATTTGCTGGAATAACTATTGCTATATCCCATGCATTGACATCTAAATTTTTAATAAATTTTTCCATTAATAATTTCCACCCTTTATAATTTCTCCCTTCGAATAACGGTGGTTTAGGAGATTTTTCTTCTTCATAAAAAGATGTGAAATAAAAATACAATAATATAAAACTCCCTCTATATGGATCTCTTGGAGAAGTAGACGAAGATGCAGAGTATGATCGTAGTCGATGCGGTCTTTCATCACGATGATGACGTGTGTTGAAATCTTCTTCACGGATCTCCTTTAGTCTTTATGGATTTGTGGGAGTATATCTATGAACCTTCCTCTCTATGTTGTGGCACAAAGCTCTAGAATTCTGGATCTCAAGAGGATGATGAAGATGGAGCCAAGAGGTCCTTTTTATAGACTTAGCGCTAGCGCCTGCGCTAGTGCTACCGCCGGCGCTATCCCATTTTAGGACATATTCTGCGCGGTAGAATCTTTAATCCAAGGAAACAATTCTCTCTTTCATTCTGTGCTCCGCGCTATTGCATCTCTATCGTATACCGCCAGGCACTATCTCCTTCTATAAGTACTCCCGACATTTGCGCTTAAGCAAACATTTCGTCGATCGAAATTTTGTCGAACGCAACTAAGAGTTCGTCGATCGAATTTTCGTCGAACGCAGTTACGAGTATTTCGTCGAGCGCCACTAATAGTTCATCGAACAATAGCTAGCGCCTGGGATAGGACTAGCGCGCCGTGGTAGAGTAAGCAGTTCATCAAGAGGGCTTCAACATTCGTCAAACGGAAATTCGTCGAACGAAAAATCGTCAAACGCAGGATCAATTTCGTCGAACCCAGTATTCCTTCTCAGCGGTTCCTTAGCGCTAGCGCCAGGCGCTAGTTGCTATCGCCGGCACTAGTGGGAGTTTTGGATTTGATGGCTCAAACTTGGGGGAAACCTTCTTATGTAATCCTTGAGTCATGTGGAGTTTGTTATCCTGCACACTTAAACACACAAGATAAAATACACATAGGTTTTGTTATTCTCAAACCTAGGAGATGCGGAAGACCATGTTCCAACAATATGGCTAGCTCTGATTTATAGTAGGAGTCGGTTCAACCAACTACACTTCTTAACACTCACGATAAAAAGCTCGCTTCTCCCTCTCACATTTACACCTGACACTTCTCCATCTATGCGTTCCCTCTAGGGCTCAATGTCTCTTCACTTCCATGCTATGACATCATCGCCTTTCTTCTCTCCCCTCATTCTCTCACTCTCTCTCAATTTCATTCTCTGTAAGCCACTGAAATCTATTGGGTCTCAACGATTTTGCTCTACTAGGTGGCGCATCAGCCTTCTTCCTCTCTGATTTTGATGTTAGAGCTCTCGACAGAGCTTGGCTGTTTGTATGCTTCCTGGAAGTGGGCTGATCGTGCATTTACTTCTTCCTCCATCTCCCACTATAAGTTCTTCCTGTTAGATTTTAGTTAATAATTAAATTGTGATATTCTGAATTCCTGGATTAGGGCATTTTGGAGTTAGAACTTTTCTCTTCATTTATAAAACATGGGATTTCTATGCTAAGATCTCTTCCTCTATGTCTCTTCCTCCTTTTTTTCTTCAAATTTATGAACTTGGATTATAAGAATTTATGATGTGGCTAGGTTTGATTCACAATAAAGAAATATATATACCTATTCTAAAGCCCTATATTGATATACAATTTCTGAACATACCTTTAGTGTTTAAAATTAAAGCCTACTATGACTTTATTTTTCCTCCCTTCATACTTTTCTTCAAAAAGTAGATTTTATTATTAATAAAAATTATGTTGATAAAAGGAAGTGGATGCTAGTCGGCAATTTTCAAATCACTGAATGAGGATGATGTTAGAAATTGATAATGGTCTCCTGATTTTAAGTTTCACTTAATAAAGGAATTTAATTGATGAAATCTAGTGGATTGTGAAGTCGGCCAGTTTCACTTAATTAAGGCTAATTTTCTATTATTACTTATGTAAATTAATTTTGTTATTTTCCTCTTATGGTTAGTTGATTGGGGATCATATAACTTAACTGAGTAATAATTTTCTTTAAAACATTCATTATGAAGATTTGGGGATTTCACTATATATATGGTTACCAATATATTATTTATTGTTGAAGTTTTATGAATTTAGAAATTTTCTTACTACAGTTTGGAAACTTATACTCATACGATTCTAAATTATTATAAGATATATTTTACATCAAAATAGTTTTGGAGTTTTCTTTTTGTAGCCAGATTTGAGATCTATTTTTTGACATTTTGGATTAGGATATAGTTTATGCCCAGGCAAAGGATAAAAATACTTTGAGGTATTTTATCTTTTATCATATTTGAATTATAAATTCCTTAACCTCTCCAAAATTATACCAAACCCAAGACAAACTTTTAAATAAAGTCAAAATCATCTTAGAATTGACATCACATTTATCTAAGAGACACAACCCAATTAAAATATGCTTAACATTTTATATATTTCTGAGGATAATGTCCCATGATAGGCGTGATGATGATCCTAAGAAAGATAAGGGCAAGAGGATTACTACAGTGAGTTTCTATCTCTTTGATTATGCTTATATTTAAAAGTATTTTTAGCAATTATTTGCATAATACTTTGATACAGAATCTACTTTATTGTATGAGCATTTCATTTAAAGAAGTTTGAGATTTTGGAAATCACTTATACCTTAACATCGCTAAAAAGCTAAACATGGAAGAACAAATGAATGCGATAGAAATTTTGAGAGGAAACTTAATAAATAAATCACATTTTTTATATTTATGATAAGAGCTACATAATAGAAAGGAATGAGAAAAGATAAAAGAATATATATGAAGATACAAAATGCATCGATGCATCGAAAATGTTAAGGGTGATCCCAAGTAGGGGGTGTGCCTTAGAAAGATGAACTTTCTAGACCATGGAGGAAAATAAATCTATTGCGTGTAAAAATCGCCCTGGAATGGAAGGCTATGTTCTAACCAGGGGGCCATTGAAGGTCTTTTACGTGTAAAGATCACCCGGGCTAGACATAGGAAATTGTTGATAAACCCATGAGGGGTGGGCCCAAGAATATGAAAAGAACACCTTAACATTTCTTGACTCTATGGAATTAAAGGAAATAATGAGAATGCTATATAATGATTCAAAATGAATCTGAAGAATTGAATAGTATGTAACATAAGAATTTGGAATACAAATACCGTTGCATAATCAATGTACATTCTTTTACTATTACAACAGAATTTTCCATACATTACACTTTATATACGTATGCATATTGAATACTGACTTTCCTTGTTTTCCTAAATAACAATTGAAGAGGTAAAATACTCACTTAGTCATGTTGTTTATGAGTAAATCCATTGACTTCACATTTTTTTAGGAAGCTGAAGCAACTCCAAGTATTCCTAAGAAAGCAAAGCTAGCAATGAAGGAAAAACAAAAAAAGGTTGAGGAATTAACAAAGGTATGGCTCAAAATATTTATTGGGATAGAAGGAGTTCAGGAAAAACACAAGGAAACAAGCTAAGATTGGCAGTGTGCTTTCTGTAATAAAATTGATTAGACAATCTATAGTATATTGTTAGTATGTCATAATATATCTAGAAACAATTTGTAATATCAATGTAATAAACCATAGTATTGAAATAAAATGTGTTGTTATGTGTTTTACTTTGAGTACTCAATGTATGCTTCTGCAATGTGCTGCGAAGAATGAATTGAAAATAAGCTCAGATACCAAACTAATTGCGGGGGCCTAAAAGAGGCCTGACAAATTGGTATCAGAGGCAGGTTTTCGATAAATTTGACCGCAGTGAGTACTAAATAAGTATACATAATATGAATATAAGAATATGCAATATTAAAAGATGATTAAAACTCTATCTTAGGTACCCCTTCAAGTGTGTTCAAGTTGACAAATTCGAGATAAGAAGACTCAGAAGTTAATAAAGATATCCTATCTACCTAAAGTGACAATGGAAATCAACCTCAACCTCTAGTAACTGATCTTGCCTAGGAAATTGCTGAAGCATTAAAAATGGTATTACCCATGATAACTGCAGTAGGGCCAGCTATCCATCAAGTAGAACCCATTCTACCTCCTGTCATTCCATCCTCATGGTTCCTCCTAAAATTCCACCACATATAATTCCTCTTATGACTCCTTTAGTTCCAATAGCACCGCCACATCATCATCAACTTGATGTAGATTTGAAACTATTCTTGGAGTTTAAACTGCCAGCTTTAGAGGATGATTGTCCCTATTAGAAACAAAAGATTGGATAAAGCAAATTGAAACAATCTTCCAAATGATGCAATGCCCATGAAACAGAATGGTGGGATTAGATATGTTTTTGTTAGAAGGTGAAGCAAGGCGCTGATGGGATAGCATAATGAAAAGAAAGTTTGAAGTTCGAGGGATAACGATGATTTCCTGGAATGAATTTATACGAGATTTTACAATATGGTTTGTGCTAAGTATCTGGTTGCTACCTAAATCACCTAGAGGGGGGGGGGGGGGGGTAAATAGGTGACTTCTATGGCTTTTATGCGAAATTAAAAACTTTAAAGTAAAGCAAACAGAAATCAAAAGAAAACACACAAACACAAGGTTTTATGGTGGTTCCCCGAAATGTGTACATAAACTTTCCCGCCTCACCTATCTAGCATGCCCAGCTAGACTAGGCTATTTCACTAATTTCAGATTAAAATAATCTTACAACTCAGAGTATACAACTCCTACAAACTCGGAGAAGAAACTCTCTTATACAATATCGGAGAACAAACTCTACTACTCTCGATCCTCTAAACTAGGATCTACAAGAACTTAGAAGAGAAACTTCCTACAACTCTGAGAATAAACTCTCCTACAAAAATATCGTAAAGGTTTTTACAGAGCTCTAGATTGAGAAACAATCTACTGAAATCTCAAAGAAATTTAACTTGATCAGATCTGAAAATAATAGATCTTCTTCTTCCTTGACTGACATGAAAATCTGGATCTTGAAAAGGAGGAAGAAGAAATCTTGTCTTGAGAGGACTTGATATGAAAAACTTAGGAGACAAATAGATCTGAAAAGAACTTGAGGAAGACAGAGATCAGAGATCTAGTTGAATCTTTTCTTCAAGAATGATCGAGCAAGAACTTTGTCTGCAGCAGCAATGTCGATTTGCGAGAATGAAGGTAGCCGAGAAACGTTTTCCAATTTCTAAAAATAGGCATGATTAGGGTTGAACAAAAATAATCTTTAAGTATATATAGATCCTTATCAAACGATTAGAAATGATATTTAAGAATTAAGCTCCACGTGTACTGTACATGGAGAAAGCCCTAAAAAGGAAAGTCGGCTGCGATTTTGAATAAAACATGCTCTGTCAACATTCGTCGAATGAACTCGTGAAATCAATGATTACTTGACGAATTATCTTAATGACTCGATGAAATTAACTTGGCAAAAGGCTGAGACGGGAAGAGAGAATAACTTGACCACTCGAGAACTTCTCGAGAGCACTCGACGAATTCATCGAATGTTCTAGAGAAATCAGCAGACCACTCGACAAATTCGTCGAGTGTTCTCGAGTGAACATAACTTTACTCGACGAAAATACTTAACAATTTTCTCTGAGACCTATCGAGTAAACTCAATGAATTATCTAAGTCTTCACGAGATGTCTCGATGAAATCATCTAGATTTCTCGAGAGTACTCGACGAAAAAGGCTTAGACAATTTTTCTTCAAATCCTGAATACGACAACTACTTTATCTTGGCTTCTCCATAGTGTTTGAATATTAAGTACACCCCAATAGAGAGATTTAACATGAGTCAACACCTTAGTCTACACAATGAGGGATTACATTGCATAGACCTGTGTTTTATGACTCATTGAAACCTGACAATGGTTTGTATTTAGCAATTAATATCCTACAAACACATAACTAAAATGCCACATCAAATACAATATCAATTCATCTTAGTTCAAGGGGAACTTCTTCAAATCAAGGTTATTGTGGCTATAATACCCAACAATCTCCCCTATTTGAAGAAGTCAGAACCCTGTCTACAAAGGTGAATTGCACAGATAATAAGCATAATCACAAACAAAAGTAATTGCAAGAATAATTGAGACAAAAAGAATGACAATCAAAACATTAATAGATATATAAATGTTTTCAGGATTTAGACACAAAGTCACAAGACACAACTAAGGAAATTTGGCCTTCCCATCCTTGCTTTTCTTCAGCTGCCTAGCAAAGTATGCATATGGCTTTGGATAGTATTTTGGGGGAGGTGGAGGAGCACTTGGATTGTTGTACCCATGATCTCTGAAGTGAATCTTCCTTTTCAACTTTGCAGCCTTGTGCTTGTTGATCTCTTCCTGAGAGTAATAGTTCCGGGGCACTTCATTTGAGATGTCAATTAACTTATAAGTATCCAAGATTATGGCTTTAGATGTTGGACTCCATACTTCAGAAAATTGCCTTCTTTCTGCAACTGGCTCTCTGATTTTTATACCTGGTCCTCTTCTTACAGAAGGATCTGACTTACTTGCAAAAGGACCTTCTCCATATTTTCTCTTCTTTACTGCAGGCTCGGATGGTTCAGCAACATCTTACTGATTAGACCATACCTGGGTATATTGAACTGGAGGGTTAGGAGCTACATCCTCATAAAATTCCTCAGGGAGGGTTTGCTCTAGAGGTCTTCCCATCTGCCCTTCATATAGCCACTGAAAGCTTTGATGGTTATAGCCGTTTGCCTCATGGAATTTGCTTTCAACTTCTCTGCTCAACTCATGCATTTGACATAGAATCTTCCCCTCCCTCTTTTTGACTTCTTCATTTAGGGTTTGGAGAATATCTTCCTTGATACTTGTCAAGTCCGCAATGACTTGATCTTTATTGCTTTCTCCTTGCTGAAATATTGAGCGTTGACCTTCTAAAAGTGTCTTTGAATTTCATAAACATACTTCATTCCTTCATTAGTGTAGCTCACAGCTTTAACACCATTGGAGAAGTAATTATCTAACTCATTTTTCATGTTAGATATATTATGCTTGACCTCAGCTAGATCATTGTTTAGGTCAGCTTCAACCTCTTTGAACTTGTCAAACACTTGCTTAATGGAGAATTCAAAATGCCCTGCTTGAGTTTTGAGCAAAGCATCAATTGTTTGTAGCAGCTCAGAATTTGAGGTGGAAGTATTAGGAGCATGAGTGATATGCTTAGAAGGTGCGCCAAAGCTCTTATCATTGAACATAATCTCATTTGACTGAAGTACCCCTAGAAAAGGAACATTCTAAGGCAATTCATTCATTTGATCTGGAGGTGCAGACTGCACATCCTCTCCTTCTTCATCATCAGGCAAAATTTCTTTGGCAGCTAGATCTTCTTCCAGATTCTCCCCCTCAGACACTGCATGAGATATGTATTCAGCAGGAGGTACATAATTGTACAACCCGGGTTTCGCCCGGCTCTTCCCATTAGAACTCGCAAAGCCAGTCTTCCAAGAAGCATAGGCGAGGTCGCCACTTATATGTTCTCAGCAGCCATAAGGAGGCGAGACCAGAGTACCAACATCGGTCTCGCCCGAATCCTTGACGGGAAGCGTGGCGCGTTCCACAGGTTCTGCGAGACCCGCGAGGTCGCGGAGAGGGCAGGAGTTCTCGCCCGCGAGGTCGCAGAGAGGGCAGGAGTTCTCGCTTAAAGCGAGCGAGACCCAGAGACTCGAGTAGTTCCGAGGACCCCCCCTTGTAGGGAGGGTTAGCAGCTAGAATTACCCTCTTGCCCCTGGAGGTCTGCATATAGCCCCTTCAAACAGCGGAGTTTGGCTATGGGCAGGCCAAATTGTGGTGCTTATAGTAAGTTCAAAAGGCGGAGTTCCGCTATTCACAGACCAGTTCAGAAAAACTATAAATAAGACCCAAAGGGCACCTTTGGAGGGATTCCGGTTGGAAGCTTCTCTCTCCTCTGGTTATCCTTGCCGAGACTCCCCTGAGCTCTCCAAGGTGCCCGGGCCTCAGCTTTGGCTTTGGAGGGGAAGCAATCTAAAGATCTTCCGGGTGTGCGGTGGGACCTCCCTGCTGAGTTTAAGGTTCTGTGTTGAGTTCAGGAACCCCGACTTGCTCTCCCCAAGAGACAAGTAAGTGCTAGTCGCCCCTCAACCTGTTGAGGGCCCCGAGCTCCACAAGAGACCAGTTTCTGGTTTCAACATTCTTGGTGCGGTGAGCGTGGAGTGTGACTAGTGCAGGAAAGTCTTTAAGAGAAAGCATGGCGGGCGGGGACGAGCGAGATGCAGGATTCGGAGGCTCGCCACCAACAGGGCCACCAGTGACGATGGATATGCTGGCCGAGCTCAAGAGGGATATGATTGGGGCCTTTCAGAGCGCCATCGCCTCGGCGCTAGGTGGTTTCGCTACCCCGGCCCCTCAGATGTTTCCCCCATCCGAGGGCTGCGAGAACGCCCCAGGCCAGCGAGTAGGCAAGGAAGCAGCGGTCCAGGAGGCAGGCCGAGATCTCGCGGGTCGCGAGCGCTTCCCCAGTCCAGTGGGAGCGAGCGAGACCCCTGCCAGAGTGGCCTCGGCAGGAGGAGATTCGGCAGGAGGTTCTGCAGGAAGAGTAGAGCCAGTTCAGAGGGTGAGTGGGGGAAGTCCCTTTTGTGAGTTGGTACTCTCGGCACCACTCCCCGAGGGGTTCAGGGAGCCAGCCATGACCTTGTATGTTGGGAACAGCGACCCCGTTCCCCACCTGCAATGGTTCGAAGATATGGTCTCGATCAGACCCATGTCGGACGCCTTCAAGTGCCGACTCTTCGCCACCACCCTGAAAGAGAAGGCGAGGGACTGGTTCTACCAGTTGCCCTCGGGTTCGATCTATGCTTTTGAGGATTTCCGTAGGGGGTTTCTGCTGCGTTTCTCCACCTTGAAGAAGAGAAAGAAAGACCCGGAGTCTCTCTTCAATGTCAAGCAAAAACAAGGAGAGTCCCTAGCCCAGTATCTGGAGCGGTTCAGGGAGGAGGTCCTCCTCATTCAAGAGATACCAGGGCACACACTCCAGCTGGCCTTTACGGTGGGACTGCGAGAGGGTTTCTTCAAGATAATCAAAAGAAAGTGTTGGGTCTCTAAAATATTTCTTTAAAGGAGAGGGCGACCTCTCGCTGGGCGAGAAGGATGGTCCTCGCACGAGATAATCAAAAGAAAGTGTTGGGTCTCTAAAATATTTCTTAAAAGGAGAGGGCGACCTCTCGCTGGGCGAGAAGGATGGTCCTCGCACGAGATAATCAAAAGAAAGTGTTGGGTCACTAAAATATTTCTTAAAAAGGAGAGGGCGACCTCTCGCTGGGCGAGAAGGATTGTCCTCGCATGAGATAATCAAAAGAAAGTGTTGGGTCTCTAAAATATTTCTTTAAAGGAGAGGGCGACCTCTCGCTCGGCGAAAAGGATGGTCCTCGCACGAGATAATCAAAAGAAAGTGTTGGGTCTCTAAAATATTTCTTAAAAGGAGAGGGCGACCTCTCGCTGGGCGAGAAGGATGGTCCTCGCACGAGATAATCAAAAGAAAGTGTTGGGTCACTAAAATATTTCTTAAAAAGGAGAGGGCGACCTCTCGCTGGGCGAGAAGGATTGTCCTCGCACGAGATAATCAAAAGAAAGTGTTGGGTCTCTAAGATATTCCGAAAATAAGGGGACGACTTCTCGCTAGACGAGAGGGGGGATCCTCGGCATAAATAATGAGGAAAATATGTTTGGACTAAAATATTTCAAAAGTGAGGGCGACTTCTCGTCCTAGCGAGAAGGAAAGTCCTCGACACGAGACTAGAGCGAGAACGGGGACTTTCATCCCCAAGACGTATAGACTGAAACTTAAGGGGCTTCTCGCTGGACGAGAAGGAAAGTCCTCGGCGCTTATAAAATAAATGGATTCCGCGACACATGCATCAACTGATGTAAAAATAAAAGCAGAGAGAATACGTAGCGAAGTAAGAAAGCATTGCGCAAAAATTCCTTTCCAAAGAAGAAGTTTCAGTTACAATGGGCGGCGAACTCGCCAACCCCAAAAAAAGTTTATATATCAAAAAATAAAATAGATATCGCCTTCTAGGCCTCGCCAAAGAACCCCCCGTCGTCGTCGCCATCCTTCACCGGCGGGAGCGGCCTGAAGAGCTCCGGGACGATATCCTCGACCGTCACGCTCTCGGCCTCGGCAACCAGCAACCCAGCACCTTTCATGGCCTGGAAGACGAAGCGTGCCGCATTCGTGGACTCTATCCGGAGCGCTTCGTCGCGATCTCGCTTCTCTTCCTTTAACCGGCGAGGAGAAGGGGGAACGGCAGCCCGAGCAAGCTCACAGTTGAGTGCCTTCAACGCGGCGACCTCGCCCTCCAAGCTCAGGACCCGAGCGTCCGAGAGCCTAGCCATCTCGGCATCCTGTAGACGAACTTAGTATGAGAAGAAGTTAGGAAGTCAGAAACGTTGTAGAACGAACGACTCACCACTCCGGTCTCGGCGGTGGCCAACTTTTCCTTTAGCTCGTCGACCTTCTGCTCGGAAACCCTGAGGGACTCGGCCAGTCCCGCGCATTCGCGCTCCAGCTCCAGACATTTCCTGCTCGTCATATGGGCAAGTTCAATTGCCCGCAATTGAGATCTCGAGCTCTCGTAGGCGAGACCCCGTGCGGTTGCATCCCTGTAGGCCGCGGCGTCCTCGCGGCCATACATGACGAAGGAGAAATTAAAGGCGTGGGAAGTCGCTGCGCCCTCCTCTACCCAAGTGGGAAGGAGGGAGGTGACATCGATCCGGTTGACCTATTCATTCCAGCGCACCAGGCGCTCGCCGGTTTCGTCTCGGGCTCGCATGCCAAGGCCGAAATGCAGATGACTCGATGGAATTGGCGGTGCCGAGGTCCTAGCGGTGGCCTCGGCTTGCTCGACCTCCAGATCCTCGGGGAGTGAGGAATCGTCGATCCCGGGACCCGAGGGCTCGGCCGGACTCTTTCCCTTTACGGAGGCGCGCAGGCTCTCGTTTGTCTTGGTCCTCTTCGAAGCAGGCTGGCGGGAAGGCTGGCTGCCTGAAGCCCCCGACCTCTTCTTAGAAGTGGTAGCAGTTGGGGGGGTACCTTCTCGGCAGGCCGCCGCTCCCATGGTTGCGAGAGCAATATCGGCGGAGGGTTTAATGTTGCTCGCATGAGGTGGGTGGAGGGGGATGTCTCGCCCACCTGTTACGAGTTGTGTTAGAAGGAATGGCGAAGATCAGAATTAAAGCAAAAAAGAGGGTGAGATCATTACCTTCCCCGGGAAGAACCGGTGAAAGTTTGTCGACGTTGCGGCGGAGATGGACCACCTCGAAGTTCTTCTTCTGGAAGAATTGGAAGAGGTCGGCATCGTGCCCGCCCAGAGGTGGAGGTCGGTAGACGGTGTCGTTATACTGGATGGGCGAGATCGGGATGTTGCCGAAATTCCCCTTCACCAGGAGGAACTTCTGGGCCCAGAAGTGGGCCTTGTTGACGGTCTCGATGACCCTACAGCCCGACCCCACAAAATAGACCGTGCCCTCGGAGTAGGCGCGAAACGAGAACAGCTTCCGGAAAACCAGAAGGCTGAACTCGATTCGCTCCTCGCGCATGAAGCAGGCGAACCCCGTGATCACCGCCATCGCGTTAGGGGTGAGCTGGCCGAGAACAACTCCGTAGTGCCGAAGCACCTGAAAAGCCACGTAAAGAAAATTGAAGCGAGCAAGATCAATCTCGCAAGAGTGTTGAAGGAGAGAAGGAGGTGTACCTGGCGAACCTCGGGCCAGAGGGGGAGTCGCAGGCCCACGGCGAAGTGCGAGATCGGGATGGCGATCTCATCAGGCCGAAGGGTGTTAATCACCTCGCCTTTCTCGGGCCGGCGGGCGGTGAACCCAGTGGGAATGTAGTCGGCGATGGAGGAGAGATACTCTTCCTCGCTCATATTGCAGTGGAAGAAGTCGTGCTCACAGTAAGCCCAAGCACACTTCAGCCGGCCTTCCGCCTCAGGAAGCTCTTTCGAGGTCTTCACCATCACGCGTACCTACGAGAACAAGTGTAGAAGGAGGCGAGAACAAAGCTGACGAGAGCTCTGCAACTAGGAGAAGAGGAAGGCGGTAGGTAAATGATATTAATGGGAGAGGCTATTTATAGAAAAATGAAAATGGCGGGAAGAAGCCCAAGTGTCGGGATGCTGTCAGACAAAACGTCACATCACTGGGACACACCAAACAAAATTACTTCGCCAATCGTTGGCGAGCGAGATCAATCTGCAGGATTAGCTAGAATAAAATAATTTGCGAGCGGAAATATCACAGGCATGCGGGAGCAAGGTAAAGGAAAAGCGGCATTATAAAAGCCGCGAGCGATAACATAGTTAATAAGTTGTCCGATGCTCGTGGCGAGCGAGAATCAATAAAGACCATAGCCTAGCGAGATTGTAGCAATAAAAGCAGAAGAGAATTGTTCATGAAAAAGGGAACCTAAAATCGCGGGGTCAGTAGGGCAGCCACTGCCATCTACCACCACCTCGCGGCCCCCTCCTCGGCGGCCTTCGGGAATTGTGGAATTCAGCAGCAGCGCGGGCGTCGCGGTCGATCAATTGGGCGTGATCCCTGATCCTCGCTATGAGCGTCTCCTGAGAAGCCTCGCATTCATCAGGGTCGGGGGGTATCGCCGCACGGAGTTTGTCGCATTCGTCCATCAGGGACGCGTGTCTTTCCTCTGCAGCCAGCCTATCCACTCTCGCCTGGATGTTGAGGTCCTGCAACATCTGGTTTTGCTTTTGGAATAGTTCCGCGGTCCGCCGTCTCATCACCTCGGGTTCTCGCGCATCGCCCAGGAAATCTTCCACCCGCTCGGGAAAAGGGGACACCTCGTCGTCCCCGAATTCGGAGTCGGTAAGCTGAATCTCGCCGTCTAACAAAGAAAGGTCGTACGCGAGGTTATGAAAGATAAGTTAGAGTAAAAAGCGGAAAGGCGAGAAAGTCTACCTCTGGGACGGCGAGAAGAACCGGGTGGGGGATCGAAAGAAGTGCCGTAGTAAGGCCGATGTGTTTTTTCCCTTTCCAAGGGGATATCTCGCTGCATCAGCAGGAGTAACATTCGACGGGTGCGAGCCGCCTGAGTCTCGATTGGCGAGAAGGTCAAAGGTTGGTGCCGGGATTGTCACATCCCGGCGTCCGGGGGAAGGAGTTCGCTGACCCTGTTCCCCCGGGCTCGTTGGGGGCGAAGCTGCAATAAAAAAGTAAAAGATAAGATGAGAAAGGAGACGCCATCGAATAATATAATTCCAATAAAAGAGGCGAGACCAAATAATGTACCAGGAGGATTCTCGCCAGTAGTATTCGCATTTACCCGAGGGGTAGTGGGCGGTTCGTTCGAGGGCCCGCCAATGTCCTTGACAGTCTCGCTGACCTGCAGAGACGAAGTTTAGAAGTAGCAGTCGAAGGATCTCGCATGAAGAGTAATAATCCCTACCTTCTCGATGGATTTCTCGCTGGCCGAGGACTCGAGGTCGACAGTGTCTTCCCCCAATCGGTGAGCGGCTTTTGCTTTTTTCAGTTTCGGCGTAGGAGAGGGAGACGAGCGATTCATCCACGCCGGTGGCTTCGTCATCATCGCCATCTCCTGTGCCTTGGAGGCCTTCAGGCGAGCTTCCATTTCCTTGGAGAGAGGCATCGGAGGACAGCTACAGTAAAGAGAAGGATGGGGAGGAGAAGAACAATGAAGACGCTTCAGCTCGGGTGGTATTTATAGCCAGGCGATGGGGCCCACAGAAAGATTCCTGACAAGACAGCTGTCGCCAGGCGAACACCCTAGGGTTGGATGATTCTTTGCGAGCTCAGGTTAAACTCGCAAAGAGCAGGGATTGTGTACAACCCGGGTTTCGCCCGGCTCTTCCCATTAGAACTCGCAAAGCCAGTCTTCCAAGAAGCATAGGCGAGGTCGCCACTTATATGTTCTCAGCAGCCATAAGGAGGCGAGACCAGAGTACCAACATCGGTCTCGCCCGAATCCTTGACGGGAAGCGTGGCGCATTCCACAGGTTCTGCGAGACCCACGAGGTCGCGGAGAGGGCAGGAGTTCTCGCCCGCGAGGTCGCAGAGAGGGCAGGAGTTCTCGCTTAAAGCGAGCGAGACCCAGAGACTCGAGTAGTTCCGAGGACCCCCCCTTGTAGGGAGGGTTAGCAGCTAGAATTACCCTCTTGCCCCTGGAGGTCTGCATATAGCCCCTTCAAACAGCGGAGTTTGGCTATGGGCAGGCCAAATTGGGGTGCTTATAGTAAGTTCAAAAGGCGGAGTTCCGCTATTCACAGACCAGTTCAGAAAAACTATAAATAAGACCCAAAGGGTACCTTTGGAGGGATTCCGGTTGGAAGCTTCTCTCTCCTCTGGTTATCCTTGCCGAGACTCCCCTGAGCTCTCCAAGGTGCCCAGGCCTCAGCTTTGGCTTTGGAGGGGAAGCAATCTAAAGATCTTCCGGGTGTGCGGTGGGACCTCCCTGCTGAGTTTAAGGTTCTGTGTTGAGTTCAGGAACCCCGACTTGATCTCCCCAAGAGACAAGTAAGTGCTAGTCGCCCCTCAACCTGTTGAGGGCCCCGAGCTCCACAAGAGACCAGTTTCTGGTTTCAACAATAATCAACAAAAAGAATTCCACTAGATGAAGATTCTTTCTCTTTAATCACTTCCTTTTCACCAGATTGGTGAGCACAAAGAACTACTTTTTCAGCAATACTACTTACCTGAACTGGATCAGTCTCAGGGCCATCACCACCACCACCATGATCATCATCATCATCATCATCATCATCATCATCATCATCATCATCATCATCATCATCATCATCATCGTCATTCCCATCAACGCCATCATCATCACCATTCTCATCATCACCATCAGATAAACTCTCTGGCTCCCTTGTAGAAAGAGCATGAAACTTTTCTTAGTACTGCCTAGGGACCAGATTGAAACTCTTTTCAAGATTGGAGACAAATACATCAAACTGACTTTGAAAATTTTGAGGGGCCAGCTGAGCCGGAGAGGTCTCTCTATGAATAATTTATTTTGGATCTTGAGAGCTCTCCGATTGGAGTGGTGAAACATTTGGAGCTTCAGAAATAACCTTTGATGGAGATTGTTGATACCTTTCCTCTTCTTCATCAGCTTCTTCTTCCTCATCTTCAGGCTTCTTCAAACCAGGTCTCACAATCTTCCTTTCCCATCTAGAAAGAATTGTGATAGAATATATGTATGTGATTTAATTCACCTAGGGGGGGGGGGGGGTGAATAGGTATTTTGAGTTTTACTTAAATGATATAGATAGTTGAAACTATTCCAAGCTAATAATCAAGCAAACCTAGAAAACACTCAAGTGTTTATAGTGGTTCCAAACAGAGTGTGAGGAGGAGTTTCACTTAGCTTTGCCAATTCCCTGATGGCACAGATTTTGGTATTCCAGTCTCTAGTTAGAGATCTTAGGAATTTATCATTTAACTCATAATGAGTGAAGGTCCTTTCATAGGTCCTCAATTCATTTACTATTCTAAAGAATCTTTCATAGCAGTCAGCTATGCATTCCTGGTTTTGTTGCCTAAAAGCTTCATACTCCTAATTGAGGAGGGATTTCCTATCATTCCTCACTTCTTCAGTCCCTTCCATGTAAAAAATCAATGTATCCCACATATCCTTTGCAGTCTCATAGTGCACCAAGATTTGTAATGTTGATTCATCAATAGCATTGACTATAATATTTTGAGCCCTTTTATCCATTGTAGCTAATGCTATCTCATCCCTTGTCATTTCAGTGAAAGACTTGCCTACCTGCCTAGTAGGATCAATGGTGGAGGGCTTTGCGATAGGAAGGGGCCTTCCTAAACATTGATATAGATCCTAGGGTCTGAAACTTCCATGTACATCCCAACCCTTTGTTTCCAAATGCAAAAGGTTTCCTTTTTGCTTATAGGGAGCTTCATGGAACCCATTTCCTTCTGAACTCCATTAGAATCTATTGGGGAAATGATTTCTCTTAACCCCTAGAAATAAGTTGAATATGAATTCTAAGAAAGAAAAACAAGGTTAAGTAAATATGCGTCGAATACTTTTCGACGCAACGTCGAAATGTAGTCGACGTCTCCTTCAGATTGAGTCGAAGTAACTTTAGGAAGATTTCGACGTATGTGTTGTCGACGCTACTCTGATTTCTAGTAGAATGGTAATCGCGCACGTTGATTTATGTGACAGATTTAAATATGCGCCAGATCTCTTTCCTTCTTTCAGTAGATCTGATTTGTATGGAATAAATGTCAATATTTTATAGCCGTTCTAAATCATTCTTTCCTTATATCTGATTCCTGGCTAATTTGTTTAAACTTATTTGGACATTATTTAAAATCAGAATTAGTTCTTTCCTTCTACAGAAATAAATATTATGGAAACATTTTCATCTTTCTATTTCTCTGACTGATAATTGATTATCCTCCTATAGTATTATTTTGAATTAACAGAGCTATAAATAAAGAGGAGGTCGGCAGAAAAAGACAACAAGTGATTCACCATTTTACATTTGAAAAAGAGGAAGAGCTCCCAAGTATAGAGAGAAAATTGAGAAATTGTTCTGCAGCAATATTCAAGCAATTCTTCTTCTCCGGCTTCTGAAGTCATTCTCTGCAAGTTCTGATAGCTCTCACAAAGAGAGAAAAGCTACAAATCTTCTTCTCTCTATAGAAGAAAGTTTTAATTCACTTCTTGTGCTTCCAATCTTCTTGCTAGGAAGAAGATTCATTCTTGTTCTTATTTCTTTCTTCTTTCTTATTCTTACTTAAATATTGTAAAAGAGTTTTTAGAATCTCTCTTCAAAAAATTCAGTGTACTGGTTCTAAGAGTCTCCTTGTCAAAAGACTCAGGGTGGTTCTAAGAGTCTCCTTGTCAAAAGACTCAGGGTGGTTCTAAGAGTCTCCTTATCAAAATACTCAGTGCAAGATAGTGAATTCCTACCAAGGGGGTAGAAGAGTGGACTACCCAAAGTTTGGGGAACCACTATATTTTCTTGTGTTGTGTTGTGATTTCCTTTCTTGGATTTACTTTCCTTAGTTGTTTAATTCTTCTGGGTGTGTGGAAGCTCTAATCTGTGATCATACACATATATATATTAACTTTGCACAAAATAATTTTTAATCTCTATTCACCCCCCCCCCCCCCCCCCCCCCCTCTAGAGAATTCTAGTGAGGTAAACTGTGCACTTTCAATTGGTATCAAAGCGAGGTTGATCTAAAAAGGTTAACTCCTTGATCAAAAAGATCCTACCTCTTGTTTATATATATATACTTTTCTAAACAATCAATTTTCACATGGCACAAATCAAAGATTATGCTTCCACCAGACCACCAATTTGCAACCTAGAAAAGTTTGCACTTTGGAAAACAAGAATTAGAATCTATTTAAACTCTATTGATGATGAATTATTTAATGTTGTCATGACAGGTCCCCCCAAGCCATTAAAAAAGGATTCAAGTGGAAACGCAACTGAAACACCTGCTCCAAAGGCTGAATGGACAGAAGAGGAAAAGAAAGCCCAAGCATATGATGCCAAGGCTATGAATATCCTAGTTTCAACTCTCTCAGATGAAATCTTCCAAAAGATTGCTGAGTGTGAGTCAGCTAAGGAAGTATGTGAAGCTCTCACAAAAATGGTTGAGGGAATTGCTGATGAGAAAAAGGATAGAAAGGCACTACTCATCTCCCAATATGAAAACTTCCAAAAGAAAGAGAGTGAAAGTGTTGCTGACATGTATTCAAGATTCAGCCTCATAGTCAATGAATTGAGAACACTTGAGAAGGACATATCTCTTACTGAGATAAATGACAAATTGCTGACTTGCTTCCCTAGCTCTTGGGATTCAAGAATCTGGCCAATCAAAGACTCCAGAAGTCAAAAAGAAATCTCAACAGATGTCCTATTGGGTAAATTAAAATCCTATGAACAACTGTTGAAAATAAGGGCTGAGAAAGAAGAAAAAGAAAAGGCTTCTCCACTCCCAAAAGAAAAGAGTGTTGCTTTGAAGGCTGTTGAAGGAGTACCCTCTACAAGTGATGAGGAGCTGATCAGTCTACTGGCCAGAAGGTTCAAGAAGTGGATCAAAACAGAAGGATCCAGAGGAAGAGATTCAAAAACCAGGTATAATAAAACTCCTACTAAAGAAATTATATGCTACTCTTGTAGGAAACCTGGACACATTGCACCTGATTGTCCTAAAGAGATCAACAATAAGAAGGATCTAAAAAGAACAGATCTAGAGAAGAAGAAGAAGAAAGAAAAAGGATTCATTGCTCAATCTTGGAGTGATTCAGAATCTGAAGAAAGTACCTCATCAGATGATGATCAGCAAGAGGTCAAGCAAGAGGAAACCTGTCTGATGGCCACTGAGAAGCCTGATGATACATCTATGGTAAATATACTTGATAATATAGATTTCTCTTCTACTGATTTCAAACAAAGTTTAAAAGAATTCTGTTTAGATCTAATCAAATCTGAAAAATAAGTAAAAGAATTAAGAATTGAATTAAAAAATCTCAAACAGGAAAATACACATCATAAAAACTATAAGCTCAATCTAGAACTCTCAGAAGAGGAATTAGACAAAATCTATTCAGAAAATCTAACACTAAGAAAGGAGCTTGCAAATGCTAAAGTCTTTGAAGACTCTCTAAATGGGAAAGGTCAGAAGCTCAAAAACATTTCTGAGAATCTCACTAATAGATTTAGACAGCTAAATCAGAATACTAATGAAGCATCTAAACCTCAAACTTCCAGCAAATCTGTCTGAAAACATCCAATTCACTTCACTAGGGAGAATTATCTAACAGGAGAAAGATTACAAGAAAGTCCTGAAATAACCACTGTTTTTAATAAACCTAAGCCCATTACAGATAAAGGAATCTTAGGAAAATATCCTCAGAAAAAATTTGAACATGCATCGAATTCTTACCAACATGCGTCGAGTACTAATCGACGCTTATACCAAAATGCGTCGACTACTACTCAACGCAACCTCTCTCATACTTCGACTGAAAGTAGACTCAGAATGAAGAAAGCG
The DNA here is from genome assembly GCA_033032865.1 of Dactylorhiza incarnata. Taxonomy (NCBI): domain Eukaryota; kingdom Viridiplantae; phylum Streptophyta; class Magnoliopsida; order Asparagales; family Orchidaceae; genus Dactylorhiza; species Dactylorhiza incarnata. The sequence goes on from JAWHQI010000098.1 coordinate 1,327,362, forward strand.
TCGACACCATATCGACCCAACCAGAAACCTACGTCAAATTCATATCGACGCAACCATAAGTCTACGTCGAATCCCTATCGACGCAATAATTCAGACAGAAAATTTTCTGTTTCCAAACAGGTCTCTCAATCCATGTCCTTCTATTATGAACATTATTGCTGTGATATCATTCAAGAAGATTGGTATGATAAGCCAGTACCCCATAAGAAGGAAGGATATCCTGAAAAATCCACTTATTCTTTTATTAAATCTTTTACTAATGGGAGGAAGGGACCCCAGCTCAGCAGGGTACAAACTAATGTTTAAAATTCTATGTGCAGATGTATCACATCTCCAGGATGGTGTGGTACTTGGACAGTGGATGCTCCATGCACATGACAGGATGCAAAAACCTATTAATAAACTTTGAGGATAGACTTGGACCATCAGTAAACTTTGGAGATTCTAGCTGTGGCCAAACAAGGGGCTTTGGAGATTTCAAAGAAGGGAAAGTCACCTTCAAGAATGTGGCAGTAGTCAAAGGACTAAAGCACAATCTGATAAGTGTAAGTCAGATATGTGAAAATGGTAGGTATGAGGTAAAATTCACCACACTATTCTGCCATATTATTGATATCAAGACTGGTGCTACAGTACTAAATGGAACTAGAAAAGGAAAAGTATATGTAGTGGACTTTAGCTCTTCACCCACAAAAGTTTGCTTATTCAACAATATCATAGATAAAAATGAACTATGGCATAGGAGACTAGGTCATCTAAACTACAAAACCATTAGTAAACTAGCAAAGAATAACCTAGTCAGAGGTTTACCAAAGGGTAGGTACTCTAAGGATTCTCCATGCAGACCTTGCCAACTGGGAAAACATACCAAATCCTCTTTCAAACCCATTGGTAAGGATGACTCTCCCAGGGCCCTATACTTACTACACATGGATCTCTTTGGTCCCATATCCACTCAGAGCTTAGGTGGAAAATCCTATACCTTGGTTATTGTTGATGATTATTCTAGGTTTAGCTGGGTATTCTTTCTAAGGGTTAAATCTGAAACCCCTAAAATTCTCTCAAAATTCATAAAACAAATTCAATCTGAGTTCAACTCCAATGTTTCAATTATAAGAAGTGATCATGGGACTGAATTTGAGAATCAGATGATTTGTAGTTTCTGTGAGGAAAAAGGTATTAAACAAAGCTTCTCAGCACCTAGAACTCCTCAACAAAATGGAGTTGCTGAGAGGAAGAATAGAACCTTAATAGAATCAGGAAGGACCCTGCTTGCAGAATCAGAATTACCAAAAACCTTTTGGGCTGAAGCAGTCAACACTGCAAACTATGTTCTAAATAGAAGCCTCATACACAAAACTAAATCAAAGACTCCATATGAGCTCCTGAGAAATAAAACACCCACTGTTAAATATTTTAAAATTTTTGGATGTGCTTGCTTTATTCTAAACAATGGGAAAGATCATCTTGCCAAATTTGACAAGAAGTCTGATGATGGAATATTTCTGGGATACTCATCATCTAGTAAAGCCTATAGGTGCAACAATAGAAGAACTCTTAAAATTAAAGAATCTATGCACATTGTATTTGATGAAACTAACATGCTACTTAAGGGGGAGGAGACTCCCACCAGTTCCTTTCCACAGGAAAACAACAACATAGAAACCCAGCTTGAGCAACTAGCTCTAGAGAACACAGAAAATGGAAAGGAAAATCAGTTAGAGGAACCAAGTGAGGAGTCTGAACAAGAAACCTCAGAAAAGAGCATTCCAGACCCATTTCCACAAGAGAACATGGTTCAGGAAGAACAATTGAACAATGATCTCATTGAGAATGAAGAAGAAGAACAACTGACAAGTTCAAACAGAACAGGGATCAATTTGAAGGATCATCCACAAACTCAAGTAATTGGAGACCCCAATACAGGAGTAAGAACAAGACACCAGGTCTCCACTGGGATGGTGCTCCAATGCTTCCTATCACAAGTTGAACCAAAGAAGTTTGAGGAAGCAAATTGTGATCCTCACTGGATTATGGCCATGCAAGAAGAACTAGGCCAATTTGAGAGAAACAAAGTATGGAACCTAGTTGAAAGACCAAGAAACTACCCTGTAATTGGTAAAAAATGGGTATACAGGAACAAACTAGATTCCACTGGAGTAATTGTGAGGAACAAGGCAAGACTTGTAGCACAAGGATATAGACAAGAAGAAGGGATAGACTACAACCAGACCTTTGCTCCAGTAGCCAGATTATAGGCAATCAGGCTCTTTCTTGCCTATGCAGCCTTCATGAAGATGAAAGTCTATCAAATGGATGTCAAGAGTGCGTTTCTAAATGGTGATCTTCAAGAAGAAGTATATGTGGAGCAACCACCAGGTTTTGTTAATCCCTCTTCTCCTAACTTTGTTTATAGACTTAACAAAGCTCTATATGGTCTTAAGCAAGCACCTAGAGCTTGGTATGAAACTCTCTCAAATTTTCTTCTAGAAAATTCCTTTGAAAGAGGAAAAGTAGACAAGACACTCTTTACTAGAACCCATAAAAACCAACTCCTCCTTGTTCAAATATATGTAGATGACATTATCTTTAGCTCAACTCATCCTAAACTGTGTAAAAGATTTGCTAATCTAATGCAATCTAAATTTGAAATGAGTAGTATGGGAGAACTCTCATACTTCCTAGGGCTACAAGTAAAACAAAGTAGTGAAGGAATCTTTATCTCACAATCAAAATATACTAAAGAGCTAATCAAAAAGTTTGGTATGGAATCAGCATCTACCATGAAAACACCCATGGCAACCAATGCCATTATAGAAAAAGATGATAAAGGAAAATCAATAGATCAAAAGACATATAGGGCAATCAACTCCTCTCTTCTATATCTCACTGCTAGCAGACCTGACATTATGTTTGCAACTTGCATATGTGCTAGATTTTCAGGTTGAACCAAAGGAATCCCATCTCACCTCTGTAAAAAGGATTCTTAAATACCTAAAGGGAACTCCTGAACTAGGTCTATGGTATTCAGCAGAAACCAACTTTGAATTAATAGGTTTCTCAGATGCAGACTATGCTGGATGTAGGGTTCATAGAAAAAGCACATCTGGCACTTGCCAATTTCTAGGTGACAGATTAATCTCTTGGTTTAGTAAGAAACAAAACTCAGACTCAACCTCAACAGCAGAGGCTGAATATATAGCTGCTGGGAGCTGTTGTTCACAAATCTTGTGGATGCAAAATCAGCTTCTTGACTACAAACTGGAAGTCAATAACTCTAAGATTTATTGTGATAGCTCTAGTGCTATATCTATAGCATCTAACCCAGTCCTTCATAGTAGAACCAAACACATAGAAATCAGACATCACTTCCTTAGAGACAATGTTGAGAAGGGTAAAATAACCTTAGAATATATTCCCACAGAAAATCAAAGAGCAGACATCTTCACAAAACCTTTAGATGAAACTAAGCATAACTGTTTCATAAACACCTTGGGAATGCTTGATGGAAGCTTGTAAACCCCATTGTTAGGGAACTCTAATGAAATCAGACAATCTAAGAAAATTTCTTGAAGATACGTCGAATACATATCGACGCTCCGTCGAGACAAACTCGACGCTGACATCGATTTCCATCAGACAATGCTACGTCGATCCTTTATCGACGTACCGTCGAATTCATATCGACGCAAGACTATGATCACGTCGATAAAACACCAGGCCGGCCAATATCCACGTAAACGTCGACATCCATTCGACGCAACGTCGACTTCTAGTTAAAATTAGAATCAAATCCTTACTTCCTCTTTTGACGATTGGATCACCTTGATTTCTGCTTCCTTTCTCGACGTTTCACCTTCTTTAAATAAGGCTTCTTATTTCATAACATATACCTTTCTAAACCCGCCAAAACTTTTTCTTCTACCTCTCTCTATTTCTGCATCAATGGCGCCTACTCCTGTTCAAACTGCCCTTATCAAAGCGATGAACGATGCTCTGGAAAATCTTCTCACCGACTTCCAGACATGTCTAACCAACTTCTCAAATGAATGTGCCAATATGATCATGCTCTTCTTCGAGAAGAACCTCTGTCGCCACAAAGGTTTACATCCTTCCTGAAAGATATAAACCAGGGGGAGAGTTGCTCCAGAAACCCCTCTTGCCAGGTCTTTGATCTCACTAAAAGCTCAGGTTTTACTCCTCTCTCTCCAAACTCTAAGTATTCTCTCTAATTATTACTCCAATTCCATTATAGGCTCCACTCCTCTCAAATCACTCTGACTACACCTTCATCAAACATTTTGGTGAATCCTCTTCTTACAACACTGAAGGGGAGCATGCTGTGGATTCAAAATTCAGAATTGATAATCCATATGACCAGGGGGAGATTCCTGTAGTAAAGAACCCAGAAATCCAGGGGGAGGAAGAAGCAGTTACCTCTGATGATTGGAATGGACAGATATGGATTGATGCAACCTTATGTGAGGAAGAACTTCAACATCACTCCTCTGGCTTCTCTGCCAGTTACATCAAGTTGAAGACACCTCTACTTGAGGACATCCCTGCAAAAGAACCTGGAGGAGACAATCATCCCTCAGTAGAGAACATTCTACCTGAAGTCATTCTGCCTTCTATTGCAGAACAGACTTCTTTTCCTGCTATAGTTCCCTCTCCACTCAAAGAGAAAACTCATTCTCCTTCATCTCTACCTCCACCTCCACTTCAACCTTCTTCTCTACCTCCTCTGCTACCTCTACCTCCACAAGCAGCAAGACTTCCTAAACAGATCATACCTAGGCAAAGTCCAGAAGGAAAGATAAAAAGAAAAAGGGAAGCAATTCCATACTGGAAAAACTTCTCTAAAGAAGAAAGGAAGGAGTATGCAAAAGAAAAGAAGTATAGAAAAGCATGTGAGCAAATAAAAAGATTTGAAAAGATGCCTATTATCACTCCTAACAGCCCTGTGAAGGAGTATCATGACCTTGACATGGAAAAGAGGCATGAAGAGATAAGAGAAAGAGAACTGTATGAATATGAAGCAGCCAGGAAAGAAGTGGAAGATAAAAGGATTGCCTGGATGGAAAAGATCAACAAGGGAATGACTAAAGAACAAATTCTTGCTGAATCTTCTATCAGAATTCCAAAGAAATTGTTTAATATTGAAGCTTATCAAAAGAAAAACCCTCAGGCAGGGATCATCCTAGATAAAGGTCAAAAAGACAAGAAGGGTGTAGGGTGTACAGAAGATACTTACATTCCCTACAAGAAGCCCAACAGACCTATAAAATTAGACAAGTGGCATGCCTCACCCTGGAAAGGGAAAGGGAAAATGGCTGACATTCCAGAGAAGCAGCAATCAGAAAAGAAAACAATATATAGGCCCAAGGTTGATAACAAGGGACCACCTGAGATCAAGCCTACTGAAAAGAAAGTTCAAAACATTACAATTGAGATGATTGATGAAAAAGCAGCAATCATCATCAGCAAAGCCTACTCCATAAATGACACAATCCCTGATGGTGATAAACTATTGAAAAAACTGCATACAATCATCAGGAATGTCCAGGAACGACCTGATAGAGTCAGGGGCTACATTCTTGATGCTATTGAAAACTTATCCAGGAAACTTTACTCTGCTTTTGTTAACTTCATGTACAAAAAGAAGTTTCTAGTTTAAATTTTTGAAAGACAAATACTTGTCATATGCTTTCTTATTCCACTTTCTCTTCTGATTATTTAATATACTTCTTATCCTTACAAATGTTGTGCTGGGTTAATTATATGCTAGTACAATTTCTCTCTAAGTAGGGTTAAGAAAAATAGGGGGAGATTGTTGGGGAAATGATTTCTCTTAACCCCTAGAAATAAGTTTAATATGAATTCTAAGAAAGAAAAACAAGGTAAAGTAAATATGCGTCGAATACTATTCGACGCAACGTCGAAATCTAGTCGACGTCTCCTTCAGATTGAGTCGAAGTAACTTTAGGAAGATTTCGACGTATGTGTTATCGACGCTACTCTGAATTCTAGTCGACGCATATAGAGAAGTCGACGCACCTTAGTCGACGCACCTTCCTTATTCTCCTCTCGACGTCCAGCCAGGATGAATTCGACGCTTACGTCGAATGGTAATCGACGCACGTCGATTTATGTGACAGATTTAAATATGCGCCAGATCTCTTTCCTTCTTTCAGTAGATCTGATTTGTATGGAATAAATGTCAATATTTTATAGCCATTCTGAATCATTCTTTCCTTATATCTGATTCCTGGCTAATTTGATTAAACTTATTTGGACATTATTTGAAATCAGAATTAGTTCTTTCCTTCTACAGAAATAAATATTATGGAAACATTTTCATCTTTCTATTTCTCTGACTGATAATTGATTATCCTCCTATAGTATTATTTTGAATTAACAGAGCTATAAATAAAGAGGAGGTCGGCAGAAAAAGACAATAAGTGATTCACCATTTTACATTTGAAAAAGAGGAAGAGCTCCCAAGTATAGAGAGAAAATTGAGAAATTATTCTGCAGCAATATTCAAGCACTTCTTCTTCTCCGGCTTCTGAAGTCATTCTGCTGCAAGTTCTGATAGCTCTCACAAAGAGAGAAAAGCTACAAATCTTCTTCTCTCTATAGAAGAAAGTTTTAATTCACTTCTTGTGCTTCCAATCTTCTTGCTTGGAAGAGGATTCATTCTTGCTCATATTTCTTTCTTCTTTCTTATTCTTACTTAAATATTGTAAAAGAGTTTTTAGAATCTCTCTTCAAAAAATTCAGTGTACTGGTTCTAAGAGTCTCATTGTCAAAAGACTCAGGGTGGTTCTAAGAGTCTCCTTGTCAAAAGACTCAGGGTGGTTCTAAGAGTCTCCTTATCAAAAGACTCAGTGCAAGATAGTGAATTCCTACCAAGGGGGTAGAAGAGTGGACTACCCAAAGTTTGGGGAACCACTATATTTTCTTGTGTTGTGCTGTGATTTCTTTTCTTGGATTTACATTCCTTAGTTGTTTAATTCTTGTTGGTGTGTGGAAGCTCTAATCTGTGATCATACACATATATATATATTAACTTTGCACAAAATAATTTTTAATCTCTATTCACCCCCCCCCCCCCCCCCCCCCCCTCTAGAGAATTCTAGTGAGGTAAACTGTGCACTTTCAGAATCCATTGGATTCAGAAATAACAAAACCTATGTAGGATCTGAACAGACAATTAAGCCCTTTATGACCAACCTACCTCTGATACCACTTGATAGAATATAGGTATGTGATCTAATTAACCTAGAGTGGTGGGGGGGGGGGGGTGAATAGGTATTTTGAGTTTTACTTAAATGATATAGATAGTTGAAACTATTCCGAGCTAGTAATCTAACAAACCCAAAAAACACTCAAGTGTTTATAGTGGTTCACCAAGACAGTGTGTCTATGTGTAGTCCACTTTCCCCCTTCACCTTTCTAACAGTGTGTTAGACAAGGCCAACTTCTCCAATCTCAGCTACAAGAGATTAAAGTTCAGATCCTTCAAGATCTCTCAGGCTTGCTCCAAGCCCTACCTCAGGCCAATCGGCCTTAGAACTCAGGCTTAACAGCCCTACAACCTCAGGCCTAACTTCCCTACAAACTCAAGCTAAATAGCCCTAAAATATCAGGCCTAACATCCCTACCACTCTGGCCAAATAACCCTACAGTAAAAGATTTATTATGCTTACTATAATAGACAACACAGAGAAGGTGTCTTTTGTAGTTCCTGCACTGCTTGTGCTTTCTAGTAGCTTGACTGGATGATGATTTGTAAGCCAGCTACTATCTGATCTTCCTCTTCAGTTGAAGGATGAAGGATCACCTTGCTCCTTCTTGTAGAGGAGCAATCTTTATCTCTCAGTCTCTTCTTCCTTGTTCAGTGAGCAGGAGGAGAATGAGAAGTTCAGGGCCGTCAATGGAACAGTAGCAATTTGTTTAGCACTCGACCAGCCTCCTTCAAAAGTGCCCTAACTCCTACTTTTATACTTTGCACATCTTCAACGTCACTCAAGGTAAAGCTCTGACACCTTGGGAACAAACGGTTGCCTCTAATCTCCCTTTACAGCTGTTTGATCCAAAGGCGTGTCGCGCCACTTGTTTTCTTCAATATTTGAAACTGTCTCAGTGGTTGGGCTGATACAACTTTCAGTCTCAGCGGTTTAGCAGCTGCCGTCCCAGTGGATCCGCTGAGACAGTTTCTCTTCTCAGTGGATTCTGTCTATCTGCAGCTCAGTAGGGATATGCTGCTTCTCAGCGGCACCTGTCCTCGTCTCAGCGGTTCAGCTGAGACAGGGACACTTTCTCAGCTGATTAATCAGCAGAACTGTGAACATATTCCACTGTATGGAATATCATCTCCCTCTACAAACCTTGAGACAAAATATATTTTATCAAATACAATATGTACTTAACATTGTGAGTGATCCCGCTTCAAATCAAGGGAACATTGAAAGCAATATTCCCAACAATCTCCCCTTATTTGAAGAAAGTAGAACATTCCCAATGCTAAAGTACATAGCCAACAAAAACTAATCATGCAAATGAACTATATAGCATTCATGATATCATAACTTCCAGAAGATAACATTGTTTATGCATTCCAACAAAAATCATGACATAGTATACAAAGTGATTATGATACCAGCATTGTCTGTTATTAAAAACTTGGCATCACAGACCATATGAAGCAAAAGTAATGAAAAGAGAATATTAAGCTTTGACTAATTTATCCCATAACATACACACTTAATTTCAACAGAATTTTCGTTGTCATTTCAGTTTAAGAGTTAATACATAGATCTGGTTCCACTTTTATTAACATAAGCAATTTATGTTTTCCTTTTCTTAGAACTTTCAGCTTTGTTGACATCAGCAGCTTCCTTCCCTTTGGCAGCAACAGTCTTTAGCTCAGCAACTTTCTTCTTGTTTTCTTGTCTTTTGAAATAGAGGAAGGGTTTTGGAATATATTTTGAAGGTATTCTTCTTGGATTGTCCTTCAGCACAAGGTTTTCTTGAAGATCAAGTCCCTCAAAGAATTTCTTTCCAGATGTTTTATCCATTCTTCAGCTGGGTAAATCCTGTCAATATCTTTGCATATCTGCCCATGGTTTACCCAAGCATTCAGAATAATGCTTGTGGAGTCATCACTCCAATACTCAAAATCAGGATCATTGTCCTGCTCCTTTCTTTTCATTGCCATAAACTCTTCAGCTACCATCACTCGTTCTCTTTTTCTCTTCTTTGTTAGGTGAGCATTCTGAGCTAGTTTGGCCTGCCCCTCAAACTCAAAATCTTCTTCGCTGAAATTGTACAGCAGAGGAAGATTGAGGGCTATTCTTGTATTTTTCCTTCTAGGGATTGGGAGGCAGCAGTTACAGAGCCAGAGAGAGTTCGGAAATCATTTTCCAAGTCCCCCTTTAGGTCATTCTTCATCTTCTTTGTCTCTCCAAGCATAGTGGTGGCTGTTTTCCAGACAAAGTCTTCAATGTGATTGGAGGCTTATTCTATGACTTCATCTGTCTTGCTTACATAATTCTTGACATATCTCATGTCTTTCTCTGCCATTTGGAGGTGTTTCTCCATTGATCTCAGTATAGTGTTCTGAGCAATCATTGTGTGTTCTGCTAGATTAAACCATTTGGTCATTTGTTTATTTAGGATTGTTGTATCTTCCTTGATTTCTTGTACTTCAGACATAATCTCTTTCTTCAAAGATTGTAATCCATTATCAATATAGGTCTTTATTGACAGCATATGACCTTCAATTAAGGTACTAATAGAGCTGAGGAGATTGCCATGAGTTGTTGTAGTTGTTGGACTCAGCTCCTTTTCAACTTGAGCATTAATTTGCTCCCCCTCAACCTGAGCAGGGACTTGATCCCCCTTAATGTGAGTACTATTATCTTTATTAGCTGATAGAGAGATTTAAAGTTAAGATTGGTTGTAGAATTCAAGAATTTTGTGATAAGCAAAGGATTTAGTTTACATGTATCGTACCTGATAACTGCTCTTGTTTCTTTTCAATACACTTTTCTTGCTCCCCTCACTTGTAGCATTAGTATTGTTCTTATTTGGTGATGTGTTGAGTTGCTCCCCCTCTGAGTCAGGATCAATATTTGCCTCATCATCATTCTAGTAACCTGCTGGTTCAAGTGGGATTTGATTAAACCTTTTGTTTAGGTTGAGGATAATTGAATCAATCTCACCTTGAAGATCAATAGGGTCATTGTCTTCATTGTCTTCAGGGGAGGAGTGTGAGATTGTGATATTTTTAATAGTTGTGCCATTGTCTTCTTTATCCTCTTGATGCACTATCTCAGCATTATCATGTCTTTCTAGTTCAGGATTAATGCCTGCATGACCTTCAGTGTCATGATTATTTCCTTGGTTATCCTGTGGAGGACTGCTTGCTGGAACTTGATTCTCCAGATCTTGTATATCTTCTTCTGGCTCTTGTTCTGAGTCATAGCATATCATTCTTCTTCTCCTCATCTCCTTCACCAGAACTCCCTTTTTCTTTTCCTTCAATGGAGAAGGTTGGCTCATTGGAAGAACCCTAGAAAATCTATCTAGGGTTTTTATTTGCATTCTTTTTAGATAATGGAGGTTGAATCCTTTGGATTTGTCAAAGTAGTCTGGGTAGGTATTGAGAAGATAGATAGAGAGGATTCTTCCTAAGTTGGGGGCTTGTAGACATTCTATTGTTCTCTCAAACAGTACCTTTGCCCAGGAAGTCTTCTTCTGTAGGATAAATCTTGACATCAATTCAAACATGTGTTTGGAGATTGTGTCATGAGAGCCTGGCTTGCACAGTATGGACTTGCCAACAATGTCAGAGAGCAATTTGCCTCTCTGGTTGAAGAACTTCCTCTTAAGAGAGCCAAGTTTGGCATCACTATAGGCACACCACTGTAATGCATTGACTCTGTCTTCCTCAGAAACAACATCCTCTTCTTCTTTACTGCAGGAGGGCAGTTGAAGAGCCTTTTCAATGTTCTTAGGGGATATTTTTATCCTCCTACTTCCTATTTTCCCTTAATGGTTGGCTTTGAGGAGGACATCTTAGCACTGGAGAATAATTCCAGGACTTCTGTTTTGAGAATCGTTGAGGGCTCAGATAGGGTATATTCAAGACCTTGGGCAGATAGAAGATCAATCACAGCTTTAATTTCTTCTGGAGCATGCAAGAATCCATTCCTAACTATTCCATAGCCTTCTTGCAGCTCTTTAGGCATATTTGGCGCCATTTCTTTTGAGTTACAGGTCGTTGAGTCAGAGGGGAGAAGGGTTTGTCTTGCCGGCTAGGTTGAAGGAAAGCGTGATATTTTAATCAATCATTAAGCTATTTATAGAGGCTTGTATTAGGTTTTAGGTTTGCTCTAATTGAATGAGTTGATAGGACTTAATCAATTTATTAGAGATTTCATTCTTGATGAATCAAGTTTGAACTGTTTGATAGTTAAGCAAACTGTCTCAGTGCTACAGCTGAGAATTATCCGTTGGGACAGTGAATGCAAACCGCTGAGATAGGTTTATTCGTCTCAGCGGTTTAGATGAGATCACCCAAATCATTTCAGCTGATTTCATGATCTGTTAGAGTGGTTTGGCACATGACCTATACTTGGTAATAATCTTGTAAATAGCACATTTTTGACAATTCAAAGCTTGTTATACATGTGACTCTTTCAATATTGAACTAGAGAGTGACACCATGAGCAAAACATATAAGTTTGCAGAATTAGATTTATTCTAAGTTCAACATTCCAAGTTCAGTTTTAAAAGCATTAGATTTAACTTCATCTAAAGGTTTAGTGAAGATGTCAACAACTTGTTTGTCAGTGGGGACAAATTCAAGGCATACATCATTACACTCTACATGTTCTCTAATGAAACGATACCTTATTTTTATATGCTTAGTCCTGCTATGTGAGACAGGATTTTTAGCTATAGAGATGGAACTAGATGAATCACAGTATAGTGGAGAATTACTTACCTTGAGGTTATAATCCTCTAACTGATGTTGCACCCACAGTAGTTGAGCACAACAGCTTCCTGCAACTATGTATTCAGATTCAACTGTAGATATTGCCACACTGGTCTATTTCTTGCTGATCCAAGAGATAAACCTTCATCTTAGGAATTGACAAGTCCCACTTATGCTCTTCCTATCTTCCTTGCAACCTGCAAAATCTGCATCTGAGTAGCCAGTTAGTTCAAATCATTTTTCTTAGGGTACCAAATGCCAAGATGTTGGCTGCCCTTAAGGTATCTTAGAATTCTCTTTGCAGCTGAGTAATGAGATTCCTTAGGGCAGGCTTGGTACCTAGTACAGACACAGGTAGCATACATAATGTCTAGTCTACTAGCAGTAAGATACAACAAGGATCCAATAATACACCTATACATGGATTCATCAAAGGTCTTGCCCTTCTCATCCTTGTCCAATGAGTTATTGGATCCCATTAGAGTTTTCATGGTGGAGGCTGACTCTATTCCAAACTTCTTAATTAGCTCCCTAGTGTACTTGGTCTGAGAGATAAAAATCCCATCATCAGACTGTCTCACTTGGAGGCCTAAGAAGTACTTTAATTCTCACATGCTGCTCATTTCAAACTCCCAATCATTAGATTGGCAAATCTTTTGCAAAGGTTGTTATCTGTAGACCCAAAGATTATGTCATCAACATAAATCTGGACTAGAAGACACTTGCCATTTTTTCCCTAAGAAATAATGTACTATCTATCTTTCCCCTAAAGAATTTGTTCTTGATGAGAAAGCTAGACAATGTCTCATACGAAGCCCTAGGGGCTTGTTTAAGACCATATAGAGCTTTCCTAAGTAAATAAACATGAGATGTAAGAGTAGGATGGACAAAACCTGATGGATGCTCTACATATACTTCCTCTTTCAGATTTCCATTTAGGAATGCTGATTTGACATCCATCTGGTACACTTTGAAGCCTTTATGGGCTGCATAGGCAAGGAATAATCTTATGGCCTCCAACCTTGCAACTGGGGCAAAGGTTTGGTCAAAGTCTATTCCCTCCTCCTGCCTATACCCCTTTGCAACAAGCCTTGCCTTATTCTTGATGACTGTCCTATTTTCATCCATCTTGTTCCTGAAGATCCACTTGGTGCTAATGATATATATTGTGTCCTTGTGGTCTTGGCACCAACTTCCATACTTTGCATCTCTTGAATTGCAAGAGTTCTTCCTGCATTGCCTGAATCCAGAATGGATCCATGTTGGCCTCTTCAAACTTCTTGGGCTCTACCTGTGACGGGAAAATGAGGAACAAGGCCTCATTGTGAGCCCTGCTCCTAGTTGTCACACCTTATTGAACATTCCCAATAATCTTCTCCAAGGGATGATCCCTTAGATGTCTTGTAGCTGCAGGCAATCTGTCCTCTACTTGCTGAATTCCTTCCACTGGATCAGCAGCATCTTAAGCAGCCTGCACATCTACTTCTTCTGGAATTGCAGCATCTGTATAGGCTCTGCTACTGCTGGATGGCTCTTGTATAGATGATTCTTCCATGTCCCTTTCACTTCCTATCAAAACAGAAGTACTGGACCAACCCTTATAGATTAGGTTGGTCTTATCAAACACCACATGCATGGACTCTTCAACAACATGGGTTTTCTTTTTATAGACTCAATAGGCTCTACTATGTGAGCTATAGCCAACAAGAACCCCCATGTAGCATTTTTCAGCAAACTTGGTTAATTGAGATTTTCCATTGTTTAAAATGTAGTATTTAGAACCAAAGATCCTAAAGTATGAAATGGTTTGTTGTTTGCCTTTCAGAATCTCATAGGGGGTAATTCCATGAACTTTATTGATGGAAGCTCTATTGAGAACATAACAAGCAGTATTGACTGCTTCAGCCCAGAAGTATTCTGGGAGTGAAGGGTAACTAAGCAATGTTCTCCCAGCTTCTATCAAGGTTCTATTCCTCCTCTCAGCCAGACCATTTTGTTGTAGGGTCCTTGGGGAGGAGAACTCTTGGATGATACCTAGTTCTTGACAAAACCTTGTCATGGCTTCAGATTGAAACTCTGTGCCATGATCAGTCCTAGTTTTGACCACAGAACATTGTAAATCATTCTGAATTGCCTTGATATGGTTTATAAAGACATTTAGTATATCTGATTTCTTTTTAAGGAAGAATACCCAAGTATATCTTGAGTGATCATCAACAATCACTAAAGTATATAGCTTCCCGCCTAAGCTCTAAATTGGCATAGGACTAAACAAATCCATGTGCAATAAATAAAGGCATCAGTTAGTGTCCTTGAACCCAATACTTTTAAAAGTGTCCCTTGTTTTCTTGCCCATTTGACAAGCATGACATGGGCCATTTTAACATATTTTAAGCTAGGACTATTTCTAACCAAGACACACAGCTAGAATAGTCTATGCATTGTCTTATAGTTGATTTGGGCAAGTCTCTTGTGCCATTGAACACATAAAGACTCACTTTCATTTGCCACAAGACACACAGGAGAGGAAGATGATTTGCATATAAAATCTAAGCAGTAAACATTTCCACTCCTAGTGCCAGAGAGTATGGTATTTAATTCCTTAGACTTTTTGATCGGGCACTTATCATTGTGGAATTCAATGACATAGCCTAAGTCACACATTTGGCTTATGCTAACAAGGTTGTGTTGCAACCCTTCAACATAAGCCAATTTAGTGATGGAGACTATGCCATTTGAGATCGTACCATAACCTCTGGTGACTCCCTTTTCTGACCCTCCAAAAATGACTTTGGGTCCATTCTTCATAGCTTTGTATTCCTACAGAAGACCTTTGGTTCCTGTCATATGTCTTGAGCACCCACTGTCCAAATACCAAATCTGCCCAAGGCTGGTATTTGAATTAACCTGCATGATGGATTTTAATTACCCTTAGGAGCCCAAGTGATTTTGGGTCCTAGGATCATGTTAGTATGAAAAGACTTCATACCTACTCCAACTTTTGCAGGAAAGCTCATCCTTGCAGTTGGCACTTTGGGATTGTGCCAACAATTTATGGAAAAGTGTCCCACCTTACTACAGTACCAACACTCATGAATGTTATATCTCCTCTTCTGAACATTTCTTGTGGTGACATGAGCCTCAACATGCTTGTGTTCAGGAGTGGAGACATCGGTCTTCATTTTGTTCCTTTCAGCAATGATTTTTCTGAAGGTCATCTTGTGGACAGGCCTAGCAGCCTTTGTCATAATGACATCACCTTTCTTTGACTTGTAAGTTAGGAAAGAGTGGATGGCATTGGACACAGGGCAACAAGGCTTATCTATAGGTTTGAC
Organism: Dactylorhiza incarnata; assembly: GCA_033032865.1. Classification (NCBI taxonomy): domain Eukaryota; kingdom Viridiplantae; phylum Streptophyta; class Magnoliopsida; order Asparagales; family Orchidaceae; genus Dactylorhiza; species Dactylorhiza incarnata. The sequence goes on from JAWHQI010000098.1 coordinate 1,342,704, forward strand.
AACAGACAAAGTTTTTGCTGGAGAGAATTTTGATGATCTAGTTTCCTTACATATGAGTGAGGGAGCTGAGGTACCAAAAACAAATGGTCCTTAATGGGCCATTTGAATTTCTTCTTGGGGAGCTTTCATAGCACTCATCCCCATGCCCTTTCTTCTACTATGGGAAGGAATGTTTTCCCTATCTGATGCTGACAAAGTCCTGGAAAAACTGCACACAATCATCAAAAATGTCCAGGAGCATCCTGATAGATCCAGGGGCTATATTTTTGATGCTATTGAAAATTTATCTAGAAAACTTTATTCTGCTTTTGTCAATTTCATGTATAACAAGAAGTTTCTAGTTTAAATCTTGTGAAAGACCCAACCAATATTAGCATCCAACTAGCGGACAGATCTATTAAATACCCGATAGGGGTAATTGAGGACGTGCTTGTCAAGGTTGACAAATTTATCTTCCCGGTAGATTTTGTCATCCTAGACATTGAGGAAGACGCCGAAGTCCCAATTATACTCGGACGTCCTTTCCTCGCCACCTCTCGGGCAATCATTGATGTTAGTAATGGCAAACTTCTCCTACGAGTTGGGGATGAAGAAGTAACTTTTAGTATTAACAACTCTATGAGAAATTCGTTTTTAATGACGACTCTTGCTTCACTTTAGAATCAAATTTTGAAGAAGAAATAACGTCATTTTCTGAATTAATTTCACCATTATTTGAAAATCCGGAAATTGAAAACTTATTTTATCTAAAAGAAATAACTCGGCCGCTCAAATTTGAAGAACTAAAATTAAATATTTCTAAAATAAAAACATCTTACGAGGAGCCACCGAGTGTGGAATTGAAACAACTGCCGGAACATTTAAGATATGTTTTTTTAGAAAAAAATTCAAAATTGCCTGTGATTATATCTTCCACACTTAACGATTCGGAGATTTCCGAATTAATAAAAATATTAAATAATCACCGCCATGCAATTGCATGGCAAATTTCTGACATCAAGGGGATTAACCCCTCCTTTTGCACGCACAAAATTAATTTAGAAAATAATTCTCGCAGTACTATTCAGCCTCAACGACGGCTTAATCCAAATATGAAGGACGTCGTTAAGGCCGAAATAATAAAATTATTAGATGCGGGAATTATTTACCCAATCTCTGATAGCACTTGGGTTAGCCTAGTGCAAGTCGTTCCTAAAAAGGGTGGAATAACGGTAGTCACAAATGAAAATAATGAGTTGATCCCGACCCGTACTGTTACGGGTTGGCGAGTATGCATCGATTATAGAAAATTAAATGATGCTACCCGCAAAGATCACTTTCCGTTACCCTTTATTGACCAAATTTTAGAACGCTTATCCGGTCACTCACACTACTGTTTTCTCTATGGTCTTTCGGGATATTTTCAAATCCCAATTGCGCCCGAAGACCAAGAGAAAACCACATTCACCTATCCGTTCGGCACCTTCGCATATCGAAGAATGTCATTTGGTCTTTGCAACGCGCCGACTACATTTCAACGATGTATGCTGGCAATTTTTAATGAACTTGTAGAAGACGTCATGGAAATTTTCATGGACGATTTTTCTGTTTTTGGCGATTCATTTAAAAATTGTTTAAATAATCTTGATCGTGTTCTTCAACGCTGCGAAGACACGAATTTGACACAGGAGGAGGGAAGAGTAGGTACCTGGTCAGGTGTGTCCTGACAATCTTCATCATCTGATGTTATGGCCATTAGGCCAAGATATTCCTTAACATCTTCATCCACCTCCATATCACTGTCTGAATGTGATAGAGGAGCCCTGATGCCCACCTTTGCAGCAGGAAAGTCCTCATCTTCCTCAGCTGCAAACAACCAAATATAGGCCTCTTCTTCATCATCTGAATCTGAGGATGATGACTCAGATTCACTCCAACTTCTGTCCTTTTTAGCTAAAAAGGATTTCTCACCCTTTCTTCCCTTCTGGTGATAAGGCTTCTTGTCACCCTTATCCTTTCTTTTGATTGGACAGTCAGCAATGACATGTCTAGGCTTACTGCAGTAATAATAAATCACATTAGCTAAACCATGTTTAACATGTTTAGAATCATACCTGTCCCCTTTGGGGTGCTGCTTGTCTGCCCTATTTGAATCCTTCCTAGGATGTGAGGAGGAGGAAGGCTTATTCTTCCACTGCTTCTGTTGGGTATTGTATCCACAATTACCTAGATTTGAAGATGTCCCCTAGTGAACTAAATTGAATTGAGGATGCATTTGATGATTTCTGTTTAGATATGTTATGACAGGTCTTAATGCTAAGTGCACACCAAAGTCAGGTTGCAATGGATCACCAAACACAGTTCTAGACAATGTAATCCCTCATTGTGTAGAACAAAGTGTTGGTCCATGTGTAATCTCTCTATTGGGGTGTACTTTATATACTCATAACTGAAGGTTTTCAAGTTTGAGGAGTGGAGCAGGTTTTCAGAAGAAAAGAAATTTTTGCTAAGTCAATTCGTCGAGATGTCTCGTGAAGTTCCGATGAATCTCGACAAATCCAGACAGAAGCCAAATTTCTAGTTTGAAGAAGAAATTTTTGCGGCTAAGTCTATTCGTCGAATGTTCTCATGAACTCCCGACGAATATCGACGAACGCAGACAGAAGTCAAAAAGGCAGACTTGTGAAGGAAAATGTGCGGATAAGTCAATTCGTCGAATGTTCTCGAGAACTCCCGACGAATTCCGACGAATGAAAACAGAAGACAGTTTTCAAGCTTTGATCAGTATTTTTCAATGGCTAAGTCAATTCGTCGAATGTTCACGTACAGTCTCGACGAATGACGGACAGACGGATTTCAAATTTATGTTTCGTTTTTGAAATTTAGGGTTGGCCGCCATGTACAGTACACGTGGTGATCTCTCCTTGTTTGTCGCCCGAGCCGTTGGAGGTCTCCCTATAAATAATCTTTTATTTTTAGGGCAAACACATAACAAAAGAAATCACCGATTGTTAAAAAAAGAAGCCAGTCGTTTCTTTCTCTCTTGCTGAACAAGTTTCTGAGATCTAAAGTCTGCGCTGCTCAAGATTCATTCTTCAGTGTTGCTAGAGATTTCTCTGATAAGAAGGCCTTTGATCTAGTTGCTGCTCTCTATATTGAAGATCTTTTCAAATTAATCAAAGGGCCTACTTAGATTAGGTTTGCCGATTCTTTACTCTTCCTAATCTTTGAAGATCCAAGCTTTCACTTTAAAGGAAGAAGAAGATTCAGTCTCTCCAGATCTGAAGTTAATCTCTATTGAGATTCAAGAGAAGTTTCGTTTCAAACTTTATTTAATTCCTGTAGGAGTTTTTACTCCGATTTATTTTGTAGGAGTTGTTTACTCCGAGTTGTAGGAGTTGTTTACTCCGAGTTTGTAGGAGCCGTTGTCTCCGAGTGTAGGATTTGTTGATAAATCTGAGTTTTGGTGAAGTTGCCGACGCTAGCCCGAAGTGCTATATAGGCAGAGCGGGAGAGAGGAGTACCCACCTTTGGGGAACCTCTATAAATCTTGTGTCTCTGTGCTGTGATATTTATTGTTGTGTGTGTGCTAAATTTTTATTCCGCAATCGCAGTAGAGATCACCTATTCACCCCCCTCTAGGTGATTTAGGTAGACAACGATTTCTTTCAATTGGTATCAAAGCGAGGTTATCTTTAAGAGGTTAACACCTAGATTAAAGATCCTTCTACATTGTCAGGATCTCTATCTATGGACAGAGGCACGGAAAGGTTCCCTCCAAGCTCCCAGTTTGCACTAAGGAGAATTTCCCCTTGTGGAAAGAAAGAGTTATCTTCTACATGGAAGCAAATGATCCCCGAATCTCCCAGATAGTTAAGGAAGGTCCCCATATTCCCATGGTTGCTTCTACCATTGATGCCACCAAACAAGTGCCAAAGAAACTGATGGACATGACAAAGGATGAAATTGCACTTGTCACTCTGGACAAGAAAGCAAAGCACATCATAGCAGGTGCAATTGATGATTCAATGCTACAAAATCTGATTCACTGCAAGTCTGCAAAAGAGATGTGGTATTCTATTGTGGTTTTGATGGAAGGTACTGAAGAAGTTCGAGATGACAGGAAGTCTTTGCTGAACCAAGAATACGAAGCCTTCAAGCAAGAAGGCAAAGACACAATTTCTGACACCTACGAGAAATTCTTCAAGATTGTAAAGGTTTGAGAAACTATGGAAGAGAATTCACCGTGGGCGAACTAAACGATAAATTCCTTAGATCCCTGTCTAAGGAATGGGACCCCAAGGTGATAGCTATCAGAGAATATGGTAAGTTGGCTACTACGGAGCCACAGATTCTGTATGGGAAGCTGCTCTCCCATGAACTGAAGTTGAATATCAGGAAGTCAGAAGAGGAAAGCAGTAGGAGCTCTAGCAAGGAGAAGACCATTGCTCTAAAGGCTGAAAGCTCCCGGAGAAGCAGGGCTCTGTCCCCTGTGAGGGATGAGTCTTCTGAGGATAAAGCTGAAAACACTTCTGAAGAACCAGAACTATCTGAAGGAGAATTTTCCCTCCTCTCCAAGCAATTCAAAAAGTTGCTTAGCAAGAGGAGACAAATGAGAAAAGGCTCATCTTCCTCAAGAGATCACAGGAGATCACACCGTGACAGAAATGACAGGTATGGTTCTAAACCGAACAAACACGATTATACTGAACCTGTTTGTTATTGTTGTAAAAAGCCAGGGCACATGATAGCTGATTGCCCACACAAGAAGAAGGAATCTTCAAGAAAAGAAAAAAAGAAGTCCTTCAAAGGAAAGAAGAAAGAGGAGAAGAGTTTTGTTGCCAAGAAGTCCAAGACTCTGAGTGATAGTGACACAACTGAGTCTAACTCAGATGAAGAGGCATTCTTTGGACTGATGGCTCAACCTAATACAGAAGACCAATTTGGTCAGTATAGAGGAAAAGGTCTCACAGAAGACTACTTCTACAGTCTAATGGCTATGTCAGATGATGACAAAGATATTGTTCCTTTCACCGGTCATGTATTATCTTCTACACCTCTTTCATGTTCAGAAACGGCATCTGATGCTAATGAAAACTACTACTTGGAAGAGGATTCTGAGTTGACTGCTAAGTATGAGGAAATGTTGAAAGGGTTTAATAAGTGTCGAAAGCTTGTTAAAACTCAATCAAAGGAGATTCAATCCCTAAAGGATCAAGAATCAAACTTGAGAAAGGAGATTGAAGAATCTAACCTACTCAGGGATGAAATCTTATCCTTGAAGATTGCTCTCTCCGAGGCCACTTCAGCAGGCATTCAGAAGAGTGAAATTATCAATGATTTGACGAAACAGCTTGAGGCTGAAAAGAAGATCACAATGAACTTCTCTAAGCCCAAGACAGTTTTGCCTATCATAGACACTTTCACTGCTGGTTCTGCTAGTAGTGGTTTGGGCCATGTTGCTGAAAAGAGCCTAAGTAAGTCAGCCAAAAGAAGAGCTGCTAAAGCAAAGGGTAAGGGTCCACAGTGTGCTCCAACTTTCAAGAAGGTGATTCTTCCTACGAACACCTATGATTTTGAGAGCATTTATGGTCACTTCAGCAGACCAACCCATGTTGAGCCTGCCAAGGTGAACTCAGTGTGGACCAGACCCAGAAACTTTGGATCTAGCTCCCTCAATGCTCCTTATGAGGAAGTTCAATTGATGCATCATGGACCATTCGTTCATGGATCAAATGCTAAGAAGGCACCGCAGGTCAAGCCTATTGTGCCTAAGAATTGTGTATGTTGCACCAACGAGGTTCTACCTCCAAGGTTGCTCCTCCTGCAAATCCACCCATTCAAAAGGCTCAGCAGAACACAAAAAGGAGATACAATAGATTTGAATGCTGGTGTTGTGGCAAAAATTGGTCATTTTGCCATAGATTGTTGGTTCAATCATATTGTGCCAAGAACTCCACGAGTTAACAGTGCAAGACCGACCACTTGCAAAGTTAATGTTCCAAGTGGTGTTCCATTAAAAAGGAACCAAGGGCCCAAATATGTTTGGGCTCCTAAGGGGTATTGATCATGTTTGCAGGAATGTCCAAAGGCCGACGAAATTCCTATCTGGTATTTGGACAGTGGTTGCTCTCGGCATATGACCGGGAGAAGAAGATTACTTCAGGATTATGTTCTAGTTGAGAACGGGCCTAAAGTAAAGTTTGGCGGATCTGAACGAGGTATTATTATAGGCTATGGTTCAATAACCAACGGCTCAGTCATTTTCACACGTGTAGCTCATGTGAAAGGATTGAAATACAATCTGATTGGCATAAGCCAACTGTATGACAAAGGCTATACTGTTGAGTTCTTTAGAGATAGATGCCTGATAAAGATGTCTGTGTCTGCGGAAACTATTTTAACAGGATCTAGGAGTAGTGGTATATACTGTTTGGATTTTATATGTTTACAGTCTTCTACCCCAGTGTGTTTTGTTGCCAAAGATAGTGCATCTCTTTGTGACCAATGGCACAAGAGACTAGCACATATTAATTTCAAAACTATATCTATGTTATTTTCTGACAACTTGGTATGGGATGCCCCCAAAGTTAAATGCATTAAAGAAAGCCCTTGCCATGCTTGCCAAATGGGTAAGCAAACAAAGGCTAGCTTTAAGAGCATAATTGGCAATAATTCTACCAGATGTCTTCATCTGCTGCATATGGATTTATTTGTTCCAATGTCAGTTAAAAGCTTAGGTGGGAAAGCTTACACCTTGGTTATTGCTGATGACTATTCCCGATTTGCATGGGTGTTCTTTATAAAACTTAAGTCAGAAACCTTTGGCATATTCACTACATTTGTCAAGCTTATTCAGAATGAACTTGACTGCTCAGTGGTCAAAATCAGAAGTGACAATGGAACAGAATTTCAGTCTGGGGTCATGACAGAGTTTTGTGAAAGTCAAGGTATCTCCCATGAGTTTTCCTCTCCACGTACTCCACAGCAAAATGGAGTAGCCGAGAGAAGGAATAGAACCCTCATAGAAGCTGGCAGGTCTATGTTGAGTGATTCTGCTCTTCCAGAATACTTCTGGGCAGAAGCTATCAACACAGCTTGCCATGTGCAAAACAGAGCACTCATCAATAAGAACCATCGTAAGACCCCATATGAGATTCTAAAGAGCAGAAAACCAAAGATTTCATATTTTAGAATTTTTGGCAGAAAATGCTATGTACTTAACAATGGAAAACATCCTACAACCAAGTTTAGTGAAAAATGTTTTGAAGGTATTTTCGTAGGATATAGTAGCCATAGTAAGGCATATGGAATTTTTAATAAGAAAACTCTAGTGGTAGAAGAAACAATCCATGTTGTATTTGATGAGACGAGCCTGCTGCATAGCAACTCGTCTAGTGTGTTCATTGAAGATGCATGTGAAAAGCTAAAGAAACTCACTATGGAAGATGGAGTAAATACCACAGATGATGCACCAAAGTTGGTAGAAGAGATCTCAGATCACTCTGAAGATGAACAAGAAGTTCATGAAGAAGAAGATGTTCCAGAGGTGGCTGAACCTCAAGTTGCTCCTGAAAATGCAAGTAACTTGGGAGTCAGATATTCAAGAGATCATCCAGCTGATCAGATTATCAGAGATCTTTCAAGCAGAGTTCTAACGAGAAGAGGTACAACTAACAAAGTTTTACATTTAAGTTTTCTTTCACAGATTGAGCCGAAGAAGTTTGAAGAAGCAAACACCGATCCACCTTGGATCCTTGCTATGCAAGAAGAGCTCAACCAATTCAAGAGATGTACAGTTTGGGAGTTAGTACCAAGATCCAAAGGACAAAATGTGATTGGAACCAAATGGGTCTACCAGAACAAGCTTGATGAAAAGGGCATCATTACAGAGAACAAAGCAAGACTGGTTGCACAGGGATACAGGCAAGAAGAACGCATTGATTTTGATCAGACCTTTGCACCAGTAGCAAGACTTGAAGATATCAGATTATTTCTGGCTTATGCTGCATATAAGGGCTTTAAGGTTTTCCAGATGGATGTGAAGTCAGCCTTCCAGAATGGAGACCTTAAAGAGGAAGTATATGTAGCTCAACCTCCAGGTTTTGCAGATCCTAACTTTCCTGATCATGAATATTATTTACATAAAGCTTTGTATGGTCTCAAACAGGCACCCCGAGCCTGGTATGAGACATTGTCTAGGTTCCTTCTTGAGAACAAATTTGCAAGAGGAACAATAGATAAGACATTGTTTCTTAGGGAAGTGAAAGGCGAGATTTTGCTTGTGCAAATCTATGTCGATGATATTATTTTTGGCTCTACAGATGACAAACTTTGCAAAAAATTTTCTAACTTGATGCAAGGTAAGTTTGAAATGAGCAGTATGGGAGAGCTGAAATATTTCTTTGGACTCCAGGTGCACCAATCTAAAGATGGAATTTTCATCTCTTAGACGAAGTTCACCAAAGAGCTCCTTAAGAAATTTGGAATGGAGAGTGCAACCTCTATGAGGACTCCAATGGTCTCAAGCATGTCTCTGGACAAGGATGAGAAAGGGAAACCTTTTGATGAAACCAAGTACAGAAGCATAATTAGGTCCTTGCTCTACCTTACTGCTATAATGTTTTCAACATGTGCTTGTGCCAGGTATCAGGTGAACTGTAAGGAATCTCATTATGCCGCTGCAAAGAGGATTTTGGGATACCTTAAGGGTACACCAAATCTCGGCTTATGGTACCCGAGAAGCAATGACTTTGAACTAATTGGTTTTTCAGATGCTGATTTTGCAGGTAGAAAAGATGATAGAAAGAGTACTTCAGGAACTTGCCAATTCTTGGGAAAAATGCTTGTTTCATGGAGTAGCAAGAAGCAAAATTGTGTTGCAATATCAACTGCTGAATCAGAGTATATCTCTGTCGGCAGCTGTTGTGCACAACTCTTGTGGATAAAGAATCAGCTTGAGGACTATAACATAAAGCTCACAGAAATCCCCATGTTCTGTGACTCCTCAAGTGCTATTGCCATAGCAAATAATCCAGTCTCTCACAGCAGAACAAAGCACATCGAGATTCTCTACCACTTCATCCGGGAACATGTTGAGAGTAAGGATATAAATTTGTTATATGTTAATACTGACAAGCAAATTGCAGATATTTTTACAAAGCCTCTGGATGAGACCAAGTTCAATTTCTTCAAAATGGAACTTGGAATGCTTAACAAGGAATCTTGAAGACAGGACTGTTGGAATTTCACGAAATTGCACGGGATTTCACTGGATAAATCAGAAAATTTCATGAAGTTTCACGGGATTTCACATGTCAAAATATTTCTCTTCTCGGACACGTCTCCTGTGAAATCGTTTTATTAAATACAATTTATTGGATCCGAAGAGCCATCCGTGAAATCAGGAACGCGCCCAATTATATATATATATATATATATATATATTGAAAGCACGTGATTCCACGCGTCCCTTTCGTGAAAACCCTTCTCGTCTCTTCGTCTCCCTCGATAAATCACTGTTCTTCTTCCCGATTTCGTCAAGCTCAATGGCGCCAAAAGCAGGTCTGCATTCTGGTGGAGAGCTAGTGCGAGGTGCGTTTAGAGCGGCTTCAGATGAGTTCAGAAACATCATCATGATGCTTGATGTCGTCGGGCTCAGTTATGTTTTGAAGGAGCCGGCTAAAATTGTAGAACAAGATGTTCTTGAGTTCTACAGGAATGCAAAAATTTCCAGTCAAGGCAAGAAAATAAAGAGCTGCATCAGGTCGTATAAAATAGTTTTGAAAGCCAGTGGCATCAACAGGATCTTGAGGATGCCTGAAGTCGAATCAAAAGAAGTGTATGCTGAAGACATTCTCAGAGCCAAGAGATTTTGTGGCATCTCTGATGAAGGTTCTAAAATAAGAAGGAAATTCATGAATGATGGAGGTAAATTGTTATGTGATATTTTAGGAAAAGTTTTATTGTGCAAGGTAGGCTCTCATGACTACCTATCTGAAGAAGCTTTTAAGATTCACACTGCTATTATCTGTAGAAAAGATTTCAATTTTGGTGAAGTTATATTTGATAAAATTAAAGAAAGTTTCCTAGCCCAAAATTTTGGCAGAATTCTTAGTCTGCTGCTGAATGGTAGTAATCCTGATATGTTTAATCTTGGAAGAGGCTCTCCACTTCATCATACAAAGAAAATTACCTCATCTATCTTCTCCAAGTGGGAAAGAGTCATCCCAAAAGGTGGAGTGAAGAGAGTTGCTGATGCTGATGAAGCAGGCTTGCAGAGGGATGACATATTTCTGGAAGAAGGTCAACCCTCAATGGGAAGTGGACCTAGTCCAGCTCCTGATCAGGGAAGAGGTGAAAATGTTGAGGGGGAGTTTCCAACCCCAAGAGACAATGTTGAAAGTGGTGCTGCTACAAAAGAAATTCCTCCCAGTGAAGCTGATCAAGTTCCTGTTGATCCAGTTAGTACTGCTGTCCCTGATGTTGTTCATGACCTGGAGGGTCAAGGGAAATTTGCTGATATATATGAAGCTGATATGCTAGAAGAATCAATGAGATCACCTACAGTGTTTGTTTCTAATTCAGAAGATAATGAAGACTTGCCAGATCCTGCATCTGTTCATTCTGAGAAATCTGCTTCAATGGAGAAGGGCAGTTTTGGTGATCAGTTGGAGTTTGCCAAGAGGATGTCTTTGGGTGAGGGGGAGAAAGAACAAGAAGATATATTCATGGACGAATCTACAGTTCCTCAGGTTCTTCCTTCTGTGCTGCTTTTGCCCCCACCAGAAGTTCTTATTAGACAATCTCCAAGAGTAACTGTGCTTGATAAGCAAGCACAGTCTACCAGTTTTGTAGCTGATAGAGCCTCTCCTGAAGATTTTGAAACTGGAGACAACTCTCAATCTTCTCTGCTGAAGTCTATTGCAAATTTGCTGCAAGCTCAGACTGAGCATTTTGATAAGTCTATCAAGAAAGTTTATCAGAAGATTGATACTGTTGATAGTGCTTTGAGGAAGGAAATGACTGAAATAAGGCATGAAATGGGCAAATTTAAAAGTGATCAAGAAGCCTGGATGACAAAGGCAGGAAAGGCATTGGACCACACCAATAAGGGAGTTGGGCATGTTCTAAATAACTTGCATCAGGTTGCTGAAAATGTTGTTAATCTGAATACTGCTCAAACAACTCTCAGAATTTCTCATGATCAAGGGATTAATTTTCTGGATGATCAAGTTGAAAGGCAACTGGCCAAACTCTATGCCCTCCTACATGAAGATGTCATAAAGGGGGGGGGGGGAGAGTATGGTGTCTAAGATAGAGGAGAGTGCTAGTAAAGTGAATGATTTGGATGGTAAAGTGAATGATTTGGATGGAAATGTATTTTCAAAAATGAAAGAGCTTCAGGAGAACATCTTGCAAAATGTTAAAGATGTAAATTGGTATATCCGTGAATCAACTAGTTGGCTATTCAAGGAAGTTGCAGGCATGCTTGGATTCACTGTTGTGGACAAAATGCCAGATGCTCCTTCTTCAAGTGCTCCAGGTCCAAGTGCTCCAAGTTCTTCTCCAATTCCTGTTGAGGATTTTGATTTTGCTGAAGAAGATATCCCAGCCTCCTCCTACCAAGAGTTCTGGATGATCCAGTGCTTGAAAGCTCCAAGGTTCCCGAATCTTCTGAAAAGTCTTTAAAAAGGAAGATTTTTGGTGATAAACCTTCTGCTAAAAGGTCCAATCCTCATAAGAAGATCAGAGAATTTTATGATAGGCCTCCTCCAAGAAATTTCCAAGAGAGCTAGAGTCCCACTTCCAAAGGTATTGTTATCACAACCTTCAATCTAATCTGTAAACATCATGAAAATGTTAGTGATCACTACAGCCAGGATGAATGGAGTAAGTTCATGAAAAGGACATCTGAAAGAAGGATTCACTTCAAGACTGGGGGAACCAAAGAAACTGCTACTGATAAATATTGGCCTAAGCCAAAGGCATTTTTTGAAAGAATGGAATCTGAACAGAAAAAGAGAGCTGAAGCAGTGGAAAGAATTTTTGGAAAGAAGAAAGGCAAGGATTAAGCATGAGCTGAGCTGTTCTGGAATCATGCTGTTTTCTTTGTTTATATATATATATATATATTTGTGTTAAGATAAACATTGAGTTTTTCTTTAAATATTACTGCCTGTTTAGTGCTCTTCTTATTCATTATATTTTTTATACAATTCAACTTAGTGCATAGGGTTATGACATCTTCAAATAGGGGGAGATTGTTAGGTATTGTATCCATAATTACCTGGATTTGAAGATGTCCCCTAGTGAACTAAATTGAATTGAGGATGTATTTGATGATTTCTGTTTAGATATGTTATGACAGGTCTTAATGCTAAGTGCACACCAAAGTCAGGTTGCAATGGATCACCAAACACAGTTCTAGACAATGTAATCCCTCATTGTGTAGAACAAAGTGTTGGTCCATGTGTAATCTCTCTATTGGGGTGTACTTCATATACTCATAACTGAATGTTTTCAAGTTTGAGGAGTGGAGCAGGTTTTCAGAAGAAAAGAAATTTTTGCTAAGTTAATTCGTCGAGATGTCTCGTGAAGTTCCGATGAATCTCGACGAATCCAGAAAGAAGCCAAATTTCTAGTTTGAAGAAGAAATTTCTGCGGCTAAGTCTATTCGTCGAATGTTCTAATGAACTCCCGACGAATATCGACGAACGCAGACAGAAGTCAAAAAGGCAGACTTGTGAAGGAAAATGTGCGGCTAAGTCAATTCGTCGAATATTCTCGAGAACTCCCGAAGAATTCCGACGAATGAAAACAGAAGACAGTTTTCAAGCTTTGATCAGTATTTTTCAATGGCTAAGTCAATTCGTCGAATGTTCACGTAAAGTCTCGACGAATGACGGGCAGACGGATTTCAAATTTATGTTTCGTTTTTGAAATTTAGGGTTGGCCGCCATGTACAGTACACGTGGTGATCTCTCCTTGTTTGTCGTCCGAGCCGTTCGAGGTCTCCCTATAAATAATCTTTTATTTTTAGGGCAAACACATAACAAAAGAAATCACCCGATTGTTAAAAAAAGAAGCCAGATGTTTCTTTCTCTCTTGCTGAACAAGTTTCTGAGATCTAAAGTCTGCGCTGCTCAAGATTCGTTCTTCAGTGTTGCTAGAGATTTCTTAGATAAGAAGGCCTTTGATCTAGTTGCTGCTCTCTATATTGAAGATCTTTTCAAATTAATCAAAGGGCCTACTCAGATCAGGTTTGCCGATTCTTTGCTCTTCCTAATCCTTAAAGATCCAAGCTTTCACTCTAAAGGAAGAAGAAGATTCAGTCTCTCCAGATCTGAAGTTAATCTCTATTGAGATTCAAGAGAAGTTTCGTTTCAAACTTTATTTAATTCCTGTAGGAGTTTTTACTCCGAGTTATTTTGTAGGAGTTGTTTACTTCGAGTTGTAGGAGTTGTTTACAACGAGTTTGTAGGAGCTGTTGTCTCCGAGTGTAGGATCTGTTGATAAATCTGAGTTTTGGTGAAGTTGCCGACGCTAGCCCGAAGTGCTAGATAGGCGGAGTGGGAGAGAGGAGTACCCACCTTTGGGGAACCTCTATAAATATTGTGTCTCTGTGTTGTGATATTTATTGTTGTGTGTGTGCTAAATTTTTATTCCGCAGTCGCAGTAGAGATCACCTATTCACCCCCTCTAGGTGATTTAGGTAGACAAAGATTTCTTTCAGCTTCCTTCTCATCATCTTTTTGAATTGCCTTAAGAAGGCAGCAAATTCCTCATCAGAAGAGCTGCTATCAGATGAGCAGTGTTTCAGTGTTTTCTGAGACAGCAACCCTTCTTGGAGGGGTAGGAATTCTTGTCTTGCTCTTCTTGGACCCTTCAGCTTTGAGGGGCACAGACTTCTCCCTAGCATGAGACCTGGAGGTTGTGTCCTCCTCCTTTCTTGCAGATAGTTGCATCTCATATGAGAGCAACTTTCCAAACAGAGTGTGAGGAGGAGTTTCACTCAACTTTTCCACTTCCCTGATGGCACAGATTTTGGTATCCCAGTCTCTAGTTAGAGATCTTAGGAATTTATCATTTAACTCATAATGAGTGAAGGTCCTTTCATAGGTCCTCAATTCATTTACTATTCTGAAGAATCTTTCATAGCAGTCAGCAATGCATTCCTGGTTTTGTTGCCTAAAAGCTTCATATTCCTGATTGAGGAAGGATTTCCTATCATTCCTCACTTCTTTAGTCCCTTCCATGTAAACAATCAATGTATCCCACATATCCTTTGCAGTCTCACAGTGCACCAAGTTTTGGAATGTTGAATCATCAATATCATTGACCATAATATTTTGAGCCCTTTTATCTATTGTAGCCAATGCTATCTCATACCTTGTCATTTCAGTGTAAGACTTGCCTACCTGCCTAGTAGGGTCAATGGTGGAGGACTTTGTGATAAGGAAGGGGCCTTCCTGAATAGTGATATAGATCCTAGGGTCTGAAGCTTCCATGTACAGCCTAACCCCTTGTTTCCAAATGCCAAAGGTTTCCTTTTTGCATATAGGGAGCTTCATGGAACCCATTTCCTTCTGAACTCCATTAAAAGCCATTGGATTCAGAAATAACAATACCTATGTAGGATCTGTTCAGACAGTTAAGCCCTTTATGACCAACCTACCTCTGATACCACTTGATAGAATATAGGTATGTGATCTAATTCACCTAGGGGTGAATAGGTATTTTGAGTTTTACTTAAATTATATAGATAGTTGAAACTATTCCAAGCTAGTAATCAAGCAAACCCAGAAAACACTCAAGTGTTTATAGTGGTTCCCCAAGACAGTGTGTCTATGGGTAGTTCACTTTCCCCCCTTCACCTTTCAAACAGTGTGTTAGACAAGGCCAACTTCTCCAATCTCAGCTACAAGAGATTATAGTTCAGATCCTTCAAGATCTCTCAGGCCTGCTCCAAGCCCTACCTTCAGACAGTCAGCCTTAGAACTCAGGCTTAACATCCCTACAACCTCAGGCCTAACTGCCCTACAAACTCAGGCCAGATAGCCCTAAAATCTCAGGCATAACAGCCCTATAGCTCTGGCCAAATAGCCCTACAGTAAAAGAGTTATTATGCTTACTACAACAGACAACACAGAGAAGGTGTCTTCGGTAGTTCCTGCACTTCTTGTGCTTTCTAGTAGCTTGACTGGATGATGATTTGTGAGCCAGCTACTATCTGATCTTCCTCTTCAGTTGAAGGATGAAGGATCACCTTGCTCCTTCTTGTAGAAGAGAAATCTTTATCTCTCAGTCTCTTCTTCCTTGTTCAGTGAGCAGGAGGAGAATGAGAAGTTCAGGGCCGTCAATGGAACAGTAGCAATTTGTTTAACACTCGAATAGCCTCCTTCAAAAGTGCTCTAAATCCTACTTTTATACTTTGCACATCTTCAACGGCACTCATGGTAAAGCTCTGAGACCTTGGGAACAGATGGTTGGCTCTAATCTCCCTTTACAGCTGTTTGAGCCAAAGGCATGTCGCGCCACTTGTTTTCTTCAATATTTGAATCTATCTCAGCGGTTGGGCTGAGATAACTTTCAGTCTCAGTGGTTGAGCAGCTGTCGTCCCAGTGGATCTGCTGAGACAGTTTCTCTTCTCAGTGGATTCTGTCTATATACATCTCAGTAGGGATATGCTGCTTCTCAGCGGCACCTCTCCTCGCCTCAGCGGTGCAGCTGAGACAGGGACACTTTCTCAACTGATTAATCAGCAGACCTTTGAACCTATTCCACTGTATGGAATATCATTTTCCTATACAAACCTTGAGACAAAATAGATTTTATCAAATACAATATGTACTTAACATTGTGAGTGATCCCTCTTCAAATCAAGGGAACATTGAGGGCAATATTCCCAACAAATTGAAGAATCAATCTTTTTCAAATGATGAATGGGGCTTCCATAGGACATGTTAAACTGGCTCCCTGATGCATGTCGGCAAGTGCACCGGTCGCTGTCAAGTAATAAATGTGGAGAATGGAATCCCCGGATGTCGGTCTCTTGAGGAATGCAGGTTGGGTGATCGAATCGCTTAGTGTGACTATTGTTACACAAGCGTTAACAAACACAAAAAGGGGGCTTTGGTTGGTTTTTCCTACTCTTAACAACAGTAAAAGAATTGCGGGTCGAAAACACCGCTTCGCAAGGTGAGATGGATGCGACGTCCGCGATGCCGTGCTTCGAGAGGCGGATGGAGCGTGCTCAAGTGCGAGAAGGTGAGGGTCGCAAACACCTCTTCACAAACGCCGTTAGCTCTTGCTAACGCGGATCGAACACCTTGTGTGCGTGAGTGAGTGAGTGGAAACGAAGTGATTCACAAGCAAGCAATGATGAAGTGCAAAGAAACATTCATTTCAAATAAACAAAACATCAAACTATTCAGGTTTACAAGATTCAATAATTACAACGAAGGAAAGAAGGAAGAGATAACCGATGGGTGAAGACTAGCGGTCGTTCACGGCCGGAATGGTAGGTTGTCGGGCTACCTCCGGACTCGGGCGGACAATGCTTCAGGCGTAGAGAAACTGTCACGATTTCTCTACGTAGTTCCGTCGTCTTCTTCCTCAGATTTACTCTTCTTCTCGCCGGACTGGAATGGAAAACAATTGCTTGAGGGCTTGCGGATGGTGGAGAACGCTCCCGGACAATGGAGAAAAGCTTGGAATGGTTGGAGAAGACTTCCCCTTGCATAGGAGATGAAGTGGAGGTGTCCAAGAAGGGTAGTCGGCGGCGTACGGACTGGGAAATCCGCTCCCGGCGGCTCGATCCCGACCTAAAAGCGGAACAGGCTTATACATAGGCGCTGAAATGAATACTGCGCACGGTCATTGGCGCACGACCAGTGGTCGTGCGCACTGGAATTCTGCGATCGTGCGCGCTGCCTGGGCGGAGCCCTGCGAGGAAAGAAAATTATAAAATACATGTTCGCACGACCAGTGGCGCACGACCCGTGGTCGTGCGCACTATCGTAAGTGGTCGTGCGATAAGCCAAACAGAACTCATAAAAAGGGCGTTAAGTGCGCATGATCAGTGGCGCACGACCAGTGGTCGTGCGCAATAGAACCAGTGATCCTGCGCAGTGTTCCTGTACAGAATTGTACCGGGAATACCTGCACGACACCTGTTCCAGCATACAACACCGGTCTAGCCACTGAAAGTGGAACTTAACAGCACATGAAAACTAATAACGAAGTTAAGCACGAAATCACACCAAAACGGGCCAAACGTGCACATAGCATAGAATGATCAATATGAACTATAACAGGGCTAAAGTGCGGTGAAAAGACTAAATAAACGGCCCAGATGAGTCCATAAAAGTGTATATGATCAGGACTCATCACACCCCCAGACTTACCTGTTTGCGCATCCCGAGCAAACGAATCCAGTGGAGTGTGAAAACGGTAGTTAACATAGAAAATTACACAGAGGAGTACGGTGCGAAGTAACATACGCATGCGAGCAGAAATTCTAGTAAAAAGAGATTCTAACTATGCTAACTAGTTTACGAAAGTATTAAAGCGTAACTAGAGATTTATCAAAACTCAGTTGGTGAATGATGAAGAATTCGAACGATCATGCTCGATGTGAAAGTAACAAGACGCTAAGGCGGGTGTTGCACAAGGTCGGGGTTTAGGAATAACTCCGCTGAAATCCATCAACGTCGTGAACCATACGCTCGCCCGGTCAGACTCTCTCCACGGCGTTAGCAAACTCACAAGTCAAATCAATAGGGCTTTTAGGAGTATAATGGGGCTTAGGTTGTGGTATGATATTCAAATTTAAACACGATGGCTACGCAACCCAAGTGAGCTAACGGAACGGGTCACCACACAGAACCAAAAACAACGCTCGTGTGACACACCCCCAGACTTATCATGAAAACTAGGTGTGCACACGGCCTACTTCACAATCACCAACAAATTTTCTATTTAGCTCGGGAGGATTTCTTTTCAATATACTTTTTCCAGATTTTTTTTTCTTCTTTTTTACAATATACTTTTCTCCTTTTACTTATCCCCCAGTTGGTACAATTTCAGCGAAATGGCGTTAATTTCCCCTTCTCATCACAACGATTGCATACATCACACCAAATGTAGAAAATGAGTGCAGATAACATCTATTTGGTTGCGACAGTGGGATAAGCTTCGGGCTTTGGTGGATGAGGAGGAGCTGATCAAAGGAGTGGTAGGCACAAATTTGGCATGCAAAGGTGAGCGAAAAGGATAGGGAATGACAAGGCTCAAGCTAGCCAAAAGGTGGCCTACATCACGTTTAACTCGACGAATCGCTCTCGCCCATGCTTCGAGAGTCGCTTGGGGCAAGTTCTTAGCCCACGAGAAAGATAAACCTTCCTCCCGACTCGAGCAACACACGACTAGTGCTCGTACACACACAACACCGGGTTATCGTCAATTTCATTCACATTCACCACTTGAGTATCATAAATCTAAATCTACGCAAAAATACTAAACATAAATTAGATGCATAAAGATAATCTAGTTTTACTCGAATTCTACCATAGCATGCGAAGTGACTAGAACACTGCTCAAGTCAACATCACACTCTAAATAGTAATTCCTAAGCTAACATCCTATTTCACATTCCTAACCAAAATTGTTCATTCGGAAACAAAACAAATAGGTAAGCGTGCACTCATGTGGGTGAAGTGGTGCATGAAGCGTGGAATAATGATAATGACAATGAAAGATTTAAAACACACGTCTAGCATATGGTGCAACTTGTGCGCAAAGTGGATAACATATGCTCTCCCCCAGACTCGATCTACACATTACCGAAAGATTGGTGTTAATTTCATGCACGATCCGCAGCATCCGCCAACACGAGGTACTAAGCACACCTGCAAACGGTGCAACTAAAAGCAGCAAAAACTAGATACAAACTAAATTGAAACAGGTTAGAAAAACAAAAACAGCAAATTTTGGGTTGTCTCCCAGCAGCACTTTTGTTTTATGTCCTTAAGCTGGACCAAATACCTGTATTATAAATGTTTAAAGAGCACAGAAATTAAATTAAAGTGCAAGAGAAAGTTTCACAAAATAAGAGAAATACAGAACATCAACTGTGAGCACTTTTATGGTGCTCGTCTCCCAATGTCACCAACTGACACTCCTTATTTATAATTGTGCCATCGTATAACTTAAGTCGATGTCCATTGACCTTAAATTTGTCTCCCTTATCCCCTGATATTTCGATGGCACCAAAGGGAGTGACGTCGGTCACCGAGAAAGGACCGCTCCACCTCGATTTTATCTTTCCTGGAAAGAGGCGGAGACGGGAGTTGTAAAGCAGCACTTGGTCCCCAATTTTGAACTCCTTAGGGATGATGTGTCGATCATGCCATTTTTTTGTTTTCTCTTTGTAGATGCGAGCGTTTTCATAAGCGAAATGCCGGAGCTCTTCAAATTCATTGAGTTGTGAACGACGCGCCTTGGCCGCGGCTCCAGTGTCCATGTTCAACAGTTTGGTTGCCCATAATGCTTTATGCTCCAGCTCCACAGGAAGATGGCATGCCTTTCCATAAACTAATTGAAACGGAGTCATGCCGATAGGTGTTTTGAAAGCGGTTCGGTAAGCCCATAATGCGTCGTCGACCTTTTTAGACCACTCCTTCCTATTTGAATGTATTGATTTCTCGATTATTCGCTTGTGCTCGCGGTTGGATACTTCTACTTGTCCTCATGTTTGGTGGTGGTATGCTAAGGAAATTTTATGATGGACCCCAAACTTTTTCATGAGCTGCAAAAACTGCTTATTACAAAAATGACTACCGCCGTCGCTGATAATAGTTGTCGGCGTCCCAAACCTGGAGAAGATATTCTTGTGGATAAAATGTAGCACCGTGCTGGCATCATTCGTGGCAACCGCCTCGGCCTCCACCCATTTTAAGACATAATCAACTGCCACAATGATATAATGCTTACCATGAGACATTGGGAAAGGACCCATAAAGTCTATCCCCCAGACATCAAATGGTTCGCAGACCAGCATGTTATTGAGGGGCATCTCGTTACGCCGGGAGATATTTCCGGTCCTTTGGCATTCGTCACACTTGGTGACATAAGCATGGGCGTCCCTAAAGAGGGTTGGCCAAAATAATCCGCATTGCAAGATTTTTCGCGCTGTTCGAACAGCCCCGAAGTGCCCGCCAGCTTCTCTGTCATGGCAGTGCTGCAGTATAGACTGAAACTCGGCTTCAGGAACGCAGCGTCTGATAATTCCATCACTGCACGTATGGAATAAGAGTGGGTCTTCCCAAAAATAGTATTTTGAATCAGAGGCAAGCTTCCTTCTTTGCTGAGGGGACAGATTCGGAGAAAGGGTTTTACAAGCCAAGTAGTTAGCAATATCAGCGTACCATGGGGCTGTTGGATGAGGCGTAGTGATTGCGAATAACTTCTCATCCGGGAAATAATCGTTCGTTTCCTCCATAAAGCTGTTGGGGATGTCGGCCGTCATGTCGTACTCCAACCGCGAAAGATGATCAGCTATCACGTTCTCCACCCCTTTCTTGTCTTTGATTACAAAATTGTATTCCTGCAAAAGTAAAATCCAGCTAATCAGACGCGATTTGGATTCTTTTTTGCTGAAAAGATACCTGAGTGCAGCGTGGTCCGTGTACACGATTACTTCGGAAAGTACCAAGTATGAGTGAAATTTTTCAAAGGCGAAGACCACGGCTAGCATTTCTTTCTCCGTGGTGGTATAGTTTGCTTGCGCGCTGTTGAGAGTTCGACTGGCGTACGCAATGGTGTGAAAAGTCTTATCTTTCTTTTGACCGAGTACAGCACCTACGGCCACATCACTTGCGTGACATATGATAATAAAGGGTAAATTCCAGTCGGGTGCCACCAAAATTGGAGCCGAGATGAGTTGTCCCCGTATTGTTTCAAAGGCCTGCATACATGCATCGTCGAAGTGGAAGGGGACATCCTTAACGAGTAAGCGAGATAAAGGCTTCGAAATGGATGAAAATTCCTTAATAAACCTTCGATTAAATCCCACATGACCAAGAAAACTTCGGATACCTTTCACTGACGTAGGCGGAGGGAGGTTTCTAATAACACTTACCTTCGCTTGATCCACCTCGAGCCCTTGGCAGGAAACCTTATGCCCCAACACAATTCCTTCGCGCACCATAAAATGGCATTTATCCCAGTTCAAGACAAGATTGATGTCCTCACACCGCTTCAAAGTCTTGGCCAAATTCGCGAGGCAAGAATCGAAGCTGCTGCCAAAGAGAGTAAAGTCATCCATGAAAACTTCGAGGAAGTCTCCCACCATGTCAGCGAAAATAGCGAGCATACATCGTTGGAAGGTTGCTAGGGCATTACACAGTCCGAATGGCATTCTTTTAAATGCAAAGGTACCTGAGGGACATGTAAATGTTGTTTTGTCTTGATCAGACGGGTCTATTAAGATTTGATTGTAACCTGAGTACCCGTCCAAGAAACAGTAGTAGTCCTGCCCTGCTAACTTTTCTACCATCTGATCAATGAAGGGGAGTGGGAAATGATCCTTTCGTGTAGCATCATTTAGCTTGCGGTAATCGATGCAGACTCTCCACCCGGTGATCATTCGGGTAGGTAGCAGCTCATTCTTTTCATTGGCAACAACGGTAATCCCTCCCTTTTTTGGTACCACCTGAACTAGGCTGACTCATTTGCTGTCGCTGATTGGGTAAATGATGCCAGCGTCTAAGAGCTTTATCACTTCTGCCTTCACTACCTCTTGCATTTTTGGGTTCAAACGCCTTTGGGGCTGTGCTGAGGGTTTGTACTGATCTTCAAGAAGGATCTTATGCATGCAGACAGTGGGGCTGATTCCCTTAATGTCTGCAAGAGAGCGTCCGAAGACTTTATGGTACTTTCTCAGCACACCCACTAATGCGGTTTCGTTAGCTGCGGAAAGAGATGCGGAAATAATCACTGGATGCGTGGCATTTTCTCCAAGAAAAACGTACTTTAGAGAATCCGGTAGTTGTTTGAGAGCCGGAAGAATGTTTGGATCAGCAGAATCACTGGATGGCCCTCCGATTGAATGTGGAATATCGGGCTGGTTCGAATGAGCCCCGTCATTGCCCAAGTCCTCGCACCGCCAACACATCTCGCAGTCATCCAAATCCACATCGATCTGATCATCGAATTCTTCAAGCAGCTCAGTCGGTTCGCATTCCATGATTTGGAAGAGTTGCGACGGGTTGTGGAAGTTAAAGGATATAGCGTCCTCCCCCAATCTGAGCGTGAGCTTCCCCTGCTCCACATTAATGATAGCACGAGCTGTAGCGAGAAAGGGCCGCCCCAAGATAATGGGCACCAAAGTATCAACCTTCATGTCGAGGATGACAAAATCAGCTGGAAATGCGAGGCTGTTTACTACTATTGTGAGGTCCTCGACAATTCCAGACAGCTTTTTGATCGACCGATCAGCTAGCTGTAGCATTACCCATGTCGGCTTCAAGGTCCCTGCACCTAGTTCACGAAAGATAGAGAGCGGCATCAAGTTGATTGATGCCCCCAAATCATAGAGCGCCTGGCTGAAATGGTGATGACCGATCCTGCACGGAATAGTGAAGCTGCCCGGATCTTTGCACTTTGTGGGCATATTGGAGATGATGGCGGAGCACTCCTCAGTGAGGTCGATAGTCTTGAGATCCTCCAACAGTCTCCGCTTCAAAATCAAGTCTTTCAAGAACTTGGAGTAGCCCGGCATTTGAGAAATGGCTTCAATCAGAGGGATGCTCACTTGCACTCCTTTCATTATTTCTAGGAATTTGCGGAACTGCTTCTCGGATTTCTCGTTTCGCAACCTGTGGGGGAATGGGGGATGAACAACACTTCCCGAGGGTTGTGCCTCGCTCACGAGGTCTGGCTCAACATGAATCTGAGTCTGCTTCTCGACCATATCTGAATTACACTTGTCAGTGGGCCTCACAAGTGATTCCTGTCGAGGAGGATAGTCAACACCTCTACCGCTTCTCAATCGCATGGTATTCACAGACTCCGGATGCTGACTTGCAAGCCCAGAAACAACATTGGTAAGAATCCCTATAGTGGAGTGAAGCTGTTGAATTGCGGAAGATTGGTCATTCATTTTATCCAGCATCCCGACCACCAAAGCTGCTAACGGCTCTGTTTGCCCTGATGGCACGTGACCCGCAGCTCCGTGGAATGTTACTGCGTTCACTTCTGCAGTACTGGGGGAAAGAATGACATGACTCCAGTGCTGGCTGGTGTGAACAATATTCACGACCACTTCCCACACGTCCTTCCCCGATTTATTAAACAGGGCCCCTCCGGCTGCCACATCGAATAATAGACGGAATTTGTCCAACACGCCGAAATAGAAAATCTGAATTAGAAAGACCTCTGATAGATCTTCACGGTAGCATCCCCGATGCAGGGATTGGAAAAGCTCCCAAGCATCAACTAGAGTCTCCTCCTTTCCCTGACCGAAGGTTATGAGTTCCCTGTACTTGTCCAACACTCGGGTACGGTGTTGAAACTCATGCAAAAATCTCCCCTCGAGCTGCTTCCATGAGGTCGCCTCTTTTTTCCGAAAATCCCAGTACCAGCTTTTGGCTTCATTATGTAGGGAAAATGAAAATGCTAGGATCTTTTGCGGGTCGTTTTCAACTCCACTGAATATACATGTGTAGTAAATTTCTAAGAAGTTCTGCATGTGTTGCACCGCATCTTCATGTTTATCCCCACTGAACTTGCAGTTCCCAGTCATATACTCAATGATGTCGGAGGAAATCCCGAAGTCATGATCGTTCCTTTGTGCTTGAACCTTTAGATCATTTAAACTTCCTTGATAGATGTATTCCTAAATGGAGGTCATGCTAGGAATACTTGAAACCCAAAAGATTAGCGCACGATGGAAAGGACGAAGGTAAAGAAATATGCGTATCAAAAATAAGCAAAGACAACAGAGTTAAACAAAGAGAATTAATAAAAGAGAAAAGTTCCTCGTGCAACGATTTTTCACGCAGACGAATTCGTCACGTCTGCATTCCCCGACAACGGCGCCAAAAACTTGATGCGTGTCGGCAAGTGCACCGGTCGCTATCAAGTAATAAATGTGGAGAATGGAATCCCCGGATGTCGGTCTCTTGAGGAATGCAGGTTGGGTGATCGAATAGCGTAGTGTGACTATTGTTACACAAGCGTTAACAAACACAAAAAGGGGGCTTTGGTTGGTTTTTCCTACTCTTAACAACAGTAAAAGAATTGCGGGTCGAAAACACCGCTTCGCAAGGTGAGATGGATGCGACGGCCGCGATGCCGTGCTTCGAGAGGCGGATGGAGCGTGCTCAAGTGCGAGAAGGTGAGGGTCGCAAACACCTCTTCACAAACGCTGTTAGCTCTTGCTAACGCGGATCGAACACCTTGTGTGCGTGAGTGAGTGAGTGGAAACGAAGTGATTCACAAGCAAGCAATGATGAAGTGCAAAAAACATTCATTTCAAATAAACCAAACATCAAACTATTCAGGTTTACAAGATTCAACAATTACAACGAAGGAAAGAAGGAAGAGATAACCGATGGGTGAAGACTAGCGGCCATTCACGGCCGGAATGGTAGGTTGTCGGGCTACCTCCGGACTCGGGCGGACAATGCTTCCGGCGTAGAGAAACTGTCACGATTTCTCTACGTAGTTCCGTCGTCTTCTTCCTCAGATTTACTCTTCTTCTCGCCGGACTGGAATGGAAAACAGTTGCTTGAGGGCTTGCGGATGGTGGAGAACGCTCCCGGACAATGGAGAAAAGCTTGGAATGGTTAGAGAAGACTTCCCCTTGCGTAGGAGATGAAGTGGAGGTGTCCAAGAAGGGTAGTCGACGGCGTACGGACTGGGAAATCCACTCCCGGCGGCTCGATCCCGACCTAAAAGCAGAACAGGCTTATACATAGGCGCTGAAATGAATACTGCGCACGGTCATTGGCGCACGACCAGTGGTCGTGCGCACTAGAATTCTGCGATCGTGCGCGCTGCCTGGGCGGAGCCCTGCGAGAAAAGAAAATTATAAAATACATGTTCGCACGACCAGTGGCGCATGACCAGTGGTCGTGCGCACTATCGTAAGTGGTCGTGCGATAAGCCAAACCGAACTCATAAAAAGGGCGTTAAGTGCGCACGATTAGCGGCGCACGACCAGTGGTCGTGCGCAATAGAACTAGTGATCGTGCGCAGTGTTCCTGTACAGAATTGTACCGGGAACACCTGCACGACCCCTGTTCCAGCATACAACACCGGTCTAGCCACTGAAAGTGGAACTTAACAACACATAAAACTAATAACGAAGTTAAGCACGAAATCACACCAAAACGGGCCAAACGTGCACCTAGCATAGAATGATCAATATGAACTATAACAGGGCTAAAGTGCGGTGAAATGACTAAATAAACGGCCCAGATGAGTCCATAAAAGTGTATATGATCAGGACTCATCACTCCCATCCAGTTGATTGAGATAAAGTGAGATGATCCTTCCAAAATTAGGAACCATCAAACTTGCTTTCATCTTCTCAAATAAGATAAGACCCCAGTTCATCTTCTTTCTGCATATTATACCTTCTACTAGCTTGAACATATCATTTGAAAGATAGTCATGTGAGCCTACCTTACACAACAGAACTTTTCCTAGAATGTCTGAGAGAAGTTTTTCTTCACCATTCATATTCTTTCTACTGACAGCAACTGTTCCTCTAGGCAAACCACAAAATAGCAGGGCTCTGTTATGATCTTCTTCATAAAGGCAATCTTCTTCTTCCACGACTGGCAACCTAAAAAGTATAGATAGTCTGGATGGCTTCATATTGATAACTATGTCTCTTACTGCCGATTTGATAACATTTCCATGATGACGAACCTTTGCATTCTTGAAGAAATCCAATACATCCATGTCAAATATGCGACATGGGTGTTCTAGAACGAAGGAGAGACTGGCTTCTTCCAGACAGATAACGACATTCATGAATTCATTGGTGGCGCTTGCGAATCCGGTGTGAACTAGCTCTCCACCTAACTGAAGGAGATTGACACCCTTGCGAGACATTGCGACTTGAATCGACGGAGGGTTTCAACGAGAGGGAGATGAATCGACGGAAGATTTCAAGAAATAAGCGTGTATGACTTGTGAAACCCTTAAAACCTTTATATATATTATAGTTGTAAAGAGATTAGGTTGAAATTATGTTAAGAGAAGCATTCGATGAATGGGATTCAAAATTCGTCAAAATGATTCGCCGATTAGAAGAAAGGACTTAACGAACTAAAATTTTTGTCGAAACCAATCCTGAGGACTCGATGAATTTGTCGAATGTACTCGTGTAATTTCCTTGACTTCTTTGAAATATCAAATTTGTCTGATTTTGATGGATTCCCTTGACTTTTCTTCAAGACTCCTCGTTCAGCTTACCAAGTTCTATTTTGAAATAGTTGAAATTGGTCTCATCAAGCGGCTTCATGAAAATATCTACAACTTGCTTATCTATTGGAACATAACTGAGGTTGATGTCCTTGTTCTCCACATGCTCCCAGGTGAAGTGATAATGTATCTCTATGTGCTTTGTCCGACTGTGAGAGTCTGGATTGTTGGCAATTACTATTACACTTGATGAGTCACAGAACATGGGAATTTCCTTCAACATCAAGTTGTAGTCTTCAAGTTAATTCAGGATCCATAGAAGTTGTGAACAAAAACTGCCTGCAGAGATATACTCTGATTCAGCAGTGGAAATTGCTACACAATTCTTCTTCTTGCTACTCCAAGTGATAAGCCTCCTTCCAAGGAATTGGCATGTCCCAGAAGTTCTTTTTCTGTCATCCCTGCTATCTGCAAAATCAGCATCTGAAAACCCTGTTAGCTCAAAGTCATTACTTCTTGGGTACCGTAAGCCAAGATTCGGCGTGCCTTTAAGGTATCTAAAAATTCTCTTTGCAGCAGCATAATGCGATTCCTTAGAGTTCACCTGAAATCTAGCATAATCACATGTTTAAAACATTATGTTCGGTCTACTGGCAGTAGGTAGACCAAGGATCCAATTAAGCTTCTGTACTTGGTTTCATCAAAAGGTTTCCCTTTCTCATCCTTGTCCAGAGTCATAATTGAACCCATTAGAGTCCTCATTGAGGTTGCATTCTCCATTCCGAACTTCTTAATTAACTCTTTGGTGAACTTTGTCTGAGAGATTAAAATTCTATCTTCAGATTGTTTTACCTGAAGTTCTAAGAAATACTTCAGCTCACCCATACTACTCATTTCAAATTTCCCTTGCATAAAGTTAGAGAACTTTTTGCAAAGGTTATCATCCATTGATCCAAAGATAATGTCGTCGACATAGATTTGCATTAACAAAATCATGCCTTTTACTTCCCTAAGAAACAATGTCTTATCTATCTTTCCTATTGTGAATTTGTTCTCAAGAAGAAAGCTAGAGAGGGTCTCATACCAAGCTTGGGGTGATTATTTTAGACCATGTAATGCTTTTCGTAAGAAATAAACATAATTAAGGAGGGAGGAATCAACAAAACCTGTAGGTTGTTCTACGTATACTTCTTCCTTTTAATTACCATTAAGGAAGGCTGACTTCATGTCCATTTGATTGACCTTAAATCCCTTGTGAGCAGCATACGCTAGAAATAACCTGATCGCTATGAGTCCTGCCACTAGAGCTTAAGTCTGATCAAAGTCAATCCCTTCTTCTTGTCGGTAACCTTGGGCAACAAGTCTTACCTTGTTCTTGATGATTATACCATTCTCATCAAGCTTGTTTCTGTAAAGCCATTTTGTTTCGATGACAATCTGACCTTTGGGCCTTGACACTAGCTTCCAGACTTTACATCTTTTGAATTGATTGAGCTCCTCTTGCATTGCAATGATCCATGAAGCATCTTGTTTGGCTTCATCAAATTTCTTTAGCTCAATCTGTGAAAGAAAACTTAAATGCAATACTTCGTTAACTGTACCTCTTCTTGTCCTTATTCCGGCTCTGGTATCTTCGAAGATTTGATTTACTGGGTGATCTCTCTGATGTCTGATCACCGGATTTCTTGCATCATCCCTAATAGAAGGTTTTTCTGCTTCTGGTACATCTTCTTTTTCTTGAGGTTCTTCTTCTTCAGGTGTAATTGGATCATTCACTGAAATTATCCCTGGAGCATCTTCTTAAATGACTTCTTCTAAGTTTAGTTCTTTCAGTTTCAAACCTGCATCTGCATCTTCAACAAAAACACTAGAAGAGCTGATGTGAAGCATACTCGTCTCATCAAATACAATATTTATTGATTCTTCTACAATCAGAGTTTTCTTGTTGAAAATCCGATACGCCTTACTATGGCTACTATAGACTACAAAATACCTTCAAAACATTTTTCACTAAACTTAGTTTTGTAATACTTCCCGTTGTTAAGTACAAAGCATTTACTACCAAAATATCTAAAATAAGATACAGTTGGTTTCCTGCCCTTTAGAAGTTCATAAGGTGTCTTATGATAGTTCTTGTTGATTAGTGCTCTATTTTGCACGTGACAAGCAGTGTTGACGGCTTCTGCCCAGAAATATTCCAGAACAGAAGAATCATTCAACATTGTTCTGCTTGCCTCAATGAGTGTTCTATTCTTTCTTTCAGCAACCCAATTTTACTGTGGAGTACGAGGAGAGGAAAACTCATGAAAGATACCTAAGCTTTCACAAAATTCTGTCATGGCCCTAGACTTGAATTCTGTTCCGTGGTCACTTCTGATTTTGACTACGGAGCAGCTTAGTTCATTCTGGATTTGCCAAGTAAAATTAGTGAAAGAGTCAAAAGTTTCTGACTTGTGTTTCAGAAAGAATACCCAAGCAAAACGTGAGTAGTCATCAACAATTACCAAAGTATAAGCTTTTCCTCCTAAAATCCTAATAGCCATGGGACCAAATAGATCCATATGAAGTAGATATAAACATCTGGTAAAATCTTTGCCAATTATGTTCTTAAATTTAGCCCGAGTCTGCTTGCACATTTGGCATGCATGACAAGGTCTCTCTTTAATGCACTTAACATCAGGTGCGTCATGCACTAAGCTATGAGAAAAAAATATATTTATAGTTTTGAAATTAATATGTGCTACTCTTGTGCCATTGATGACAAAGAGATGCACTATCTTTTGCCAAAAAGCATACTGGTGTAGAAGAATCTAAGCAAAGGAAATTTAAGTAGAAAATATTTATACTCCGAGTGCCTGTTAAACTAGTTTCTGACGAATCAAACGACTTTATCAAGCACTTGTCCTTATAGAACTCAACCATATAGCCTTTGTCACATAATTGACTTATGCTAATAGGACTATGTTGTAATCCATTAACATAAGCTACATCTGTGAAAGAGACTATACCGTTGGTAATCATACTGCAGCCTGTTGTGATTCCCCGATCAGATCCATCAAAGATAACCTTTGGATCATCCTTGATTGGGGTGTAATTTTGCAATAGGCTTCTTATTCCGTTCATGTGCCGCGAACATCCAATGTGAAACTACCATATAGGCGTGTTGTTGGCCTTTGGACATACCTGCAATCAATGATCAATTGCCCTTAGGAACCCAAAAGGATTTGGGTCCTTGGCTTCTTGTTAAACGACTTCCACTTGGGCTGTTAACATTGCGAGTGGTCATCCTTGCATTATTAACTAGTGGAGTCCTAGAATTCATTGGATTAAACCAACAATCTATGGCGAAGTGAGCAATTTTTCCACAACACCAACAGTCGAATCTGTTGTACCTTCTTTTCTTCTCTTGCTTAACTCTTTGAATGGGGGGGGGGTCTAGCAGGAGCTACTGACTTGGAGGTGGAAGCCTCATGATTGCAGCAAACACATGGCTCCTTCTCAATTTGTTTCATAGCAACAGGCTTGACTTTAAGTGCTTTCTTAGCTGATGGTCCATGCACGAATGAAAATAGTCCTTGAGGACTATCTCTTCGTAAGGAGCTTTGAAAGCAGTCACTGCAAAGTTTCAGGGACGACTCCATCCTTGGTTGCTCTTACTTGACTCAACGTGAGTTGGTCTCGTAAGGTGACCAAACGATGTCTCAAAGTCATAAGTATTCATAGGAAAGTCTACCTTCTTGAATGAAGGTTGACTTTGATCAGCCTTACCCTTACCCTTAACGACTCTTCTCTTAGCAACCTTAATTTTCTCGATCTGATGACCGATGTCGCTACCCTTCGCAGGAGCTGAAAAGACATCAATGAGAGGAAGGATGGTCTTTGGTTTAGAAAAGCTTTCCACTAGCTTTCTCTCAACCACTAACTTCACTTCCAACTCAGTTATGGATTTCTCCTTCATCTTTAATAGTTCAATAAATCTTTTGAGTTCGTCCTTCAAGAGTTGGACTTCATCTCTGAAAGGAAGTAATTTTTCAATTTCTTCCCCCAGATTCGATTCCATGGTCTTGAGAGACGCAATCTCTTTGGCCTGGTTTAACTTCCTTGCGGCATTTGTTAATTAACTTCAACAATGCTTGGTGCTGAACCATTAATTATGATTCCTCTTGAGAAGTGTTGCCTTCATCTGCATTAGACTCAGCTTCTGAATCAGAAAAAGGAGTGTGCAAGTTTACCTTCCCCTCATAAGGGGTTTCATAGTTTTCCTCGTCAGTTTGAGCCATGAGCCCAAGTAGGCTTTTCGTCTGAATTTGACTCATCTGAGTTGCTGTCGCTCAGAGTTTTAGACTTCTTAGCCAAGAAGCACTTTTCCTCATTCTTACTCTTGAAGGATTTCTTGTCTTCCTTTCTTGATCCTTCTTTCTTCTTGTACGGGCATTCAACGATCATATGCCCTAAGTTATTACCGCAATAGCAAATGATATCAGTCAAAATATGTTTATTCAGTTTAGTTTTATACCTGTTGTTGTTGTATCCCTTCTTGCGTTGATCACCATCACGTCTTGATCTTCTATGATCCGATGAGGAGGATTGACTTCTCCTCTGCTTCCTTTTGGTTAGCAATCTCTTGAATTGCTTGGAGAGTAAGGAGAACTCTCCATCGGACATATCTGAGCTTGATGAGCAAGCCACATACTCGTCATCTTCATCTGATGACTGTGTCCTCACCGGTAACATGATCTTACCTTTCTTTGACCCTTTATCCTTCAGTGTACAAACTTCTCCTTTCCAGAGGTCCTGCTGCCTTCTTCCTCAGCTTTCCTGATGCCGAGCTTCAGTTCATGGGAAAAGAGCTTCCCAAATAGAATTTGTGGCTCCATTGAAACCTACTTACCGAATTCCCTGATGGCAATAGCCTTGGTATCCCATTCTTTTGTCAGGGATCTCAAGAACTTATCATTCAGTTCACCAATAGTGAATTCCCGATCATAGTTCCTTAGAACGTTGACGATCTTGAAGAACTTCTCATAAGTGTCAGAAATAGAGTCCCTTGGATCTTGCTTGAAAGCTTCGTATTCTTGATTTAGCAAAGATCTTCGATCATCCCATACTTCTTCCGTACCTTCCATCAAGACGACAAGAGAATCCCACATCTCTTTGGCCGATTTGCAGTGGAAGAGGTTCTGCAGCAGAGTCATGCACAACACTGGCAATAATGTTTTTTGCCTTCTTATCCAAGATGAAAAGAGCAATCTCGTCCTTTGTTAGATCAAGCATCTTCTTAGGAACTCGTATATTTGGGTTGATAGAAGATGCTGTCATAGGAACATGAGGACCTTCTTCAACAATCTGAATGATCCTTGGGTTAGTGGCTTCCATGTAAAACCTTTCTCTTTACTTCCACATGGGGAAGTTCTCTTTTGTGCAAACCGGCAACTTCACGGAAGAATCCTTGTTTCTGTCCATTCTAGACATGGTGTCTTTGAACAACTAGATAAAGGACGTTTGTTCAAGGTGTTAACCTCTTAACTGCTTTGATACCAATTGAAAGTATCTAGTTGCTACCTAAATCACCTAGAGGGGGGGGGGGGGGGTGAATAGGTGACTTCTATGGCTTTTATACGGAATTAAAAACTTTAAAGTAAAGCACACAAAAATCAAAAGAACACACAGAAACACAAAGATTTATAGTGGTTCCCCGGAATGGGTACATCCACTTTCCCTCCTTACCTATCTAGCACACCCGGCTAGACTAGGCTACTTCACTAATCTCAGATTAGAATAATCTTACAACTCAGAGTATACAACTCCTACAAACTCGGAGAACAAACTCACCTACATAATCTCGGAGAACATACTCTCCTACTCTCGATCCTCTAAACTAGGATCTACAAGAACTCAGAAGAGAATCCTCCTACAACTCGGAGAATAAACTCTCCTACAAAAATATTTTAAAGGTTTTTTACAAAGCAATAGATTGAGAAACAATCTACTGAAATCTCAAAGAGATTTAACTTGACTGAAATGAAAATCTGGATCTTGAAAGGAGGAAGAAGAAATCTTGTCTTGAGAGGACTAGATCTGAAAAACTTAGGAGTCAACTAGATCTGAAAAGAACTTAAGGAAGACAGAGATTATAGATCTAGTTGAATCTTTCCTTCAAGAAGGATCGAGCAAGAACATTGTCGACAGCAACAATGTCAATTTGCGAGAACGAAGGTAACCGACAGACGTTTTTTGATTTCTAAAAATAGGCACAATTAGGGTTGGACAAAATAATCTGTAAGTATATATAAATCCTTCTCAAACGGCTAGAAACGAGATTTAAGGATTAAGCTCCATGTGTACTGTACATGGAGGAAGCCCTAAAAAGGAAAGATGGCTGCGATTTTGAATAAAATGCGCTCTGTCAGCATTCGTCGAATGAACTCGTGAAATCAATGATTACTCGACGAATTTTCTTAATGACTCGATGAAATTGACATGGCATAAAGGCTGAGACGGGAAGAGAGAATTACTTGACCACTCGAGAACTTCTCGAGAGCACTCGACGAATTTGTCGAATGTTCTCGAGAAATCAGCAAACCACTCGACGAATTCGTCGAGTGTTCTTGAGTGAACATAACTTTACTCGACAAAAATACTTAACGATTTTCTCTGAGACCTTTCGAGTAAACTCAATGAATTATTTAAGTCTTCACGAGATGTTTCTTTGAAATCATCTAGATTTCTCGAGAGTACTCGACGAAAAAGACTTAGACAATTTTTCTTCCAATCCTGAATACAACAACTACTTTATCTTAGCTTATCCATAGTGTTTGAATATGAAGTACACCCCAATAGAGAGATTTCACATGAGTTTACACCTTGGTCTACACAATGAGGGATTACATTGCATAGTCCTTTATTTTATGACTCGTTGAAACCTGACATTGGTTTGTACTTAGCAATTAATATCCTACAAACACATAACTAAAATGCCACATCAAATACAATATCAATTCATCTTAGTTCAAGGTGCACTGATGAGTCTCCATTATATACACATTTATGGACTCATCTGGACCGATTTTCTAGTCAATGCACTATACTTTAGGCATGTTTACGATCATATTGGTTATTCCTTGCTAGGTGCACTCTTAGGCCCGTTTCGGTGCGCATTTGCGCTCCTTATTATTGGGGGTAAGCACATGGTGCTCCCCTTTCATTTCTCTATGTTTATCTGGTGCTGGAGGTGTTTTCCCAGCTTTCTTATCTTGTATGCAGGTTGTAACATCCCCAATCCTTCTAGACCCCTAGTTGGTGTCAGGTCATGGGTGGTGTGCTGAGTGGCCACCAAGGCCCTTGGACCAAGTGGAGTGTGCTAAGTGCACACCAAGGGCACAAAATCAACATAGCCCAATACCACTCCCTTAGGCCAATTGACCCTCAATTCACCAAATTGACCTCCCCCATTACCACCCTAACCACTAAGGAAGACCATTACCTTGAGAGTTGCACTTGGGTGGGACCCAATTGCATGAAATTGACCAAAGTCAACAATAGGTCAACATTAACCAAACTAAGTCAATTAGGGTTCAATTGACTCTACATGTTCAAATTGACCTTGCCACCACACTCTAAACACTTTAAGGAACTCATTGGACCCAAAAGCCCAATCACTTGGTCAACCAATTGACCAATTTGACCAAAGTCAACTTTAGCTTAATTATGGTCAAAATCACACCTTAAGGCTAAATTAGCCCAATTGGGGCCCCACCATGGACCAACCAATGTTGGGTGAGGTTAAGGGACCCATGACCCCCAAGTGGGTTCAACCCCCTCACCTTGGTTGACCAAAGTCAACCATGGTCAATATAGCCAATTAAAGGGAATATTGGGCCCAAATTGAATGGGACCCAACCCCCATGCTCTATCCAATCATTCATGGACCTAAGGCATGACCACCAGCCCTAGACTGAACCTAACACTAAGCTTGATTAATCAAATGAAGGGGGGGGACCAAATGTTGATCAAAAAGCTTAAAGCATAAAGCAAAAGCTAAAAGCAATCACCCCCTCCTCCACACTCCACCTCCAATCAGTTTGGGGCACCCCACCCTTGATTACTAAGCAGCTGAAGGGGACCAGAGGGACAACAGGGGCAGGAGTGCAGGAGGGTGGCATCAAGGAAGCTCAACCGAGGAGCTTGATTTCAAAACCCCCTATAAAGGCCTCCCCCTCCCAATCGAACCTCACCATTAGCTTCAGGAGGTAGAGAGCAGTCGAGAACGACACCTGGAGCGAAGCTTTTGTTGGAGAATCGAGATCGGGAGCGGGATTGCCGGAGCAAGGGAAATCCATGGCCAACCGTCGCCGGAGCCGCCGCCACGCACCCATAGTGGTTCGTTTCTCCTCCCCTCCCCCCCCCCCATGCTAGCTTCTCATCACTTAATGCTGAAGGATCGGGCTCAATTGAGCCCGGATCCATCTCCGAAAACCATGGTTTTTGGCTCGATTCGTGACACCCAGGATTGCCGGAGAACGCCTCCACCGGCCGCCATGTCGCCGGGAAGTCGAAGCCCCTACCACCACGAAGGTGGTGGCGGTGGTGGCCGGCCGTGGTGGCCACCAGGTGGCCGAGAAAGGGAGGTGTAAATCGGCCCAGCGCGGTTGAATCCCAGCCGTTGGCTGAGGAAGAAGACGATGGCTCCGCCATCTGATTTGCGCCAAGATTCGTGCACACCTTTATTTCCTGTATTTAATTAATTCTCTATATTTGCTATTCTGCCTCTAAAATCCAGTCCTCTTCAAATATAAATTAGGGCCTTCTAATGGCTGAACTAGAAAATGTGCCCAACATGAAAGTTGTAGGCCTTGGTCTTAACTTTCATTTGGCCTTAAGTTTAGGTCATTTGGTGACCCAGAGCTCCCTAGGGAGCTGTTTTACTAGGACTGGTCCTACACTAGGTCAGTCCACTAAAATAATTACCTAGGTCAAACCCTTCAGGCTTTGGAGCTGTGCATTTAACCATGGGTTGGTATACCCTAGGGGCACCCCCTTCCAAAGGGAAAGCCGTTGGTGGACACGTTTACCTAGGGTTTTTGTGGTAGTTATGATATTTAAATTAAGTTGATTTTTGGAGCATTTGATGTCCAAATGACACCAAATTTTGCTGGCATTCTCTTTTGTACATGAGTAGTGCTTGTTTAAAATTTCACTCCATTTGGAGGTGATTTGATTTGGAAAATAGGAAACCCTAATGAGGGCCTTTAAGGGTCATATTAGGGTTTAAGTCATTTTGAGGAGTTGAGTGTGTTAGCCTCCTCCCATCATGATGTCTATGTGGGTATGGATATGCAAATGCATGTGACACATCCTATTGGTCCATTTTGAGCCATTAGGGTGGTGTGACCTAAAACCCTAAGGGTAAACCCTTAAGGGTGCAAGGTGAGATTTGTGAAGGGCATAGGACCAAATTTTCTTGCCTTGGCTCAGAACTTTGTAGATATGTTTGTAGGAGCATAAAATGACTTAATTAATTTATTGAGAATTTTTAGAGGTATTTAAGTATTTTTATTCCTAATAAATGAAATTTCCACCC
Source organism: Dactylorhiza incarnata (assembly GCA_033032865.1). Lineage (NCBI taxonomy): Eukaryota > Viridiplantae > Streptophyta > Magnoliopsida > Asparagales > Orchidaceae > Dactylorhiza > Dactylorhiza incarnata. The sequence goes on from JAWHQI010000098.1 coordinate 1,378,702, forward strand.
TTTCCTTATTAAAATGAAATGCATGGTCATAGGACCTTGTATGGTGTTGAAACTCTATCAGTGGCTGATTAGGGATAAAAATGCACTATAGTAATTTTGTTATGATTTATTGAAGTATTATTCCTTGTGTAGGAAATTTTAAGTACTTGCTAGCTTAAGGGGATTTAATTTTGAAAAATGTCAAATCATGGGGCTTTGTCATGATACTTGGTGATCTGTTATTTTATGTTAATATGTGCTTATGATAATTGTTTGGGAGCTTGTAGAATTGTATTTCCTATACCTATTATAGAAATTGGAATTTACACCACTTGAGTATTAAATCCTTTTAAAATATCAAATCATTGGGCAATGTTATGATACTTAGGAATCTGTCATTTTATGTTAATATAGGTCCATGATAATTGTTTGGAAGATTGTAGAATTGTATTTCTTGTACCTCATGTAGAAATTGAGATTTACACCACTTGAGTATTAAATCTTTTTAAAATATCAAATCATGGGGCAATGTTATGATACTTAGGAATCTGTCATTTTATGTTAATATAGGCCCATGATAATTGTTTGGAAGCTTGTAGAATTGTATTTCTTGTACCTCATGTAGAAATTGGGATTTACACCACTTGAGTATTAAATCTTTTTAAAATATCAAATCATGGGGCAATGTTATGATACTTAGGAATCTGTCATTTTATGTTAATATAGGCCCATGACAATTGTTTGGTAATTTTTGGAGAATTTTCAGAAGTAAAATACTATTTTTCCTAATTATAGTGGCATTTTGGTAATTATACAACTATGATGATTTAGTAGGCCAAATCACAACCTAGGGTCATGGAACTCTGTGAACCCCCTTGATATGGGATATAACCTTACTGATAATTTTCATGTAGCATGAGGAATCATTTTGAGGGTAGTTCATGTGCAATTTGACTTAAGGCCTTAACTACTTTAAATTATATGAAATACCAAATTAATATGGAAAATTATGGAAATTGGAGCATACCTTATTAAGGTCAGTGGGAGTGTATGATAATTATTAGAGTCCTTGGTGATGAGTTTTTAGAGAGAACAATACATCACTATCTCCCCCAGAGATAGAAGTCCTCGCCATCTGTCTTGCAAAACTTTCTTGTGAAGCAAGTATGTTCTCCAGCTCCAACAGAGATGGTTGATTTGCCCAACCTTGAACTGAAGTCACAAAGGCAAGATACTCCTTTCGCAACCCGCGGATGATATGCCTCTTCAGTTTTGCCTCCGAGATGGGCTCATCAGGGTCCAAAGAAGAAATCTCTGCAGTGAGGTTCTTCATCTTGAGAAAGAAGGTAGAAATAGAAAGATCGCCTTAAGAGGCCTTCGCCAACTCATTTTCAAGAAACTGTAGCCGAGCTACATTCTTCTTATTAAACAGCACGTCCAAAGACGTCCAAATCTCAGCAGCAGATTTACATCCAATGATGTGGTCAAACAACTCCGGTGAGATAGCCCTCTTGAGAGTGAACTCTGCCTTAGCATTAGTCCTCCTCCAAAGTCTCACCTCTGCCATATTATCTCCTGCTAGAAACACTTCTTGCGTGTCTTCTCCTCCAACTATATCCCATAGATCCTCGCCAAGTGAATAGCTCTCCATACAAGACCTCCATTTCTTATAGTTAGTCGATGTAAGGAGTTCAATACCAAGCCCTCTTGCGTATCCACCTTCCATGGAAATCTATGTGGTCTCTTCTTCACAAAGACGATGGAAACTCAAGTTGATCACTGCTTATCAACTCCAAGAACCTCCCTCTGATACCATGTTAAAATTTTTGATTTGAATCGTTTAGGAGTAAGCAGGAGTTGCATCAAGTGAGTTAAAGCCAAACAACCACAATACCACACAGCAACACAAGAGACTTTATTGAATCACAAACTTCATTTTGTAATGATCCAGGCCCGCCAACACGGGACCCAGCTGGACCGCCAGCACCCTCCCGGCCCAGGCCCGCCAACACGGGACCCAGCTGGCACTGGAAGGGTTCAACCTAACCAGATGGTCTGCAGACCATGCACCCCAACTCCTCTCTGTCCCACCACAGGGCACAGCGGGTTGTTGGAGACCGGAGTCCCCCTTTAATGAGAATTGAGCCAGTTAAGCGGCAACACGTGGACTTTCCAGGAGGTCACCCATCCCGTGACTACTCCAGCCCGAGCACGCTTAACTATGGAGTACTTTCACTTATCATCACCAATTGAGCTGCAAATAGAAATGTGTTATTTCACTTAGAAAACATGGTTTCCTATAGTTTTTCATTCCATTTTGTCTTGATTAATGATTTCCATGATAAGAAACACCAACTACCACAAAGAGTGTTGAAAAATAATGAAAAAGATGCGAATTTAAGATTTTTGCCTAAGGTGTTCAAAAAGAAAGGTTATTTTTAAATTTCTTATGTTCTCCATTCAGGAATGTTCGAAAAGATGAAATAAATAATTGATGAGTACTTTTTTACTCATCCTTTAATATAATTTTAATGATTTTTAAATTTGAATTTGTATAAATTGCATGAATTATCCCATCAAATTCATTCCTTTTTATTTCTTTAACTAACTTAAGCATATTCTGTGTTTTTTCAGGTTTTCGGGGCACTTTGAGCAAAAATGTCAAGTACACGCCCAAGGTCACGGGCGTGACCAAGGGCGTGACAACCCAAGATGTGTTTCAGACTCGATTCCACCACCCCGGGCTCATTCTGTGAAGATTCACCAAGTACACACCCCAGGTCATGGGTGTGACCAAGGGCGTGACCCAGGGTCATGGCCGTGACCTGCCTCCTGCAGCCAGAGTAAGCCTACCACGTCAATTAAAATTACACACCCTTAGTCAATAAAACAAAAAATAGGAGATTTAAAAATGAGCATGTTCCAACAAATAAAATATGCATGAAAAGTACAATCATAAAGAATTTGTGCAATATATATATATATATATATATATATATATAATACCAAACAACCCCAAAATACATATCTACATAATAACCCAGTACTATGTGACAGTTGGGCATGAGGAGATGAACACATGTCGTAGGTTTGGGATGTGAGTCCCATATGCATACTTAGGACATCGCGCAACCTATCACTCTTTCCCCCCAGTGCCTCGCAAGGCCCCACTAGAACCCTCCCTAGTCAAGGACAAAACATGACTTACAAGTTAATGTTGGGCATGTGTGTCACATCCCTTTGTTTGAGAATAACAAATCAGATATTGTATTTGATATTTCTTGTAGTGTGTTTATAGTGTGCAGGAACTATAGGTGCAATACTCCACAGGTATAAGGCAGCTTGGAGCAACCTTTTGAAAGGAGCAGCACTAACGCCAGCGCTATCGCTAACGCCAGCGCTATCACCAGCTCTATCGCTAACGCCAGGCGTTAGCTCAGTTGGTTCCGTCTCAGCGGTTTCATCTCAGCGGCCGTCTCAGCGGATTAGCCTCATCTCAGCGGTTCCTTAGCTCTATCGCCAGCGCTAACGCTACCGCCAGGCACTAGCTTGAGCTCGTGCAGATAGTCACGCTTCTGACGGTTTCGCAACCGCTCAACACGACGGCTACCGCCAGCGCTATCGCTACCGCAGGCGCTATCGCTGACGCCAGGCGCTATCTCGAGTTCGTGCACAGAGCCACGCAGCCGACAGTTCCGTAACCGCTCAACACAAGCACTACCGCCAGCGCTATCTCTACCGTAGGCGCTAGCGCTAGTTTCTATAAAATGATGTGTTCTCTCTCGTTTTGGAAGAGAACTTTAGATAGGTTGCTTGTGCCACAATTCCAGTGCTGTTATGCTGCCGAAGATTGATCTCCCACAAAAAGCTTGAGAATTCTGGAGGAGGACTACATCACGCTACATCCGAAGGACGATCGCTTCGACCTCGCTTATACTACAGCGATCCTTCATCCTCGAATCCAGAGATCTCATATAGGGAGTTTTATTATTGTTTTTCATTATTTCCATTCCATACTTTCTTTGTAACCTTTTTGAGAATTCGCCTTGTGTTGGCGACTAGGTCTGGGTAGGACTTAGGGGAAATTCGTCTTTTATTGGAGACTAGGTCTAGGTGATTAGATCTAGGGGGTGCTCGAGGCCATATCCGGGGAAGGATTGGCTAGAGCGGCTTGAGGCCATATCCGAGGAAGGATTGGCTAAAGCCAACCGGTTCGTGGGGATACGAGTCGGTATAGAAAAGGAAAAATTATTTTCATTTGTACGCCTCCGATTTCTAGCGATATAGAAATCAAATTTATGTAAACACTTTTTCATATAATATAATCATGTCTCTTTTGTGTTTACTTTGATTTCTATCATTTGGCGTAATCTCTATAATATTGGTTACAAAGCTTTCAATTCAAATCACTTTGTCTAAATTGTTTATCTTAATCTATTTCATCATATAACAATTTAGCACTTGTTTCTAAATCCTAAACTTGAAAATTTTGATATTTTCTTCCTTTAGCTAAATTGTTATTTTGTGTTCTAATATTACTTTAAACAATTTAGTAATTTCCATAAAATTATAAAAAGATTTTTATTCCCTTATTCACCCCCCCTCTAAGGGCGCCGTAAGATCCAACAAGTGGTATCAGAGGTAGGTTATTCCAAACGGTTTAAATACCAGGAATAATGGCGTCTCATGATCTCGCTTCTACTAGTAGGGGAAATTTTCTTATAAATGAAAAATCTTTAGCACCACCATTATTTGAAGGCAAAAATTATAATGGGTGGAAATTTCTTATGGAAAAATTTCTTAAGTTTTTGGATATGGAAGTATGGAATATTACTATTAAAATACCCCCAAGTACTTTAAATAAAAATGAAATGTTTTTAAATGCCAAATCAATGAATAGTCTATATTGTGCATTGCATCAAAATATTTTCAATCTAATTTATACACTTCCTACTGCATATGAAGTTTGGAAATTTCTTGAGAATACTTATAGTCTTCCTTCTACAGATGATGAACAAGAGGAATTCCTTATGGATCCAAGAGAAGAAATCGACGAGGAATTCCTTATGGATCCAAGAGAAGAAATTGACGAGGAATTCCTTATAGATCCAAGAGAAGAAATCGACGAGGACTCATGCTTGGAGGAAGAAAAATACAACGTCACAATGTTGGACTCATTTGTTGGCAACACATCAAGCAAAAGAGAAGACGGAAACTATAGCAAGGTTAGAAAATCTAAATCTTCTCTTTTTGTAACAAATTCCATTTCTACTTCTCGTATGCTTAAAATTGCTAAACGTAAAATTTTAAAGTTAAAAATTGCTAATTCCAAATTACGTTTAGAAAATGAATCTTTAAAAGCAAACGATAACGTAGAATCAAATATTGATGTGTTAAATTCTCTTTCATGCTCTTTAGGTAAAATTCCTATTCCTTGTTTAGATTGCAATCAATTAAAAGAAAAATTCAAGGATATTAGAAAAGGGCTCTTAGTTTCTAAAGAACATAATGAAAAATTGATAGTTGAAAATGATGCTTTAACTTGTAAGTTAATACAATTAAAATCTTTTGTTGAAAAATTTCAAATGTCATGTAATGAATTTCATCATAAGATTTTGAATAACAAGGATAAATTAACTTACAAAATCATTTCTAAAAAGGACCATTTTCACACATTAAATCAAAAGGAGTTTAGTTTCAAAAAGAATTATGATCCTCACAAAATTCTTAAGAGTCATTATTATAAGTATCAATATATTTTCAATCATGACTCAAATTTAAAAACTCATTTTCATGAAAATCAAAGTACAAAATATTATCCTTTATATTATAAGAGTATGTCTATAAGAAAGAGTGGAAATGAAAATCATCAAAATAATAATCAATCTTTTACAACATTTTGTAACCCACTCTTTCAACAATCACTTCTTAAGAAAGACAATCACTCTTATAAATTTTCAAAGAATCCATGTAATAAAATTCATTATGATTATCAACATCAATCTATTTTGAAAAATAACTTGAACAAACATAAATCATAAATGAATTATTTTTCAAACAACTATCATTCCAAAAAGATGTCAAATAATCATAATATGAATTTAAATGATAAACAACCAATGTATGAATGGAGACCCATAAAGAAAAATGATGTATCATCTTTAATTGAAAATGCCCATTCATCATTATCTTCTAAAAAACCACCACGATGTATTTGGGTACCCAAAGGAACCATCCCACTTGGTCCCCTTTGGATACCTAAATCTCTTATTCATTAGTATCCTATCATTTGCATGAAGTAGAAACCAATAAAAATGTAATATCACTACTCTACTTCATGATATGCTTATTGTCTCTTTTCTTTTGTTTATTTTATATTAAACAAACATGCTATGATCACTTAATATATATCATGAAATATGACTTTCTATATTAAGTCTAATGTTTATCAAATCAAATTTGAATTAAAATTGTACATTAAGTCATATTTTTTAAAAAAAGTGATCTATGTCTCATCTTGAATTGTTTAAATATATCCTTTTAAATCCTTTGACCATCAATGTCTTGAATTAACATTATTATTTGAATATAAAATTATTTTCAAGACTAATGAAATTATTTTAAAAAAATGTGGATTTAAATGGTTTATTAAAGGGCTTAAACTAAAAATTAAAATGCGCAATGTTTTTTGATTCTTTTCTATTTTTTCTAATTGTTGCATTTGATAGCCCTTATAATGAAAAATATTATCAAATAAAATCGAAAGCAAACATTCACAAAACGCGTGTTTAATTTTTTCAAAAAATGCGAGTTTTAGATCAAAACTTCAAAAGCCATATCTTTTGATCCGCTCGCCTGATTTTTGCGTTTAATATATTTTCGGAAAGAGCACAAAAATCTCCATCCAATGGCAAACTAGGCTTGTTCATTTGAGTTCTCTTGGTGCTGTCAACTTGCCCAATTACAACTCCGTTTTAAAAGCTATCTTAGTTTGCTTGTTTTGGAAATTTCTGTGTTTATGGATTTTTTCATCACATGCTATCCTTAGTATAATTGTTTCATATCTTATATTATGTGTGTGATGTGTGTCACCAATGTTTACATGAAATTCAGACCTTAGAATCATCTTGTATCATTAAGATCAAATCAAAAGTTCAATCATTTCATTCTAGGTCTAAAGAAAATTAATTTGAAAAATTTCTCATATTACATGCAACATTATCTCCATTAAATCATATATAATAACATTGCATTCAAAATCATCTTTATAGCATCACTTCTTGGTCTATGCTTATATATTTATGCTAGGTATAACATGTACAATGTTATTTAAATTTGATGATAACTATGTGATTTGAAATTATAATAGAATACTAAAATTCCAACAAACACATAGGTTATGGATTAATCATTAGAATATATATGAATATTGTATCATAAATCATATCTCACCATGCAAAACCAAAGATCAATATATTCAATTATTGAATGAAATTTTATTTCAAAACTTTATATATATGATCTTTGTCTTTTGTATGATTGGATGATCATCATTTTTCTAGACTTACAAATCAATCATGTTCTTTCAAAAGAAAATCACTATATCACTATATCATAAGTCTAAAAGGATTAGAATTCTCATACATCATGATGATCTAACATATATTCTATGCAAAAATTCTCTTTAATCATAAATCATAATTCATGTTCTATCAAGACATATCTCAAATCGATAATAGGAATTATGAATCTTATGTTAAAAATTATGAATAATGTTTTCTTTACATTATTTGTTGTATTGATTTTCTTTGCTAGTGATTTCATGTATCTTTCATATTTGTAGACCCTAGAATCAACTTTGCAATGAAGATATACATCAAACTTAATCATCACTCTATTCTAGATCTATAATTTGAAATTCTATTTTAGAATACATGCAATTTCAATATAAATCTTATGACATGACATTAAACCCAAAACTCATTATACTAGCATTGTCACTTATTGAATATTAGTAATTGTGCTAGTTATCACATATCGTCATCTCATAAAAGTAGAAAAACTATATGGCTTTATAACTCATCACATTAAACAAAACCCATAGTTTATATACCAACCCTTAGATTTAAAAGCATAGGGTGTCCAAAAGATTATTTCACATATGACTTCATATCTCACAATAGCGGGGGCGTAGGGTTGTATACATTAGAGACCTAACCTCTAAGTCATGTCTTGTCCTTAACCGGGGAGGGTTCCAGTGGGGCCTTGCGAGGCACTAGGGGGAAAGAGTGCTAGGTTGAGTGTTCTCTAGTGTATGCATATGGGACTAACACCCCAGCCTACGGCATGCGTGCAGCTCCTCATGCCCATCTGTCACTTAGTACGGGGCTAGGGTGTAGACATTTAATCGGGGTAGCCTTTAATCTTAGGACATACTTATATTACTCACTGCATGAACATTTTTATTCACTTATTACTTAAATCATGCATATTTTGGGTTGTTTAATAAAAAAATGTGTCCTCTAGTGTTTGCATAATTTATCTTTTTGAGCTTAAATGTTTTTTGTAAAACACATGTATTTGAAAAAGCTAAAGTTTCATGCAAATTTGATCCACCTAGAGATCTCCAAAAATTCTGAAATTTCAACATGAAACTACTCTAAGGACACTTAATCAATATCAATAATCAAAAATTTTAAATTCTCAAAAAATCACGTACTGTTTCCAGCGCTAGCGATAGCGCCGGCGCTAGCATAGGTGTGTGATTTTTCTGTTTTTTTTAATTTCTAAAAATCAACAAAAATATGTTAGTTTATTTGTGCAAATTCATTTTTGTGTTTCTGTCTATTTTATTTTTGTTTTATCTATATTATGAAAAATCAACTATAAAAGTTCAAAATTCAAAAATACAAAAATATGTTTTATGGTTTTCTGTTTTATTCATATTATGAAAAATAAACTACAAAAATTCAAAATTTAAAAATGACAAAAATATGTTTATGTGATTTTCTATTTTTTTAATTGATTTAAAAATGATAAAACAAAAAAACTGTATGATCTTTATTGTCAATATCAAGCATGTATGAATTCTATTATTTAGAATTATTTACAATGTTAAAACATATTCTTTCAAATTACTATGAACATTGTTTTGCTTATCATGCTTTGAAATATCTATTTAAAGTGCATCAATTGTATTGAAAAATGTGTAGAACCAAGCTTAGCATGCCTCTAAGTATGAGTAAATGTTTTATGATTGATAATGATACATTTCACTCACTTATTTTGGTAACCAACATGTGTGTCTAAATCTAAAAATGCTTGTTTGTGTATTGTATTTGTGCAATGAATTAAAACTTGCATAAGTTTATTGCCTATACTACATTTGAATTGCACTTATGAAATTTAGAAAAGTGGTTAAGTTAAAAATTGGGTTTGTAAAATAAGTGTATTCGGAGAATGTTGTCTCACAAATGTGAACAAAAAAATTATATACGTAGACAAATATAACTCCACCAAGCACTACTTGAACCTCCTGATAAGTCTTTATAAGCATTGTGAGCTTGAGCACCTTGGAAAGAATAGTAAAGTGGCTTGTGCAAACCTTAGCTATTACACCACTTTGTTAAACAAAATTATGTGCTTTGAAAGTGTGTGAAAGTAATTTACTTGTGTTTTATTGTGCACTTTACTTTACATATGTCTTGTATTTTGATGATTTAAATCCATTATTAACATTGCTCAAAATACACATATGTGCACATCATTATCTTTCATAACACTTCTTCTCATGAGTATTGGATTCTAATGTTTTTTCTATACTACTCTTTATATAAAAATGCACTAGATAAACCTAGCATGATCTCTACAATGTTTTGGTATTTCTTGAATTTACAATTAAGTAACATTGTAGTATAATCTCTCTTTGATATGATCATTTCATGCTTGGTATCTTTATGAAAAACTTTGAGATTTCAAAAAGGTTAAAACATCTTTCAATTTTGAACTAAAACTCATATTTCTACTTATGCTTTTCATGCTTACAAAAAGATGTTTATTATAATCTTCTGCTTGCTTACAACTCTTATCTTTATATTTGAAATCTCTTATATATGCTATGCTTAAACTCTTTATCTTTATTTATATTTCGAAAAGCTCAATCATGATATATTAATGCCTCCTTACTACCCTCACCCCACCTTCTTTTGATAATACCAAAAGGGGGAGATTAATTGAAGAAATCTATATAGGAGAAATATAGATAAATAAGGGGAGACTAATTCATGAAATCTATCATTTAGGAGGGTTAACACATAAATTGCATTTATGTAGGGGGAGCATTAAGATAGGGGGAGTATGCACATTATCAAGCTATTATCATGCTTATCATATACAATAGTTGCACTATCATCTTGCTTATCTTATACTATAAACACTATTGTTGATTTCTTGCTAAGTGGATTTGTTATTATCAAAAGGGGGAGATTGTTGGACATGTGTGTCACATCCCTTTATTTGAGAATAACAAATCACATATTGTATTTGATATTGCTTTAGTGTGTTTATAGTGTGCAGGAACTATAGGTGCAATACTCCACAGGTATAAGGCAGCTTGGAGCAACCTTTTGAAGGGAGAAGCACTAACGCCAGCGCTATCGCCAGTGCTATCGCTAACGCCAGGCATTAGCTCAGTTGGTTCCGTCTCAGCGGTTTCATCTCAGCGACCGTCTCAGCGGATTAGCCTCGTCTCAGCGGTTCCTTAGCGCTACCGCCAGGCGCTAGCTTGAGCTCATGCAGATCGTCATGCCGCCGACGGTTCTGCAATGTCTCAACACGGCCGCTACCGCCAGCGCTATCGCTACCGCAGGCGCTATCGCTAACGCCAGGCGCTATCTCGAGTTCGTGCACAGAGCCACGCAGCCGACGGTTCCGTAACCGCTCAACACGAGCGCTACCGCGAGCGCTATTGCTACCGCAGGCGCTAGCGTTAAGTTCTATAAAATGATGTGTTCTCTCTCGTTTTGGAAGAGAACTATAGAGAGCTTGCTTGTGCCACAATTCCAGTGTTGTTATGCTACCGAAGATGGATCTCCCACAAAAAGCTTAAGGAGAATTCTGGAGGAGGACTAGGTTACGCTACATCCAAAGGACGATCGCTTTGACCTCGCTTATACTACAACGATCCTTCATCCTCGACTCTAGAGATCTCATATAGGGAGTTTTATTATTGTTTTTCATTATTTCCATTCCATACTTTCTTTGTAAACGTTTAGAGATTTCGCCTTGTGTTGGCGACTAGGTCTGGGTAGGACTTAGGGGGGAATTCTCCTTGTGTTGGCGACTAGGTCTAGGTGATTAGATCTAGGGGGTGCTCGAGGCCATATCCGGAGAAGGATTGGCTAGAGCGGCTTGAGGCCATATCCGGGGAAGGATTGGCTAAAGCCAACCGGTTCGTGGGCATACGAGTCGGTATAGAAAAGGAAAAATTATTTTCATTTGTACGCCTCCGATTTCTATTGATATATAAATCAAATTTATGTAAACACTTTTTCATATAATATAATCATGTCTCTTTTGTGTTTACTTTGATTTCTATCATTTGGCGTAATCTCTATAATATTGGTTACAAGGCTTTCAATTCAAATCACTTTGTCTAAATTGTTTATCTTAATCTATTTCATCATATAACAATTTAGCACTTGTTTCTAAATCCTAAACTTGCAAATTTTGATATTTTCTTCCTTTAGCTAAATTGTTATTTTGTGTTCTAATATTACTTTAAACAATTTAGTAATTTCCATAAAATTATAAAAAGATTTTTATTCCCTTATTCACCCCACCTCTAAGGGCGTCGTAAGATCCAACAGTTAACACCTCTAATGCATATAATCCTACACCCCCTTTATTGTGAGACACATAACATGGGCAAATGTTCATAAACATTCTAAACATTTAGTCTCTACCAATTCATAATCTATGGCTTTTATGTATGATGAATTTTTAGAAAGGTTGTTATATTGGAGATGGATTAGTTTTAAAGTTATTTACAAATTTTTTTATTCATTCATACAAAGATATTGTTATCATGATTTTCAAAATTCAACACTATACTTTTCATGTAGCTTAACATGACATTATAAATGAAATAACTAACATAAACATTAAATTGAATAAATACTAAGAGGTGATGCTAGAATGATGAGTTTGGATGACAAAATGCAAGGTTATGCCTTTTATGATAAAAGTTCAATATATATGCTTGATTGGATGATTATGTTGCATGTATTCAAAATAGAGTTTCAATCTAATTTTTCATAGACCAAGCATGAATTTACTAATGATTTGTTATGATAAGTTCATTATTGATTCTAGAGTATAGATAACAATGAGATACATGAAATCAAGAAATATAAGTGAAATGACATATTCATTTATAAATAGTGAAGCAAAACACAAGATGAAGATAAGACACAATGAACCAAAAACATGTGAAATTTTCTAAAAGCAAATAATAACGATAAGTAAAGTATTAAAATAATTTAAGTCCAATTTTTGAGTAATATATCGGTGCAAATGATTTAATTAATCATGATAATAATACTTTAAGAATTTTAGTACTCAATTAATAATGACATTATGAGAGACACAACTAACCTAGGCAATGGATTTCATAAGTATAGATGCTAGAACATTGGTCACTTGTAATGATATCACTTTTATTCAAATTCATCCAATTTGATTTATTAAAGTGTAAGCTTATGCAAGGTGAGTGTGTCATACTGCAACATAATATCTAATGTGACCATAAAACATGTTATCTCAAAAAATAAAGACAACAAACAAAATTGCACAATGTAAAAAGAAAATAAAAGGTTATTTTTATTTTTAATAAGACATTAAGCACATCGTGAAGTAGAGTATTGTGTGTTTAATTTTGATTTGTTTCTCCTTCATGCATTATAGTAATTACTAATGAATGAGAGTTTTAGGTATCCAAAGAGGACCACGTGTAATGGATCCCTTGAGTACCCAAATATACCGTGGTGTTTTATTTAAATGCAACGATGAATGACCCATTTCAAATGGAGTTAATTCGTTGTTTTTAACTATGGGCCTACATTCATACCTTGGTTGAATGTTATCAATTTTATTTATCAAATTTCCATAGTCATTTTTATTTATTTTGAGAATAATAGTGATTTTTGAAAACATTATTGATAGGAAATTTGAGCACGTTAAATTTTACGTTGAGCGAAGATTGAATTTGTAAATGATGGTGATGATAGTGATTTGGAATTTTATTTATAAGCATTTGGTATTTTTTACTCCCTTTGTTTAGCTTAGTCATGGCATGGAAATTCATAGTCAATATGCTTTTTGATTTTTTTTTATATTGCAGACTCATGTTTTGTGAGTTATTATTTACGATTTCCTTAAGCAAGTTGATTTTTGTTTCTAATTCATTAATCTTAATCTTGAGGTTATTTTTAGCTCTATTGCATGTGAGTGTGTTATTTTTAAGAATTGTTCTTATAGAATTAATATGAGCTTTATAATCACTTCTTAATTTCTCAAAAGTTTCATCCATCTTTTTAATTTCAATTTTAAAGTTTTTAAACATCACAATCATTTTTTAAAGATAAATTTTCTAAAATTAATTTTTCATTCTCCTTTTTACAGAGACAATCTTTGCTCTTGCTTCGTTTAACTCAATAGACATAGAATTAAAATTTTCTTGAGAGTGTATGAGAGAGGTTACAATATTTTCGGATGAGGAAATTTCATTTGAACATAAAGTTCCTTTATCACCTTTTTCATTGCTTGATGTGCATGTCGTGTCTCCATCCGCACATGCTATTGTTAAGTTGCATTCTTCTTTCTTTGATGAGATTTGGAAATCATCCTCCAAGCATGAGTCCTTATTGGTTTCTTCTATTGGATCCATAGGAAATTTCTCTTGTTCATCATCTGTAGAAGGAAGACTATAAGATTTCTCAAGACAATTCCAAATCGCATACGAGGTACAAAAAAGAGTAAATAAATTTGAAAATATCATTTGAAATGCGCAAAATAGACTATTCATAGCTTTTTCATTCAAGAAACATTCACTCCTATTGAACTCACTTGACGGTTTTCTTATGGTAATATTCCATACTTCAATATCTAAAATGATTAGAAATTGTTTCATTAAGATTTTCCACCCATTAAAATTTTTGCCGATAAATAAAGGTGGTGCTAAGGATTTTGTATTATTTAAAAAATCATCCCCTCTAGTAGATGCGAGATCATGATGTGCCATTATGGAATAATCTTGCTCTGATACCACATGTTGGATCTACAAATGCCCTTAGAGGGGGGGGGGGGGGGGGGGGGGGGGGGAGAGGTGAATAAGGGTTTTATGAAATTTAGATTTTACTTTAAAATCATTGATTAAAAATATTTCTCCAAAATATCTTTAGCGAATAGAAATTGAAATCAATTTAATAAAAAAAGATTATATTTCAGAAATAAATATTTTCATAAACAGAAAACACCAAGACATGATCTATATTAATTTAGAAGTGATTACAAAATTGTAATTTCTATGACGCTAGAAATCGTGGCGGTGAATATAAAAATACTTTTGTTTTCTATACCGACCCTTCTCCCTAAGGACCCATTTGCCCTAGCCAATCTCTCCCCAAATAGGCGTCAAGCCTCCCTAGATCTAAACTCTAGCTCTAGTTGCTAACACCTACAGAGAATTCCTCCCTAAGCCACGCATGACCTAGTCGCCAACACCTACGGTGAATTCCACTCAAGATATAAAAAGAGTCACCAAAAGTAAAGAGAAATACAAAAGATCTGATTAATGTAAAATATGTTGTAGAACTTCCTATGAAGAACTTCTAAAGGTGAAGATAAAAGCATGAGTGGAATCGTCATGTTGATGTGCCTTTGTGTAGAATCACTGTCGATGAAATTCCCCTTATATTTCTCCTTTTGATCTTTTAAAGAATATTAGGTTTGTAGTCTAAATCACTAAATCACCTAGAGGGGGGGGGGGTGACTAGGTCTTTTTGATTTTCCTCTAAGCACCCTAGCTTATTTCTGGTTTAAGCAAAAGATCAAACACACAGAAAGCACACAAGTATGTATATAGGCTCCTAAAGACAGGGTGTCTTGAGTAGTCCTCTTTCCCCTACACCTTTTTAACAAAGTGTTAGACAAGGCCAACTCCTCCAAACTCGGCTTACAGCACAATTTCCTCAGAACTTCTCAGATCAAGGATGATCCAACCTCAGGATAAATGTCCCTACAACTCAGAGCTATCACCAGCTCCTACCTCAGGCACAGCAGCCCTACAAACTCAGATCAGCTCCTGATCCTACAGCTCAGACCACAGCAGGTCCTACAACTCAGACCACAACAGGCCCTACCTCAGGCTAAACAACCCTACCTCAGATCAGCTCCTGATCCCACACTGAAACCTCAGCAGTTCCTACAACTCAGAGAATTTCTTCTCCTACTGCTCAGGCAATGAAGCCCTAAAACTCAGAACCCTCAGGTTCCTACAAACTCAGACCAAATGGTCTTACAGCTCAGGAAAACTGCCCAATAGAAAAATGGTTTAGAAATATTCTACAGTAGAGGTACTCTCCTGTAGATCATGCACAGCCTATGCTTCCTGTAGCTGAAGATGTTGAATACAGCCACAACTTGATCTTCCTCTTCAATAGAGTGATGGAAGATCACCTTGCTCCTTCTAGTGGAGGAGCTATCTTCTTCTCTCTGTTTCTTCTTCTCTTTCAGGGAGCAGGAAGAAAGTCGAGAGCAGCTGCCGTCAATGAAACAGTTGATTTTTTTTTTGCACGCGACAGAGGAGAGCTTCAAATGTGCCCTAGCATTTCCTTTTATACATCTCTGATCTTCAACGGCTCTTAGATGTCCTTCTGAGAAGTATGGGAGAAGCTGGTGGACCCCACACGACTTATCTTCAACTTGCCCTAGCCGCAGGTTCTGCCGCCCTACTTTTCCGTAGAGAAGGACTGCGCTCGACGAACGCGCTGTACTCTGCATTCGACGAACTTGTCAAACTCTGCGTTCGACGATCTTGTCAAACTCTGCATTTGACAATCTTGCCAAGCTCTGCGATTGACGATCTTGTCTTGTCTCTGCGTTCGATGAACGACACTTTGCGTTCGACGATCTGTACTATCTCTGCATTCGATGATCTATAATTTCTCTGCGTTCGACGATCTGCACTCTAAGTTCGACGGACATGCCAACTCTCAGCTGTTTCTTCAATCTCGTCTCAGCAGTCGACGAACAGTGTTCTGTGTTCGATGAATGGCACTCTGCGTTCGACGAACACGCCAATTATGCTTTCTCAGCGGCTCCTTCTTTGGTCTCGTCTCAGCGGTCGACGAACATAGTCCTTCGTTCGACGAACGGCCTTCTGCATTCGAGGAACACACTGATTCTCAACGTTTGAAGAACTTATCAGCGGAGACACCTTCTTCTCAGCGGATCCGCTGAGACGGCTCCTCGTCTCAGCGGTTTTGACCCTTCATCTCAGCGGTTCAGCTGAGAGAAATTTTCATCTCCTTGTAGATAATTTCTTCACATCTAAGGGCATGTTTGGCCCTTTCTCTTGAGTCACCTAATCCTGTTTGACTTACAAAAACAAAGCTTTATAAAATACAATATGTCCTTAGAATTGAGAGTGATGCCTCTTCAAATCAAGGTACTATTGAGGGCAATATACCCAACAATCTCCCCCTATTTGAAGAAGGCAGAACATTCCCAATGCTAAGGTACATTAACAGCAAAAACATATTGCAATAAATGATCTGTAACATGGGCCCTAACACCCTAGGCATTTGCCCTATCTAGCATTGGCCTATCCTAAGCATTGGCCCTATCTCTCCCTTTCTAGTTTCTTCAACCTTTAACCTTCTATGGATAGGGAGGCAACATCTATTGATCCTTTTAGATCAACTTATAGGACAACCAATACACTCTTAGCATTTGCCATCTCCCCCTCAACCTGAGCAGTATTTGCTCCCCCTTAATTGGAGAGCAATCTTCTATAATGGCTGATCCTGTTCAATTTGAACAACCCATTCTAGCTCCCCCTCAATGTGAGTACTATTCTACACTCAACATTCCTAGTTCTATCTTGAAAGCATTAAACTTGGCCTCATCCAATAGCTTAGTGAAGATATCAGCCACTTGACTGTCAGTGGGGACAAATTCAAGGCTGATATCTTTACAGTCAACATGTTCTCTTATAAAATGATACCTTATCTCAATATGCTTAGTCCTGCTGTGAGAGACAGGATTCTTAGCAATGGAGATAGCACATGATGAGTCACAATAAAGAGGAGATTGACTTACCTTGAGGTTGTAGTCCTCTAACTGGTGTTGAATCCATAATAGTTGAGCACAACAGCTACCTGCTGCAATGTACTCTGACTCAGCTGTGGACATTGCCACACTAGTTTGCTTTTTGCTGCTCCATGAGACCAGCCTCCTCCCTAGGAATTGACAGGTGCCACTTGCGCTTTTCCCGTCCTCTTTGCATCCTGCAAAATCTACATCTGAGTAGCCTATCAGTTCAAAATCACTATTCCTAGGGTACCAAAGGCCATGATTCAGGCTTCCCTTGAGGTATCTCAAGATCCTCTTCACAGAGGTGTAGTGAGACTCCTTAGGGCAGGCCAGATACCTAGCACAAACACATGTAGAATACATAATGTCTGGCCTACTGGCAGTTAAGTACAACAGGGATCCAATGATACACCTGTACATGGACTCATCAAAGGCCTTCCCCTTTTCATTCTTATCTAATGATACATTAGATCCCATGGGTGTCCTCATGGTGGAAGCAGACTCCATCCCAAATTTCTTGATGAGCTCCTTGGTGTACTTAGTCTGGGAGATGAAGATTCCATCCTCAGACTGTTTCACCTGGAGCCCAAGGAAATATTTGAGCTCACCCATACTGCTCATCTCAAACTCCCCCTGCATTAGATTAGCAAATCTCTTGCAGAGGTTGTCATTAGCAGACCCAAAAATTATGTCATCAACATAAATTTGGACTAGGAGAATCTTGCCCCTTGTTTCCCTAAGAAACAATGTGTTATCTATCTTTCCCCTCAAGAACTTGTTCTTGATGAGAAAGCTAGACAACGTCTCATACCAAGCCCTTGGGGCTTGCTTAAGACCATATAGGGCTTTCTTAAGAAAATAAACATGAGAAGTGAGAGTAGGATGGACAAAACCTGATGGCTGCTCTACATATACTTCCTCTTTCATATTTCCATTTAGAAATGCAGACTTGACATCCATCTGGTATACTTTGAAGCCTTTGTGGGCTGCATATGCAAGGAATAGCCTTATAGCCTCCAACCTTGCAACTGGGGAAAAGGTTTGATCAAAGTCAATACCTTCCTCTTGCCTGTATCCCTTTGCAACAAGCCTTGCCTTGTTCTTGATGATTGTTCCATTCTCATCCATCTTTTTTCTGAAGATCCATTTGGTGCCAATGATGTTGTGTCCTTGTGGTCTTGGCACCAATTTCCATACTTTGCATCTTTTGAATTGCAAAAGTTCTTCCTGCATTGCCTGGATCCAGAATGGATCCACATTGGCCTCTTCAAACTTCTTAGGCTCTACCTGTGACAGAAAACTAAGGAACAAGGACTCATTATGAGCTTTGCTCCTAGTTGTCACACCTTGCTGGACATTTCCAATAATCTGTTCCAAGGGATGATCCCTTAGATGTCTTGTAGCTGTAGGTAATCTGTGCTCTACTTGCTGAACTTCTTCCACTGGTTCAGCATCTTCTTCAGCATCTTCAGCATCTTGCACCTCTGCATCTTCTTGAACTTCTGCATCAGGATTTGCTTTACTGCTGCTGGAAGGTTCTTGTATGTATAGTTCTTCCATTGCTTCTTCACTTCCTGTCAAAACAGAAGAACTGGGCCAGCCCTTGTAGATTAGGCTGGACTCATCAAACACTACATGTATGGACTCTTCAACAACATAGGTTTTCTTGTTATAAACCTTGTAGGCTCTACTATGTGAGCTATATCCAACAAGAATCCCCATGTTGCATTTTTCAACAAACTTGGTTAACTGAGCTTTTCCATTGTTTAGAATGTAGCAATTAGATCCAAAGATCCTAAAGTATGAAATTATTGGTTGTTTGCCTTTCAAAATCTCATAGGGGGTAATTCCATGATCTTTATTGATGGAAGCTCTATTGAGAACATAACATGCAGTATTGACTGCTTCAGCCCAGAAATATTCTGGTAGTGAAGAGTCAGTAAGCAATGTTCTCCCAGCTTCTATCAATGATCTATTCCTCCTCTCAGCCACCCCATTTTGTTGTGGGGTCCTTGGGGAGGAAAATTCTTGAATGATACCTAGTTCTTGACAGAACCTTGTCATGGCTTCAGATTGAAACTCTGTTCCATGGTCAGACCTAGTTCTGACCACAGAACATTGCAAATCATTCTGAATGGCCTTGACATGGCTTATGAAGACATTTAGAGTATCAGATTTCTTTCTAAGGAAAAATACCCATGTATATCTTGAGTGATCATCAACAATCACTAAGGTATACAACTTCCCTCCTAAGCTTTGAATTGGCATAGGACCAAACAAGTCCATGTGCAATCGATAGAGGCATCTCTTAGTGTCTTTGGAGCCAATACTTCTAAAAGTGGCCCTTGTTTGCTTACCCATTTGGCAAGCATGACATGGGCCATTTTTAACACATTTTAAATTTGGACTATTTCTAACCAAGTTCTTAGAGAATAGTCTATGCATTGTTTTGTAGTTGATGTGGGCAAGTCTCTTGTGCCATTGAACACATACAGACTCACTCTCATCTGCTACAAGACATACAAGGGAGGAAAAAGATTTGCAGAAGAAATCTAAACAGTAAACATTTCCACTCCTAGTGCCTGAAAGAATGGTCCCCAAGTCATTAGACTTTTTGATGAGGCACTTATCATTGTGAAATTCAATGACATGGCCAAGATCACACAGTTGGCTTATGCTGATATGGTTGTGTTGCAACCCTTCAACATAAGACACTTTTGTGAAGGATACTAAGCCATTAGTGATCATACCATAACCTCTGGTGACTCCCTATTCTGATCCCCCAAAGATGACTTTGGGTCCATTCTTCACTGCTCTGTAATCTTGCAGTAAATCCTTGGTGCCAGTCATGTGTCTTGAGCACCCACTGTCCAAGTAACATATTTGGTTGAGACTGGTACTTGAACTACCCTGCAAAGAAGGATTAGTTATCCTTAGGATCCCAAAAAGCTTTGGGTCCTAGGTGCCTGTTAGTTTGATGAGATACTCTCACACTAGCTACACTCCTAGCAGGAAAACTTTTCTTTGCATTAGGTACATTGGGGTTGTACCAACAATCTATGGCAAAGTGTCCCACCGTGCCACAGCACCAACAATTATTAATATTGTATCTCCTTTTCTGCACTTTTTGCTGAATTGGTACAGCACTGTGCACATGTTCAGCAGAGGAGACTGCAACATTCTTCCTGTCTCTTTTAGCAATAATCTGACTGAAGGATAATCTGTGGACAGTCTTGCTGCTCTTTGTCCTAACAGCCTCAGCTTGCTTTGGCTTGGCAGCCATACAAGATCTGAAGGAATCAGACACTGAGCAGCAGGCCTTGTCAACAGATTTGACAGTTGTCTTGCTTTTTGCTGAAGCAGATTTGGAAGTGCTTGCATCCTTGTTCTTGACTGGAGGTGCTGAAGCACCAAACACAAATGGTCTAGATTGGGCCATTTGTATTTCCTCATGGGGAGCTTTCATTGCACTCAATCCCATGCCCTTTTTTCCACTATGGGAAGGAGTGTTTTCCTTCCTATAGGACCTTCCATTCTTCCAGTGACCATGAATGCTTTCATGGTCATACCTGTTGGAGGGAGGTAGCACCTTTTGAAAGGTAGTTTGTGGCTTAGCCTTCTTCTTGCTCTTTACTCCACTCCCTTCTCCTACTTCCATCCTGTTGAATCCAGGTCCTCTCCTATTGGTTTAAGAGGAGAAGGTACCAATAAGGGGAAGCACAAATTTGGGCTTGGAGAATTGAGCCACCAGGCTCTTCTCCTTCAACAGCTTCTCCCCAAGGTCCTTGATGACCTTGTTCTTCAGGGAAATAGTGCTCAATTGAACACTTGTCATACCCTTTAAATGACTTATTTGTTTACTCATCTGGGCCACAAGGGAGGTAGGTCCAGTGTAGTCACCTTCAGTCTTCTTAAGGGAGGCAATTTCCTGGGCTTGCATCTTGGCAAGCTTCTTGCTCTTCTTCAGAGCTTCCAAAAGAATACCATACTTATCAATCAGTTGATTGAATTCTTCCTCAGCATCCTTGCCCCTTCCATCAATTGATGGAGGTGCATCAGATTCTGGACTGGACTCACAATCAGAAGAGGATATGGAATGAATTAGTACCTGCTCATGTTCTCAATTATTGTGGATGTCCTCATCTTCAGTTAAAGCCATCAGCCCACGGTCATTGTGAATGACCTCATCCTCCTCTACATCACTGTCTGAATGTGATAGAGGGGCCCTGACTACAATCCTGCCAACAGCAGGTTCTTCAACAGCAACAAGCCCAATGAGGGCTTCTTCCATTTTAGATTCTGATGAGCTAGAGTCTGATTCACTCCAGCTCTTCTTCTTCTTCTTATCTAGAAAGGATTTCTCTCCTTTCTTGCTTCTTGATTGATGAGCCTTCTTCTCATCCTTCTCTCTTCTCTTCATAGGGAAGTCAGCAATGACATGCCCAGGCTTGCTGCAGCAATAACAAACAACATTGGAAGAATTATGTTTTGAGTTAGACTCATACCTGTCACTTCTGGAGTGATGCTTTGACTCCTTGCTGTCCTCCTTGTTGTGATATGAGGAGGATGGCTTGTTCTTCCATTTCTTCCTCCTCAACAGCTTTCTGAAGTGCCTTGTAAGAACAACAATTTCTTCATCAGAAGAAGAGCAACTTGATAAGCTAGGCTCAGAATCTTCTGGTTCAGCAGATCTTCTGGGAGGAGAGTGAGCCTTCTCTCTCCCTCTTCTTGAGCTTTCAGCCTTGAAGGCCAGGGAATTCTCCCTGGTATCACCCGTTGCCTTCTGCTCTTCTTCCTTCTTGGCAGTCAGCTGCATTTCATAGGAGATCAACTTTCCAGAGAGAGTTTGGGGAGGAGTTTCAGTCAACTTAGACACCTCCCTTATGGCACAAATTTTTGTGTCCCAATCTCTTGTTAGAGATCTGAGGAACTTATCATTCAGCTCATAATTTGTGAACACTCTCTCATAGGTTCTTAGTTCATTAATTATTCTAAAGAACCTTTCATAACACATGGAGATGCTCTCCTGCCCTTGCTGCCTGAAAGCTTCATATTCCCGATTGAGGAGTGACTTCCTGTCATGTTAAAATTTTTGATTTGAATCGTTTAGGAGTAAGTAGGAGTTGCATCAACTAAGTTATAGTCAAACAACCACAATGCCACATAGCAACACAAGAAACTTTATTGAATCACAAACATCATTTACAGTGCGAGACATACATGGCGAGACATGATTCATAAGAATCACGAAGGAGAGAAGAACAAAACACACCAAAACAAATCTGGCGGCTAGACAAGCTGAGACCGCACAGACCGCTCGACTCCAGAGGTCGCCCAGCTTGACCTGAGACCGCGCGAACAGAAAACAGACAGACCGCCTGCACTGCAAGACCACCACCTCAGACCGCACGAACTGGAGCTTTATTGGAACGAAGAACTGAAGCTGTCGTCAGACCGCAACTCTGATCGCCTAACCGCTGAAGGCCGCCTGATCGCTGAGCTCGCTGCAAACAACGCAAGAACAAACATAAACCAGTTCGCAGATAGACCGCTGCCGAACTGTTTATTCAAGCAGATGGGAATCACCAAGGAAGGAGACCGCAACCTGCTGACCGCAAACCTGCGAACACAACAAACAGTCAAAACGCTTTCGAGACCGCCCGACCTCAGTTGAGACCGCACGAATTAACCCAGGCTCAGTTCTTACAGTGTAACATCCCCCAAACAACTAGACCTCTATAGTGGTTTTGTCATGACTAGGTCATGACAAAACCCTAGGAAGATTGAAGAGATAACTTGGCCTTAGGCTTGAAGGAGAAGAGCACCTTGGTCTACAAATAACAATTTCCAGATACCAAACTTAGGGTTGGACTTTAGGGCCTCAACTTGACCCTTTGACCCCACCATGGCAGACCTAACCCTTTGGAGGGTCCCTTAGAGCATCAAGGACCCATTGGGGTCAACCAAAGAGGCCAAATTGACCAAAGTCAATCCTAACCCCAAATTGGTCAAAGTAGCCTAATTAGGGTCAATTGACCTCCACCATGCCAAATTGACCTTGCCCCTACCCTTATAAGGATATTAGGGACCCGATGGACTAAAAATCCCCATCAAAAGGGCCACCAATATGGCCAATTTGACCAAAGTCAACTCTAGCCCTATTTTGGTCAAATTGCCCTATTGTGGGTCAATTGGCCTCCACCTTGCCAAATTGACCATAGCTAGACCTTCCTAACCCTTACGAGAGACCAATGGGTCACTACCCACCCATTGGGGCCAACCAAACAGTCAAATTGACCAAAGTCAACTCCACCCTAAATTTAGGTCAAAATGATCTATTTTGACCTAATCAAGCCCAATCCACTTGGGCTAGACTCAATTGAGGTGGTCCACCACCTAATGGGGTTGGTAATTACTAAATTAACCATTCAATTTCAGGAAATTCGGCCAGGTGAGAGAAAGCCCTAATTTGAAAGAGAGAAGGAAGGGGGAGTTAATGGAGAGGAAGGGGAAACCTCCCATCTCCTCCAATAATGGCACCATTCATCTCCTCTTGGGGAGAGGAGAAGTTTCCAGCCTTCTCCTGGCTGGATTGAGTACCTATTCATCTCCCCCAAGACAAAACTGAAATTACCTTGATGGCCATTAATGGCATTCAAGGTTGTAACCTCCCCCTCTCCCAATCAAGGTCTCTAACATCTTCAAAAGAGTGAGAGGAGTGAAACCCCCAACATTCCCGAAAGAATTGTGCACTATAGGCTCGGATTGACATGGATCCAAAAGCTCCCCGAGCTCCCATGGTGAACCCAAGATCCATAAGGAACTCTGCACCAATTCAGGTCCGATCCCTTCTCCTCCCCTAGTGCGTAGATCTGAATTCGATTGCGCCTTGATTCGAGCCAAAATTGCCTTGGATCGAGCTTCCCAAAAGGCTCGTTTTAGAGCTTTTTCCCCCTCCCCTAAAACACTATTTCGGCCACCTTCGGCCGGCAAACCACCGCCAAACGATGGCCACCACCTCAACGGAGGTGGTGGTGGCGGTGGACGGCCGGGAAGGTGGTCGGATCGCCGGCAAGAAGGGCTGGAAATCCTTCAGGAAAGTGCAACCGTGGCTGTTCATCCAATGAAGAAGACGAAATCATGTCCGTTCAAATCTTCTGTCTAAATATTTTATAATAAATGTTATTAATATCTCATTTTATGTGTTATTACTAGCAGTAGATAGAAATTATAATAGAAAATACCTAGGTCCTTCTGATGAAAAAGTGTCCAACATCAAAGTTGTAGCCCTTAGAGTCTACTTTTATTTAAAATTTGTTTCAGCCCAAAAGGAGTAATGTAGCTCCCTGTAGGGCCATTTTGGTGGGACTGGTCCCTATGGTAGGGCAGTCACTCTTTCTTGCATAACTTTTTACTGGTAAATGCTATGGCCTTTATATTTAAAACCTAGGCTATTTACACCTTCTCACACATCATACCAAAAGATGGGAATTTTAGGAGAACCTGTTTCTAAGGTTTTTGTAATAATTTCATAAATTAAATTTAAATTAATTACTGGGTCAAATGACCTCCAATGCCCACCAAATTTTGGTGGGTGCTTCTTGGGGTCATTACATGACCCTGGTAAAAATCTCATTCCAATTGGGACTGATTTAGTTTTGAAATTGGCTAACCTAAGTTGGGTCTAATTAGGTCAAAATTAGGGCATGGTGTTTGTCTAGGGGTATTGTGGTCAAATCTCCTCACCATGAGTTGAAACCTTGGCCACTGGCTTAGGATCTCCTAAAACACCTCCATGAGTGATATGGGGTGGTGTGGAGGTGGTTATGCCCTCAGACACTAGTTGTAGCCCTAGGTGTGCATATAGGACCTTGTGAAGGACATGGGGTCAAATGTCTATAAGTGGTTATGAAACTTGGTGGATAAGCTTATAGAGGGTTGATAGGCACTGGGTAATTTTATAAGATTTTTAGGAGGCAATATTCCCTTTGAATTAGGGCATAACCCCTTTAGGGAAACTTCTTAAAAGAAACCTTTACATGCATAAAAAGTCTTAGATGATGATGAAACTTTGGTGGTGCCTTATAATCATGGTGTAGACCTCTGGTAATTTTTGTGAATTTTATTAAATGATTTAATCAGTACTTCTTTCATAAGGCACCTGTTTTGATTTAGACTTAAGAAAAATATTTGAGGGTCCAAAACTCATTGTTAAATTGTACAAATTGGTGATAGGACCTTTCAGAACATTAGGAGGCTCTGTAAATTTTTATAGAATTTTTGAAGACATAAATCAGTAGGCTACTTCACAGTTCATTTAATTTGAGGTTTTCTTAATTTATTTATTTTAGTGAGACAATAATTTCCTTAAATCCTGAAACTTAGTCAATAGCCTTTTCTGGTGAATACAAGAGTTTTGTATTTTTCCCATAATTTTAGTGTTGATCGTTTTGGTAGTTCCTTCATAAAACTATGATTTTGGATAGATGATAAATAATTAAATTACAGGAGAATTTCTTACTGTAAAAGAATGATATGTTATTTCTGATGTTATTTAGTCACCATAGATTTATCATAATTTTTGGAGATCCATATAATAAGATTTACTTACACTTCATGTTCATTTTCACACTTGGCAAATGTTTGGAGAAATTAAATTAAATATTAATTAATTAGGGAAAAACATGATTCTCTGGATTTAGTCCTTTAACATCATTGTAGACCTCCAGTAAATATCATGGGTCAGTTGGAAGAATATTTGGAGTACCTCTAGTTGTAAGCTTCATATAGTTAGTTTGGTCTGCGTTTAGTAAAACTATGAAACTTAGGAATTTAGTGACATACTAGGTGGAAATGGTGTGCAGGTGGTGCACATGGGTTGATTAGAAAGATGTGAGTCCACCCAAGGAAGTGTATGTGAGGAATGTGTACTTCGTGGGTTAAGAGTAAGGTTGTCCTAGGGATTGACGAAAGATCGTCTTTCCCCTAGTGTGTCTTAAAGCACTTAGGTCTAACTCAAGTGAAACGGTAGAAGGGAATTCTTAAGGGTAGATACCAATAACAGTAAGTATCTTGAGAAAGGTAACTTTGGGGTGTCAACCCATTACAGTTCCTAGTACCGTAGCGAGCCCCTTACAGGGTACCCTCGGGAAGTCCAAGATTAACCATAAGTCGTAGGAGTATAGAAGATGCTCAAGACTAACAAATAACACATTCACTCACACTCTGTTGTCACGGGAGTTTGGTTGGTTTGGTAGCCCGAGTTGTAGGCTCGGCGGTGGTTGGTGCGGATTGTTGATCCGGAGAGTTTGTGACTCAGTTTGGTTCTTGGTTGGGCAAGTTAAGCCCAGGTGGTTTATGTTGTAGTTTGTAGATAGATAGTAGAACATGTTGCATGTGCACAAGGTGGTGGGTCCTTAGTGTTGGCGATCGTTGCACCGATGTTGATACTCGGGCTCGGCAAGTGTGGAATTTGCACTTAGCCATAAAAGTATGGTGGTCCAGCTAGTAAGAGTACGCAGATGCTCCGCGGTTTTGCATTGAGGCGTACGATAGGTCTAGGTTAGGTAGTGCATATCCCAACCTAGAGATGGGCGAGGCCCAACCCACCGCTTCCGTTTGCCACTATGGGAGTATCCTGGGAGTCTTGCAAGCTCCAAAAAGGGGGAACTAAAGGTCTGTGCGCATAAAGTCGAAGTGGGTGAGTTGCACTTGTATGAACATAGCATAATTAGCATGCCTCTAAGTATGAGTAAATATTTTATGTTTGATAATGATTTTTATTCACTCACTTATTTTGGCATTGTCTACATATGCGTTTAATCTAAGAATGCTTGTGTATGTTATGTATTAGTACAATGAATTAAAATTGCACAAGTATCTTACCTACACTCCTTTATTTGCACTTTTAAAAGTTAAGAAAAGTGGTTATCTTTTTCATAAATTATATTGGTTTGCAAAACAAGTGTATTCGGAGAACTTTGTACAAAACAAAAATCATAAAATAAAGTGACAAAGATAACTCCACCAATCACTACTTGAACCTCCTGATAAGTCTTAATAAGCGTTGTGAGGTTGAGCACCTTGGAAAGAATAGTAAAGTATCTTGTGCAAACCATAACTTTCTTTAAAAATAAAAACCACTTATTCTTAAGTACACCAGATCACAATAAAAATCAATATTGAAAAATAAAATTATGTGATCCCCCAAGCACTACTTTGCACCCTGATAAGTCTTAATGAGCATTGTGTGTGCAAAGCACCTTGGTAGTTGTACATTTTTTTTGTGCATTGAAGTGCGTGGAAGTAAAATTATTTGTGTTTTATTGTGCTCTTACTTTACATATTTCTTGTATTTTTGATTAAAACATTTGTTTACTCTATTCAAAATACACTTATGTGCACATCATTATCTTCCATAACACTTCTTCTCATGAGTATTGGATCCTAATGCAAATTCTATACTACTCTTTATTTATGAAATGCACTAGATAACCTAACATGTTTTCTACAATGTTTGGTATGTTTTGAATTTGTGAATTAAAATAACATTGTAGCAATCTTTTTGATAACATTATTTCATGCTTGGTTATATTATTGTTAAACTTAAAGATTTTAATTGAACAATGATTTACAAAAACATCTTCTTTATGAAATTTAACTCATATATCTTTTTACGGATAATCATTGATTACAATAAGATGTTTTTTGTATTTCTATAAGTCTTCCGCATCATCACCATATAATTGTTTTACCTTGCGCTTTCATGCTTATTTAAAGTCTTTCATTTTGTGTGCATCATCACTTGAATCTTCAAATTCCTTTCTCGCAACAAGTGGTAGACTTGCTTGGTAAACTTTATATTGGTTGCTTTTAACATGGGTTTTTTTGCTATAAAACTCTGATTTATTTCTATGAAAATATTATTATGCTAAAAACTCTGATTTATTAATGGACTTCAAAATAGCTATGTGAGTGTTTTCATAAATTCAAATAAAAATATAAACCCATAGGCTATGATCTTATCAATAAATTTAAATGCTTAATATTTCCAATAATTATTATCCATGACTTCATTTCTCACCATAGCGGGGGCGTGGGGTTGTAGACATTAGATAACCTTTATCTCTAGTCATGTCTTGTCCTTAACCGAAGAGGGTTCTAGTGGGGCCTTGCGAGGCATTGGGGGGAAAGAGTGCTAGGTTGAGTTGTGTCTAGTATTTGCATATGGGACTAACACCCAAACCTACGGCATGTATGCAGCTCCTCATGCCCATTCGTCACTTAGTATGGGGCTAGGGTGTAGACATATTATCTGGGTAGTTTAGTTACTTGGAAATCATTACATTTTGTTTATGCTACAAACTCTGATTTATGAAAATGTTGTAATACTCAAACTCTGATCTATTTAAATGAAAAGTATTCTAAAACTCCTTATCATTTCCTTCTCTACAAGCTCGATCATGCTTTTATCTTATTATCAATTTTTAAGTGGTGTCTCCTTACCCGCTTTTGCTAATAACAAAAGGGGGAGAACTAACATGATAAATATAATCTGCTATCAAAATATAATTCTTATTTAAGATGATAGCTTACATATTAGGGGAGCATTCACTTAGGGGGAGCATGTATTTAGGGGGAGTAATTCTAAATGCTAATATCGTAAATTATCCTAAGTCATCACTCTCACACACACACAAGTATGTTTCTTCATGCTTATATATTAATGCTCTGATTTATCATTAATGGATTTGTTATTATCAAACGGGGGAGTTTGTTGAAACATGGTCTTCCGCATTTCCTAGGTTTGAGAATAACAAATCCTATGTGTATTTGATCTTGTGTGTTTAAGTGTGCAGGATAACAAAGTCCACATTACTCAAGGATTACATAAGAAGGTTGCCCCCAACGTTGAGCCATCAAATCCAAAACACCTACTAGCACTGGCGGTAGTACTAGCGCAGGCGCTAGCTGTCATTCGACGAACTGTTAGCGGCGTTCGACAAAATGCTCATAAGGTTGTTCGACGAAAATTCGTTCGACAAACTCTTAGCGACGTTCGACGAAATCTCATTCGACGAAATATTGGCTTAAGCGAAATTGCCAGAAGAACTTATTGAATGAGATAGCGCCAGGCGATATCTGATAGCGCAGGCAATAGCGAGGAGCACAGTTGGCAAGGGATAATTGTTTCCTCAGATTGAAGATTCTGCCCCGCAGAATGTGTCCTAATATGGCATAGCGCCGGAGGTACCACTAGCCAGGCGCTAGTGCTGAGGCTATAAAAAGTACCCCTCTTCTCTCGTTTCAGATAGACATTAGAGAGACATCTGAGAGCGAGATTGAGTGCTTGAATTCCAGAGGCTATCTTGGCCGAAAGTTGATGTCCTACCAAAGTTCTGCAAACTTCTGAAGGAGAATCTCATCACGCCGGATCCAAACGAAGTCCGCTTCTACAACGCTTATTCTACAACGGATCTTCGTCTCCAACTTCAGAAGTTCATCAAGAGGGAGTTTTTATTCATTTCATATTCTTCTTCTTAACGGTTAGTGAAATCGCCTCGTATTGGCGACTAGGTCTAGGTAGGACTTAGGGGGAAAACTCGCCTCGTGTTGGCGACTAGATCTAGGCTAGGTCTAGGGGGTGCTCGAGGCCATATCCGGGGAAGGTTTGGCTAGAGCGGCTTGAGGTCGAATCCGGGGAGGATAGGCTAGGGCCACCGGTTCGTGGGGATGCGAGTCAGGATAGAAAACAAAAAGAGTTTACTATTCATCGCCACCGATTTCTAGCGTTATAGAAGTCAACTTTTGTATTACCATATTTGATATTAATAAAGCATGTCTCTACTTTTTTTAATTGTTTTACTTGACTTCTTATTGTCTTTGTCTTGCATTATTACAAAGCTTTTCAAAATATCACTTAAGTTTTTGAAAACCCTTATTCACCCCCCCCCCCCTCTAAGGGCCCCTACCAATCCAACAAACATGTTTCAAATAATATCATATATTATTGCTGTAGCAAACCTGGACATGTCATTGCTGACTATCCAGTTAAGAGGAAGGAGAAGGGTGATAAGAAACATCATCACCAATAGGAAAGGAAGGGTGAAAAATCCTTCCTAGCAAAGAAAGGGAAGAGATGGAGTGAATCTGAATCCTCAACTTCAGATTCTGATGATGAGGAGGAAGCCTACATTGGGTTGTTTGTAGTAGAAGAGGATGAAGATCTTCCTTCTGCCAAGATTGGAATCAGGGCCCCTCTATAACACTCAGACAGTGATATTGAGGAGGATGAAGAGGACACAAATCAGCTAGGCCTTATGGCCATCACTGATGAGGAAGCAAGTCAGAACAATTCAGACAATGAACAGGTACTGATTCATTCCATCTCTTCTTCTGATTATGAGACAAGCCCAAAATCTGAAGCACCTTCATCAATTGGTGGAAGTGATTCTGATTCTGAGGAAGATGTCAATCAATTGATTGACAAGTTTGGTGCTCTCTTGGAAGTTCTGAAAAAGAGAAAGAAGCTGGCCAAGAGGCAAGAATTGCTTCCCTTAAGTTGGCTGAGAAAAAGTGCACTGAGTCACCCACCCTGGTGGCTCAAATGTGTAGAGAAATAAGCCATTTAAAGGGGATAACAATTACTCAATTGAGCACCATCTCCATAAAGAGCAAGGTCATCAAGGACCTTGAGGTGAAGCTTCTCAAAGAAAAGAGCCTAGTGGCTCAATTCTCCAAGCCCAAATATGTGCTTCCCATTATTGACACCTTTTCTTCTCAAACCAATAAAAGAGGTCTAGGGTGCAATAAACTGGAAGTAAGAGAAGGGAGTGGAGAAAAGAGCAAGGATAAGGCTAAGCCTCATACCACCTTTCCAAAGGTGTCACTTCCCTCTAACAGGTATGACCATGACAGCATGTATGGTCACTGGAAGAATGGAAGCTCCTATAGGAAGGAAAACACTCCTTCCTATAGTGGAAGAAAGGGCATGAGCTTGAGTGCTATGAAGGCTCCCCATGAGAAAATTCAAATGGACCAACCTGGACCTTTTATATTTGGTACTTCAGCTCCATCATTCAAGAGTAAAGAAGCCAGTTCATCCAAGTTCATTCCAGCTAAGAACATGACTGCTGTTAAATCTATAGACAAGTCTTGCTACTCAGTGTCTAATGCTATCCAATCTTGCCTTGCTCTCAAGCCAAAGCAAGCTGATGCCATCAAGACAAAGGTTGCTGAGACTGTCCACATAATAACATTCAGCCATATCCTTGCTGAAAGAAACAAGAAAACTGTTGCTTTCTCCCCTCCTGAACACAAGCATGTTGATGCTCCTTCCACAAGACATGTTCAGAACAGGAGATTCAACATTCATGAATGTTGGTACTGTGGTAAGGTGGGACACGTTTCCATAGACTGTTGGAACAATTCCAATGTGCCTAGTGCAAAGAAGAGCCTTCATACAAAGGGTGCAACAGGTGTGAGATCAATTTATCATGCTAACAAGGACCTATGACCCAAGATTATTTGGGCTCCTAAGGGTAACTAAACTCCATTTTGCAGGCTAGTTCATGTACCAGTCTCAAACAAATATGGTATTTGGACAGTTGGTGCTTAAGGCACATGATAGGTACCAGAAGTCTTCTACAGGATTACAAAGCTGTGAAGAATGGACATAATGTCATATTTGGTGGATCTGAAAAGGGAATCACCAAAGGATATGGTATGATCTACAATGGCATAGTTTCAATCACAAGGGTAGCTTATGTTGAAGGGTTGCAACACAATCTAATAAGCATAAGTCAACTATGTGATTTAGGCTATGTCATTGAATTCCACAATGACAAGTGCTTGATCAAAAAGTCTAATGACTTAGAGACCATTCTCTCAGGCACTAGGAGTGACAATGTTTATTTTTTAGATTTCATATGCAATAATTCTTTATCATCAGTATGTTTTGTGGCTAATGAAAGTGAGTATCTTTGTGTTCAATGGCACAAGAGACTTGCCCACATTAACTACAAGACAATCTATAGATTATTCTCTAAAAACCTTGTTAGGAATACTCCACACTTGAAATGTATTAAAAGTGGGCCCTGTCATGCTTGCCTAATGGGTAAGCAAACAAGGGCCACCTTTAAAAGTATTGGCTCCAAAGACACTGAAATATGTTGTTGGAACAACCCTATTACTGATTTGGGCTCGGATCACTATCTGTTGACTAGGACTAAGTTGAACCCAATGTATAGTCTAAGCGTTATGGTTTTAGACTGCTAGAACTTAAGGAAAAGATAAGTTTCTGCGCTCGACGAACTAAATACTGTATTTGATGAACTCTATCCTGCGTTCGACGAACGACATGCTCCAGTTCGACGAACTTGCCAAGGTTCTGGGTACGACGAACTAATTCTCAGCTAGACGCACTCAGTTCTTCAGCCAGTCCAGCAGTTTATTCTTCAGTTCGATGAACTCCAATTTGAGATCGAAGAACTCAGCTCTGCGTTCAAAGAATAAGTAACAAGATGTTCAGATCGATGAAAGTTCTTCTCAAATCGACGAACTCAGTTCTTCCACGCAGATTCAGCAAAATATCTTTCAGTTCGACGAACTCAACATTCTGTTCGACAAAATCAGTTCTCAGATCGACGAAATTTCTCCTCAGTTCATTATTTCAGAAGGATCAATTTTATTCTATTCTCTGAACTCAGATCGACTATCAGCAACGGATATATTCCTATCAGATAAGTCAAGGATATTATCTTTCCTTTTATTATTCTCTTATTTCGAGAAAGTAGCCATTGACACATTTTGGAAAAGGACACTTTCATGGAAAAGGACACTTTCATGGAAAAGGAAAAGAATTAAAGGATACAGATCCAAGAATATCTCTTCAGAATATTATATTCCTTAATTAAAAAGATTTGATTTCAAATCTGTCAGAGATTTCTCTAAGGAAAAAGAAAAAGAAGAAGTATTATAGTATTACAGCAGTGCAAGAAGATAGGATATACAGAGAAGAAACATTCGGGAGAAATAAAGAAAGCAGAAAAGAAAAAGATTTACAGTGTTCATCTTCTACAACAACATCTCTCAGTTTCTGAGATCAACACAAATATTCTCTCAGTATTCTGCTGCAAGTTCAAATCTTTAAGAGCAACAATAATCTGAGGAACTCTTTGTCTCTCAGATTCATCAGCTATCAAATAAGATTTGTTTCATTCAAGTGGAAGCTCCATCCTCAACTGTCAACCTTTTCTATCAGACATGGGGAGCTTTACATCATCACAATCCACTAGTCTTCTCTCAGACTATTGACAGAGAAGAACTTCATAAACCTCTTTATCCCATCTTGTACATGGTTCTAACTCCCTTCAAAAGTTAACCCCTTGGTGGTAGGGCACCTGATCAAAAACCTGTTGTTGGTTTGAGCACCTGATCAAAAGCTCATTGGTGTTTGGACACCTGATCAAAACACCATTGGTGATAGGGCACCTGATCAAAATCCTAGTGGATTCCTAACAAGGGTCGTAGAAGAGTAGATGTACCTAGGTTTATTGGGGAACTACTTTAGATCTTTGTGTCTTCTGTGTCTGTGTTTATTTTCTGTACTGTGCTGTGCTGTGATTTCTTGTTTTGTTTTTTATAACTCACCCTGTTATACACAAATAAATATCACTATTTTAATTCCGCTATAAAAATAATTGAAAAACTTTTAATACTCTATTCACCCCCCCCCCCCTCTAGAGTAAATCTAAGATCTAACCTCCCTTTACTTTGATATCAGAGATTACTTTCAATTGATATCAGAGCTTTCAATTGGTATCAGAGGTTGGTTGATTCTTTACAGGCTAACACCTGAATCCAAAGATCAATTAGATCTTAAGTTTTTCTAGAGTTTTCTATTTTGCTAAAAATCCATGGCATAGAACAAAGAATACTCAAGCACAAGACCTCCTATGTGCAATCTAAATAAGTTTGCATTATGGAAGGCAAGGATCAGGTTATATATGAATTCTATTGATGAGGATATCTTTAATGTTATTTTGACAGGACCTCCTACTCCTACAGCAACAACAAGTGCTGAAACAACAACAATAAATAATGCCGTTCCACCTCCTGAGTGGACAGAAGCTCAAGAGAAGCAGAGAAGTGTTGATGCCAAAGTAATGAATATATTGGCACAGACAATGTCTGATGACATCTTTCAAAAGGTTGTGGAATGCACCTCAGCCAAGGAAATCTGGACCTCCCTCAACAACATGGTTGAAGGATCTGCAGATGAAAGAAAAGATAGAAGATCTCATCTAATCTCCCAGTTTGAGAATTTCAAGAAGGGAGAAATGAAATAGTTGCAGATATGTACAACAGACTCAGCCGCATAATCAATGAGCTGAAATCTCTAGACAAAGTGATCTCCATCACTGAAGTCAATGTTAAGATCTTAATGTGCTTCCCCATCACATGGGACTCTAGGATCTGGCCAATCAAGGAAGCCAGTAGCCTTAATGAGATCTCTACTGCGATCTTGTTAGGCAAGCTTAAATCCTATGAGCAGCTTATCAAGTCCAGAGAAGCTGAACAATCTACTTCCTCACCAGCATCCAAGAAGGAAAAGAGCATAGCTTTCCAAGCAACAGAAGAGGAAGATAAAGCTCCAGGAGAAGTGGAGTTTATGAGTCTTTTAGCCAAGAGATTCTACCAGATGGCTAGAAAGGATTTCAGAAAGAAGGACCTCAGATCAAGAGAAAAGCCAAGGTATGACAAAACTAATTCTAAAGAAATTATTTATTATGGCTGCAGGAAACCTGGACACATCCTACCTGACTGTCTAGAGAATCAAAAGAAGGAAAAGAGAAAAGAGAAAGAAGAGAAAAGGCACTCCAGCAAGTCATCCTCCCACAAAAACAAACATAAGAGAAGAGGCTTTGTAGCTGAATCTTGGATTGAGACTGAATCAGAATCTTCATCCAGCTCTTCTGAAGATGAAGAAGAATCAAATGAGAAGGATCAATGCTTGATGGCTATATATGACTCAAGTAGTGAGTTAGAATATGCCTCATCATCCAGCTCCAGTGATGATAAAGAAGAAAGAAACTTCTGCATGATGGCTATCAATGCCTTAGGAAACAACTCTGAAGAATCAGAATAAAAAATTGACAGTGATCAGGTAATTTCTAATTTTGATTTCAATTCAAATGAATTCAAAGATGAATTCATAACTCTTTGTTTAGATTTAATTAAATCTGAGAAAGAGATAATCTCTCTCAGAGGCAAGTTGGTTGAAATGAACCAACTAAGTGAAGATAATACAAATCTTAAGAAAGAATTGGCTGCTTCAAAAGAACACATTGTTTTCATTGAGAACTAACTATCTGACGCTAAGAAATTTGAAGAATCCCTAAATGGGAGAAGTATCAAACTGATGGACATCATAAGCACAGTGAATGCCAGACTCAGTGGCAAACTGGGCTTGGGTGCATCATCAAGTGAGCCACATATTTTTAAGAAAAACATTTTATCTACTCCAGTAAAATTCATTTCTGCCAAGGGCAAAGAGGTAGTAGTAGTAGATAAAAATATCTCAAGCAAGGCTGTTAAGAATAAAGGAATTCAACAGAATTCGTCGAACGGAGCTCGACGAAATCACATAATTTCGTCGAACGGAGCTCGACGAAAGCTGAACTCAGAGTACCAGTATATCAATCCATCGAACGACTCTCGATGAAATCACGACCATTCGTCGAACGACGATCGACGAATTCACTCAAATTCGTCGAACAGAAAATATACAGAAAATCTGAAGAATTCTTATTCTCAATATACTAAAAATCCTTTTACTGAGTGGATAATTCCTCCAAGGAGACCACAAGGTTATAAGGATTAGCCTGAGATGTCTTTCATTTCAGATTTTTGTGGAAAAACAAAAGGACCCAAGGTACTCTGGGTCAAGAACAACTAGAATGTTTTCTGTTTTGCAGGTACAGGGCTATCCAAAAATAAAAGAACAATGGTACTTGGATAGTGGGTGCTCAAAGCATATGACAGGAAACAAGTCCAACCTAAGCAATTACAAGGCAAGGCTTGGACCCAAAGTGATCTTTGGAGACTCCAACTGTGGACAAACCAAAGGTTATGGGCATATCAAAGTTGGAGCAGTCACCTTCAAAGAGGTAGCTTATGTCAAGGGTCTGAAGCACAACCTCATCAGCATAAGCCAGTTATGTGATGAAGGTTATCAGGTAACTTTTAACCATTCCTTATGTCTTATTACCAATAATAAAAACATTAATGTGTTATCTCGTATTAGACATGGAAATATTTATTTAGTCAATTTTGACTCTGCCAACTCAGATATTTGTTTATTTAATTCAATAAGTAAAACAAATGAATTATAACATAAAAGGCTTGGACACGTTAACCTTAGAACTATATCTAAGCTTTCTAAGGACAATCTTGTTAGAGGACTGCCTTTTGTTTCATACAAGAAGGAAGGACTCTACAAGGCTTGTCAATTAGGTAAGCAGACTAAGAGTAGTTTTAAATCTTTATGCAAGAGTGATTCACCTAGGATTTTGTATTTACTGCATTTGGATCTTTTTGGACCCACTGCAATAAAAAGTCTAGGAGGGAAGCATTACTCTCTAGTTATTGTAGATGACTTCCTAAGATTCACTTGGGTGATCTTTCTTAGGAACAAGTCTGACACCTTTAGTGTTCTGACAGACTTTCTCAGGTCCATCAAGATTGAGTACTCTACTCTAGTTGAATTGATTAGAAGTGATCATGGAACTGAGTTTGAATCTCTTCTGATGAGAGAATTCTGTGGAAAAGAAGGGATCAGGCAGTGTTTCTCTGCTCCTAGAACTCCTCAACAGAATGGGGTAGCTGAAAGGAAAAATAGAACACTTATTGAATCAGCAACTACATTGCTTGATGATGCTCACTTGCCACTCTCTTTTTGGGCAGAGGCAGTGAACACAACAAATTATGGGTTGAACAGAAGCCTGATACATAAGTTTAAGGGTAAAACACCTTATGAATTACTCAAGAATAAAATGCCTAAGGTTAACTATTTTAAGATATTTGGCTGTAAATGCTATGTGCATAAAAATGATAAGAAGTATCTAGGAAATTTGAAGCAAAATCTGCTGAAGGTATATTCCTTGGATATTCCCTTTCTAGTAAAGCATATAGAGTTTATAACAAATCTACTCTTAAGATAGAAGAGTCCATGGATGTATCTTTTGACGAATCTAATATGTTAAATGAGGAGAGGAATACCACCTCTACTAGAGATATTTTGCAGGTACAGGTTCACTATCTCAAAACAACTGAGACATGCTCTCAACTAAACAGCTGAGACAACTGAACAACTGAACCAACTAAACAACTGAACAGCTGAGACATGCTCTCAGTCTCAACTGAACAGCTGAGATAAGCTATTAATCTCAGCTGAACCGCTGAGACAAGGCCTTGGGCCGCTGAGA
The DNA here is from genome assembly GCA_033032865.1 of Dactylorhiza incarnata. Lineage (NCBI taxonomy): Eukaryota > Viridiplantae > Streptophyta > Magnoliopsida > Asparagales > Orchidaceae > Dactylorhiza > Dactylorhiza incarnata. The sequence continues at coordinate 1,416,540 of JAWHQI010000098.1, forward strand.
AGCTGTCTGGATCCGCTGAGACCAAACCGCTAAGATGATATCTATTAGATCCAAGGATCGACGAAGACAAGCTCGATCGTCGAACTGAGATCGACAAAAATTAAATTTTCGTCGAACGCAGTCTGACGAAGGCTAAGTCTTTTTGACTTCTGATCTCTTTCATTATAATAAAACTTTGATTTCATTTTATCTTTGTGCCTACAGAAATTGCTTCTCCTTCCAGTTCCTTTGCACTTGATCTTTTTTCTTCTATTGTAGGAATAATGGCAATATTTCTTCAAAAAATGGCATCCTTCCCTACCTCCTATACAAATGTCCCTTCTTCTAGGGCCTAACTCCAGGTCTTCTTAAAACTAGGCAGGGGGAGATGTTTTGAATAAGCTCCTTTTTGATTGGGGGAGATGCTTTCCTTTTTGATAAGAGGAGATGCTTTATGTAGAAGCTCAAGTTTCAGGTGGAGATACTGTATGAAGAAGCAAAAATCAGTTCTTGATGAAGAAGCTCCTTTATGATAGGTTTTAGTTATTTGAAGAAGCTCCAGCAGTTTCAGTTGGAATATTTAGATATGACATATGCAAATGCAGATTCAAAAATAAGTTTTGATAGAGCAGATTCAGTTCAAATCAACAAAAGGAAAAGCTGAAAAATGCAGATTCAGATTCAACAAGCAGTTCCAGTTATTGCTACAGCTCAGATCAAGAAAAGCAAAAGCTGAAGGCAAGGATTTCTTTCAGTTCTCTACAATGTCAGAATTCAGAAAGCATGAATTTTAAAGGCAAATCACATTCAAGCCTCCTTCAGAGAAAGACAAAAGTTTCTGATTATTTGTTTTTATTATTGCTATTTTCAATGTAAAATTTCAAAACTCAGAGTATCATATTTTATATCTGCTGAAATGTTTAAAATCTGTCAGATATATATGCTTTGTTGTTTATTTTATTATTTGATTTTTTGTCAAATAGTGCCCTAACCCAAATTGGGGGAGATTGTTGAACAACCCTATTACTAATTTGGGCTAGGATCACTATCTGTTGACTAGGACTAAGTTGACCCCAATGTATAATCTAAGGGTTAAGGTTTTAGGCTGCTAGAACTTAAGGAAAAGATAAGTTTCTGCGTTCGATGAACTCCAAACTATGTTCGACAAACTCCATCCTACGTTCGACGAACGATATGCTCCAGTTCGACGAACTTGCCAAGGTTCTGCGTTCGACGAACTCATTCTCAGCTTGACGCACTCAGTTCTCCAGCCAGTCCAGCAGTTTATTCTTCAGTTCGACGAACTCCAGTTTGAGATCGACGAACTCAGCTCTGCGTTCAAAGAATAAGTAACAAGATGTTCAGATCGATAAAAGTTCTTCTCTGATAGACAAACTCAGTTCTTCCAGGCAGATTCAACAAATTATCTTTCAGTTCAATGAACTCAACATTCTGTTCGACGAACTCAGTTCTCAGATCGATGAAATTTCTCCTCAGTTCATTATTTCAGAAGGATCGGTTTTATTCTATTCTCTGAACTCAGATCAACTATCAGCAATAGATATATTCCAATCAGATATGTCAAGGATATTATCTTTCCTTTTATTATTCTCTTATTTCAAGAACGTAGCCATTGACACATTTTGGAAAAGGACACTTTCTTGGAAAAGGAAAAGAATTAAAGGATACAGTTCCAAGAATATCTCTTCAGAATATTATATTCCTTAATTAAAAAGATTTGATTTCAAATCTGTCAGAGATTTCTCTAAGGAAAAAGAAAAAGAAGAAGTATTATAGTATTACAGCAGTACAAGAAGATAGGATATACAGAGAAGAAACAGTCGGGAGAAATAAAGAAAGCAGAAAAGAAAAAGATTTACAGTGTTCATCTTCTACAGCATCATCTCTCATTTTCTGAGATCAACACAAATATTCTCTCAGTATTCTGCTGCAAGTTCAAATCATCAAGAGCAACAATAATCTGAGGAACTCTTTGTCTCTCAGATTCATTAGCTATCAAAGAAGATTTGTTTCATTCAAGTGAAAGCTCCATCCTCAACTGTCAACCTTTTCAATCAGACATGGGGGAGCTTTACATCAACACAATCCACTAGTCTTCTCTCAGATTATTGACAGAGAAGAACTTCATAACCCTCTTTATCCCATCTTGTACAGGGTTCTAACTCCCTTTAAAAGTTAACCCCTTGGTGGCAGGGCACCTGATAAAAAACTTGTGGTTGGTTTGAGCACCTGATCAAAAGCTCATTGGTGTTTGGACACCCGATCAAAACTCCATTGGTGATAGGGCACCTGATCAAAAACGTAGTGGATTCCTACCAAGGGTGGTAGAAGAGTAGATGTACCCAGGTTTATTGGGGAACTACTATAGATCCTTGTGTCTTCTGTGTTTGTGTTTATTTTCTGTACTATGCTGTGCTGTGATTTCTTGTTTTGTTTTTTAAAACTAACTCTGTTATACACATATAAATATCACTATTTTAATTCCGCTATAAAAATAAGTGAAAAACTTTTAATACTCTATTCACCCCCCCTCTAGAGTAAATTTAATATCTAACATCCATTTCCTTTGATATCAGAGATTACTTTCAACTGATATCAGAGCTTTTAGATGTCTATATCTATTACACATGGACTTGTTTGGTGAGAGACATGAATTTATTAACTTGAGATATAAGATTACAAAACTTGATTTCTTATGACGCTAGAAATCATAGGCGATAAAGTAAAATCTCTTTTTTGTATTCTATACCGGCTCATATCCCCACGAACCGGTTGGCTTTAGCCAATCTCTCCCCAGATACGGCCTCAAGCCGCCCTAGCCTTCCTATCTCCAAAAAGGCATCGAGCACCCCTAGATATACTCCCTAGACCTAGTCGCCAACACGAGGCGAATTCCTCCCTAAGTCCTACCCAAACCTAGTCGCCAACACGAGGCAAATTCACTAACCGATTACAATATAAATATAAAGGACAAATATAAAAGACAAATATAAAAACTACCTATAAGGTAATCTAAAGGAGATGCTGAAGAATTGCTGAAGATCGTTGTAGTCCAAGCGTGCATTCTTCGCGTTGAGTTAGTGTGTTGATCCAAGCCTCCTTTGATTCCTCCTTTTGAAATTGAGTGGGAGATGTGTTCGTCTGGAAATACGTCCCTGATTGAGTTTCTGGAGTGCTGGGGTAGGGCTCTAATCAATCAGTAGTTGGAGAAGAAGAAATCATCCAATTTATAGAACTTGAGATAACGTCGACATTAAGTCTAACGCTGGGTGTTGACCCAGTATAGTAATGTTTTGATGGCTAGGATCTTTAAACAGGAAGGAGATTCTGCATATTAGGAAATGTTTCTTTTAGGCAATCCTAACACTGGCGTAAAGGCTAACGCTGGCGTTAGGTCAGATCATTCCTAAACTTCCCCCTACAATCACGGCTGCTTCATCCTTACCATAATCATCCCGGTGAGCTACGCGTTAACGCCTAACGTTAGGTTCTAACGCCTGGCGTTAGGCCAATTTCCATACTTCAGCTTTGAGTTGTTCTAGACCAATAATTCCACCTACTAGTGTTATGACTATGCAAGCCTGCATACTAAAAACACAATGGCAAACAAGATCAAATACAAGTAGGATTTGTTATTCTCAAATCAAAGGGATACGGAGGAACCATGTTCCAACAATCTCCCCCTTTTGATAATAACAAATCCAATAGAGATAAATCAGATTCATATATAAGTATGTGTTTTTAGAAGGATATATTACACTAAGAAATCATAGAGTTCTTAATAAGAGTTATAGTTCATTAAAATTGTGCTCCCCCTACTTATGTGCCCCCCCTAAGTATATGTACCCATAGACTAGATTAATGATCCCCCTTAATCTAGTGAATCCTACTCCTTTAATCATTATGATTTAATATTTTATTCTCCCCCTTTTGTTATTTGCAAAAGAGGGTGGAGTGAAACAAAACTAGAATAAATAAGACAAATGTTGGGACATAACTAAGAGAGGATTAAGAGTTTTGTGTAAACATAAAGTAAGTCATGATCAAGCTAAGGGGGAGAGTAGCACGACGGAAAAAATATATGATAAGCGTGAAAGAACAACATTCCATGATTTTACCAAAGGAATTCTACCACTTGCTTTTCAAATTAAATTTTGAGAAGAGTATTACTTGTTGAAAGAAATGCAATATTGTTTGACAAGCACAAGTGAAAGAAAAATCCTTAGAAATAAGCATGAGAACACATGGTAAAAACCACATAGTCAAATAGGAACGCGGAAAGATAAAACAAAGTTATTAAGATTTATATTTTTGTAATAGTTTGACCATTTCAACAATATATCTAGACTCTTCACATTTGAGCATTGGAACATTGAAAATTTTCATAACAAATAGGCAAGCATGAATCAACATATTCAAAAAGATAATAAATACAATGTAACCAATTTGTATTTCAAGTAAAGAAAACACTATAGAAATTATGCATTGCAATCTAGTGTTTTTACTAAAGTTTTTAGAGAATTATGTAATTTTGCATTAGGATCCAATTCTCATGAGTAGAAGCTTTATGAAAATCAATGATGTGTGCATAAGTTGTTTTGATAAAAGTATACAAGGGAAATAATCAAAACACATGACATATGTAATGGAATAGTAACAATAATATTAAGATAGTAATCTTATAATTATTTCAACACATCACATCTAGGATAAAATTTCAAAGCACAGAACATAAGTACAACTACCAAGGTGCTTCACCCACATAATGCTCATTAAGACTTATCAAGGAGCGAAGTAGTGCTTGGGGGATCTCATAAGCATATTTATAAGTTTTTTTTTTATTTTTTATTTTTAGTGATCCGGTGTACAAATAGAAGTGGTAAAAGGAAATATGTTTGCACAAGACACTTTACAATTCTTTCCAAGGTGCTCAACCTCACAAGGCTCATTAAGACTTATCAGGAGGGTGAGTAGTGCTTGGTGGAGTTATCTTTGGCATATTATTTATTAATATTTTTGTTTGGGCCAAAGGTCTCCGAATTCACTTGTTCGTGCAAACATTTATATTTTTGAAATAACACTTCTACGTGTGCATGAAATTTATTTTTGAAAGATCGTGTAGGTAATTTAGACATACAACTTAATATGTTAAAACTATTACACTACACAATAATGCAAGACTAAGATTATGAACACATGTAGATTACCAAAATAGTGAGTGAATGAATCATTGATTAGCATACAACATTAATTATACTTAGAGGCATGCTAGGAAATCATACAAAATTTTCTATAGACTATTTCATTGCACACAATCAGATTAAGGTCAAGGCATGACAAGATAAAACAATGTTTAGGAAATTTGAAATAAAAATTAGACATTGAAGATAATCTTTAAATGTATGCCTAAAATCAATTTTGACCATTTGAAGCAAAAATGACTAAGGCTTCATTTGGCGTGGCGGTGGAAAACGGCATTTGCGGAAAACGCCACTGCAAGGCGGGTAAACAAATGCCCAACGGCGGCATTTGCCGCATCTGCACCCACCGCGTCATGGAAAAAGCTCCAAAATGGAGCTTTTTGAGCCCCACCTCCTCACCTCCGTTCCCAACCCTCCCTCACCACCCGCCGGTTCTGCCCGCCACCACTGTGCCAAATAAAGCCTAAGATGTTTGCTCTTGTGAAGTCTTATAGTCAAACAATAATTTTGTAAAATTTTAAAGCAAAACAAATAACAAAAGCATATTTTTGAGCATTTTGAATTATTTAAATTTTTTTTGTATTTTGGAATAATATAACCCAATTAATAACAAAATAATTTCAAATCGGAGAAAATAAACATAGAAAAATCATTAAAAATACCAAAAGTAGTGTAGAGAAAATAGAAATTCAATTTGGCAAAAGGAGCTAACGCCTGGCGTTAAGAAATCCTTCTCACTCTTGTTCCTCAATGTTGGTGTTGGGAGTGCTCTCTGAATTCGGGGATGAAATGCTCTCTCAGAAGATTAGAACGAAGGCTTCAAGGAACAACCTTTGAGCAATGAAATCAGCTTTTTAAATAGGCATAGGAGCTAACGCCGGGCGTTAAGAAGTTAACGCCAGCGTTAGAGATCGTGTATGGTCATGGCTGAGATCATGCAACCGTCAAGATTGTGGCAGATCGTGGACTCAACACGAGCGTTAGCTCCAATGTTGGCATTGCCTCTTGGTTCTCAACGTTATTTCTTCTCCACAGTTCAACGATATTTCTTCTCCACGTCTCGACATCATCCCTTCTCAATGATTGGTAATGCGGGGTGTTAACTTCTAATACAGGGTGTTAACTTCTACCGCGGGGTGTTAGCTCTTTATTTAGAGAATCGTCATCAATTAGCATCTTGTTCATAGGGTTATTTACTTATAATACCTGCACACTATAAACACAAGCAAGATCAAATACATAGTGTGATTTGTTATTCTCAAATTAAGAGATGTGGAACACAAGCTCCAACAATCTCCCACTTTTGATAATAAGAAATCCACTAATAAGAAATAAAACATAATTAGAGGAGTGTTTATAGTATATGATAAGCGTGATAAACATGTATACTCCCCCTAGTGGATACTCCCAAAACATGAATGCATTTTCTATTTTACTCCCCCTAAATAATAGATATCTTCAATTTATATCTACAATTTATTTCTTCAATTTATTCCCCCCTCTTGTTATAATCAAAAGGAGGTGGGTTAGAGTAGTAACAATATGAAATGATATGCACTATGTAGATATAATAGAAACTATTTAAAAAATAGTGAACACAACGAAAGCAATATTGAACATCTTTAAGAATTTGTAAGTACAAAATATAATTCGCGTTTAAATCAATTAAGTAGATGTTTTTAATTTAGATACATAAGTTGCAAGTATATTTGATATTGGTAATAGGAAATTAGCAAGCAAGATTACTAATATTAAGAAAAGGTATGCTTTACAATGTAAATAAATTTGCATTTCAAGTATGCATAAACATTGTAAAGATCATGCTTTGCTATCAAGTGCATTTAATGAAGATTGTAGAGAATAGTGTAGATAATCTTTAGGTCCAATTCTCATGAGTGGAAGTGTTATAAATGAGAATGATGTGTTCAATAAAGGTGTTTTGTGAAAGTATACATGTGTATAAATCAAACCACATGATAGTTTGAAATTTTAAGAACATAAGTTGAAATAATCATTAACAGCTTTACTTCCACACATTTTAATGCACATAAAGATTTTTATTTTAAAGAGAAGCGACCAAAAATTTGTTTGCATAAGACACTTTATAATTTTTGGTGGAGTTTTCCTTGTCCTTTATTTTTTTATTTTTGTTTGACAAAGGACTCCAAATTCACTTGTTGCTAACATATAAATTTTTATTTGAAATGCCACATTTCTCTAATCACAAGTGCATGAAAAACAAAGAATTGCAAGAATGAATTCAATGTTGTGTAGGTAAACTATTTAGGAAATTCAAAAAATGATAAGTTCTTATACTACACAATAATGCTTAAATAAGATTTAGAACACATGTAGATTAACAAAAAAGGTGTAAGTGAGAAAATCATTATCAAAGATAAATTTTTACTCATACTTAGAGGCATGCAAAATCATTTCTACACATATAATCTATAACCAAATTCATTTGCACATTTTAAGATAATATTCAAGGCATGATAAAAACAAAACAATGTTTTTTAAGAAACTTGAAAGATAAAATAAAACATTATAAATAATTTTTAAGTAATAAATATAATCATCCTTGATTTAAGCATTTAAGCATATTTTGTTTTATCATTTTTAAAAAAAAATAAAATGAATAGAAAACTTTTAAAAACAGAGAAATAAAAATAAAATACTGCATTAAAATAATACCAGAAATTTTTCAAAAGAACAAATTTTGGAGAAAAGGGGCTAACGCCAGACTTTAGCTTCTTAACACCAAAACAGAACTACAAATAACGTTTTTTGGAAAAATGTTTTTCATAATTCATTTGTATTATAAAGATGCCTTCTTACGGTTGAAATTTCAGAGATTATAATGTTGATTTGAAGGCACTTTTAGCAAGTTTTTGGTTGTTTTTACAAAAAAAATGTTTTTACATTTTTATTGTTTTTTGGATTTAAAAAAAATATGCAAAAAAATATAAATAGAGACAAAAATATTTGATAGCATTTTATAGGGATTATTGAGATATTCCTAAGACACCCAATTCTAATCTAAGCATGTTAAAACGTTCATCGGGTAGAGGTTTGGTGAAAATATCGGCACGTTGTGAGTCAGTCCCTATAAAGTTAATTCTAACATGTTCCTTCTTGATATGATCCCTAATAAAATGATGTCGGACATCTATATGTTTAGATCTAGAATGATGTACGTTATTGTTTGTAAGATCAATAGCGCTCTTATTGTCACATTTTAATTCTATGTTATTTAGATAAACACCAAAGTCTTCTAAAGTTTGGGTCATCCATAAGGCTTGTGCACAAAAACTACCTAGTGCGATATATTCGGCCTCGGTGGAGAGGAAAACAAAATTTAGTTTCTTACTCGACCATGATATGAGTGAAGGGCCTAAAAAATGATACGTGCCAATAGTGATCTTACGATCTAATGAACATCCCGCATAGTCTGAATCAGAAAAACCGTGTAAAACAAAACCATCTTTGTGAGGATACCATAAGCCTAATTTAGATGTTTCGATTAGATATCTAAAAATATGTTTAGCCGCTTTTAAATGTGATTATTTTGTGTTAACTTGAAATCTAGCACAAAAACAAACAGAAAACATAATATCGGGTCTAGATGCGCTTAAATATAGCAATGAGCCTATCATTCATCTATATAATATTTGATCAATAGAAATACCGGCTTCATCTTTTCCTAACTTTAGTGATGCACTCATTGGCGTTTTAGCTTGTTTTAGGTTTTCAAATACAAATCTTTTAAGAATATCATGAACATATTTAGTTTGACAAATAAAAATACCATCTTGTTTTTGTGAGATTTTAAATCCTTGAAAATAAGTGAGTTCTCCTACAAAGCTCATTTCAAATTCATTTTTCATCAGTAAAACTACTTCATTACATAACTCTTCATTAGTGGCTCCAAAAATAATACCATCAACATAAATTTACAATATAATCAAATCATTATCTACATGCTTAATGAAGAGTGTATTATTCGCACTTCCCATTTTATAACCGTGCTTTATTAAAAGTAATGTCAATCTATCATACTAAGCACGTGGTGCTTGCTTCAATACATAAAGCGCTTTCTCTAACTTATACACATGGTTTGGAAAATTTTCACTCACAAAACTGGGGAGGTGTTTTACATAAACTTCTTCTTCTATAATCCTGTTCAAAAATGCACTTTTAACATCCATTTGAAATAATTTAAATCTTTTAAAACTCGCAAATGCAAGAAATATCCTAATTGATTCTAGGCGAGCAACGAGTGCAAAAGTTTCATCAAAATCTACCCCTTCGATTGGTGAATATCCTTGTGCAACTAGTCTAGCTTTACTCCTTGTAATCCTAGAGTCACCATCTAGTTTATTTGTAAAAATTCATTTGACACCTATAACCGGATGATTAGATGGCCTCTCTACTAAATTCCAAACTTTATTACATTCAAATTGATTTAATTTATCATTCATAGCTAAAAACCAAAATTCATTATTTAAAGTAGTAGAATTGTTTTTGGTTTTATTTCAGAGACAAAACAAAGGTTTGAAAAAGACATCTGTAAAGAAGAATGTGTACTTACCCCTTTTGAAACTTCTCCAATCACAAGCTCCCTTGGATGATCTGAAAGTGCACAGTGTGCCTCAGAGTATTCTATAGATGGTGGGTGAATAGAGTATTAAATATTTTATACCCTAAATGTATGCACACAATAAAAATACTAAGTGGTATGCAATCAACACAACCAAAACAGAATAAAGTAAATGCAGGAAATGTAAATACAAAAAACAATAAAGAGGGACAACACAGAAAATTCAATCCAAAAGACACAGGACTTTTATAGTGGTTTCCCAAAATGTGGGTAGTCCACTCTTCTACCTGCCTAGTAGGATTGCACTAACTGTGCCTGAGACTTTTGATAAGGAGACTCTCAGAACCACTGAGTCTTTTGATAAGGAGACTCTTAGAGCCATTGAGACTTTTGATAATGAGACTCTTAGAACCACTGAATCCTTTGATAGAGGGATTAATAAAACTCTTTTAGGGTTGGTGAATAAAGAAGAAGAAAGTGAGAAAGAGGAGAATAGAATTCTGCTTTCAGAATTCTTCAGAAGCTATTTCTTTTAAAATGCTGCTTTTATTTATCACGGGATCTGAATATAATGAACACTTGCTTATTATTGTGATGATTGCTAGGGTTATTGGCTTGATCCTTATTCTCTGAACACTTCTTGTATACTTGTTGATGTGTGATGAAGAAGAAGAAACAACAATGATTTTTTCATGTGTAGAGAGATATGTTCTTTTCTGTCTTAGGGTTGAAGGAGGAAGAAGAGAAATCCCTATTCGGCAGATAGAAAAATATGTGATCAATCCTTGTATTTTTCTTCACCTCTCAGCATACTTATTCTCCATGATTGGAATTTGAATTTCTTTCTTCTTTTGGGCTATCCTGAAAAGGAATTCCTATTGGACAGTTGATTTCCCTAAATTCTTTTGTTCCCGACCCGTCCATCAGATATGAATATATTCCAAGATTGTTTTTGCTATCGCCTGGAATACTCCATTCCATTCTTGGCATTAAACGAGCCGTTGAAGAACTGTCTTCAGCATTGTGGACCTTCTGAAAAGGAATTAAAAGGACTGCTGAAAAAGCATTGTCGACGATCAGCATTGTGGACCTTCAGCATTGTCGGTGATCTTCATTATGGACTGTCGAGATGAAGACTTGGACTTGTCTTGGGAATCTTGCCCACATGATTCCTGATTTGAAAAAGTCATCAAGTCAAGAAAACTTCACTTTGTATTTGATGGATTCTCTAGCTTATAAATCTCAGGAAGTTAGTAGAACAAGATTTGTCGAACGCAGAAGGATGTTCGTCGAATGAAGAATGGAGTTCGTCGAACTCAAAAGGAAGATCGACGACCACTGAGAATTGGTGTGTTCGTCGAACGCAGAAGGAAGATCGACAACCGCTGAGAATTGGCGTGTTCGTCAAACGTAGAAGGAAGATAAACGACCGCTGAGACTTGGCGTGTTCATCGAACGCAAAAGGAAGATCGTCGACCGCTGAGACTCGGCAAGATCGTCTAATGCAGAGAAAACACAGTATCGTCAACTTCACCAAAGTGGCCTTGTCATTGGGAAGATCATAAATCATCGTGAAGAAGCCTTGTCGCTGAAAAGGCTAAGTATGACTGATGGCGTTGATCATCGTCGTAAAGAAGGGATGTCGTCGAGAAGACTGAAGAAGGGCAGCTGAAGAAAAGCAACTGCTAAAATATGATCTGTCGGCATGCTATCACTCATGTAATCAAGAGAACAAGGTGATTACAATGACACAGTCAGTGACAGCATATCGTCGTATATGCAGAAGCGGCAGAATGCCTCGTATCGTCGAGATATCTGAAAGTGCACAGTTAACCTCACTAGAATTCTCTAGAGGGGGTGAATAGAGATTAAAAATACTTTGTGTAATTATATATATATATATATATATATATATGTGTGTAATAATCATAGATTTAAGCTTCCCACACACCAACAAGAATTAAGTAAGTAAATAAGAAAAATAAGAAGAAAATCACAACACAACACAAGGAAATATAGTGGTTCCCCAAACTTTGGGTAGTCCACTCTTCTACCCCCTTGGTAGGAATTCACTAACTTGCACTGAGTCTTTTGATAAGGAGACTCTTAGAACCAGACTGAGTCTTTTGATAAGGAGACTCTTAGAACCACTACAACTGAATTTTTTGAAGAGAGATTCTCAAAACTCTTTTACACAGTTTGAAAATGAAATAAGAATTTGAAGAAGAAGTAGAACAAGTAGAAGAACAGAGATCAATATATGTAAAAATGAATCTTCTTCCTAGCAGGAAGATTAGAAGCACAAGTATAGTGAATATGATCTCTCTTCTATAGTGAGAAGGAGATTGTAAGCTTTTCTCTCTTTTGTGAGAGCTTTCAGAATTTGCAGCAGAATGGCTTGAGAAGATGAAGGCTTTTTCTTTTGCTGCAACACACTATCTCTTTTCTCAATTTTCTCACTCTTCACTTGGGAGCTCTTCCTCTTTTTCAAATGTATATGGTGGATCACTTCTTTTTCTTCTCTGCCGACCTCCTTCTTATTTATAGCTCTGTTTAAAATATATTGCTAAAAGGGAATAATCAATTAGCAGACACAGAAATAGAAAGAGATAGGAGTTTCCATAATCAATATTTTTGTAGAAGGAAAAGAATTCATTCTGATTTCAAATAATATCCATAATAATCTTAATCAAATAAGCCAAGAATCAAATAGAAGGAAAGGCTAATTCAGAACGGCTATAAAGGAATAATATCATTCCATAAAAATCAGATCTACAGAAAGAAGGAAAGAGATCTGGCGTGTTTTTGAATTACTTATAGATATCGAAGTGCGTCGATTACTATTCGACGTAAACGTCGATTTCATCCTAGCTGGACGTCGAGAGAAGAATAAGGAAGGTGCGTCAACAATGATGCATCGACTTTATCAAATGCGTCGAATAGAAGTCAGAGGTACGTCGACTATGATTACGTCAAATTCTTCTAAGAGTTACTTTGACTCATTCAGAGGGAAACGTCGACTATATTTCAACGTTGCGTCGAATACTATTCGACGCATATTTACTTAGACTAATTTTTCATCCTTAGAAATTATATTCTTCTCAATTCTAGGGGTTAAGATAAATCATTTCCCCAACAATCTCCCCCTATTTGTCTTAACCCTATATAGAGAGAAATTGTATCAGCTTTTAATCAACAAATCAAAGCATTTATATAGAGAAGAAATATGCTAAGTAATCAGAAGAAGATAGAATAAGAAATTATATGAACAAATTTCATGTTCAGTTGATTAATCAGCATTTAAGCATAGACAATTGTTCAAATATAGTATATCATCATTGTTCAGGGGTAGGAGGAGTTTTCCTTTTCCTAGTAAATACTTTTGTGGGTTGCTCCTTCTCAGTAGCAGGTGATTTCCTCAGCTCCCCCTGAGTCTCAGCAATTTGCTCCCCCTGAGTCAAAGTAGTTTGCTCCCCCTGGGATGGAGCTTCCTTTGAGCCTTTTCCTTCTTCTTCAATTTCTCTTTCATCTCTAGCTCCAGTTTTATCTGCATCTGTCTCCTGAGCTCCTACTTCAACCATCACAGTATCAGCTTCTTTTTCTTTCTTTCCTTCAGCCTCAGTTTCCTTTTCAACTTCATTTTCTGTCCTACATGCCTCCCCTTGTAATAGAATCACTTGTTGAGTAGCTTCTCTTGCTATATTGAGTACCTCTGTTAGGTGCTCTTCACTGTGTAGCTCAGGTACAACTTCATTCCCAATGGTCTTGAGCAGTGCAAGACTATCATTTTTTGAAGTAGGAAGAGACTTGTGAGAGAGAGATTTATGACTGGGGAGCTGCTCTTCATCTAACCTCTCCCCCTTCTTGATCTTCTTAGCTAAGGAGGTTAAGAAAGATCTGGTGACCTTAGAGGAAGTGATAGAGGTCTTCAGGCTTTTCACAGAGGCACTGACCCCATCTATTTGGGTCTGCATGTGTAATATGGAGGAATGAATCTTAGAGCAGTGCCCATCCAGCATTGCTTGGAATCTTTGGGCTGTGGATTGGATACACTGGGTGATGAGGTTGTCAGTTGATGGAGATGGTGCAAAATGTGTTGGAGGAGGAGGAGTCAATGGAGGAGGAGTTGTTGTATGTGATGAAGGTGAAGAGGGGACTGTATCATTTTGATGAGGTGTATTCGATGGAGAGGGTGGAGGAATAAAGGAGGGTTGAGCAGGAGATCGAGTTGGTATTTGTGAAGGTGTGGATGATGGAGGTACAGAAGAGATGTCTGTATTAGGATGAGGATGAGGAGGAGGAGATGGATGAGCAGGAGAGTTGGGAGGAGAAGGAATCCTTTCAGGAATGGCACCAGGCTTGGGAATTTGCCTGGTCCATTTTGAGAAGAGAGCTATGGATATCTTCTTACCAGGTGGTATGGGGATTCCTTTTGACCTACATAGGTCAGGGAAGGAGTGGAAGAGAACTTGGCTCATAATTCTCATGTAGGCATTCTCTTTGTGAGAGTATTTATAGCCTATCATTTTGAGCAGGCAGCTTGCCCAGTCTACCTTCTTCTTCAGCACAAGGGCCCCCATGATGTTTAGTTGCTGCTTGGGCACTGCATCATGGGCAGAGATCTTACATAGTAATATTTTCCCTACTATGTCTGCCAACAGTCTATACTCCTCAGAGAAGTCTATTTTCTTCAGGTGGATTGGTCTATCTTTGGAGAACTTCATGGTGATTAACAAATTCTTTATTTCATCAGGGGTAAGTTCCATAGGTTCATCACCTGATAGGGGAATTATTTTAGTTATTCTTTAGAAAATGATTTGCTTTCCCTATTTGAACAAAGATAATATTTGATTATATCTGATGGTAGATCAAAGGTGGTCCTAATGTGTTCTGCAGAAATTGAGACAGGTGTCTCATGAATTGTTCCTGTGAATTCTCCTTGTTCAGATATATGAACATGAGTCATCAACTCTGTGAGTTCTGTCTCCAGGAGCTTGCATCTTATGGAGATGAGCTTATCCAGACCAGCTTCAGTGAAGAGAGCTATGATGCTCTTATAATTTTTTGCGGCGGCTTGGAAGGATTCGAGGTCAATGTCGAACCCAGAGTTTATCTTTGGAGCCATTGTAGGTCAGTGAGAAAGAGGGAGAAATGGCTGGACTGGGAGGTAAGAGGGATGAAAGATGCAGAGTGCGAGAGGATTTCTAACTGAAGAGTCTATTTAAGTCAGGTGAAACGTCGAAATGAGACACAATTCGAGGCATATTCGGTACTACAGTGGATGTGACCGAAAATATTTTAGTATTGCCGCTCTTTTTCATGAAGTCGACGTTACGTAGAGTGGAATTCGGCGTAAGCGTCGATACAGTCTGAGGTAAGATGTTAGGGTTTCATATCGACGTATACGTCAATTGGAGTCGACGCATGCGTCGATTTAAGTTATTATTGATAGTTATCGACGGTGCGTTGATTATAAAATCGACGTGACTTTTATTTTTCTGAAAAATTCTGGATTTTCCCTTCAGAGATTATTTCTTCCTGCTCCTAATGTTTTCTAAGACAGTCTTGGACTAATTTTTATAATTAGATTGATTGTACCAACATTGTTTGGCAATGTGGCCAGTTTTATTGCGTATATAACATCTGACTATCTTTAGATTATGGGACTTTGAGTTTAGAGAGGGATAGTGGTGTTGATTAGGATAAACATTTTGGTTAGGATAAAAATTTTGGTGAGGATAAAAGTTTTGATTAGGATAGAAATTATGATCAGGATGAATGGGTCCTGAATGGGGGTTAAGATGGAAGGTTTTTGGAGGATGGAAGTGTTCTGTCTTTATTTTGCTCTGAGTTTGTATGCGTCGATATCTATTCGACGAATGTTGATAGTTGCGTCGATTTATACTCGGTGCTTTCTCCAGATTGCGTTGATCTGGAATCGATGCATGGAAGAAGTTGCGTCGATTTGAAGTCGACGTACTTTTATTCAAGCGTCGAATTGAGGTTGAAGCATCTGAGAGATTGCGTCGAGTAGAATTCGACGCACTATCATTCATGCGTCGATATGAAGTCGACGCAATTGTTTTTTCACAAATTTTATTTTCGCTTTTTCTGATTTTGTTTCTTTATGAGTTGTTTCTCTTGGCCTAGTTGCCTTCTCAGAAGAAGTTTGAGACTCATCAGCTGAATAGTATGATGTTTCATCAAATTGGTTTATTTCCTTGAAGTCTTCTACCTTATTTTGTGAGTCTTCTTCTTGGTTTGTTGATTTGATGGGTTTAGTAAATTTAACAGGGCTCATCCAAGAAGGTTTGTTGGATGGAATTAGACTAGCTGAGGGATCAGCTCCTAGCCCAAGATTTTTATGTCTTCCTGTTTGTTTTTCTGTGATTTCTTTAAGTGTTTGGCTTCTCATTCTTATTGATTCTTCAAAAGCTTTTGCTTGGGATACCTTATTCTTAAGGAGCTGGTTTTCTATTTTAGCCCTCTCTATTTCTTTTTCTCTTATGTTAACCCTTAGCTCATGATTTTCAGAACAAGTATCCTCTATATTTCTCTGGTTTTTAATGACATTAATTTGTTCTTTTAAATTCTTAATTTCTTGTTTAGCTCTTAGTTGATCTAAGCATAATCCTTTAAAATCATTTTTGAAATCATCACACAGAAAATCTATATCATCAAAGATACTTACCTCATCCTTATCCTCAGATTCCTCTATGAGAATAAGGCTATTTTCTTTATCATCTTCATAAGAGATGCTTCCTTCTGATTCTGTCTCACTCCATGATTTAGCAACACCATCTTTCTTTGAGCCTTCAAGAGCCATTAAGCATAGGTCTTCTTGCTTAGACTCTTCATTATCACTTTTAGAAGTGGAGCTGTCCTCAGAGTCTGTTTCACTCCAGGCTTTTGCAATAAAGCCTCTTTCTTTCTTCTTTCCCTTTTTCTTGAGATCTTTCTTTTTCAGATCTTTCTTTGTCTCAGCATTTTCTGGACATTCTGGGGCAATATGTCCAGGTTTCCTGCAGGAGTAACAAATGATTTCTTTAGTAGGAGTTTTATCATACCTTGGTTTTGATTCTCTCCTTCTAGACCCATCTCTCCTGACCCATTTCTTGAATCTTCTGGCCAGGAGGATGAATAACTCTTCTTCAGTGACAGGGGTCTCTTCCTCTATTGCTTTCAAGGCAATGTTTCTATCTTTTGAGGAGGCTGGAGTGCTTCCTCTTCTTTCCTTCTCTTCTCTGGTTTTCAGCAGTTGCTCATAGGATTTGAGTTTTCCTAAGAGGGCATCTGTTGAGATTTCCTTTTGTCCTCTTGTATCTCTTATTGCCCATATTCTTGAGTCCCATGAACTTGGGAGACTCATTAACAGTTTGTCATTGATCTCTGTGAGAGAGATCTCTCTATCCAGGCTCCTTAATTGATTGATGATCAGACTGAATCTGTCATACATCTCAAATATGCTTTCTTCATGCTTCTTTTGAAAGTTCTCATATTGAGAGATCAATAGAGCCTTTCTATCTTTCCTTTCATCAGCACTTCCTTCTACCATCTTTGTAAGAGCCTCCCAGATTTCTTTGGTTGATTCACAGTCAACCACCTTTTGAAAGATTTCATCTGAGAGGGTTGAGATAAGAATGTTCACAGCTTTTGCATCACATGTTCCTGCCTTTTTCTCTTCAACTGTCCACTCAGCTTTTGGGACAAGTGTTTGAGTCACTTCACCACTTGAGTCTCTTCTATAAGGCTTGGGAGGACCTGTCAAGATAACATTAAATAATTCTTCATCAATAGAATTCATATAAATCCTAATTCTTGTTTTCCAAATTGCAAACATTTCAAGATTGCACATTGGTGGTCTGGTGGAAGCATAATCTTTGATTTGTGCCATGTGAAAGATAATTTTTAGAAATATATATATAAGAGGTTGGATCTTTTTGATCAAGGAGTTAACCTTTTTAGATCAACCTCGCTTTGATACCAATTGAAAGTGCACAGTTAACCTCACTAGAATTCTCTAAGGGGGGGGGGGGGGGGTGAATAGAGATTAAAAATACTTTGTGCAATTATATATATATATATATATGTGTGTGTGTGTGTGTAATAATCACAGATTTAAGCTTCCCACACACCAACAAGAATTAAGCAAGTAAAGAAGAAAAATAAGAAGAAAATCACAGCACAACATAAGGAAATATAGTGGTTCCCCAAACTTTGGGTAGTCCACTCTTCTACCCCCTCGGTAGGAATTCACTAACTTGCACCGAGTCTTTTGATAAGGGGTGATATTTAATTTTTGCGGTTTTAAAATTTAGTGAAGGTTTGAGATTTTCTCCAAAACTATATCCGATAAAGGCAAGTGTACCTTATCGTCTATAGTATAGGATATTAAGAAATACCAAGGTCGTATTCCACGGGGCGCGTTGAATACTTCTACTTTGAGGAAAGTCGCTATTATCTTATCTAATGATATTTTGGGGTTTTGGTTACTTAGCTAGAAAAAGAGAAATTGCAAGCTAAATTAAGGGTTTAGATGATGATAAAAGAGGCTAGTACTCAATCAAAAGTCACCTTGGAGTGAGAAAAGACAAGTGAAAAGAGATTAAATCTAATTCCGTTTAAATTGAACTACTTGACCGTGGAGGTTCCCGAAGCTCGAACATGCCTCTCTCAAGGTTAATGCCCAACTAAGTTTAGGAAAAATCAATCTGACTCTCGTCCTATAATCAATTACCTAAAACTTGCTTTACGAAGTGAACCCCGCTATTGGATTTGACTCCAATCCGGGAGATTTACGTCATCCTCTCTCGAGGAGTGCGTGCAACTCTCTTTACCCTTGAGTGATCGATTCATACTTTGAGCCTCTCGGCTAACTAAGTATGAAAACATAAGCGAAAACCATATATCGAAAATATGGCCTCACTAATTAAAAATCAAGGGTAATTCAAGTGTTTATAAAAAACGGAAAAAGAAAACTTTAGAAAATCATAACTTGTCTAACTCATCCTCGGATCATTTTGATCGAGTACTAATGAGGATTAGTTAATCATGGTGGAGGGGAAAGAGGAAGAAAAATAAAAATGCATAATAAGAAAATTTAACTAAGTAAGGAGGAGACAAAATAAAGAGAACAACTAATTTTTATTTAAATGAAAACTATTACAAGTCTCAAGAGAAGAGATTGCAAGCTAGGAAAAACAAGTTACAAGCTTAAACTAAACTATTGCATTGAAAGGAAGCTAGTACATTGCATGAGAAAAGGAAGAGAGCATGAAAGTAAAGTCACATGAACATGAACAAGAAAGTGAAAAAAATACTCAAGATTGGCTCCAACAGCACCTCCCCCACTCCAAAATTCTGAACCCTGGACTCAAGAAGAACCTCTAAATTTATAGGAAAAAATTTCAGATTACACGCCCTTGGTCACGGGCGTGACCAAGGGCGTGACTGCACTATTCACATCAGATCCGACAGCGGCGTGGGCTTTCTGGACGGCGCAGCGAGAAATGACATGTCACGGGCGTGACATGTCGGGTCACGGGCGTGACTTTGGACGGCTGTATTAAATGCGGCGTGGGCTGGAATTTGGCGCGGCGGTGAAGCAGAGATCACGCGGGCAAGTCACGGCCGTGACATGTGGGTCACGGGCGTGACTCAAGTTGACTTCTCGACTGCAGCTCCATGTCTCGACGGCGGCTCTATGTGGAAGATTCTAAGATTACATGCCCCCAGTCACGGGCGTGACTTTGGGTCACGGGAGTGACCTGGGGCGTGACTTGGTGTGGACTGGTTCAAACAGCGTGGCATCGATTCTGGACTGATCTTCAGGTTACACGCCCGTGGTCACGGGCGTGACCGAGGGCGTGACCGAGGGCGTGACATGCCATTTTTCCCGATTTGTCCCAAAATTCTGCAAAAATTGAAATTAAGCTAAGTTAGAATCAAAATTACAAAAAGAACTACTTATAACCTAAAATTGACATAAAAAGGAAAATTCATATTAAATATTTACAAAATTTTCTATTAAAAAGTTATAAAAATACTACTTATCAAATACCCCCATACTTGAGGTTTTGCTATTCGAGAGCAAAAGTGCGAGACATAATTTATAAGACATCCTTAAAAATTTTTTAATTTAAAACTAATATTTCATTTAACCAAAAGTTAAGTTAAGAGTAAATTCAAGGGGGAGTTAAGTCCTAAATTATGATGATGATTTGAAAAGAGGGAAAAATGTTTAGGCAAGAACTTCTCAAGAAAATTAAGTAGTTTGACAAATTTGTAGAAATTATAAAACTAAATTAAATTAAAATTATAAGAACTCTACCTTAAAAGAAACTTAAGGAAAAGTAAATTACTAAATATTGCTCTCGCCATAATTTTCAACTAAAACTAGAACAATGATAATTGGCTAAGGGGGATTTCATAAAATTTGGCATAAGAAGAGACATTTTTGAATGGAGGAAATGAAATTTATCATGAAATTTCCTTTTTTTTTTCTTTCTCTTTTTTTTCTCTTCTAATAAAAGCCCAAAATGTATATGGTTTAGGAGTAATGAATTTTATCCTCTTACTCCATGCCATATAATCTTTTCAAATATTTTGGGTGCATATGTTTTAGGGAATAATGAATTTTATCCTCTTATTCCCATGACATATGATCTTTTAATACATTTTTTTATGCCATCAAACGGGGTAGGGTAGGGGAAAATAAATCTAGCTAGCTTTAAATCATATTGAGAGCAAATTCTAGTAAAATTAAAATTCCTAAGATCTAAGATGTTAGAAGAAAATATAATTGAAATCTAAAGAGGTTTAGGAAATTTACTAGAAAATGAAGCCATTTAAAAATAAAAAGAGAAGTCATGCTAACAAAATTCTCTAATCAATTTAAAATCAAAAGATGATTCTTAAATCAAGATTACCTCAAATTTAAAATTAACAAACTATGATAAGCAAAATTTTAGCCAATTAAAAACTTAAACATGCTTATAAATATTCTCAACTAGATTTCTAAGAAATCACAAAAACAACAAATAAGAGAGATATAAGATAAAAGTTTTTTTTTTTGTGTTTTAAGTTTTTTCATATATATATATATTTTTTTTTTTTGAATTTTTATATTATCTTTTTTTTTTGAATTTTTGTCATTAAAAACTATTTACAAAGAAAAGAAACTAGCTTTAAAATTTAACAATTTTTGTTAAGTCTTGGACTTCACAAGGGCTACCCGGTGAAGGGTTCGCAAGGTACTAGGAGGTGTGATGGGATAAAATCCCAAACGTCCCTTTTCAAGATTTAAATTTTTCTGTTTTCTAAATTTTTTTGAGTTTCTGGATTTTACAAGTGCTTAAATAAAGGAAATCATAGAAATAAAATTAAAATTTTCTTTTTGTTTTTTTTTTCTTTTCATTTTTTTTTTTTGAAAATTTTCTTTTTAAAACTATTTACAAAGGGCTATTTACACCCCCATACTTAAAGTTAAACATTGTCCCCAATGTTTAAAAATAAGTATGAAGTAAGAAAAGGTAAAAAGAAATGCAAGGAAAAAAGAAAGAAGGAAAAAGAAATGCAAGGAAAAAAGAAAGAAGGAAAAAGAGCTTCCCTGATAAAATTTTTTTTTTTTGAAGCTTTTGTGGGGAAGCCGCGATTACCTACAAAAGATGTTAAAAAAGGAACAAAAACAAGAGAAAATAATAAAAAGATAACCTTGGGGTGCCTCCCAAAAGCGCTTTGTTTAAGGTCGCGTAGCTTGACCCACTTGCCGATCATGTTATATTATGAAGAAATATCGCATCACTCTTGTCATTAGGTAAGTCTTCTGGAAGATACAATTTAAGGCGGTGCCCGTTAACTTTGAAGGAACCTTTTTCCGGGTGGGAAATTAGAATTGTCCCATAGGACCAAACCTCTTTAACAATAAAAGGTCCGGACCATCGAGATTTCAGCTTTCCCGGAAAAAGGCGAAGACGAGAATTATAAAGGAGGACGAGGTCGCCCGGCAAAAAAGTTTTTCGAAATTTTATATGTTTGTCGTGATAAAACTTTGTTCGCTCCTAATATAATTTGTTACTCTCATACGCATTCGCTCTCCACTCATCTAATTCGTTCATTTGAAATTTTCTTTGTTCGCCCGCTAAAGTAGAATCAAGATTTAAAAATTTAAGCGCCCAAAATGCGCGGTGTTCTAATTCGACCGGAAGGTGGAAAGCCTTGCCATAGACCATTCGATATGGTGTACAACCGATAGCGGTCTTGTACGCCGTTCGATAGGCCCATAGCGCGCATCGAGCTTTATTGCCCAATCCTTCCGATTAATAGAAACTGTTTTTTCTAAAATCCGTTTTAATTCTCGATTAACAACTTCGACTTGGCCGCTCGTTTGTGGGTGGTAGGCAGTGGATAATTTGTGTGTGACACCATATTTTGCTAAGATTTTTGTGAATTGAGTATTGCAAAAATGGGTGTCGCGATCACTCACAATAGCGCGCAGAGTGCCAAATCGAGAGAATAATTTTTTTAAAAAATTAACGACGACTCGCGCATCGCTGGTGGGGAGAGCTTGCGCTTCCGCCCACCTCGACACGTAGTCGACCGCTACTAGAATATACTTATTTGAAAACGAAGGAGGGAGAGGACCAACGAAATCAATGCCCCAAAGATCGAAAATTTCGCATTCTATGAAAATATTTTGGGGCATCTCATCCCGGCGAGAGATGTTCCCCGACCGCTGGCAGCTGTCGCAAGTACTCACAAGGGTGTGAGCATCTTTGAAGAGCGAGGGCCAATAAATGCCCACCTCCAGCGCCTTCCTCGCAGTTCGATTTGAATGATAATGACCACCGGATGGTCCCTCGTGACAATGTCGTAAAATTTTAAGACCCTCCTCACTCGAGACGCATCGTCTCACCACTTGGTCTGTGCATACACGGAATAAGAAGGGGTCCTCCCAAAAGTAATTCTTTAAATCAGAAAAGAATTTCTTCTTTTGCTGACTCGAGAATTCTTTCGGCAGGACCCGGGCTACTAAATAGTTAGCCAGATCTGCAAACCAGGGGGTAGACGATGAATTAATATTTTCGAGAGTGAGGAGGCGCTCTTCAGGAAATTTATCATCGATGTCAGATTCTATCAATACTTCCGAGGCGGGGTTTTCTAGACGAGAAAGATGATCGGCCGCCAAGTTTTCGGCTCCTCTTTTGTCCCGGATCTCTAAGTCAAACTCCTGCAAGAGGAGGATCCATCGCAAAAGACGAGGCTTGGCGTCCGATTTGCTAAAAAGATACCTAAGTGCGGAGTGATCCGTGAAGACGATAACTTTCGAGAGGGTGATGTATGACCTAAACTTATCGAAGACAAAAACGATCGCTAGAAGCTCTTTTTCGGTAGTGGTGTAATTCGCTTGTGCCGACGTGAGTGTTTTGCTCGCATAATAAATAGGGTGGAAATACTTACTCACCCGTTGGCCTAAAACGGCACCAACCGCAATGTCACTCGCGTCGCACATGATTTCAAAAGGGAGCGACCAATCCGGCGCGACTAGAATCGGGGAGTTTATAAGTTTTTCTTTAATAAGTTTAAAGGCCAAATGGCATTCATCGCTAAAAATAAATGAGGATTCCTTTTCAAGAAGATGGGTTAACGGCTTTGTGATTTTGGAAAAATTTTGTATAAAGTGCGGATAGAACCCTGCGTTCCCTAGGAAACTACGAATAGCTTTTACGTTTGTTGGAGGGGGGAGCTTTTCAATCACTTCAATCTTGGCCCTATCGACCTCGATCCCCATGCCCGAAATTTTATGACCAAGGACTAATCCTTCCTTGACCATAAAATGACATTTCTCCCAATTAAGTGCTAAATTCGTTTCCTCGCATCGCTGCAACACACGCTCAAGATTTTTTAAACAATTTTTAAATGAGTTTCCGAATACGGAAAAGTCGTCCATAAACACTTCCATCACCTCCTCTACTAACTCGTCAAATATCGCCAGCATACATCTTTGAAATGTAGCTGGCGCATTACAAAGACCAAATGGCATCCTTCGATAAGCGAAGGTGCCAAAGGGACAAGTGAAAGTGGTTTTCTCTTGGTCGTCGGGCGAAATTGGGATTTGAAAATATCCCAACAAACCATCGAGAAAACAGTAGTAGGAGTGACCTGAAAGGCGCTCTAAGATTTGATCAATAAACGGTAGAGGGAAGTGATCCTTACGGGTGGCATCATTTAGTTTTCGGTAATCTATGCACATCCGCCAACCCGTAACAGTACGGGTTGTGATCAACTCGTTATTCTCGTTAGCTACTACCGTAAGGCCACCTTTCTTCGGTACGACTTGTACTGGGCTAACCCAAGTACTATCCGATATCGGGTAGATAATTCCCGCGTCCAATAGTTTGATCACTTCGGCCTTAACGACTTCTTTCATGTTAGGGTTTAGCCGCCTTTGAGGCTGGACTGAATTTCGGGAATTATCTTCGAGAAAGATTTTATGAGTGCAGAAGGAAGGGTTTATACCCTTAATATCCGAAATTTGCCATGCAATTGCTTGGCGGTGCTTTCTTAAGACAATAGCTAACTCAGAAATTTCCGAGTTGCTAAGTTTGGATGAAACGATGACGGGTAGCTTCGACTCTTTTTCTAAAAATAAATACTTAAGGTGAGGGGGAAGTTGCTTTAGTTCTAAAACGGGTGGTTCTTCATAAGAAGTTTTGATTTTCAATTTTTCTAAAAATAGTGGTTCGGGTGGTGTGAAACGAGTGACTTCTTCTTCTTCTAGACAAAAGAGTTCGGCGAGCTCGGACTCGTGACTCGAGGTGGAGACTAACTCGGGAGGTGAATCGAATTCCCAACACTCTTCCAGGTAAAAACACGAATCGTCGTTTTCTAATGTGTTCCGCATCGAGGAATTTATGCCGAAAGAAACTTCATCGTCTCCAACCCGAAGGAGGAGCTTTCCATTACTTACGTCAATAATGGCGCGGGAGGTGGCAAGGAAGGGGTGGCCGAGTATGAGGGGTACTTCGGCATCCTCTTCGATGTCAATAATGACAAAGTCCACCGGGAAGATGAACTTGTCGACCTTGACGAGCACGTCCTCCACTATTCCTACCTGATATTTTAAAGAGCGATCAGCTAATTGAATACTCATTCGAGTGGGGCTTGGATTTCCTAGACATAGTTTCTTAAATAGTGAAAAAGGCATGAGATTGATACTTGCTCCCAGATCCGCTAAAGCGTGTTTTACTAACGAATTGCCAAATAAACACGGGATGGAGAACCGTCCCGGGTCATTCACTTTTCTAGGCAATTTGTTGAGTACAACCGCGGAGCATTCTGCGTTCAAAGAAATGTGCGAAATATCTTCTAATTTTTTCTTATTGGAGAGCAACTCCTTAAGATATTTCGCATATTTAGGCATTTGAGAGATAGCCTCGCAGAAGGGTACATTAATGTGAATTTGCTTTAAAATATCTAAAAACTTTTTATAATTCTTTTCGGCGCTCTCGCTTTTAAACTTAGATGGATACGGAATATTTGAAGTAGAAGCGCGCGGAGCTAACATAGCAGGTAAATTCGAAGATAAAATAGGAGGAGGAGGAGGGGAGGAAGTTACCATGGGTTCGTCCTGTTTTGAAACCACCTCCTTCCCGCTTCGGAGTGTAATCGCATTTGCGCTCTCCTTTGGGTTTGGCTCCGTGTTTCCCGGAAGGGCTCCTTGCTGGCACTCGGAGATTATCTTTGCTAGCTGGCCCACTTGGTTCTCCAAATTTTTGATCGATCTGGTGAGGTTCCGGATGTTCGCTTCATTTGTAGCAACATATTTTGCAAAAACCTATTCAAGCGGAGAGGGCTTTTGCTGTTGCGGTGGAAAACCGGGTGGATTAAAATTTGGGGGGGGAGTTAAATTAAGAAGTTGATTTGGAGGTTGATTTAAATTTAAGGGACGCTGAGCATTTCCTTGATTGCTCGATGAGAAATTCGGATGATTCCTATAACCCGCATTGTAGGTGTTATTATACGGAGCCGTGTTCGGGTTATAGGAAGGCCGAGGCGGATTTCCCATCTAATCAACTTGCTATTCAAGTAAAACATTATTAGCCCAAGGAGGAGTGGCGGAGGAAGAAGACATCTCCGCCACTTGCTTTGTTAAGCGCTCAACTTGTAAAGCCAAATTTGCGTTAGCGTCTATTTCAAAAATTCCGGCCGGCTTATTAGGCCGCGCTCGGGGCATGTTCCATTGGTACGCATTTGTGGCCATCTCTTCGAAAAGCTCTTGAGCGGTGATCGGGGTTTTATTATTTAATGTCCCCCCGGGGGCCGCATCAATCATTTGCCTCGTTTGGAGATTTAAGCCATTATAAAATATTTGCACTTGTTGTCAAGTGGCAAGTGCGTGGTGAGGGCATCGACGCAAAAGCTCCTTGAAGCGCTCCCATGTGTCATAGAGAGTCTCCGAGTCGATTTGCATGAATGACGCAATATCCGTGCGCAATTTAGCGGTCTTTGAAGGCGGGAAATATTTATTAAGAAATTTTTCCGCCATTTCGGCCCATGTAGTGATGGATCCCCTAGGTAGGGAGCCCAGCCACTGCTTGGCCTTTGACTGCAAAGAAAAAGGAAAAAGATGTAGTCGAATGGCGTCATCAGTGATGCCATTGATCTTAAAAGTGTCGCAAATTTCAAGAAAGTAAGAGATATGTGAATTTGGATCCTCGTCCGGTTGACCATCAAAGGTCACCGATTGTTGCACCATTTGTATGATGCTGGACTTGATCTCAAAATTATTGTTCGCCACCGTGGGGCGAACAATACTCGATTGTGTGCCTTCCAAATTCGGCCGCGCATAATAGGACATGGTCCGTGGCGCGTCCTCATTAGGATTTGGCTCGTTAAGATTAGGAGGATTAAGATTATGATCCATATTTGCTGCGTTAGTGTCCCCGATTGACTCTTCGGATTCTACTTGATTTCCTTGATCACGAGAACGGCGGTGCCTCAAAAGGGTTCGCTCGATTTCCGGATCAAAAGGAAGAATCGAAGTGCTACCACGGGTCATACACTAAAAAGAGAAGGAAGGAAGAAGAAAAAGAGAAAAAAAAAATTTGTTCTTTTAGGCAGATTAAGTTAATCTTGGACTTCCCAAGATCTACCCGGTGAAGGGTTTGCAAGGTACTAGGAAGTGAGATGGGATGACACCCCAAACGTCCCTTTCCAAGATTTTAATTTCACCCTTAAGATTTTCAAAAATAGAAAAAAACTAAAATAAAAACAACATGATAAAATTAATAGCTATCCTTGTTTCAAAATATCTACGCAAAAGTCCCCGGCAACGGCGCCAAAAACTTGATATTTAATTTTTGCGGTTTTAAAATTTAGTAAAGGTTTGAGATTTTCTCCAAAACTATATCCGATAAAGGCAAGTGTACCTTATCGTCTATAGTGTAGGATATTAAGAAATACCAAGGTCGTATTTGTAACATCCCAATTTTGAAATTCTAGACCCCATCGTGATTTTGTGAACTGCTAGGGTTTTGTTGGCTTGGATGGCACCCAAATGGTCATTTGTTCCCTAATGGGTGTGAAAGTACCTAGTTGCGGCCAACCCTAAATTTCAAAAATGAAACATAAATTTGAAATCCGTATGTCCGTCATTCGTCGAGACTTCTCGTGAACATTCGACGAATTTACTTAGCCACTGAAAAATACTGATCAAAACTTAAAAAACTGTCTTCTGTTTTCATTCGTCGGAATTCGTCGGGAGCTCTCGTGAACATTCGACGAATTCGTCGGGAGCTCTCGTGAACATTCGACGAATTTACTTAGCCGCTGAAAAATACTGATCAAAGCTTAAAAACTGTCTTCTGTTTTCATTCGTCGGAATTCGTCGGGAGCTCTCGTGAACAGTCGACGAATTCGTCGGGAGCTCTCGTGAACATTCGATGAATTTACTTAGCCACTGAAAAATACTGATCAAAACTTAAAAAACTGTCTTCTGTTTTCATTCGTCGGAATTCGTCGGGAGCTCTCGTGAACATTCGACGAATTCATCGGGAGCTCTCGTGAACATTCGACGAATTTACTTAGCCACTGAAAAATACTGATCAAAGCTTAAAAACTGTCTTCTGTTTTCAATCGTCGGAATTCGTCGGGAGTTCTCGTGAACATTCGACGAATTCGTCAGGAGTTCTCGTGAACACTCGACGAATTGACTTAATAAAAAAATTTTCTTTTCTTCTGAAAAACCTGCTCCACTCCTCAAACTTGAAAACCTTCAACTATGAGTATATAAAGTACAACCCAATCAACTCCAAGATTTTATCGCAACATTTCAATAATATTTTGAATAGGATGACCAATTAAAAATGGGAATAAATACATTTAAATGAGTTATGAAAATATGTTTTATAGAGCAATTAATTATTTAAATAATAAGGAGGTTTTGAGAAAAATAGATAATGATATTATTTTTCTCCCAAAATTTTATCATAGGGTCCCATAAATATATAAAAGAATAATATTAATTAAAATCTATTAATTAATGTAAAATTTATTTATTTTGATTTAACTCTATTTAAACACCAAATAAATAAAAATAAATAGAAAACGTTATTAAAAAATTATAAAAATCATAAATGACCTAGGGAGGCTGCCATAAAAATTTGAATTAAAAATAAAATATATTTAATGAAAAATTCGTTTTTTTTTTTAAGTCGTATTAATTACATTTAAACCTCCCCTCATCAATACCATTAATATTCAGCCATGGGAATTGAATTCCTCCCTTTCCCAACGCCTTGGGAAGAGCTTGGCCGGCTGGGAGCTGATGGGGAGGGCGGATTCATCAAGGGAGAGGAGTTACTCCTCATTAAAACCTCTCACAACACCCCAAAGACCACCATCTCCTATATAAAACCCCCCTCCACTTAGGATTTCGTTTTTCCCACCTCCACAGCCACCATCCAGCCATAGAAGAGCTCCGGTGACCTTCCGACGAGCCTCCCCCACGAATTTCGGCGAACTCCACCGCTAGCAATGGCCGCGCGACGATCCCCTCGCCTAAACGGCACACATGTAAGTTCTTATGACTCCTTCCTGCCCTTAGATCTCTTCTCGTCGACCACCGCCGTCTCCGACCACCGGAGCCGGCGATCCCGGCCTTGGAAGCTTCGGACCACCCACTTCAATCTCCGCCACCAATGCGGGTTTCGGCCTCGCATGGGACGTGTGAAGGGGAGGGAGGGCCTCCACGGCTCACTCTCACGGCCCTTGAGGCGGAGGGAGCAGTTGGAATCCGCTCCGACGACCCTCTCCATCCAAAATAATAATAATAATAATAATAATAATAATAATATAAGAGCTTTCCGGCTACCGCCGGCGGCGGCCGGCCGCCGGCAAGTGCCCACCGGAGCGTCCACCCTGGGCGCACCCACCGGTGGTGGTGGTCGGATGAGATCTCCCCACCGGAGGTGGCGGGGAGAGTCTGTAAGAGGAGGCCGGCGGTTTTGATTTATATATATATATATAAGTAAAAATGTATATATATATATAATGAAAATATTTATGTATATACATATATGTATAAATGTATAAATATTTTATACATGTATACATAACTATACATATTATATATATACATATTTATACAGAAATATAATCCGGTGCACTCCCCACTGCACGGATTTATTGTTCGATTCGCATGCAGCCACCGGTCTGTGCCAAGAATCGTGCGCCGGCCTTATTTCCTTTGACATAAAATCTGCCAGTTTTCGGAAAATTATCTCGTTTCTAAAATGGATTTTTAATGGTCTTAGAGGCCGACCTGGAAAACATTTATGAGACATGATATGATAGATAAACATTTGTGCTACAACTTTCATGTTTTATACATTCTGATTTACAACATCTAAGTAATTTAAATTTAGCCCCTAAAGTGCAATCTACGTTCAGAATTCTGCCTTGTCCAGAAAAAGTTATTTTATACAAACTTCAACCCTCCTTTTGGTGAACTTAAAGTCTGTTTTAGGCAAAGCATGTGAGAGATGATATTGTAGATAAATATAATTACTACCACTGTTATGTTTTGTACTTTCTGATCCGAACCCTCTGAGTAATATAAATATAGCCCTCCACAATGTTATTTGAATTTGCTTGTTTACCTCCATGATGATTGCGGATTATGATGTGCAGCATAAGTAATTGCTCAAATTTGAAGATTAATATATAAAATTGTTTCATTCATCACCTTGTGCATGAGGGCATGGGAGGGTGCATGGTTACCGATGTGGCGGGTTCGTCGGCTTCCCCATAATATACACTATGGGAGAAGTTGTGACGATGAACTCTTTTGTTTTGGTGGTGAAGAGGACCGGGGGCTAGCTACCCCTTCCACACAGGTCCGTCTCACACCTTTTTGGTTATGTGCCGAGAGGATCTCCGCACGAGGTGAGGATGTGTTCCCACCGAGAGTACCTATTCTTCATAGAGGTACGAAGGCCTAGGAAGTTTTGGGGTGTATCCATAACCTAGAAGTGGGAACGACCGACCCACTGTCACCGTCTGGCCACGGCGGTGAGGCCTGGGAAGTGAGCTCCTTCTCTTAACAGGTCACTATGTCGACATAGGGGAAAGTGATTGAGACACGTCATTCGAGTGACAGAGAGGATAATCATACATGCACACCATATCATATGTTACATTACTTATACTCTCACCTCGTTCCGACATCGTATAACCACCGTTGGGAAGGTTATTCGATGGCGGGTGAATTTTCTACTTAGGTTGATTTTCCCTCTTTTTGAATTATTACGGATTACTGCTTCATTTATATAACCCCGATAGATATATATTTGCTTCGGCTATTGTGCTAACTTTCCTTGCAGGTGTTCTCCTTGGTGCCCATTAGGGGGCTGGGGAGGAGCGTGAGATTTACTTGGTCCGTCGTGGCTAACGTACTTTGTACGTTATCATTTTAGGAACCGATGCGCCCGCCGACGGAGCAGGAGCGGATGGACGAGCGTAGACATACCCATGAAGACGAGGAGTTCCATGAGCCAGCCAGGACGATTTATGCGGATGTGAGGGTACTATTTTGGGAGAGGAGAGGATGAGAGATCACCTTTGAGTAGACCGTTTGACGTCTTTTGACTACATGTTTTGTCGTCGTATGATTAGTAGAATCATTTCTGTGAGACTCTATATACCCCGTCGTGGGCAGTATCCATGTTTTATTATTTATCATGCTGGGATATTCTGTGATGTTTTGCTTCCGCGCAAATTTAATTTTATACTCTGCGATTGTCTTTCTGTAATGATGCATTAGCCTCACAGGGCAAATGTTCCGCCAATTGGGTCGTGGGTCAGGTAAGAGGGTGAGACCTCTTCGGACACGCGAACCTTTTGGGGGGACGCTCGCCCTGGGCATAAGGATTCCCTTCGCTGAGAAAGGGGGGTCCTTACAAATGGTATCAGAGCGAAAAACGATCCAGATTTATAAAATCATCACAGGTGGTCCACCGTAATACGATACCTAGTTCGAGGACGAACTATGCAACGGAAGCGTGGTGGACCGCAAAAGATTCATGATAAAACGTCACGCAAAGTTTCACTAAGGAAACCCAACCGAACTAATTCTTCGACCAAGTACCTACATATTAGCTTGATTAGATAGTTCTGACACACACATTTCAATAAATTGAAACAGGAATTTCGGGAAAATAGCCTCGGGATGAGAAACGAGAACGCCGACGACACCAACGAGGACATATATCGCCCCGGCACCCCAGTTGACGAGTGGGCCCCTCCACCTCCTGCTGCACCCACTGGCCAGGCAGCACCGGCCCAGCCGACCCTGTTTCACCAAATGGAGTTAGGACAGACTCTCACTGCCCTACTGGATACCTTTCGGGCCTCGCTACAGCAGCAGCAACCATTTCAGGCTCAGGGCCCTTCAGATGCAGAGAGACTGGTCATGTTCAAGAGCTTTCGTCCCCCGGTCTTCAGAGGGACAGAATCAGCCATCCAGACAGAGGATTGGCTGGAAAGGATCGAAGAACTCCTCAAGGGAATGCACTGCCCTTCTTATTATGCGGTTTCCCTAGCTACCACCCTTCTGGAGGGGTATGCTAGGCAATGGTGGAGGTCCGTCCTTCAGACCACGTATAGGGACCGCCGACTGACGGAGATCTCCTGGAGGAACTTTTCTACCTCGATGATGGAGCACTTCATTTCTAGCTCCGACCGGACAGAACTGCAGGAGCATTTTCTACATCTTCGGCAAGGTACCATGACAGTCATAGAGTACCAGCGAGAGTTCTCCCACCTCGCCCGATATGCTGGAATCATGGCCATAGAGGATGAGAACCGTGCCAAGAGGTTCTTTCAGGGCCTCAACGACTCCATTCGG
This sequence comes from Dactylorhiza incarnata, assembly GCA_033032865.1. Taxonomy (NCBI): domain Eukaryota; kingdom Viridiplantae; phylum Streptophyta; class Magnoliopsida; order Asparagales; family Orchidaceae; genus Dactylorhiza; species Dactylorhiza incarnata. The sequence goes on from JAWHQI010000098.1 coordinate 1,448,746, forward strand.
CAACCACTGATGACAGCAGCTCACGCTCCCTTCGAGGTTATCGTCAACCTTGCAAAGACGATGGAGGCTGACATAAAAACCACCCGGGAAAGGAACAGGTTGAAGAGAATAGCAGAGACACCCCAAGGGCATGATCAGAGGGGTCAGGGGACCAGGCACCAGCGCGGACGCGGAAACGACCGGGGAGAACATAGGGGCTATGATCGAGGAGATCGCCACCAGCCACCCCGTGATTATCACCGGAGGAGGACACCACCGCCTCCCCCAGCACAGCAGCGAGCCCTCCCAGCACCAGCATACGCGGTAGAGCAACGACCTTTTGAGAGGCGTTGTTTCCACTGCAACGAGTTGGGGCATCTACGACCTCAGTGCCCCCTACTGGCACCCAGGGATGGAAATCGGGACTTTCACCGGGGCGGAGGTCGTGGACGAGGCCAGCCTGGTAGAGGACAGCAGCGACCTCCCCAACAGGCTTATGCTTTGGACCTAGAGAGGGGTCGAGCCACCGCGGACGTGGTGAACGGTACGAATTTTTTTTTTTATACGTATGCATATTTTGCACGTTACCTGTGATACTTTTATTTACGTGCTTATATATATTACTGAAACATATACATATACACCAATCGATTAAATTGAAACCTCAGGGATCCTCTGGATCAACGATCGGGCTGCTCGAGCACTCTTTGACACGGGAGCCACTCGCTCCTTTGTGTCTCATGATTTCATACATCAGGAGCCAGGGGTGGTTTACCTCACAGGGAACCCACTGCGGGTACGACTCCCTGATGGATCGGAGATGATCTCCTCAGATTTATGCAAATTCAAAGTAAAGATTGATGATCGGGAGATGGAGGTTGAAGCAGCAGTACTCCAGCTGTCAGGATTTGACCTGATATTAGGAATGGACTGGCTCGCGGATCATGCAGCACAGATAGACTGTCAAAGCAGGAAGGTGACCCTCCAAGTGCCAACGGGAGGAACAATCACCTATCAAGGTATACCGTTTATCTCACGTCTCGTGCTTAATTCAATACAGGCAACTAAGGCCACCATGAGAGGTGATGAGGTGTTCGTGGTCTACTTTGAAATGATGGGGCGGACCATAGAATTGGCCGAAGTAAAAGTGGTAAAGGAGTTTCCGGATGTCTTCCCGGAGAAGCTTCCAGGCCTGCCTCCACACCGAGAAGAGGATTTCAAAATCCACCTCCTTCCTGGGGCTCGTCCGGTCTCGAGATCTCCCTACAGGATGGCGCCAAAGGAGCTAGCAGAATTCAGGATGCAGCTTCAAGAATTGGTAGACTCGGGATTCGTCCGACCCAGCTCTTCTCCTTGGGGAGCACCTGTACTCTTCGTGAAGAAGAAGGACGGATCCCTCCGACTCTGCATCGACTACCGAGAGTTGAACCGGCTGACCGTGAAAAATACCTATCCACTCCCAAGGATAGAAGAATTATTTGATCAGTTACAGGGGGCTCGGTGCTTCTCCAAACTCGACCTCCGGTCGGGATACTACCAGCTCAGGATTGATGATAAGGACATCGAGAAAACTGCGTTTTGTTCTCGTTACGGGCAATACGAGTTCACAGTGATGCCGTTCGGTCTCACCAATGCCCCGGCAGCATTCATGTCTCTAATGAACCGGGTGTTCGAACCCTTCCTCGACCATTTTGTCATTGTATTCATCGATGACATTCTGGTGTACTCGGCATCGGAAGAGCTGCATGTAACACACCTGGAGAAAGTGCTTCAAAAGCTGCGTGAACACCAGCTGTACGCAAAGTTTTCGAAGTGCGAATTTTGGCTTAAGGAGGTCGGCTTCTTGGGTCACATCGTCAGCGCCAACGGCATAGCAGTAGATCCAGCAAAGATTCGGGCCGTTAGGGATTGGCCGCAGCTTCGCTCCGCTGCAGATGTGAGGAGCTTCCTCGGGCTTGCGGGATATTACCGCAAGTTCGTAGAGGGATTCTCTAAGATCGCGCTACCACTGACGTCGCTAACAAAGAAGGATGCGAAATTTATATGGACATCGCAGTGTGAAGAGGCCTTCCAGGAGTTGAAGGGGAGGCTCACCTCAGCTCCTATACTGACCATACCATCGGGCCAGGAAGGCTTCCAGGTGTACACAGACGCATGTCAACAGGGCTTAGGAGCGGTCTTGATGCAACATGGGAGGGTGGTTGCCTACGCCTCGAGGCAGCTAAAAGTGCACGAGAAAAACTACGCCACGCACGACTTGGAGTTGGGTGCGGTGGTATTTGCTCTAAAGATATGGAGGCACTATCTGTACGGCGTCCGATGTGAGGTGTTTTCGGACCACAGGAGCCTCAAGTACGTCTTCACGCAGAGGGAGTTGAACCTACGACAGAGACGGTGGTTGGAGTTCTTGTGTGACTACGACTTCGACCTCCAGTACCACCCGGGCAAGGCAAACACTGTTGCAGATGCCCTGAGCAGGAATCCTATAGCCTCAGCTAATTGGATGATCGGCACCCCGAGAGATATAGTACGAGGACTCGAGGAGATGGGGATCACCGTGATCGCCCGAGGAGATTCAGTTGCGGCAGCACATCAGCTGTATTGGACGGAGATCAAGTGCGATCTTCGGGAAAGGATTAGAGATGCCCAGCAAGATGACCCTTTGTTCGAGGATGGGATTGCTCGTTTGAAGGCCGGAAAAGAGCACCCAGATTTTAAGATAAAGGACGGAATCCTGTACTTCCGTGATAGGATGTTTGTGCCATCTGGGGGACAGTTTCGGCATGAGATTTTGTATGAGAGCCATCACACTCGCTACTCGATTCACCCGGGCATCACAAAGATGCATGCAGACCTGAAGAAAATGTTCTGGTGGCCTGGGATGAAGCGAGATGTCGTCACTTTTGTGACACATTGCCCGACGTGCCAGCTTGTTAAGGCAGAGTGCAAGAACCCCGCCGGGTTACTACAGCCGCTTCCCGTCCCCGAGTGGAAATTCGAAGACATATCCATGGATTTCACTCATGGCCTGCCCCGCTCTCGAACCGGGAACGATTCTATCTGGGTGGTGGTCGACCGTTTGACGAAGGTTGCGAGATTTATTCCCAACCGCCAAGACGATGGTGTAGGAAAATTGGTGCGCCTTTTCATTGAAAATGTGGTTCGGTACCACGGTGTGCCAAAAACCATAGTCTCTGATCGGGATGGTCGATTCACCTCAAATGAATGGAGGAGCGTTCAAGCATATTTGGGGACTAAACTAGCATTCAGCACATCATTTCATCCCCAAACAGACGGGCAAACCGAACGCACAAACCGGACCTTGGAGGATCTTCTCCGGTTATGCTTGGTGGATAAGAAGGAGCCATAGGAGCGGCTCCTACCTTTAGTCGAATTCTCCTATAACAACTCGTATCAAGCAAGCATTGGCATGGCCCCATACGAAGCTTTATACGGCCGGAAATGCCGTACTCCACTTTCTTGGGCCCAAGACGCGGATCCGAGGGCCCTGGGGCCCGTTTTCATGGAGAATGTGACAGAAATTGTTCAGCTAATACAGGAGCGGATGCGTGAAGCTCAGGGTCGCCAAGACAAGTACTACGACGCCCGTCATCGACACGTTGAATTTGTCGTGGGTGACAAGGTTTACTTGAAGATCCGCCCTCGCCACGGTGTATCTCGGCTCCGCCGATAACGAAAGTTGAGCCCAAGATACATGGGGCCATATACCATCACGGAGCGGATCGGTGAAGTGGCGTATAGGCTGGAGCTACCCCCGGAGCTTCAGGGGTTGCATGATGTATTTCACATCTCCTCATTAAGACGCGCACTACTACGCCCGGAACACGTCATTCAGGAGACCCCCGAACCAGTAGAACCCGACCGATCTGTATCCCTCAAGCCGATGCGGATCGTGGATACCGAGACTAGGGTCCTGCGGCGGAAGAGAGTCCCCCTTGTCCGAGTTCTATGGGACAACTGCGGGACCGAGGAATCTACCTGGGAACCCGAGGACCAGATGCGAGAACTTTACCCTGGCCTCTTTACGTCAGGTAACACTCAAATCTTTTTGGACTTCTTATTTTCAAGTATGGTGAATTGCTCGACTTTGAAAATACTATGACCCAATCGAATTTTCGAGGACGAAAATTTTGTTTGACTTTTTGGATTTGTAACATCCCAATTTTGAAATTCTAGACCCCATCGTGATTTTGTGAACTGCTAGGGTTTTGTTGGCTTGGATGGCACCCAAATGGTCATTTGTTCCCTAATGGGTGTGAAAGTACCTAGTTGCGGCCAACCCTAAATTTCAAAAATGAAACATAAATTTGAAATCCGTATGTCCGTCATTCGTCGAGACTTCTCGTGAACATTCGACGAATTTACTTAGCCACTGAAAAATACTGATCAAAACTTAAAAAACTGTCTTCTGTTTTCATTCGTCGGAATTCGTCGGGAGCTCTCGTGAACATTCGATGAATTCGTCGGGAGCTCTCGTGAAAATTCGACGAATTTACTTAGCCACTGAAAAATACTGATCAAAGCTTAAAAACTGTCTTCTGTTTTCATTCGTCGGAATTCGTCGGGAGCTCTCGTGAACAGTCGACGAATTCGTCGGGAGCTCTCGTGAACATTCGATGAATTTACTTAGCCACTGAAAAATACTGATCAAAACTTAAAAAACTGTCTTCTGTTTTCATTCGTCGGAATTCGTCGGGAGCTCTCGTGAACATTCGACGAATTCGTCGGGAGCTCTCGTGAACATTCGACGAATTTACTTAGCCACTGAAAAATACTGATCAAAGCTTAAAAACTGTCTTCTGTTTTCAATCGTCGGAATTCGTCGGGAGTTCTCGTGAACATTCGACGAATTCGTCGGGAGTTCTCGTGAACACTCGACGAATTGACTTAATAAAAAAATTTTCTTTTCTTCTGAAAAACCTGCTCCACTCCTCAAACTTGAAAACCTTCAACTATGAGTATATAAAGTACAACCCAATCAACTCCAAGATTTTATCGCAACATTTCAATAATATTTTGAATAGGATGACCAATTAAAAATGGGAATAAATACATTTAAATGAGTTATGAAAATATGTTTTATAGAGCAATTAATTATTTAAATAATAAGGAGGTTTTGAGAAAAATAGATAATGATATTATTTTTCTCCCAAAATTTTATCATAGGGTCCCATAAATATATAAAAGAATAATATTAATTAAAATCTATAATTAATGTAAAATTTATTTATTTTGATTTAACTCTATTTAAACACCAAATAAATAAAAATAAATAGAAAACGTTATTAAAAAATTATAAAAATCATAAATGACCTAGGGAGGCTGCCATAAAAATTTGAATTAAAAATAAAATATATTTAATGAAAAATTCGTTTTTTTTAAGTCGTATTAATTACATTTAAACCTCCCCTCATCAATACCATTAATATTCAGCCATGGGAATTGAATTCCTCCCTTTCCCAACGCCTTGGGAAGAGCTTGGCCGGCTGGGAGCTGATGGGGAGGGCGGATTCATCAAGGGAGAGGAGTTACTCCTCATTAAAACCTCTCACAACACCCCAAAGGCCACCATCTCCTATATAAAACCCCCCTCCACTTAGGATTTCGTTTTTCCCACCTCCACAGCCACCATCCAGCCATAGAAGAGCTCCGGTGACCTTCCGACGAGCCTCCCCCACGAATTTCGGCGAACTCCACCGCTAGCAATGGCCGCGCGACGATCCCCTCGCCTAAACGGCACACATGTAAGTTCTTATGACTCCTTCCTGCCCTTAGATCTCTTCTCGTCGACCACCGCCGTCTCCGACCACCGGAGCCGGCGATCCCGGCCTTGGAAGCTTCGGACCACCCACTTCAATCTCCGCCACCGATGCGGGTTTCGGCCTCGCATGGGACGTGTGAAGGGGAGGGAGGGCCTCCACGGCTCACTCTCACGGCCCTTGAGGCGGAGGGAGCAGTTGGAATCCGCTCCGACGACCCTCTCCATCCAAAATAATAATAATAATAATAATAATAATAATAATAATAATAATATAAGAGCTTTCCGGCTACCGCCGGCGGCGGCCGGCCGCCGGCAAGTGCCCACCGGAGCGTCCACCCTGGGCGCACCCACCGGTGGTGGTGGTCGGATGAGATCTCCCCACCGGAGGTGGCGGGGAGAGTCTGTAAGAGGAGGCCGGCGGTTTTGATTTATATATATATATAAGTAAAAATGTATATATATATATATAATGAAAATATTTATGTATATACATATATGTATAAATGTATAAATATTTTATACATGTATACATAACTATACATATTATATATATACATATTTATACAGAAATATAATCCGGTGCACTCCCCACTGCACGGATTTATTGTTCGATTCGCATGCAGCCACCGGTCTGTGCCAAGAATCGTGCGCCGGCCTTATTTCCTTTGACATAAAATCTGCCAGTTTTCGGAAAATTATCTCGTTTCTAAAATGGATTTTTAATGGCCTTAGAGGCCGACCTGGAAAACATTTATGAGACATGATATGATAGATAAACATTTGTGCTACAACTTTCATGTTTTATACATTCTGATTTACAACATCTAAGTAATTTAAATTTAGCCCCTAAAGTGCAATCTACGTTCAGAATTCTGCCTTGTCCAGAAAACAGTTATTTTATACAAACTTCAACCCTCCTTTTGGTGAACTTAAAGTCTGTTTTAGGCAAAGCATGTGAGAGATGATATTGTAGATAAATATAATTACTACCACTGTTATGTTTTGTACTTTCTGATCCGAACCCTCTGAGTAATATAAATATAGCCCTCCACAATGTTATTTGAATTTGCTTGTTTACCTCCATGATGATTGCGGATTATGATGTGCAGCATAAGTAATTGCTCAAATTTGAAGATTAATATATAAAATTGTTTCATTCATCACCTTGTGCATGAGGGCATGGGAGGGTGCATGGTTACCGATGTGGCGGGTTCGTCGGCTTCCCCATAATATACACTATGGGAGAAGTTGTGACGATGAACTCTTTTGTTTTGGTGGTGAAGAGGACCGGGGGCTAGCTACCCCTTCCACACAGGTCCGTCTCACACCTTTTTGGTTATGTGCCGAGAGGATCTCCGCACGAGGTGAGGATGTGTTCCCACCGAGAGTACCTATTCTTCATAGAGGTACGAAGGCCTAGGAAGTTTTGGGGTGTATCCATAACCTAGAAGTGGGAACGACCGACCCACTGTCACCGTCTGGCCACGGCGGTGAGGCCTGGGAAGTGAGCTCCTTCTCTTAACAGGTCACTATGTCGACATAGGGGAAAGTGATTGAGACACGTCATTCGAGTGACAGAGAGGATAATCATACATGCACACCATATCATATGTTACATTACTTATACTCTCACCTCGGTCCGACATCGTATAACCACCGTTGGGAAGGTTATTCGATGGCGGGTGAATTTTCTACTTAGGTTGATTTTCCCTCTTTTTGAATTATTACGGATTACTGCTTCATTTATATAACCCCGATAGATATATATTTGCTTCGGCTATTGTGCTAACTTTCCTTGCAGGTGTTCTTCTTGGTGCCCATTAGGGGGCTGGGGAGGAGCGTGAGATTTACTTGGTCCGTCGTGGCTAACGTACTTTGTACGTTATCATTTTAGGAACCGATGCGCCCGCCGACGGAGCAGGAGTGGATGGACGAGCGTAGACATACCCATGAAGACGAGGAGTTCCATGAGCCAGCCAGGACGATTTATGCGGATGTGAGGGTACTATTTTGGGAGAGGAGAGGATGAGAGATCACCTTTGAGTAGACCGTTTGACGTCTTTTGACTACATGTTTTGTCGTCGTATGATTAGTAGAATCATTTCTGTGAGACTCTATATACCCCGTCGTGGGCAGTATCCATGTTTTATTATTTATCATGCTGGGATATTCTGTGATGTTTTGCTTCCGCGCAAATTTAATTTTATACTCTGTGATTGTCTTTCTGTAATGATGCATTAGCCTCACAGGGCGAATGTTCCGCCAATTGGGTCGTGGGTCAGGTAAGAGGGTGAGACCTCTTCGGACACGCGAACCTTTTGGGGGGACGCTCGCCCTGGGCATAAGGATTCCCTTCGCTGAGAAAGGGGGATCCTTACAGTATTCCACGGGGCGCGTTGATTACTTCTACTTCGAGGAAAGTCGCTATTATCTTATCTAATGATATTTTGGGGTTTTGGTTACTTAGCTAGAAAAAGAGAAATTGCAAGCTAAATTAAGGGTTTAGATGATGATAAAAGAGGCTAGTACTCAATCAAAAGTCACCTTGGAGTGAGAAAAGACAAGTGAAAAGAGATTAAATCTAATTCCGTTTAAATTGAACTACTTGACCGTGGAGGTTCCCGAAGCTCGAACATGCCTCTCTCGAGGTTAATGCCCAACTAAGTTTAGGAAAAATCAACCGGACTCTCGTCCTATAATCAATTACCTAAAACCTGCTTTACGAAGTGAACCCCGCTATTGGATTTGACTCCAATCCGGGAGATTTACGTCATCCTCTCTCGAGGAGTGCGTGCAACTCTCTTTACCCTTGAATGATCGATTCATACTTTGAGCCTCTCGGCTAACTAAGTATGAAAACATAAGCGAAAACCATATATCGAAAATATGGCCTCACTAATTAAAAATCAAGGGTAATTCAAGTGTTTATAAAAAACGGAAAAAGAAAACTTTAGAAAATTATAACTTGTCTAACTCATCCTCGGATCATTTTGATCGAGTACTAATGAGGATTAGTTAATCATGGTGGAGGGGAAAGAGGAAGAAAAATAAAAATGCATAATAAGAAAATTTAACTAATTAAGGAGGAGACAAAATAAAGAGAACAACTAATTTTTATTTAAATGTAAACTATTACAAGTCTTAAGAGAAGAGATTGCAAGCTAGGAAAAACAAGTTACAAGCTTAAACTAAACTATTGCATTGAAAGGAAGCTAGTACATTGCATGAGAAAAGGAAGAGAGCATGAAAGTAAAGTCACATGAACATGAACATGAAAGTGAAAAAAATACTCAAGATTGGCTCCAACAGCACCTCCCCCACTCCAAAATTCTGAACCCTGGACTCAAGGAGAACCACTGAATTTATAGGAAAAAATTTTAGAATACACGCCCTTGGTCACGGGCGTGACCAAGGGCGTGACTGCACTATTCACATCGGATCCGACAGCGGCGTGGGCTTTCTGGATGGCGCGGCGAGAAATGACATGTCACGGGCATGACATGTCGGGTCACGGGCGTGACTTTGGACGGCTTCATTAAATGCGGCGTGGGCTGGAATTTGGCGCGGCGGCGAAGCAGAGATCACGCGGGCAAGTCACGGCCGTGACATGTGGGTCACGGGCGTGACTCAAGTTGACTTCTCGACTGCAGCTCCATGTCTCGACGGCGGCTCTACGTGGAAGATTCTAAGATTACAGGCCCCCGGTCACGGGCGTGACTTTGGGTCACGGGCGTGACCTGGGGCGTGACTTGGTGTGGACTGGTTCAAACAGCGTGGCATCGATTCTGAACTGATCTTCAGGTTACACGCCCTCGGTCACGGGCGTGACCGAGGGCGTGACATGCCATTTTTCCCGATTTGTCCCAAAATTCTGCAAAATTTTAAATTAAGCTAAGTTATAATCAAAATTACAAAAAGAACTACTTATAACCTAAAATTGACATAAAAAGGAAAATTCATATTAAATATTTACAAAATTTTCTATTAAAAAGTTATAAAAATACTACTTATCAAGGGGACTCTTAGAACCAGACTGAGTCTTTTGATAAGGAGACTCTTAGAACCACTACAACTGAATTTTTTGAAGAGAGATTCTAAAAACTCTTTTACACAGTTTGAAAATAAAATAAGAATAAGAAGAAGAAGTAGAACAAGTAGAAGAACAAGATCAATATATGTAAGAAGGAATCTTCTTCCTAGCAAGAAGATTAGAAGCACAAGTATAGTGAATAAGATCTCTCTTCTATAGTGAGAAGGAGATTGTAAGCTTTTCCCTCTTTTGTGAGAGCTTTCAGAATTTGCAGCAGAATGGCTTGAGAAGATGAAGGCTTTTTCTTTTGCTGCAGCACACTATCTCTTTTCTCAATTTTCTCACTCTTCACTTGGGAGCTCTTCCTTTCTTTTTCAAATGTATATGGTGGATCACTTCTTTTTATTCTCTGCCGACCTCCTTCTTATTTATAGCTCTGTTTAAAATATATTGCTAAAAGGGAATACCCAATTAGCAGACACAGAAATAGAAAGAGATAGGAGTTTCCATAATCAATATTTCTGTAGAAGGAAAAGAATTCATTCTGATTTCAAATAATATCCATAATAATCTTAATCAAATAAGCCATGAATCAAATAGAAGGAAAGGCTAATTCAGAACGACTATAAAAAAATAATATCATTCCATAAAAATCAGATCTACAGAAAGAAGGAAAGAGATCTGGCGTGTTTTTGAATTACTTATAGATATCGACGTGCGTCGATTACTATTCGACGTAAACGTCGATTTCATCCTGGCTGGACATCGAGAGGAGAATAAGGAAGGTGCGTCGACAAAGATGCATCGACTTTATCAAATGCGTCGACTAGAAGTCAGAGGTACGTTGACTAGAAGTCAGAGGTACGTCGACTATGATTACGTCGAATTCTTCTAAGAGTTACTTCGACTCATTCTGAGAGAAACGACGACTATATTTTGATGTTGCGTCGAATACTATTCGACGCATATTTACTTAGACTAATTTTTCATCCTTAGAAATTATATTCTTCTCAATTCTACGGGTTAAGATAAATCATTTCCCCAACAACATCAGCTTCAGAGGCAGAAGCAAGAAGAACTGAAGGTCTACCTAAGTTTAAGGCATCGACAAAGTCCTGTCGTCGAGATAATGTCCATGACGTCGTAACAATGGAAATATCATCGAGACAGATTCAAAAGTTGCGGATGCGCTGTAAGCATTTAATACCGCCGCCGGATTGTCTAATCAGTGCGTGCTCTTAAGGAAAGGAGCGTCTGACACTTAAGGCACTTTTTCAGAAGACCGTTGGGGACCCCGCATTCTTATAAAAGAGATAAGAGGTTGCCCTAACGCGGTATCAATCGATCAATAAGAAAGAAAGAACTTGCGTATACAGAAAAGGTGACAGAAAAAGCGGCGCAAGAATGAGATCGAAAAAGAAGAAGCAGTCATCTCCACCGACTGATAAGAAGCCAATCCTCATCAGGCTAAGAAAAGATTGAAGAAGAACTGTGTGCTCAAGATCTGATTCAAAAGCATCTTCTTCAACCTAAAGAAGCCAATCTTCATCAGGCTGAAGTTGTCAATCCTCATCCGATAGAAGAAGCAGTTATTTCTACTGTAATCTCTTGTAAAGGCTTGCGAGCCTATTTGTCTAGCTTCAGGGCTGGAGACCTGTGAGGCTTGAGGGCCAAGGCAGAGGCTAGACTTGCGGGTCTGGCTAGGTAGGGCTTGCGGGCCTGAGTGTCTAGCTTGAGGGTTGGAGAGATATGAGGCTTGAGGGCCAGGGCAGTGGACTTGCGGGTCCGATCTTGTCGAGATTCAGGGCTCGGGCGCAGTAGGGGCTTGCGGGCCTAGGCTGTAGGCATAGGACTTGCAGGTCTTTGTTGTGTAGGGCTTGAGGGCCTGAGTGTCGAGCTTGCGGGCTCGGGGGCAGTAGGGGCTTGCGGGCCTAGGCTGTTGGACTTGCGGGTCCGTGTTGTAAGGCTTGACGGCCTGAAGTTTTTGGCGACGTTTGACGATCCTAGCACACTACTGGGTAGGCGCAGAGGGACAGAGGACTAATCAAGACACCCTTTCTTAAGGAACCTCTATAGATCATTGTGTCATCTGGTGTGTTTTATTTGTGCTTATCCGTGCGATATTTCTGTGCTGTGCTTGAATATTTGAATCGCGCGCAAATTGTTGAAAAGAACCCAGATCACCTAATACCCCCCCCCCCCCCCCTCTAGGTGAACGTTCCATTACTAACAAGTGGTATCAGAGTGAGGTTGATCAAAAGAATACTTAACCGTCTGATCTAGATCGTTGAATGACTCACTATGGCTCGTGGAGATCAGAATTGGGAGATGAGATCCATGAAACTTCCAATCTGCTCAAAGGAGAACTTTCCTATCTGGAAGGAAAGGGTTAGGTTGTTCATGGAAGCGGCTGATCCAAGAATCTATCTGACAATCCAACAGGGTCCCTTCATCCCTACAACTGCTTCCACCATTGATCCAACAAAGAAGGTGGTTAAGAAATATGAGGACATGACCAAGGATGAGATAGACTTGGCAGGTCTAGGTGAGAGGGCACAAAATGTCATTGTAAGTGTCGTAGATGACTCAACCCTCCAAAAGCTAATTCACTGCAAAACAGCCAAGGAGATGTGGGACTCCCTGATCGTATACATTGAGGGTACTGAAGAGGTAATGAGTGATAAAAAATCCCTTCTCAACCAAGAGTATGAGGCCTTCAAGCAAGGCAAGAATGAAACAATCTCCAACTGTTTTGAGAGATTTTTCAAGATAGTGAATGGATTGAGAAACTATGATAGAGAGTTCACAAACTCTAATCTAAATGACAAGTTTCTCAGATCCCTCACAAAAGAATGGGACATCAAGATCTGTGCCATCAGGGAGATTGGTCAGCTGGGCATCATGGAGCCCAAAAATCTGTATGGGAAGCTGCTGTCTCATGAATTTTAGCTCAACACCAAAAAGGCTGAAGAAGAAAGCTCAAAAGTGAGCTCAAGAGAGAGATCTGTGGCTCTAAAGGCTGAGAGCACAAGAAGAGCCAAGGGCAATACCTATGCAACTCAGAGCAAATCTGAGAGCAGTGAAGAATCAGAAGCCAGCTCTTCTGATTCTGATGATACTGATAGAGAGGTGGCCCTCCTCTCTAAATAGTTCAGGAAGCTGCTACACAGAAGGAGGAGGGACAGTCACATAAACTCCTCCTCAAGCTCCAGAAGATCTGACTATCGTGACAGATCCAAAGCTAATAGGGAGGAAAGGTATAGATCCAACTCTAGTATACATGATTTAAATAATATTGTCTGCTATTCCTGCAACAAAACAGGTCACATGGTTGCTGACTGCCCTTCTAAGAAGAAGGAGTCAAGGAACAATGAAGAAAGAAGAAGCTCATGGAGCAAGAGGAACTCTGAAAAAGGGTTCGTGGCCAAGAAGACCAAAACATTAAGTGACTCTGACTCAAGCTCCTCTGGGACTGAGGACGAGGCACTTATTGGATTGATGGCCATCAATGAAGGGAACCAGGATGACAACTCTCCTGGAAAGGTAAATCACAGAACTCCTCTATCTGACTCTGATTCTGAATCAGTAGCAGATTCTTTGCGTGATGATGAGGATGTGTCTGTTGCCAATAGCACAGCCTCAAGATCCCAGTATGAAGTTGAATCTGAACTAATAAGGCAATACAAAGCCTTGTGGAAAGCCTTCAAGGGATGTAAGAAACTCCTCAAAGTCCAGACCAAGGAGTTAGATTCCTTAAAGACTGTTCAATCTGAGCTCCAGGAGACAGCTGAGAAGCTGGTTGCTATGAGCAAAGAAGTGGACAAATTCAAGGAAGCCATAAGGCTTAAGAATGCTGAATTGGTACAGATGAACAAGGTCATCAAGGACCTTGAGGAAATGTTGTTGGCTGAGAAGAAACTTGCATCAAGATTCTCAATTTCCAAAACTATCCTGCCTATCATTGATACCTTCTCTGGACAGTTCAGAGCTGGTGTTGGTTTTAATCAGGAGACAGTTAAGGGAAAAGATTCTGAAGCTAGACCTTCCTACAAGAAGGTGTTGGTGTCATGTCCTTCAGCCCACAAACCTGCAGCAACAACAATCAAGAGTAAGGGAAAGGCTGTTCCTACAAAGCCTGTTCCTAAGAAGGTGAATCAAAATTTGGTGAGACCAATTCCACCCCAAACTCACATATATGAGGTTCACCCAAGATCTATTAGGCAAGAAGCATGCTCTTCTGCTCATCAGCACTGCCAACCTACTCAGATTGTTAAGCAGAAGAGAAGATGCAACAAACATGAATGCTGGTGCTGTGGGAAAGTAGGCCACTTTTCCTTGGACTATTGGTTCAACACTACAGGGATCAATGCAAAGAGAGTGCAGAACCCTCTGAGGTTTAGTGTTCCATTATACCAACCTAATAGAAACCGAGGACCCAATCCATATTGGGTTCCTAAGGCGAAGTAATTTGTCTTGCAGGTAGGTCCAAATGCCAACCAATCTCCAATTTGGTATTTGAACAGTGGCTGCTCTAGGCACATGACTGGAGTCATAAGGTACTTGAAAGAGTTCACCCCTGTGGAGAATGGACCAATAGTGATTTTTGGAGGTTCAGAAAAGGGAGTGACCATGGGCTATGGCAGAATCTCAAATGGGTTAGTTACGATCACAAAGGTGGCTTATGTGGAGGGATTGAAACACAATCTCATAAGCATATGTCAACTCTGTGACTCAGGCTTTCTTATTACCTTCCACAAGGACAAGTGTCTAATTACGAAGTCCATAGATTCTGAGGCTACCTTGACTAGCACTAGGAGTGGGAATATTTATTGTTTAAATTTTCTCAATACAAATTCTTCCATGACCATATGTCTTGTGGCTGATGGTAAAGAGGCTCTCTGTGTTCAGTGGCATAAGAGACTTGCACACATCAACTATAGGACAATAGGCAAGCTTTTCTCACAAAACCTAGTTAGAAATGGATCTGATATTAAGTGTATCAAAGATGGTCCATGTCAAGCTTGCCAACTTGGAAAGCAGACTAGGACGAGCTTTAAAAGCATATCTAACAAAGAGTCCACTAGGTGCTTATTTCTACTGCACCTGGATTTGTTTAGTACTATGTCAGTTCATAGCTTAGGAGGGAAGGCCTACACCATTGTTGTTGTTGATGATTATTTAAGGTTCACTTGGGTATTCTTCCTCAAAAAGAAGTCAGATACCCTAGATATCTTGAAAAAATTTGTCAGGCAAATCCAGAAAGAGATGGGCTGTACTGTGGTCAAACTCAGAAGTGACCATGGAACAGAATTTTAGTCAGGGGCCATGACAGAATTCTGCCAAGAATTCGGAATCTCCCAAGAATTCTACTCACCTAGAACACCTAAACATAATGGGGTTGCTGAAAGGAAGAACAGAAGTTTGATAGAGGACAGTAGGACAATGCTAAGTGACTCCTCTCTACCAGAATACTTCTGGGCAGAGGCTGTCAATACAGCTTGTCATGTGATAAACAGGGCTTCCATCATCAAAAATCACAAGAAAACTCCCTATGAGTTAATGAAGGGCAGAAAACCAACCTTATCCTACTTTAGGATCTTTGGTAGAAAATGCTATGTCCTTAATAATGGGAAATCGAAGCTGACTAAGTTTGCTGAGAAAAGCAGTGAGGGTATTTCTGTTGGCTACAACTCTCATAGCAAGGCATATAGAGTGTACAACATCAATAACCAAGCAGTGGAAGAATCTTTTCATGTGGTATTTGATGAGACTAGCCTTATACATAAGGGCTGGTCTAGTTCTCTAGTGAATGCAGGTACAGTGGAGAGAATAGGGAAATTATCCATTGAAGACAATGCTGGCACCTCACTAAGAGATAAGAATCAGTCAGTAATAGTTGAAATCGAGGAAGAACCTGCAGAAAGTTCAGAAACGACTAATGAAATGCAACCTGAAGAAGTTGCTAATGTATAAGTGCCTAGAACACTACCAACTGCCTTGAGACAAGTAAGAGATCATCCCCAATAACAAATAATAGGAAATGTCAACCAAGGTGTGATGACAAGGAGCAGAGCTGCAAATGAAGCATTATACCTGAGTTTTCTCTCTTAAATTGAACCCATGAAATTTGAGGAAGCAAATCAAGATCCATTTTGGATTGCTGCAATGCAGGAGGAACTGAACCAGTTTAAGAGATGCAAGGTTTGGAAACTAGTTCCAAGACCCCAAGGACAGAATATCATAGGAACTAAATGGGTCTACAGAAATAAGTTGGATGAAAATGGAATCATCATCAAGAATAAATCAAGGCTAGTGGCAAAAGGCTACAGACAAGAGGAAGGGATAGATTTCGATCAGACATTTGCTCCAGTAGCCAGACTGGAAGCAATAAGACTATTTCTAGCATATGCAGCTTACCAAGGTTTCAAGGTCTACCAGATGGATGTGAAGTCAGCCTTCCTAAATTGTGACCTCAAAGAGGAAGTATATGTAGAGCAGCCCTCAGGTTTTGTAGATCCTACTCATCATAATTATGTTTATTTTCTTAGAAAGGCCCTTTATGGCTTAAAGCAGGCACCAAGGGCCTGATATGAAACTCTGTCAAGCTTTTTAATTGAGAACAAGTTCTCAAGGGGAAAGATTGATAAGACATTGTTCCTAAGGGAAGTGAATGGCAAGATCTTGCTAGTGCAGATCTATGTGGATGACATCATCTTTGGCTCTACAGATAACAATCTCTGCAAAAAGTTTGCCAACTTGATGCAGGGAAAATTTGAGATGAGTAGTATGGGTGAGCTCAAATACTTCCTATGTCTCCAAGTGAAACAATCTGAAGATGGTATATTCATCTCCCAGACCAAGTTCACTAGGGAGCTAGTCAAGAAATTTGGATTGGAGAGTGCTTCTTTAATGAAGACTCCAATGGGAACCAATTTGTCTATGGACAAGGATGAGAAGGGCATACCCTTTGATGAAACCAAGTACAGATGCATGATTGGATCCTTGCTCTATCTAACTGTAAGTAGGCCTGACATAATGTTTGCTACATGTGTCTATGCTAGAATCAGGTGAATCCTAAGGAATCTCATCATGTCTCTGTTAAGAGAATCTTAAGATACCTGAAGGGTACATCAAATCTTGGCCTATGGTACCCTAAGAACAATGGATGTGAACTAACTGGCTATTCAGATGCAGATTATACAGCGTGCAAGAAAGACAGGAGGAGTACCTCAGGGACATGTCAATTCCTTGGTGGAAGACTGATCTCTTGGAGCAGTTAGAAGCAGACTACTGTGGCAATCTCAACAGCAGAATCAGAGTATATCTCTACTAGGAGCTGCTGTGCCAAACTGCTATGGATCAAATAACAACTTGAAGACTACAACCTAAAGTAGACCAAAACACCCATGTCTTGTGACTCTTCAAGTGCAATCTCAATTGCTAAGAACCCTGTCTCTCACAGCAGGACAAAGCATATTGAGATCAGGTATCACTTCATCAGGGTACATGTGGAAAATGAAGATACCACCCTTGAGTTTGTCCTAACAGACAAACAAGTGACTGATATATTTACAAAGCCCCTAGTTGAAGCTAAGTTTAATTTCTTCAAATTCCAACAGGGGATGTTAAACTTAGAGTAATCCTCTACTTATTTTTCATTAATCCCTTTCTAGATGCTTGGTTAGAAAATCTCTCCGGATTTGGATGAACTGTGACTGAGCAAGGGGGAGCCTTGGACTATTGTCTACTAAAAGAAGAGCTCCAGAAAAGAAGTCAGAAAGGGGGAGAAAGGGCATCACATCAAATGTTCAAGACAAGGTGCTCAAGAAGACCTCAAAGATAGGGGGAGCAAAGAAGTAGGGGGAGTCATAAAAGAAGAGACATCAAATCAAGGGGGATTTACAAGCTTGATGTACTCAGAAAGTTTAGCAAAGATAAGTAAAATCCTACATGCTTAGAAGTTAAGATTATAATATTTGTTGTCAAGTGAAAGTAGTCTTGAATTGAGATTCTGACTTCTTCAAATAGGGGGAGATTGTTGGGAATCTTGCCCACATGATTCCTTATTTGAAGAAGCCAGCAAGTCAAGAAAGCTTCACTTTGTATATGATGGCTTCTCTAGCTTATAAATCTCAGGAAGTTAGTAGAATAAGATTCGTCGAACGCAGAAGGAAGTTCGTCGAACGAATAATGGAGTTCGTCGAACTCAAAAGGAAGATCGACGACCGCTGAGAATTGGCGTGTTCGTCGAATGCAGAAGGAAGATCGACGACCACTGAGAATTGGCGTGTTTATCGAACGCAGAAGGAAGATCGATGACCGCTAAGACTTGGCGTGTAGGTCGAACGCAAAAGGAAGATCGTCGACCGCTGAGACTCGGCAAGATCATTGAACGTAGAGAAGACGCAGTATCTCGTTGACTTCACAAAAGTGGCCTTGTCGTCGAGAAGATCAGAAATCGTCGTGAAGAAGCCTTGTCACTGAAAAGGCTAAGTATGACTGATGGCGTTGATCATCGTCATAAAGAAGGGATGCCGTCGAGAAGACTGAAGAAGGGTAGCTGAAGACAAGCAACTGCTAAAATATGATCTGTCGGCATGCTATCACTAATGTCGTCGAGAGAACAAGGTGATTACGATGACATAGTCAGAGACATCATATCGTCATATATGTAGAAGTGACAGAATGTCTCGTATCGTCGAGATATCAGCTTAAGAGGCAGAAGCAAGAAGAACTGAAGGTCTACCTAAGTTCAAGGAATCGACAAAGTCCTGTCGCCGAGATATTGTCCATGAGGTCGTAACAATGGAAATATCGTCGAGACAGATTCAAAAGTTGAGGACGCACTGTCAGCATTTAATGTCGTTGCATGATTGTCTAATCAGCGTGTGCTCTTAAGGAAAGGAGCATCTGACACTTAAGGCACTTTTTCAGAAGACTGTTAGGGACCTCGCAGTCTTATAAAAGAGATAAGAGGTTGCCCTAACATGGTATCAATCGATCAATAAGAAAGAACTTGCGCATACAGAAAAGAGAACAGAAAAAGCAGCACAAGAAAGAAAGCGAAAAAGAAGAAGCAATCATCTCCACCGACTGATAAGAAGCCAATCCTCATCAGGCTAAGAAAAGATTGAAGAAGAACTGTGCACTCAAGATCTAATTCAAAAGCATCTTCTTCAACCTAAAGAAGCCAATCTTCATCAGGCTGAAGTTGCCAATCCTCATCCGGCAGAAGAAGCAGTTATTTCTACTGTAATATCTTGTAAATGCTTGCAAGCCTATTTGTCTAGCTTGAGGGCTGGAGACCTGTGATGCTAGAGGGCCAGGGCAGAGGCTAGATTTATGGGTCTGGCTAGGTAGGGCTTGCGGGCCTGAGTGTCTAGCTTGAGGGCTGGAGAGTTGTGAGGCTTGAGGGCCAGGGCAGTGGACTTGCGGGTCCGATCTTGTCGATCTTGAGGGCTCAGGCGCAGTAGGGGATTGCGGGCCTAGGCTGTAGGCACAGGACTTGTGGGTTTGTGTTGTGTAGGGCTTGAGGGCCTGAGTGTCGAGCTTGCGGGCTCGGGTGCAGTAGGGGCTTGCGGGCCTACGGTGTTGGACTTGCGGGTCCGTGTTGTAAGGCTTGACAGCCTGAAGTTTTTGGCGATGTTTGCCGATCCTAGCACACTACTGGGTAGGAGCAGAGGGACAGAGGACAAATCAAGACACCCTTTCTTAAGGAACCTCTATAGATCATTGTGTCGTCTGGTGTGTTTTATTTGTGCTTATCTGTGCGATATTTCTGTGCTGTGCTTGAATATTTGAATCGCGCGCAAATAGTTGAAAAGAACCTAGATCACCTAACACCCCCCCCCTCTAGGTGAACGCTCCATTACTAACAACTTGAACTATATCTTCTGCGTCGAATTGAAGTCCAAGTTGCATCGACTTCTAAGATGGCTTCGACGGGCTCTTCCTTCTGCATCAAGTTCCTTTCGACATTGCGTCGACTTGACTTATACTTTGATAGGTTGATTGAATTGCTTTGACTTTCACTCAGAGTTATGTCTACATCTATTCGAAGTTGCATGGACTTCTATTCGACGCAAGTTAAAACTCAACTGAATTTGTGCTTACACCTGGTCTTGACATCTAAGGTGAGTGTGACATCCTAAGACATCTAATGACAAATTTACCCTTTCTATACAATGTGGGTAATACAACCTAACTGATGAAATCACTTTACATAATTTGTTAGATAAATCACAAGTGTTTTTCCCAACATGATCTCTTATAAACTGTAGCACACATGGAGGAACATATTCTACTATCTCTTCTTCTTTCTCCTTTTTTCTTCTACTTTTTCTCCAAGTAATTCATCATCGTTATGCTCCAAAGGGGGAAGGGGTTCGTGTTTGATTCCTGTATGATTAGTATCTACACACAAAACAAACTCATCAAATCTTATGAGAATAGACTCTTCAACTATTTTAGTTCTCTTATTATTAATTCTATAAGCTTTACTAGTTGAACGGTAAACATTGAAAATTCCCTCATCACATTTTTCATCAAATTTTCCTAATGCATATCTAGTATTTAAAATGAAACATTTGCAGCCAAAAACATGAAACTAAGATACATTTGTTTTTTTTAAATAAAGCTCATAAGGTGTTAGTTTTAAAATTGGATGAAGCATTGCATTATTAATAATATAACATGAAATATTTATAGCTTCAGCCCAAATGATTTAGGCAACCCATATTCACAAGCACAGTGCGTGCTAGCCCTTGAAGTGTTCTATTTTTCCTCTCCACTACACCATTTTGTTGTGGTGTGCGTGGAGCGGAAAATTGATGTTTAATTCCTAAATCATTACAAAAAGTAGAAAACGTAACATTTTCAAATTCTCCTGTATGACCCGAGCGTATGCATTCAATTTTTAAATCAAGTTCATTTTGAATACGAATGCATAGTTTAGTAATTTTAAGAAATGCATCAGATTTGGAAGATAGAAATAAAGTCCAACAAAATCTAGAATACTCATCAATTATTATAAAAGAATATTTTCTACCTCCTAGACTAGAAGTGCTAACCAGTCCAAATAAATCCATATGAATTAATTGAAGTGGTCTAGTAGTACAAATTACATTTTTGCTTTTAAAAGATCTTTTTGAAAACTTTCCTTTTTGGCAAGGCGTATAAAGAGAAGATAAATTACCATTAATGAAAGTGCACAATGTGACTGTAAGAATCCTCTAGAGCGGGGGGGGGGGGGGGGGGGGAGGTTAATAGAGAATTAAAATTATTTCTATCCTAACTGTGAATACAATAAAATAATCTAAGGATTTATACTCAATCAAGATCTCAGGCAGAATAAAATAGTGCTGAAATATAAAGCAGAAAATTGTAATGTAAACTAGCTATGAGGGACAACACATGAAATTAGCAAACCAGAAGACACAAAGATTTTATAGAGTTTCCCCAAAATGTGGGTAGTCTTCACTTCTACCACCTAGTAGGATTGCACCAACTGTGCCTGAGTCTTTTGACAAGGAGACTCTCAGAACCACTGATCTTTTGACAAGGAGATCATGAACAACCAGATCTTTTGATAAGGAGATCTTGAACCACCAGATCTTTTGATAAGAAGATGTTGAACCACAAGATATTTTGATAAGGTGTTCTTGAACCACTGAATCCTATGAAGAGGGATTAATAAAAATCTTTTACAAAAGGGAATTAGAAGGAGAAGGAAGAAGAGAAATGGTGTAGGAATTCTATTCTCAGAATTCTTATGGAGGTTGTATGATACACAGCTTCTTGTATCTATCACTGGATCTTCTCTTGATTAACTCCTACTTATGATAGTGATGTATTGCAGGAGCTTTGATTGTCAGATCCTTTGTGTTTCTGCTGATTGAGATCTGGCTGCTATGAGATGGTGATGAGGAGCAGCTTTCAGATACTTTGTTCTTTTCTTCTAATTAAGATCAGCCTGCTGTATGATTGTGATGAAGAGCGACTGTTCTTATTTTCTCTGTATATTTTCTATTAGGGTTCCTAAGGGATGAAGAAAAAGAGAACCCTTGAGTGAAGATGATGGCCGATTATAATTAATGCTCTTTTTTTCTCTTTCTTCTCATCCCTTTTATTATCCAGTTCAATTTGAATTTCTTTTCCTTTTCTGGTAAGAGCTGAAAGGGTATTTTTGTCGGGACATTTACATCCTTCTTTCCTTCTTTAATTCCCGACCCGTCCACCAACATAAAGCTTGTTTCCAAGAAAGCTTTTCTATGTCCTCTTTTAATTCTTCATTCCATTTGAGTTAATTAAGGAGCCGTTGGAGAACGGTCTTGAGAGAAGTGGGCTATGAGAGAGGGGCCAAAAATGACAACTGAAAAGGTTTCCCTTTTCAGACTGAATTCGACGTAACATCGAGTTCTCTTCCTCTCTTATCGATGCACCTTTGAGTTCTTGTAGGAGCAGCATTGAATTCATCCTTGCTCTGATTGAACTCTGCTAGTCGACGTTGGGTCGATACCCTATCGACGTAACAATCGAGTTGATGGCATGGCTCTAAGCTTCATTATTTGCGTCGAGATGGAGTCCACGTTGCATCGACTTTAGGTTGCTTTGACATGGACTCCCTTCTGCGCTGAGTTGAAGTAGAAGCTGCTTCGACTTCTCAAAGTACTTCAACAGGTCCATAGCCTCTACGTCGATACTTATTCGATGGAACATCAGCTTGAATTACTTAGACAGAAAGGTGAACTTCTTAGACAGAAAGGTGAATTACTTAGACGGAGCGTCGACAACAACTTGACGTTGCGTCGAATTCCATTCGCCACAAATGTTAACTTTGACCATGTTTTGCTTCTCTTGATCTGGCCTTAACCCCCTAGGTTGAGTGTGACATCCTAAGACATCTAGTGACCAGATTACCCTCACTATACAATGGGTAATTCATTACTAAGAGATAAAATCACTTTTAGGTAATTTGTTAAGTTAAATCAAAGGGTTTTTCCCAACAATCTCCCCCTATTTATCTTAACATATTTTACAATTTGAATAAAGTGATTTTTCACATTCCTATTATATAATCAAGAATACATCCAAAACAATATATACAAAAGAAAATAATTGACTGAAAATTCAGAAAATAATTGACTGAAAGCTCAGACCATATCATTCAATATATAACTCTCCATAGCTGTCTTCCAGGCAGAAAAAATTTCTTATAGAGTACCTGAGCCTCATTGCTCCTTCTCAGGAGTTTTTCTTTTCCTTGAAAATACTTTTGAAGAAACTTTCCTTGGGGCGATCTGCAAGGGCTCATCATTTTCTTCAGTAGTAATGTCTCTGGGAAGCTCCCCCTGAGAGTGTGCATTCTCTTCAGCCTGCTGGACAGCTTCCTGAGCAATCTTGGCTACTTGATCTAGCTTTGTTTCATTATGAGGCTCATCCTGAACCACTGTTGTACTCACAGCTACCATTTCAGTTTCCAAATCACATTGAACAACTGGGGCAGGCTTCCCCTGAATATCTACTGCATCTGGGGCTAGTTACCCCTTATCTCCAAGCTCCCATGGATCTGTGCTTGGATTATAATAGCTTTGTTAGGAGCTTCATTGACATCACCTTTATTTTGTCCACTCAAATCTAGGACAGGTCTTTCTTCCTCCAAAATGTCCCCCCCCCCTTCTTAACCTTGCTGGCCAGAGAGGTTAAGAATTTCTTTGTGACCATGGAGGAAGATACAAAATCTTTGAGGCTCTGAAAAGATCATTTAAAACATAATAGCTCACCATCCATTTGTGAGTATTTTCTGTCAAACTTTCTAGCCTGAGAGGCCACCTTGTCTGCAAAGGTGGAGGAGGATATGGCCACAGCTTTGGAAATGACCTGCTCATGATCAATTGGTGGAGTATGAGATGCAGAAGGAGGATGTGATGGATGGAGGTCTTCTTTTATAGGGGATAAAGGATGGTAAATGTCAGGTGAGAAATGAACTGATGGTGGTGGACGTGGAGATAGTTGATAATCTGGAATG
Organism: Dactylorhiza incarnata; assembly: GCA_033032865.1. Taxonomy (NCBI): domain Eukaryota; kingdom Viridiplantae; phylum Streptophyta; class Magnoliopsida; order Asparagales; family Orchidaceae; genus Dactylorhiza; species Dactylorhiza incarnata. Next base: position 1,472,563 of record JAWHQI010000098.1, read on the forward strand.
ACAGTGGATGGTAGTTGATGAGGGATTTGGTGAGATGGTTCAGGGGCTGAAGTGGATGGTAAGGAATGATGGATCTGCTGTTGTTGTTGTTGCTGTTGAGGAGAATGTTGGGCTGCAGCTTCATCCTGATGGATATCTGGAACATTGTCCAGTGGAGGTGAAGAGTGAGGAGAAGAGATAACACTCCTTAAAGGGTCTGGTATTTTCCTCTCTGGCTCTTGAGGAGGAGGAGAGGGAGGAGGTGAAGCTGGAGCTTGACCAGGATTTAAGATTTGCCTAGTCCACTTAGAAAATATTCCAATGTTTATTCTCTTCCCTGGTGGAATTGGCACACCCTTGGACTTGCACACTGCTGGGTAATGGTGAAGCAGTATTTGACTCATGATTCTCATGTAAGCATTTTCTTTATGGGCATATTTGTGCCCTATCATTTTCAGAAATAACTTTCCCCAATTTATCTTTTTTCTTGAGGACAAGAATGCCCATAATCTGAACCTACTGCTTTGGAATTGCATCATGAGCTGAGATTTTGCACAATAGAACTTTCCCAACTATGTCAGCCAGGAATTTGTATTCTTCTCCCAACTCAATCTTCTTGAGATTGATTGCTTTATCCTTACATAACTGCATAATATCTAAAGCTTTCTTTCTTCACCTGTCAGCTCATCAGAGTCACTCCCAGTTGGAAGATCAAACATCTAACTCAGCATCTCCTCTGTGATGTGAATGTTTGTCTGAGAAAAATTCCCATTAAGGGATCCATATTCTCCTATCTGTACAGACTCCTTAAGCTCTGTCAATTCAATATCAAGTATCTTGCTTCTGGTGGATATCAGTTTGGTTAAGCCAGCATCCTAAAGAAAGCCCAGAATGGCTTTGAAGCTGTCATCCGCTGCGTTGAAAGAGTCATTGTCCACATCGAACCCAGAATTAATCGTAGGAGGGGCCTGATTAGGTGGGGGACCAACCTATCAACCAGAGTACTTGCTCGGTGAGCCTAGTGTTGTGCGACGAATCTAGGAGGGAGGACCCATCCTCCCTTGGATGTCGTCGGACTATCTTCGCCTTCTTATTCTTGGGGAAGGTCGGGGGGCCATCAGGCGAACCAAGGGGCGAGCTGGATGATGATCGAATGCTTATTCACCCGTGAGGCATTCAGGCGAGCTTAGGCTTCTTTCGAAAGAGGCAATTTGATGGCTACTGTAGAGGGTGATGAGATAAGACGAAAGATAACAGGGTTACCATCGCCCAGAATTGGTAGTATTTATAGCACCTGTGGATGGGGCCCACCAAAAGATTCCTGCCATGTCAGCAACGACCAGTGAACCCCCAGGGTTGGACGTTTCTGTACGAGCTTAGGATAATCTCGCAAATAGCAGGGATCGTGTACAACCCCGTGTTCGCCAAGGAGTAAAATGGCGAATCAGGCTATTGGCGATGCAAGTAGGGGCTGGCCGCATCGCGGCGAGCGAGCCGAAAGGTTGAGGGCGAGGCGAGCCAGTCCTATACCCCTGCGAGGAGCATTATGCTAGGGCGAAGAAAGTGTATACTCGCCGCTTTAGGGTGAATTTAGCAATCACAGGGTGAGTGAGGGCTCGTCATTTCGTAGAGGCGGCCCAAGTTGGTATTTGAGTCACCAGGAGGTTAGCGAGTGGCGCCTTCACGGGTCGCTCGCATAGGGAGACCTCCTGAGGCCCGCTCGCGAGAGGACTAGCGAGTGGTGCCCTCATGGGCCACTCGCCCAGCAAGGCTCCAGGGGTCAACTTACCAAAATACCCTTTGTGGGTTGCCAATAGTCCTTCAGAACATCGGAGTTTGGCTGTTGGCAGACCAGTTTGGGGTATGATTAGTAAAACTAAACGGCGGAGTTACGCTATTTGCAGACCAGAGAAGAAAAACTATATTTATACCTGGAAGGGCACCTTTGGAGAGGACTGGACTTCTTTGTCTTCCTCCTCCTTAAGCTACCTTTGGTTAGCTCCTTAGGCTCTCCAAGGTGCCCAGCTTCAGCTTTGGCTTAGGAGGGGAAGCACTCTTAAGATCTTCGGGGTGTATGGTGGGACCTCCACGCTACGGCCAAGGGTCGGTGTCTAGGTCTATGTCTTCGGCTAGGTTCCTCTGTGGGATCAGTAAGTGCTAGATGCCCCCTCTTTGGGGTCCGAACTCCTCGTTGGGCCGAATCTTGGTTCCAACAACAGTAATGTGTTGAGAAAAACACATTTTAATTTATCTCACAAATTATATACAAGTGATTTCATTATCTAGGATGTATTACCCATGTTGTATAGAGAGGGTAACTTGGTCATTAGATGTCTAGGATTACACGATCTCATTAGGGTGTCAAATATCAGTCCAAAAAGAGTCAAAAAATCAGTTGATTTAAATCCGCGTCGAATAAAAGTCGACGCAGCTTCGGCTGCAAGTCGATGTAACTTCCAATAGAAGTAAGAATAACTCAAACTGAAGTCGATGTATAAGTTGAAGTCTACGAAATGTCGAGATGTACTCGACGCAGAAGACAAAGTCAGTCAAAGTAGTATTTGAAGTCGACGCAACTTGGACTTATATTTGACGCAGAAGGAAGAGCTCTGAGTTCAGGATTTCATCTCGACAGATACGTCGTTAAGTATTCGACGCAATGTCGACTGCAGAGATCATTTCTAAGCTGAGGAGGTTTTCAACGATGCTTCCAGTCGAACTCATAGGTACGTCGATAAGATAACAAATGTATTCAACGCTACGTCGAATACAGACAGAATTAGAATATGTTCCATATTCTTTTCTAAAGATGATTCAGAGGTTATACATGGAATAGTTTGGATCTCTAACGGGTCGATTATATCCAGGAATAGAATGGAAGTCTCTAGAGACACAATAAAGCTATTTCTGGAATATATTCAAAGAGATTGACAGGTATCAACAAAGATAAAAGGAGAATATTATTATCTCTTGGACATTCTTATTAGGGATACAAAGAAAAGGAAATGAATTCAAATTCTATTCGATAGAAGAATAAGTGTATTTAAGAAGATTGACAAAACAAGAATTAATTCAATATTCTTTCATCTTCTTCTTCCTGATGCTCTCTCTCTCTCTTAGACAGACAGAAGAACAATTTTATGTACATAATACAATCAAGGCTTCTTCATCTTCTTCTCTAACAACAAGATGCCAATAGAATGACAGAGATATTGGAATCAAAGCTTAAAAAGTCCTTGCAACTCTCTCTCTCTGAGCAAGGACTCATCTGCTGAAATAAAGATCTGTCAACAACACCAAGTGTCTGAATCCTCTGTGATTGCTGAAGGAGGATTCAATCAAAAGAACATCTTCTTCATCTATTTCTTCTCTCTCTTACCAAAAGACTCAGTAGTTGGTTCTAAGAGTCTCATTACCAAAAGACTCAGTGGTTCTAAGAGTCTCCTTATCATAAGCCTTAGGCATTGGATAGTGCATTCCTACCAAGGCGGTAGAAGAGTGGATGCACCCATAAGTTTTGGCGAACCACTATAACTCGTCTCATTGTGTTATGATTTTCTGTGCTGTCCACTTACTTTGTTTCTATAATCTGTGTTTATTTTATTCTGTGTTGGAAAGCTGAATGCATAGTTATTAGAAGTATTTTATTGTGTGTGCATAATAATTAGAAAAAGATTTTAAACTCCATTCACTCCCCTCTAGAGAATACTCAGAGGACTTACTATGCACTTTCAATTGGTATTAGAGGTACGTTGATCAAGAACTGGTCCCTAGAGCAGGGTGGACTAATGCAGAAAAGAAGCCGAAGGCATGTGATGCCAAAGCATTGAATATTCTGGTGTCAACTATGTCAGATGACATATTCCAGAAGGAGCTGACTAGAACTCAGCAAAAGAGATCTAGGAATCCTTGACCAGATTGGTTGAGGGCAGCTCAGATGAAAGGATTGATAGAAAGTCCCTTCTTATATCTAAATATAAAAACTTTCAAAAGAAAGCTGAAGAAAATGTTGCTGAAATGTATGATAGATTCATCATCATTTTAAAAGAGCTCAGGGGACTGGACAAGGAGATCTCATTAACTGAGATAAATGACAAGTTTACAACCTGTATCTGGTGAGTAGACAACCATGCGCCCGACGAGTAGACCAACAGTATTCAATGAGTAGATCCAGTAGCGATCTTACTCGCCCATGGCAGCGTGAGGCGAGTACACCCCTCCCGCGCCCTTCTCGACATCATTGTTCTTATCAACGCCATATCCCTTATCGACGACACAGTCCTTATCTCGACGACTTGAGTATGATTCATCTGAATGATACCAATAGCCCATCCCAATGACAAAGCTCCTTCTCGCCTAAGGCGATGCGAGTTGATCTTGCCTCGAGCGAGTTCACTTCGAGAAAACTCGAATTCAGCGAGCAGGATCTAACCTAGTCTCTCCGGTTGCACTGCTCAAGGAGGGAGCGAGGCAAGTTCGGGCCAACCCGACTCCTCGGTCCACCCTCACTATTCGCAGACCAGCAAGGGCTGTGATTAGTGTTTACGAAAAGGCGCGAGGAGTTGTTCGCAGACCATTTTGGTTTGCATATAATAATTTAATTAAGGCAGAGGGAGTTATCCGCAGGCCATTAAAACTATTTTTCACTTAAAATAATTTGCTTATAAATTGGACCCATTATGTCTCAAATCAGCACGGATCCACCCTCCAAGAGAGCTTGTGCTCCCCCCTTGCATCCTTGTGCGTCCTCCCTTGCGTCCTTGTGCTATCTAAGACAGGCTCAGCCTTTGGTTTTCGGGATGGGAAATCAAGTATGATTTTCGGGTTAGTGGAGGGACCTCCTCGCTACAACTAGTGGGTCATTCTTAGACAACTACCTACTAACCTATGAGGGCCAGTTCTCAGCTCGAAATACTTAGAACTAGGGATCAGATGAAGAGAAAAGTAACTCAAGCTACTCCCCAAGTTTCGAACATAGTTAGACTGGTATCTGGGTTTCAACATTTTTGGTGCGGTAAGCGTGTACTATAGCAAGAGAAGAAAATCCCATCCGACAATCCCATGGATGAACATAGCGAGACAGGGACTAGCCAGTTTGTGACTAAGAGCAAATTCGAGCAGTTCTGGAGATCGATAGAGGATTTCACCAAGTGGCTGCTTGTGCCTAGCGCCGAGATGGGAGCACCCTCCCTAGTCATGGCCCCCTCGCCCGCCGAGGCGGGACTGAGTCAGCGCCCCGACCAGGAGAGGTTCCCAGAGGATGGAGACCAGCTGCTTCGCGCGAGAGTGCTCTTTGTGAGTTCGACTAAAACTCGCCATTCTGAGGACGAATTCGACCGAGTCTGTCCGACTCGGCAGCTCATGTTGCCCAGTCTCTTCTATGAATTGGTTCTGACCGCCCCATTCCTAAGGTGGATCATAGAATCAGTAATGAGTTTCTACTCTGGATAGGATGAACCTGTCCAACACCTACAGTGGTTCGAGGACATGGTCTCCATCAAGCAAATGATGGATGCCTTCAAGTGACGATTGTTCGTCATTACCTTCAAAGGGAAAGCTCAAGACTGTTTCCACCAGATGCCAGCAGGCAGCATCTACTGCTTCGAGGACCTATGCAGAGGCTTTCTGCTTCATTTCTCCACCTACAAAAAGAGGAAGAAGGTATCAGAAGCCCTTTTCCTTTTTAAGCAAGGGCCGCAGCAGATGCTGGGGGTGTACGTCGATTGCTTCCAAGAGGAGATCCTTGTAGTTTAGCAGGTCCCGAGGCACACTCTAATGTTGGAATTCAAGCTCAGACTGCAACTGGGATTCTTCAAGATGGAGATCACCCGTAATCCTCCCCTGTAGTTCGAGGAACTGATCGATCGGGCCGCGAGGCAGATTGAAGGAGAGGAGATAAGCCTAGAGTTCATGGCCAAGCTGGCCAGACTGGAGAGAGGAGGGGAGAAGAAGGAGGTTGGTGGCAGCAGGAAGGAGGCAAAGAGGAAGGAAGAGCCGAGGAGGCAAGAAGGGAGAGGGTTTTGAGAGAATAGAGGCCAGTAGGATCAGGAGAGGACGTTCCAGGTCCCACCAAATTGGTCGGCATGGAGACTCACAGGAGGGGGTTAGCAAGGGGGCAGGAAAAAAGTTTATCCCCCGAGCACTGGGAACGTTGTCATTCCCCCGACCGGAGACAAGGTCAGTGGAGGCAGAACCAGACGCCACCCTGGGAGGAGAACATAATTAGGAGAGGGAGAGGACATGAACGTGGAGCTAGACAACGGTAGCCTTGAAGTGAATAGGAACATCGAGTAGTGCCCTACTGTGACTTCAAACAGGTGGAGGGGCATGCGACGACCACATTCCTCGAGTTCCTAGAGCTGAGGAGAGCAGTAGGAGTGCACTAGGATCAAGAAGGAGGAGGAGTGCAAAGAAATGGCGGGGGCAGTCCCATCCCGGAGTAGGTGTGAGTATCGGGGAGATCATGGAGCTCATGGAGGGATATGTGTCATCCACGGAGGAGCATGGTTGGAGGCAAACTGGAAGGGGAGTCTTCAGGGCGTTTACCACCGGAGTGTGGCCTCGACTTCCCAAATTCCACCACTGATGAGGTAAATTACTTTCTTGGAGGTGGATATGCTGGGGAACGAGAACCCCTTCCATGATGCGGTGGTGAGCAAGGCCGCGGTGGAAAACTACACGGTCTCCTGCATCCTCGTGGACTACGGAAGTTCCGTCAAGGTAGTCTTCAAGAAGGCGTTCGACCCAATGAAGGTAGAAGAGAAGAGCGTCACCGCGATGGAGGAACCACTCTTCGGCTTCTCAGGAGAAAGGAAGGAGGTAGAGGGGCGAGTGGAGTTGGTCATGACGCTGGGAGGAACCACCAAATGTTGCAGATTCGTCATTATTGATGCACCCAATAGCTACATTGCCATCTTCTGCAGGCCGCTCATCAGTACCTATAATGCGTGCCCTCCTCCTACCACCAGTGTTTGAAGTACAACCAAAGAGGGTTGCAAATCAGGATCCGATGTGATCTCAGGGTGGCGAGGCAGTGCTATCTCAACGCCGTCAACACAATCCGGTGGAAGGAGGAAGCCGAGGTAGTGGATCAGGTGATGGAGGATATGGCAAGGATGGAGGCGTCTGAGGAGGTGGAAGATAAGGAAATTGTATCTGATGGCGAGATAACAGGTAAGGTGAAGGTCAGCGGGGAGCTAGAAGAAGAAGACAAGGAGAAGATCCTATCTTGCATTCAAGAGAACGCGGATATCTTTGCATGAAGCGCAGCGGATATGCTGGGTGTTGACGTAAACATCACCTGCCATCATATCAACCTGGACAGGGTAGTCCATCCCATCCAGCAGAAGAAGAAGGAGACCGCCACTACCTAGGTCGAGCCCATCGGAGAAGAGGTTAGGAAGCTGCTGGAGGCGAGGTTTGTGTCAGAGATCCAGTATCCAGGCTGGGTCTCCAATGTTGTAATGGTAAGAAAAAGGAGATGGAAATGGCGTATGTGTATTGATTTCTCTCTTCTTAGTAAAGCTTGCCCCAAGGATTGCTACCCCTTGCCTAGAATTGACGAGCTAGTAGATTCGACCATTTTATTCCCTGTCATGAGTTTTTTAGATGCTTTTTCTGGTTACCACCAAATTTGCATGCACCCTCCCGACATAAAAAACGTATCCTTCATTACCAACGACGGGTGCTATTGTTATAAAATAATGCATTTCGGGCTTAAGAATGTCATAGCTACCTATCAACAAATGATTGATAGGGTGTTAAAGGAGCAGAAAGGGAGAAACCTGGAAGTATATGTCGATGATCTCATGGTGAAGAGCAGGAGTGTAGAGTGGCACCTCCGTGACCTGGAAGAAACCTTCACCACACTCCGAAAACATAAAATGAGGTTGAACCCAGCCAAGTGCATTTTCAGAGCAGGGTAGGGGAAGTTCTTGGGTCACCTCTTAACCCTGGCTGGAGTGGAACACAATTTGGACAAGGTCAAGACGATTATGGAAATGGAGGCACCTAGAAATGTCAAGTAGGTTCAGTGTCTGACAGGTCATTTGGCAGGGCTGAGTAGGCTCCTCTCTTGGGCCGGGGAAAAGTGCTTGCCATTCTTCAAAACACTCAAAGATAATAAGAAATTTGAATGGTCAGTAGAGTGTCAAGGCGCGTTCAAAATCTTGAATCTCCATCTGGCGCAGGCACCCTTGTTGCAAGGACCTTGGGAGGGAGAGGACCTCTTTTTGTACGTCGGGGTTGGATCCAAATCAGTGAGTTCGGTTTTGGTCTGCGAGGAAGGGAAGAGGCAGCTCTCTATTTACTACGTGAGCTGGGTCCTGCGGAAGGCCGAACTACGATACCCCATCTTGGAGAAGTTGGCATTTGCCTTGATAGTTACAGCCCGAAGACTCCGACCCTATTTACAAGCCCATCCGATCAAGGTGGTGATTGACCACCCTCTCCATAGTATTTTGGAAGGAGTAGAGCACTCGAGGAGATTTGCCAAGTGGTCGGTGTAGCTCAGCGAGTTCGATGTTACCTACGTCCCTCCACTGGCCATGAAAGCCCAAACTGTGGCAGATTTCCTAGCCGGCTACACCATAGAAGTGGAGGAAGAGGAAGCAACCCAGCGAGTGGCTTGGGAAATGTTTGTGGATGGAGCATCGGAGAAGATCTCCTATAGGGGAGGCATCGTCCTAATCAGCACCCAAGGCACCAGGATCAAGCAGGCAGTTAACATCCACTTCTCGGTCACCAACAACCAGGCGGAGTATGAGGCTGTAATTGCAGGGCTCCACCTAGCATGGGAATTGAGAGTTTATAACATCATAGTTCACTCTGACTCGATACCTGGTGAAGGTCAAAGGCTTGGTGGGCACCTTCAAATTCTTCTCCATACAGCTTGTCTAGAGGGAGGAGAATGTCCATGCGGATCGGCTAGCCAAGTATGACCCCTTGGTCAGGGGTATGGTCACCGGGTTGTTTTGGCCCTCTATCGAGGAAGGGGAGATGAAGGACATCGATCAACCCTCCTCATGGATGGATCCACTGGTTACCTTCTTGACCATGGCCGAGCTGCCCTCGGAGGTTCGGGACAAGAGGCGGTTCAGGTATAAATCAACTTATTATTTACTAAATGACGGGGTGCCTTACATGAAGACTTTGTGCAGTCCCCTGGCGAGGTTCCTTTCTGATGGAGAAGCTTCCCAGGTCCTAGAAGAGATTCACACATGCGAATGCGGAAGTCACCCGGGAAGCCGAATCTTGGAGAAGAGGGTGCTGAGAATAGGATACTTCTGGCCTACCATCAACAAGGACGCAAAAGAGTTCTCATGGAGGTGTTCAAAGAGCCAACTCTATGCTCCACTCTAGTTATAACTAGCCCAGCATCTCCGATCGATCACCACCCCCTGTCCTTTCTCCATATAGGGAATGGACCTGGTCGGACCATTCCCCCCGACAAGTGGACAAAGGAAGTATCTCCTTGTGATGATTGATTACTTCTCCAAGTGGATGGAGGTGATGGCCCTGGCCAGGACAACCTCCTTGATAGTGAAGAATTTCATTTGGGGAGAGATCAACTATAGGAACGACCTATCTCTCGCCATCGCCACCGATAGTGGTCCGTAGTTCACCAACCTCAAGCTCACAAACTTCTGCATCCAACTCGTCATCGACCGTCGCTTCGCCTCAGTTCATCATCCAAGGAGCAACGGTCAGGTCAAGACTGCCAACAAAGTCATCGTCAAGCTGCTCAAAAAGAATGTTGAGAACCTAAAGGGAAACTGGGTGGAGCAGCTCCACTCACTTCTTTAGGCTTTTAGGACTACCCCAACCACGGAGACCGGTGAAACACCCGTCAAGCTATCTCACGGCTCGGAGGCCCTCATCCCGGTGGAATTTGAGGTTAGAAGCCCTAGGGTGGTGGCAGCAGAAGATGGAGATGAAGGAGGGAGGCTCGAGAATGAAGATGTGCAACGACTTGCATTGGACTTCATGGAAGAACTTCGTGACCAGGCCACGATTCACAAGGAGGAGATCAGGTGGAGAATGGAAAAGCACATCGACGAGCATGTTCGAATAAAGCAATTCGACAAAGGGGACTTGGTTCTCAAAAAGGCGGACGCTGCAGAGAGGTCGGCAGCAGTAGGTAAACTCCACCCTAACTGGGAAGGACCTTACTTAGTCTTCGAGGTGCTAAAAATAGGCGCGTACATCATACAAAATGTCATGGGAGAACTCCTGGTAAACACTTGGAGTGGAGACGACTTGAAATGTTTTTACTCGTAAGAGGAATGTAAAATCTCATTCATCTTTTATGCTGAAATAAAATAATAACACATCCTGTTGCAAATGTGTTGCACGTCACTATCTGGAAAATAGGTACCAAGCAGCGAGACCCTCCTATGTTCTAGAGTAGAGAGTTGTCGTAGACTAGGCCATAGCACTGGACTCCTCCCCTGCAGGCTGGCTACTTGCCCCCTCGAGTGAAGTCCTATGTCCTCAAGTAGAGAGTTACCGTAGACTAGGTCATTGCACTGGGCTCCTCGCCTCAAGGCTGGCTACTTGCACCCTCAAGTGAAGTCCTATATCCTCGAGCAGAGAGTTGGCGTAGACCAAGCCATAGAATTGGGCTCCTCCCTTGCAGTCTGGATACTTGCCCCCTCGAGTGAAGTCCTATACCCTCTAGTAGAAAGTTGTCGTAGCCAGGCAATAGCACTGGGCTCCTCCCCTGCAGGATGTTAATTTCCCCCTCTATTGAAGTCCTATGTCCTCGAGGAGAGAGTTGATGTAGACCAGGCCATAACACTGAGCTCCTCCCCTACAGGCTGGCTACTTACCCCTTCGAGTGAAGTCCTATGTACTCGAGCAGAGAGTTGTCAAAGACCAGGACGTAGCACTGAGCTCCTCCCTTGCATGCTGACTACTTGTCCCGTCGAGTGAAGTCCTATGTCTTAGAGCAGAGAGTTTTCGTAGACCATGTCATAACACTGGGCTCCTCCTCTGTAGGCTAGCTACTTTCCCTCTCGAATGATGCCCTATAACATCCCCCAAACTACTAGACCCCTAGGAAATTTTTGTCATGACAAAGTCATGACAAAAATAGGATAAGTGACCAAGGGTACCTTGGTGACAAGTTGAATGAATGGAGAACACCAGGGTGTCCACTTAGCCACCATGGACCATCCCCATTTAAGGAGAATTCAAGGGTAACTCAGAAAGGGCTAAAGCACCCTATGCATCACCTATAACCATGAGGAAAAACCCCTAGGCTGAATTAAAGTATACTAGGTGGCATGGATGATTCCTTGAACCAAAATGGTGTCCCTTGATCACTATAAGAGCCTTTGACATGGCTAGGTCAAGATACATATAAAGACCCAATTTGACATACCTCGCCCTAATATAGGTTAATTTGCCTGGGCATGATGAAATTGACCACACCACACCCTTCCTAAACACTGGGGTAGACTAATGAGACAAAATGGACCTATTGGAATTGGTCAATTTTGGAAAATTAGGCCAAATTACCAAAAAGCCCCAATTTGACCTAATTATACTAATTACCTTAATTGAACTTCAATTGGCTCAATGTGATCAAATTGATCACACCCAACCCTCGATGACCATTAGGAGAGTCTAGTGGGACAATAATGACCCTTGGGATAAACCAATTTTGGGAAATTAGGTAAAATTTCTAAATTGCCCCAAATTAAAATTTTGCCCTATATGGTTCAATTTGCCCTCAATTGGCCAAATTGACCTAGCACAACCTCTCCTAAATCCTAAAGGGGGTATATGAGACCTAAATGAACCAAGTGCACATTCAATTTTGGAAGATTTGGGCAAAAACACAAAACCCCCCAAATTGCCCCTAAAGCCCAAAGTGTGAAATGAAAGCCCATATGACCCCACCATGACCTAATTCCCCTTGGAATAGGTCCATAGGGTCTAAGGTACCAATGTTGGTCAGCCACATTGGTTGGGGTGAGCTTGAGTCAAGTCCAAACTCAAAAATTCCCAATTTGGTCTATTTGGGTCAAGTGGGCCCAAACTCAAAACACATTGGACTTAGCCTAACCCAAGAGCCATTAGCAAGTCCACATGATTTCTGAATCACATGCCCTCTGAAATTCATAATTGGGGATTAAATGCCAAGATTTTAAGTTCAAAATTTGGGGAAAAAGACAAGAAAACATCAAGGTGGAAAATGGGGATTGAGTGCCAATTGGCACCCCATATCCCTTCCCCAAGCTCTCCTCTGAGCTGGGGAGTAAATTCCCATCAATTTGGGGTAGTAGGGGAGGGGCCATGATTGGCTGGAAGTGGTGGCAAGGAGCTGGCCGAGAAGCCATTATTGGCATGAGGCCATATACACCCCCTCTCCCCCATCTCTCCATTCCATCATCTTCAGAGCATCTAGAGTAGACTAACCCCCCTTTCAGAGAGAAAGTTCAAGCTCAGCAAGCACAGAACAACAATGGCATGAAGGAGGTTGAGGTCGGCAATGGCAAACCAGGCAACCTCCAACAATCCGACTCAAAACAAGGCAAGATCCTTTCCCCCTCCACTTGTGTTAGAATTCATCTTCTTCCATTTTCAAAATCGCGAGTGAGATCACCATTTGAATTTTTTTTGTTCCTAGCTGCAAAATCAAACATGTTGGAGAGCAACTTCCGCCACCCCATGCCAAATGACCACCACCAGTCGAAAGGCCAATGCTGACTGGTGGTGGTGGCAGATGGGTTTCGTCGGAGACCTCCAGGAGCCGCCGGAAATCGGCCCGCAAAATGGCCTGGGCAAGGGAAATCATAGTTGTTGGCTATTTGGGGACGATGACCCAGGACCGCTAATCATGCGCCAAGATTCGTGCCGCATAATGAAATATAAAAGTTATATTTCATTTACATTTTGTCACAGATTTTTTCTCATTTTATTCTCACAAAATGAGGCCCTTAGATGCCAAAAATTTAAAAATGGGCAGAGACAACTTTTGTAGATCCTTGAATCTACTTTCTATTGGAATTAAAATCAAGCCATTTAGAGTCATACTGGTCCTTGTAGGTCAGTTTTGGTGGGACTGTTCATCGGGGAGGACTGAACTTTGAAGTTGAGTAACTCTCACATAGTAGACTGCATGAAGCTGAAATTTGGACCACATGTGTGGGTACCTTAGACCTACGGTGTGCCCACAAATCAGAATTTTTGGAGCACATTTCTCTAAAGTTTTATTAATAATTTAATAAATCATTTATGGTGTATAAATTGGGTTAAATTAACTCAAATATTGTCAAATCTACGCTGGATTATGGTTCATGTAGATATTAGTGTCTGGGAAAAAATTTAGGCCATTTGAACCATTTCATGTGAGTAAAATCCAAATTTTAATTAAACCCTAGTATGAAAATTTTAAGATTGTGACACAAGTCTATTTTGTGAATTTAATCAAAACCACTCCATGGATGGCCTTGAAATTTTAACCAAAGCTGAGATAAGACTAATTACATGGCTTGTCAAAAAAGGATAATTTTTGGAAGACATTTTTCTAAGGTTTTAGGAATAATTTAATTAATTAAGCAGGACATGATTGTTGGGTTGTACGAACCCAAATCCATCCAAATATTTTGTGGATGGATCATTAGGTCATGTTAGGTCACTGGACAAAATTTGGGACCATTTGGAGCTATGTATGTGGAGTTATCCACATGTAAACCAAATGTAGTAATGTTAAACCTTAACATGTGGCCTAGGATGAATTTTGGGAAATTCTCCCAAACCCCTTGATCAATGGGGCTGAAATTTTATACAGTGATGTGTTATGCCTAGTCCCCAATTCTATCCAAATTTAGTTACTTTTGGAATTTGTTTTACTATAATTCTGTTTAATATTTGAATATGTGAGATTTATTTATTGAGGGGATATCATACTTCATTCACAATGTAGAGTTTGGTTTTATAACTTAGAAAATTCACATTTTTTTTAATTATTAACACTGGGATGCTATAGAAATTTGGATATAAACTTGTGATAAAATTATGAACCCCTGTAATTTTTTATGGAATTTATGGTTATATATATTTCTCACTTCATTCACAATGTAGAACATGGAGTTATAACTTGAGAAATTCAAATCTTGAATTATTGACACTAGAATGTTGTAGAAATTTGTACATAGACTTATGATAGCAATATGAACTTCTGGAAATTATATTAGATTTATTTGTTAAGAAGACATCATACTTCATTCACAATGTAGAGTTTTGAGTGATAACTTAGAAAATTCATATCTTGAATTATTGATACTAGAATGTTGTTGAAATTTGTAAATAGACTTTTGATAGCAATATGAACTTCTGGAAATTTTACTAGATTTATGTATTGAGAAGACATCATACTTCATTCGCAATGTGGAGTTTGGTGTTATAACTTAGAAAATTCATATCTTGAATTATTGACACTGTGATGCTATAGAAATTTTGATATAAACTTGTGATAACATTATGAACCTCTGGAAATTTTTATGGAATTTATGGTTATATATTTTTAGTACTTCATTCATAATGTAGAATTTGAAGTTATAACTTAGGAAATTCATATCTTGAATTATTGACACTGGAATGTTGTAGAAATTAGCACATAGACTTTTGATAGCAATATGAACTTCTGGGAGTTATATTAGATTTATTCATTGAGAAGACATAGTACTTCATTCACAATGTGGAACTTGGAGTTATAACTTACAAAAATCATATCTTGAATTATTGACACTAAAAAACTGTAGAAATTTGTACACACACTTTTGATAGCAATATAAACTTCTGGAAATTATATTAGATTTATTTATTGAGAAATCATTATACTTCCTTCACAATATAGAACTTGGAGTTATAACTTGATAAATTCATATCTTGAATTATTTACTGGGATGCTGTAGAAAATTTTACATAGACTTTTGATAGCATTATGAACATCTGGAACTAGAATCGACTCATTCTTAATTAGATTTCATATTGTCACGTCTTTAGGACATGGGTTTGATTAAAGATTGTCGGACTGCGAATAGTAAAAACTGGGAATGTTAGATTTAGAGCCCTCCTCATGGTCACCACATCCAGAGGGGCTAACCCCTTTTTGTATTTGCATAAGCATAGCTGATCGATGAGTTAACCAGTAATGGGATACACTAGGAGTGGAGGATGGGTGCGATTAGTAAGATTATCAAATCGGAATTTGTTAACTCAATCTATGTTTTAAAGGGGGGAGGTCTACAGTAACTAGGACCCCGGTTAAGACTAGGTCATGAAACTTATAGATCATGTTTATGAAAGGTCGGGAGAGACAGTCCACTACTAAGTAAGGCAAGGACTGGTGCTCAGTTGAGCTCTGTCGCTTCCCTGTCCCTTATAACACAGCACAATATAAGAGGTATTACGGTAAAAGAACGGGTAGTCACCAATAAGAGTAAATATTCTGGGAAGGGGGATGTGGGCTTCAACCACCATCTCATTCCCTAGTACCACTGAGAGCCCTTCACCGGGTAGAGCTCTGGAAGTCCAAGATTCACCCTAAACTTCTAAGTATAACTAAACGATAGACAAGAGTAGTAAGTAGGAGAACTCAATAAGTAAACCTCATCCAAAATTTGGGCTGAAACAGTACAAGGACTAGATAATCCTGCGAGCGGTACGCTCGATATGTCTAAGAAGACTAGAGAGGCCTGCTAGCTGGAGGCTCCGCAAATTATAATAGAGGTGTGCTTGCCAACTAGTACACGAATACCCTCGTGTGTTCTTCAGGGGAGTACAAAAGGTCTAAGCTGAGAGATGTTTGAGAGAGCCTAGAAGTGGACTTGCTCGATCCACTACCCTCATTTGCCTCAACAGGGTACCTGAGTTTTCATACTCAAACAAAGGGAACTAACAAAAAGGTTTGTACGTACATAGTCGAGTGGGTGAGTTGTATCATTGCATTGTATAGCAGAGTATAACATTATTGCATAAACAAGACCTCATCATATAAATTTGTATGGTCTCTTTTATCTAATGAGTTTACCTCAGTGCCAGATCCCTTGGCTTATGTGTTTGTGTGTGCATCCATATAAGTTAAGGTTACTTTTGTAGCTGTGCTCCTTATATAGAATTGCTCTTTTAGATACTTTTATTATGAATACTATGGCTTGATGTTTCTTTATATTGTTGTTGGAACCTTGTGAACTCTAGGATTGTGCTTATGTGTTGTTTATATATATATATATATTACTTCAGGTAACTGCTAGAGATAAAGTATTTTATTCAAAAATATACTTGTTTGCTAGTTCCATGTCATCTACTTGTCTTTTACCCCTTGTTGTTGATGAGTCCCAATTATATACACAATTTTCGACTCATTTGGGCTTGTTTTCATGCATTTGCACTTCACTTTTAGTATGTTATTGCTTATATTTCATTGCTATACAATTCTCACATGGAATGCACATTTTGGTCCATTGTGGTGTGCAATTGCGCACTATTCTGCTGGGGGTAAGCACATGGTGCTCCACATATCTTTATTTTGTTGTTTTCAAGATCGCACGGCCAAGCGTTTATCCTTCATGCACGATTTGATTGATCGTGCGTTTTCATTTCGCTCAAAATATCATGAAAATCTGCCGTCGGATTCTGCCAGTGCGTTTTCTTCATGCACGAGCCCAGCCCGTGCGTGAGTAAAACGCACGAGCAGATGTTGTTTTCTAAAATATTACGTTTTTTTCTGCGCCTGTATGATTCCTTCGCGCACGGTTGACTCCGAACGTGCGTTTGGTCGTGCGTGAAGGATTTTATGACATGTTTTCTATTTAAGTCCCAATTTTTAGGTCATTTGGGCCGATTCAACTCCGCCATTTCCGCTGCAAGGAGAGCTCCAGCTCCGTTTTCTTCCACCCTTCCATTTGGGCTTTGCCCTAGGCCACCTCCATCATCCTCAAGCTTCCAAGGAGGGGATTCTAGCCCTACACTCATCATTAAGAGAGGAAATCTTCGCACCGGAGTAGATCGGGTCGTGAGACGAAGAAGACGGGTCCATTGGGAGGAAGTGACAGCCCTCCTCTACCCCGGACGTAGTTGTAGACCGAGCTAGGACGCGGATTGACAACCCAGCGATTCCTACCATGAATCCCAATGAGGCTTCGGATGTGGTCGATTCTCTTGCACTCTTTCCTTTTCTTTTGATGAATGTAATTAGATTTCTCATATTTAGATGATGTGCACTATGAATCTTGCTTTGTAATGTTGATTTCATGTTTATGAGATTATATTTTGTTCATATGTGTATTTGAGGTGCGCCACCAAATCCATTCCGCCCCACTCCATTCAACATTGCCAACCCGCCATTCCATTCCGTGTGCCTACTCTTCCATTCCGCTTGACTACTCTTCCACTACGTGAGCCTACTCTTCCATCCGCCAAGCTAAGCGGTGCTAACGCCCCGTGTAAACCATTCGCCTTACGAAGCAGCGCGCTCAAGGCCTGCACAGTTCGATTCCACTTGCCTTCTCGTCCATCCACGCTTGCGAAGCAGCGCATACAAGGCCTGCCTAGTTTCCATCCCGCCCAGCGAAGCAGTGCTCTCAAGGCCTGCATAGGAGTAGTTGTTAGCTTTTTATTTTATTCTGTCATCAAACAAAGCCATCCTCCCTGCATAATTCCAACCATTGGACTTCAATCTCAAGTCCTGCCTCGAAGGATAACTCCACCTTGCCATGTTCCTTGAGAGATCGATACTTGGGGATAACTTCCCATTTTTATTACTTGTGAACGACCGGTACACTTGCCGTGAGTGCATCAGTTGTCCTCCGTTTCCTCCTCCCGCACAATGCCTAGGAGTCGATGGTTGAGGTGGTGAGGTACCTGCTGAGTCTTATAGACTGACGACCAATTGTGGCATAACAAACATGAATGCCAGGGGGAGCAGACCCTCAACCAGAGGGAGATGAGCTCGCTAGACCCTTTGAGGGCACCTCGGTATGTTGCTCAGGTTGGGGGAGATGGCTAGAAGGAACTGCAGAGCATGAAGAGTCATATACCTGACCCAATTCTGGGAAGCAAAAAGGTTAATCTGCATGGTTCAACAACCCTACCTGGCACCACGGCGAGGCGAATAGAAGGGGGAGGTGGGTCACCAGTGTCATTTGGAGGCTGTCGTGCATCGCCGACCCCTCCGGTCATGGTCTCAATCTCGCCTTCACCCTGTCGGTGAGACAAGTCGGTGTTGGTCTCTTCATGTATAGGTGATGCGGTTAGTTTCTTTGGTGGTTGATCGCATCTCATGGTGGACCTGTGATCCGTAGATGACTTCTCGCGGAGGTCAAGATCAACCATCCTCCTCCTATGCTTCTTCTTCCTCATAGAACCCGGAAGGAAGGGGGTCGATAACTTGCTAATAAGACCAAGAATAACAACTACCTCGTAGTCGTCATCGGCAAGCCCACAGTTGGTGGCCACAGAAGAACCCCCTCCGAAAGCCATCTTAGCATGTAGGATAGAAGACATACCCCCATTCTATATATATAGGAAGGCCCAGTCAACTCGTGGTCTCACTAAATAAGGGGTTGGACTCTTCTTTCCGACCTCTGATGAGCTCACAATCGGCGGATATTGTGTACAAGCCATATCCGGCGAGTAGACCACCATGTGCCCGATAAGCAGACCAACCAAATTCAGCGAGTAAATCTAGTAGCAATCTTACTCGCCTGGGGAAGCGTTAGGTGAGTATGCCCCTCCTATACCCTCCTCGACATCGTTGTTCTTATCGACGCCATATCCCTTATCGACGAGACAGACCTTACCTCAACGACATGAGTAGCAATCTTACTCGCCTGGGGAAGCGTTAGGTGTGTATGCCCCTCCTACACCCTCCTCGACATCGTTGTTCTTATCGACGCCATATCCCTTATCGACGACACAGACCTTACCTCAACAACATGAGTACAATTCATCCAAATGATACCAATAGCCCATCCATGCAACAAATCTCCTTCTCGCCCAAGGCGAGGTGAGTTGACCTGGCCTCAGGTGAGTTGACTTCGATAAAACTCGCCCTTGGCAAGCAGGTTCTAACCTAGTCGCTCTGGCCGCACTGCTCAAGGAGGGAGCAAAGCAAGTTCAGGCCAACCCGACTCCTCAGTCCTCCCTCACTATCTGCAGACCAGTATGGTTGCGATTAGTATTTACGAAAAGGCATGAGGAGCTATCCGCAGACCATTTTGGTCTACATATATCAATTTAGTTGAGGCTGAGAGAGCTATCCGCATGCTATTAGGGCTATTTTGCCCTTAGAAGAAATTGCCTATAAATAGGCCCCATTATGTCTCAGATCAGCACGAATCCACCCCCCGAGAGAGCTTGTGCTTCCTCCCTTGCGTCCTTGTGCTATATGAGACATGCCCAGCCTTTGGTTTTCAGGAGGGGAAATTAAGTAAGATTTCTAGGTTAGTGGCGGGACCTCCTTGTTGCAGCTAGTGGGCTATTCTTAGGAAAATACCTACCAACTTGTGAGGGCTAGTTCTCATCTCAAAATACTTAGACCTAGGGATCAGACGAAGAGATAAGTAACTCAAGCTACTCCGCAAGTCTTGAACATAGTTGGACCGATATCCAGGTTCCAACAACAAGCTCCTTTATACTTCCCAAGCACATGGGACTCAAGGATCTGGGCCATCAGAGAGTCCAAATGTCATAAGGAAATCTCCACAGATTCCTTACTAGGAAAACTCAAGTCCTATTAGCTTCTACAGAAGAGCAGAGCTGAGACCGAAGCCAAGGAGAAAGTCTCAACTCCTAAAGAAAAGACCATTGATCTGAAGGCTGCTGGAGGAGAGCCTTCCACCTCTGAAGAAGAGATGTTCATGTTGGATCTTCAGGCGCACTTAGAGGGGGGGGGTGAATAAGGGTTTTAGAAAACTTTAATCTCTTATAGAAAACTTTAGATATTTTATTAGAAGTAAGTTAAATCAAAAGTAAAGAGATAAAAATTAGAAATTAAATCAATTTTATTAAACAAGAAAAGACATGATTATCATTTATAAAATTGATTACAAAATTTGATTTCTATGACGCTGGAAATCAAGGCGATTATTAAATAATCTTTTCATTTTCTATACCGACTCTTTTCATTAAGAACCAGTTGGATTTAGCCTATCTCTCCCCAGATATGGCCTCAAGCGGCTCTAGCCCTTCTGTCCCCAGAAAGGCCTCAAGAACCCCCTAGATCTACTCCCTAGACCTAGTCGCCAACACGAGGTGAATTCCTCCCTAAGTCCTACCCATACCTAGTCGCCAACACGAGCAAAATATATGAACTGTTTACAAAGATAAATATAAAATACAAAAGACAAAAAGACAAATATAAAACTCCCTATGAGGTAATCTAAAGGAGGCGCCGAAGAATCGCTGAAGATCATTAAAGTCCAAGCGTGCGTTCTTCACGTTGAATTAGCGTGTTGATCCAACCCTCCTTTGATTCCTCCTTTCGAAATTAGAGTGGGAGATGTGTTGGTCTGGAAATATGGCCCTCTTAGAGTTTCTGAAGTGTTGCAATAGGGCTCCTTAGTATTGGTTGTTAGAGAAGAAAAAATCCACCTATTTATAGGACTAGAAGCTAATGTTGGCGTTAAGGCTAATGCCTGGCGTTGACCCAGTATAGAAATGTTTTGATGGCTCAGATCTTCAAAACAGGAAGGATATTCTACATCTTTGGAAACATTCATTTTAGGCAACCTTAACACTAGCGTTGAGTCTAAAGCCTGGCGTTGATTCTAACGCCTGGCGTTGAGTCAAATCATTCCCAAAATGCTCCTGCAATCACAACAACTTCCCTCCATGCCATTTTCATCGTGGTGGGAATGAATGTCAATGCCGGAGTTAACAGTTAACATCGGGCGTCAGCTCTCTTCCATTCTATTCATCTTGTGAGCAAACCCAAACCAACACCAACAACCTAGTGTCTTCTTTGTTCAAACCTGCATGCTAAAAACACAATGGCAAATAAGATCAAATACAAGTAGGATTTGTTATTCTCAAATCTAAGGGATGCGGAAAACCATGTTGCAACAATCTCACCCTTTTAATAATAACATATCCAATGGAGATAAATCAGATTCATATATAAGAGAGATGTGTTCTTAGAAGGATATATGACACTAAGCAATATTGAGACAATAATAAGAATTATTGGTTGTTAAATTATGCTCCCCCTACATAAGTGCTCCCCCTTAGTGTATTCTCCCACATACTAGATTCATGCTCCCTCTTAATCTAGTGAATCCTACTCCTTTAATCATAGCGATTTATCATTTTATTCTCCCCCTTTTGTTATTAGCAAAAGAGGGTGGAGTGAAACAAAACTAGACTGGAGAAGACAAAAGTTGGGACATAACTAAGAGAGGATTAAGAGTTTTGTGTAGACATAAAGTAAATCATGATCGAGTTGAGGGAGAGAGTATCACAGCGGAAAAAGATATGATAAGCGTGAAAGAACAACATTCCATTTTTTTGTTTTACCAAAGGAATTCTACCACTTGCTTTTTAAAGTGAAATTTTTTAAGAATCTTGTTGGAAGAAATGCAATATAGTTTGACAATCACAAGTGAAGAAAAACCTTAGAAGTAAGCATGATAAACCATGGTAAAAGAAATACATGATCAAAATAGAAATGCGGAAAATAAAAACAAAACAATTAAGAGTAGTATTTTTTTTATAGTTTGAACATTCCAACAATATGTCTAGGCTCTTCACATTTGAGCATTAACATTGGAAATTTTCATAGCAAATAGGCAAGCATGATTGAACATATTCAAAAAGATAAGGACTGCAATGTAACTAATTCGTATTTCAATTAAAGAAAACATTGTAGAAATCATGCATTGTAATCTAGTGCTTTTACATAAGTTTTTAGAGAATTATGTAATGTTGCATTAGGATCCAATTCTCATGAGTAGAAGTTTTATGAAAAACAATGATGTGTGCAAAAAGGTGTTTTGATAAAAGTATAAAAGTGAAATAATCAAAACACATGACATATGTAATGAAATAGTAACAACAATATTAAGTATGTAATCTTATAATATCCATCACACATCAATTCTAGAATAAAATTTCAAAGCACGTAAAGGAGTACAACTACCAAAGTGCTTCGCCCATACAATGCTAATAAAGACTTATCAGGGAGCGAAGTATTGCTTGGGGGATCACATAAGCATTTTTATAAATTTTTTATTTTTAGTGATCCGATGTACAAATAGAAGTGATTAAAAGAATGTATTTGCACAAGACATTTTACAATTCTTTCCAAGGTGCTCAACCTCACAATGCTCATTAAGAATTATCAGGAGGGTGAGTAGTGCTTGGTGGAGTTATCTTTGGCATATTATTTCATTATTTTTTTTATGTTTGGGCCAAAGGTCTCTGAATTCACTTGTTGTTGCAAACATTAACAATATTGAAATAACACTTCTATGTGTGCAAGAAATTTATTGTTTGAAAGATGGTGTAGGTAATTTAGACAAACAACTTAATGTGTTAAAACTATTACACTACACAATCATGCAAGACTAAGATTATGAGAACATGTAGATTACCAAAATAGTGAGTGTAAGAATCATTGATTAACATAAAACTTTACTCATACTTAGAGGCTTGTTAGGCAATCGTAGACAATTTCCTATAGACTATTTCATTGCACATAATTAGATTATTGTCAAGGCATGACAATAAAATAATGTTAGAAAATTTGAAATTAAATTTAGACATTGAAGACAATCTTTAAGTGTATGCCTAATCAATTTTGACCATTTGAAACAAAATAACTAAGAAGTTTGCTCTTGTGAAGTCTTATAGTCAAACCATAGTTTTGTAAAAATTTAAAGCAAAACACATAACAAAAACATATTTTTGATTATTTTGAATTATTTGAAATTTCTATTGTATTTTGGAATAAAACAACCAAACTAATAACATAATATTTTCAAAACTGAGAAAAGAAACAGAGAAAAAGCATTATAAAAATACTAAAAATGGTGTAGAGAAAACAGAATTTCAATTAGGCAAAAGGAGCTAACGCCTGGCGTTAACTACTCAACGCCTAAAAAGGACACTTATTTTTGAGATTTTTGAAAAAAATTTCTTTGGAATATGCGGTATGTATATAGACCTTCTTACTGTAGAAATTTCAGAGAATTTGGAGATTATTAAAAGGCTATTTAAACATGTTTTATTTGTTCAAAAAAAGGTTTTTATATTTTTATTTGGTTTTCAAATATTTGTGTTTTACAATATCATTAAAGCTCAAAAATGATAAAATATGAAAAACACAAGATATGCATGTTCGATCAAAATAAGAATGCATGAATAACATAATCATAAAGAGTGCATACAAAAATATGATACATGTATGTCCTAGATTATAATACTCTAACCATATGCCTACACACTAGCCCCGTACTAAGTGACGGATGCGCATGAGGAGCTGCACACATGTTGTAGGTTGGGGTGTTAATCCCATATGCACACACTAGAGAACGCACAACCTAGCACCCTTTCCCCCAAGTGCCTCGCAAGGCCCCACTGGAACCCTCCCCGGTTAAGGACAAGACATGACTTAGAGGTTAGGTCATCTAATGTATATAATCCTACGCCCTCGCTACTGTGAGACACATAATGTGGGTGAATGTTCATGGGCATCCTAAGCAATTTGTACTATGGAAACAATTTGTAAACTATGACCTTTTATGAGAGATTGATTTCTAATTATATTTTAAGGCAACATAGTCATTATGAATTTTAATTTTCAATTGTTCTAACTTAAGATGGATTCATTATGACATTATTAGATAACTAGCATGAATGATAAGTTTTGAATGTAATGTTATGCCATAAAATAAATTGATATAATGTTGCATGCAATCAACAATAGTATTTCAATTTTAGATATAGAATAAAGTGATGTTTCTAATTGATTTTTCTTAGTGATATAAGTTTATTCTATGGTCAACCTATAAATGAGATACATGCAAAACATAATAGATTCATATACTAATCATGACAACACACTATATGTTGAAAAAAATAAGATCTTTTGTAGTTATATTTAATGTCTGAATTTCGAATATCTTTTGACTTTGCATGACTATTAATTTTATCACATTGAAATTTAGATACACATAATTAATTTTCTATAATGATGTAGGTGAAGTATGTAAAACAATTCATATTTAACTTTATTTTAAAATATTATGGAGAAAGATTGTAAGGTGAATAATATAATGAGAAATTATTTTTGGTTACTTTTGAATGGTTTTATAAAATTTCTCTTTGATTTTTGAATATTATCAAACCATATATATAATTTTCAGAAAGCATAGTAATGATTGTTTTCTTTTTCGGTCATTGCAAGAATACACATGAGTCTATAGTTAATTTGATCTTTGCTAGACTTTAGTTGGACTTAGCAATTTAGAGTGGATCTTGGACTTCTCGAGGTCTACCCTGTGAAGGGTTCGCACCGGTACTAGGAGATATGATGGGGTGACATCCAAACCTCCCTTTCTCAAGATATTTATGTGTTATTGTTTGCTACCCATACTAAATATTTAAAATTTATAGACTCAAAAATTATCGAAAAAGAAAAATTGAGATAACTTCTAAACAGAGTTGAATTTTGGTAATTGTGGGCGAAATTCTGACAAGCGGATCAAAAGTTATGATCGTTTGAGTTTAGGTCGAGATATCGCATAAATTTTTTTTATTTTTTGAAAAAAGTTACCAAAGGCCTATATTATATTTCTGAGTTTTCAATATCATTTTTTAATATGATAGGGGCTATCAAATGATGAAAGGATATTAAATTTGTAAGCAAACATTTGCACATTTTATACATTTAGCCAAGCACCCTAATATTCCTCTTAAATCCATTTTTTAACAATTATTTTTATTGATCTTGATAAAATACAACAAATTTAGATTTCAATTTTTAATGGTAATATAAGACATTTATAGGAAATGGATTTAGAAGGATAAACGAAAAGAAATATATAGATCACTTGAGGAATGATATGACTTTTTATTTAATTTTATTCAATTTGATCTATTAATGAATTTAGGCTTAATGCGTGAAAAGTCATATCACAAGTTATATTGAGGGATCTTAGCATGTTGGCTTAAGAAAGAAAAATAAACAGATAAATAGAAGGTTAAGCATATCATGAAGTAGAGTAATGATATTCATTTTTGATTTGTTTCTACTTCATGCAAATGATGATACCTAATGAATAAGGGATTTAGGTATCCAAAGGAAAACACGTGTAACGGTTCCTTTGGGTACCTAAATATAGCGTGATAATTTTTGGGGAGACAAAAATGAATGAATCCTGTCAAGTGGAGTTAATGTTTCATTTTTTTTGGGTCTCCATTCATATTTTGATTTAATATTATGCATCAAATTTCCATATTCATTAAAATTCGGCTTAGAATAATAATGACTTTTGAAATTATTTTTCATAGTAAATTTGTCCACATATGAATTTAATTTGGGAGATATATAGTGAGGCTTAGAATTTATTATGCTTTTATGATTAAACATTCTACTAGGTGCATGTTTAATAGAGTTTACAATACTAGTAGAAGTCTTGCACATCTTTGAAGATAAATTAGAAATAAAAGATTTTTTATTACTTGTAAATTTTTCCCCAAATAGTTTTAAAGATTCTAGTTTATTAGATAAAATATTATTTTAATTTACTAATTTTTCATTATGCTCTTTTGAAATTAAAAGTTCTCTTTTAAAATCCTTGAATTTTTCTTTAATATCATTACAATCAAAACAAGGCTTTGAAATTTCAATTAAAGAGCAAGGTGGAGAATCCCCATCACAATTGGATTCTAAATTATCATTAACTTTTAACCTTTTATTTTCTAAACGTAATTTTTTATTCGTAATTTTTAATTTCTTGATTTTACGTTTAGCAATTTCTAGTACATGAAAAGTAGAGATAGAAGTTGCCACATAAGAAGAAGAATTAGACTTTCTTACATCGCTATCAGAAGAGGCAATATGTGAAATGAAAGTACCTTCGCCGTCTTCTAGGCCTTCCTCTTTCATAGTTGAAATTTCATCTTCTTTTGCTCTTGATGTATTGCTCTCTTCGTCTAAGTCCATTTCCATGATTTCTATGGTTTTGCTATGAGAGAGATCTCCTTGAATTATGGTGGATGCTTGTATGTCTTCTCCTCTTGTGTTTGTTCCACATACAGAAGGAGAATCATAAGTATTTTCAAGAAAATTCCAAATATCATGTGCGGTGGGTAAAGCATAAATAAGTTTAAAAATATTTTGATCTATCGCAAAAAATAGAATATTTATAGATTTTGTATTTAAAACAATTTCTTTTCTAGTTAGTATGCTAGGTGGCGTTTCAATAGTAATATTCTAAACTTTTTCATCTAAAGCTTTAAGAAAATTTTTAATTGATATTTTCCACCCTTTATAATTTTTCCCTTCAAATAAAGGTGGTGCTAGTGATTTTTCATTTATATAAAATTTTTCCCCACTAGTAGAAGCAAGATCATGATCAAGAGAAACCATTATTCCCAGTTGCTAAGCCGATTGTAACATCCCATTTCCTACTAGACCCCCTAACTCCAATTTTGAGTGAGACAAGTGGGGAGTGCAGTGAGTTTGAGTTAGATTGTAGCCTTAGGGCACATAGGGTTAGGTGAACTCACCTGTGGTCTACTATAAGGCTCAAGTCAACCTAGGTCAAACTAGCTCAACATGAACTCACACTTGCAAATTGACTCCTCCATTAGATGATAAGCACTCCAAGGAATGCTATAGACCTAAAAGCCCCATCATGGGGTCACCAATTGACCCAATTTGACCAAAGTCAAACTTAGGTCAACATAGGTCAAATCCTCCCCAATAAGTTCAATTGAACCCCAAAGCATGAAATTGACTTCACCCCTAGTCTTAGAACATCATGGGGGAGCTAATTGACCCAAAAGCCCCATCATGGGGTCAACAATTTGACCAACTTGACCAAAGTCAACATTTCCCCAATTTTGGTCAAAATCACACCTTTGGGTCAAATTGGCTCACTTAGGTCTTCACCATGACTCAACCAACCTTGAGTGGTGTCACTGAACTCAATGTCAACACATTGGACCAGTCAACACACACAATTGACCAAGTCAACCCAAAAGTCAACATAGGGTCAACTTTGCCTAAATTGGGCTTAATTGGAATTAATCCAAATTTCAATGGATTAAGGCCCTCACCCAAAGCCCATTCTGAGGCCCAAGAGTCAATGACCAGCCTTGCCCCCCATTTCCAACATGCAAGCACATGTATGGTGGCAAAAGTGGAAAATCCCCCTTCCTCCATTAAGAAACAAGAGAATTTTGGGAGAGAAGGCCATGTGGCCCTCCTCTCCTCTGCACAAGACCTCCTCTGAACCCCCCACATGAATGCCAGCCAAAATTGAGAAGAGGGAATGCCACTTGGCGGCTAGGAGGAGCAACCAAGGTAGAACCGAAGCCCCCCCTCTCCAAACTCCTATAACCATCCCCTCTCAGCTCAATCCGACCCTAACATCACCTTCAGAGGGTTGTGAGCAGTCGAGCCAGTATATTGGAGCAAGGAGAACGGTGCAGAAACGGGATTTCGAGCAGGGTCGCCGGAGCTCGCCACCGCCATGCCGCACCACCACAATACCCGCCGCCACGCCCTATTTCATGCACGATTTCTCCCCCTCTCCCTCTGTTCTAGTTATCTAAGGTCTTAGCAAGGGCAGCCGAGCTCAATTGAGCCGTCAGCCATGAGATTTTCCCTCCCGTTTCTCCATTTGGGCTTCCTTCAGGGATCGCCGGAAAACCCCACCTCCGGCCACCATTCCACCGCCAATCGACGGCCAACCCCTCAACGGAGGTGGTGGCGGTGGCAGATGGCCGGGGAGGGTGGTGGTTGGCCGGGATCAAGGGCCTTTTCCTCTGGGCCTTCGGCTAGAGGTAGGAGACGAAATCACAGCCGTTGATTTCGTCTCCTTGATCTCTATTAGCAGACCACAATAATTCTGAATAGAATTATTCAGTGGTTTGCATGCAATTTTTGAAGGCCTTAGAGGCCATTTTAGGAAAAAGGTGCAGAGACAACTTTTGTAGCCCTATGTGTCTACTTTCATTTACCACTGGAGTCAACTGATTTGGTGCACTGTAGACACCAGGGCACTCTTTTTCCTAGGACTGCGCCTTGTGTAGGGCAGAAATTAAAAGTGCAATATCTTTTAAATGGCTTAACCAAATCCCTTCATTTTTCTACCATGCATGCATGGTATGATGACACACCTAGGGTTTAATTTGAGAATTGTTGGATGTGTATCCATTGAGTTATTTTATTTATTAGTAAAAGTAAATTTTTGGTATTTAAGGAGTTGTATAACTCCAAACACCCCCTAATTTGGAGGGTGAGCTCTTTATATATATCTAAATCTCTGGCTAAAATTTCATCACATGTGCATGAGTATTTTTCTCTGAATTTCAAAATGAAGTTAGGGTCTTAAGTGAAGAATTGGGGTGCTAATAGTCAATTTGGGCTTTTGAGCTTTTTGATGGAATTGATGGTGGGGATCACCTTGCATGCCTCTGAAACCTTGGGGTTAGTGTATGTCATGAGGATATACATCTTTGTCATAAGTTTCATGATTTTTGGAAATTATTCTCCTAAAGTTTTTAATTAAATGATAATTGTCACACTTTTAAATTAATGGAATAATTTGAATCAAAAACTTAGGGTTAAATCCAAAACTCTGGGAAATGGATCTTTGACTGAAAAGGCACATTTAAGAATTTTTTGGAATTTTTGGACCTCATTTATTTCTCTGAATTTGATTTATTTGGTTAGGTCAATTTATTCAAATATGACATTTAGGTCTCATATGCATTTGGAGAATTATGAAATTATTCTAGAAGGTTTCCTGGGTGATTCTATAGCTCTGTAAATTTTATCATAATTTTTAGATGAATTTTTGTGGTAATTATCAATTTATTGAGGAAAAACCCCCTTTTGTAATTAATTAATTTAATGGGGTAAAATAGTTTGTAAAATTCTAAATCTCTGGATTTAGTGTTTTTAGATAACTTTTATACTAGGATAATTTTCTCAGAATTTATAGAGACATATTAATGGTAGTTGTAGTGTAAATCCCTATTTGCACCCCATTTATGATAAATAGAAATTATGGTCAAAAATTTCTGTTAAAAAATGTGAAACTTAGGATTTGGTGTTCTTAGACCATTATTATGCCATGATAATTTTTCCAGAATTTAGTGAAGTCTTAACATAGCACTTGTAGTGTAAACCCTTATACGCACACCAAATGTAGCAAATGACAATTAAGGGTAAATACTCCTTGGAATACTATGAAACTTAGGCATTGCTGATTTTAGGTCAATAACATACTTCTGTGATTTATTCAGATTTTATTGAGACCTTTAGGTGGTGGTTGTAGTGTAAACTCTTATTGGCACACCACTTGTATTAAATGAATATTGTGGATAAATATTACCTGGAATATTGTCAAACTTAGGATTTGGTGTTCTTAGACCATTACTATGCCATGATATTTTTCCCGAAATTTATTGAAGTCTTAACATAGCACTTGTAGTGTAAACCCTTATACGCACACCAAATGTAACAAATGACAATTAAGGGTAAATACTCCTTGGAATAATATGAAACTTAGGCATTGCTGATTTTAGGTCAATAACATACTTCTGTGATTTATTCAGATTTTATTGAGACCTTTAGGTGGTGGTTATAGTGTAAACTCTTATTGGCACACCACTTGTATTAAATGAATATTGTGGATAAATATTACCTGGAATATTATGAAACCTTGGATTTGGTGTTCTTAAAAGATTAGTATGCTAGTTTAATTTTATCAGAATTTTTGGAATTCATATTTCAGTACTTGGTGTGTAAAGTCACGTCTTCATCTTTTTCATGATAAATATAAATTATGATTATAAATTTGCTGGAAAAATATGATCTTCTGGAAATAGTGATGTTATGTTCATTTGAAGCTATTGTAATTTTTCCAGAATCTTAGGAAGTCAAAATCTTGTACTTGATGTGTAAAATTATTTTTCCATTCATTCAATAAAAATTAGGGATTTGGGTTATTTAATTGCTGGAAAATTATGAAGTCTTGGAAATCTTTTTATCATGTCACCTCTCATCTCTGGAAGGATTTTTGACAAGTTTGAATTCACTAGCAAGATACCTTCTTCACATTTTAGATTCATATTAGTAATTAATGAATTTTTATAGAGGTCAAAATTAGATTAAACGTGCTTGGATTTTGATCATCCCTTATTTTATCCACTATGAACCTAGGATAAAAATTAGAAGTCATTTGGAAGTAATTTGAGCAAGATTCCATCATAGGAATCTAAGTTAGTTATATGGCGTGGTCTGCGGATAGTGAAAACTCATTATGATGAACAAGTCAATATAATCACAAGGAATTCGGTGAGAATTTGATTATAACAAGAGATGAGAATAGACCACTTAGAGGATTAGAAGTTTTTATAGTTGAGTCCAAAAGATCGATTGCATAGGAGCGGGGTGAAACATAAGGCGTAAGTTATAAAGGGTAATGAGAGGGAGGAAGGTTAGGTCAAGGTAGCCACCAAGAATGTTAAATGTCCTAGAAAGGGGTTGGGCATCATCCCGTCATATACCCTAGTACCTTGCGAACCCTTCACCGGGTAGCCCTCGGGAAGTCCAGGATCCACCCTAAGCTTCCAAGTAGAATAATAACTAAACAAGAGCAGTTTAAATAGGAGTTAGAAGATGAGAGTGCTTGGTGAGCTGTGGGTAAGGTTGTGCTCGAGATTGACGAAAGATCGTCCTTCCCCTTAGAGAGTCATAAAGCGCTGAGGTTAATTCAAGTGAATTGATAAGAGGGTAATCTTATGGGTAGATATAAATAATACTAAGTGTCTTGGGAAAGGGAATTTTGGGGTGTCATCCCATTGTAGTTCCTAATACCGTAGCGAGCCCTTTATAGGGTAACCCTCGGGAATCCAAGATTAAACATAAACCGTAGGGATAAGATGTTACAAGAATAATCTAATAATACACTCACCCACTCCCCGTGGTTGCGGGAGCCTAGTCTGTTTGGTGATGCGAGCAGTAAGCTCTGTGTTTGAAAGAGCGGATTGAACGTCAGGTGAGCTTGCAACTCAGTAGAGTTTGTTGGTACGGACGGGTTGGTCCGGGGAGCCGGTGGCTCGGAAGGTTATTAATGATGGGCAGGTTAGCCCGGGGAGCTGATGGCTCGGAGATAGATTATAGAACATGTTGCATGTGCATTAAAGGTGGTGGGTCTTCTGTATTGGACGGACGTTCACACCGACGTCAATACTTTGACTCGGCAAGTGTGGTATATACACTTAGCCTAGAAAGTCTGGCGGTCCAGTCAGCAAGAGTACGCAGACGCTCCACAGTTTTGTGTTGAGGCGTACGATAGGTCTAGGTTAGGTAGTGTGAATACCAACCTAGAGGTGGGCGAGGCCCAACCCACCGCTTCCGTTTGCCACTACGGGAGTATCCGGGGAGTCTTGCTAGCTCCAAAAAGGGGGAACTAAAGGTCTATGCGCATAGAGTCATAGTGTGTGAGTTACACTTGTATGAACATAGCATAACAACATACCTTGCGTGACATAGCATGAACATTGCATTTCAACCCCTACCCCTATCGTATAAATTGGTATGGGACTTTTTATACGATAGGCCCTGCTAAACGACCCCTTGGTCTATAGGTTTGTATGGGCATTCCTATAAATCAATGGTTACTTTTAAATTACCTTACTTGCGTCGCACTGCTTCTTTATGCTTACTTATATCTCTGATGCGATATTACTTTACTTCTTTTAGTACTGTTTAATGGTTCATATTGCTAGCATAGAACTTATATGATATACCCTTGTTAGCATAGAGAATTTGTCACCTGCTTTTGATTACTACACTTTGATGTCCTCCGCTTCTTCCTCCCCGTACGGTGCCTAGGAGTCGCGGGGGGAGGCGGGGACAAAATCATCTTAGTCTTTATGACTAACGGTCGGTGGTGACCGTAGGTAACCGAGGAGCTGGAGCCCAGCTGGCAGGAGAGATAGGACCTGAGGAGCAGATGCCGTGCACTACTACCGTTACTGGATAGGTGTTGATGAGAGATGTTTTGTTTGTAGCTTCCGCGTAGATGTATATATAGAGAGAGACAACTGTACTTCTTGTATTCATTCACACATGTACTGGGCGTAAGCCCCTTTTCCTCTTTCTTTACTTGTACTCATTGATGGACAATGTACATTTGTTATATATTTATATGCAGATGCGTGTGATTGTTGACTTGTGTGCTGGTTTCTCTTCTTATCTCTTGTTGGCCTGGTTGTTCGTGCTTGCTGGCAGGATCGGCGTCTTGCGGATATGGCTAACTTATGTGCTAGCATCACCGTAAGGCGGCGGTTCTGGGCATAAGATCCGGGAACTCTCCTGGTGCGGGAGAGGGGTCTTACAAATGGTATTAGAGCTTAAACGATCCAACGAGAAAGAACTCCACAAAAACTGGGACACCCCCGCTCGAGTTAGTTTGAGGACAAACTAGCACCGGAAGCAGTGGTGTGCCCATGTGTAAAAATCACACAATTTAGTCCATTTTCCAATGAGTTAGGCCAACCCAACTAAGGACAACACTTTAGTTTTGACTTACCAAGACGTTTTCATAGCGTATCTTAGTCTTAAATCGATCCCAACTATATATTTGGTTAGGACAGGGGGATTCCCGACATGATTAGATGAAGGAGTTTAGTATGAGTGTAGGTGTTTGAGGCTTATACTCTGATGCTTACCGCGCACTTATCAAATGATTTTACCCCCCTTAACCAAACTAACTGATCTATCTCAAAGGATTTGGTGTCTGTGACCTACTTTTGGAGTAATAAGAGACTCTTGCGCTTAAATTATCCTACCAATTACACTTCCCGTTTATTTGACGGTGAAGCGGTCACTAAGAGACAAGTATTAGAGGTCGAATAAGAATCCAAATCCAAAGAAGGCCCCTTCTTGGTTAGGTCACACATTGACCTTAAGAAGGATTCGTGAATGGTAAGTTTAAGGACCTTCAATGTGTATTATATCAATAAAGTCTCAAGGTGGAACTCAAAGACAAGGTTGTATGCCCTAAGAATTGTGTGCATATATAGGGTAAATGCATTATAGTGACATCGAAGGAATTTAGCCCCAAATATATGGGGGCTTATCCCTTTTGTTTATTGGGCCAGCTTAGTACTGACTTGAGTTTCCCTTAGACCTCTTTTAGAAGATGAATCTCAAACTTATAGACTTTGAGGTTTTGTAGGGGTAGACAAGTAAATAAGAGGATAGCAAAATAACCATTGGGGATATGTGTAGAGGTTGTCAAGTTATACGTGTATATATGACCTCTGAAATCAAAGAAGTCTGTGCGAGACTTTAGTATATGGATTGGATAGAAATAGAACCTGGTTATAGGCTCTCGTGATCTTAAGAAATGAATAAATAACCCAATGAGAAGGATGATATCATAGATTCACCTCCTCAAGCCTGAGACGATGATCTATAATAGAATCGGGACGAATAGAAAGTTGACTGGTTTTTAGTCAAGTTATTAGAAACATAAAGTTGTCAAGTTAGTTGCTTAGAACAACTTATCGCGTCATGAAGCTTGTGGATTGGAATTAGATTCCTGCGTGATAGAACTATAATTGGAGACTCTTGAATTTCTGAACGTTCGAAGATAATGTGCATGCAATTATTGAAAAATCAAGCCCCTTTTGTTTTCGAACAATTTATTCGTAGCCAATGTTCTTATACCCTGGAGGATAGTTGACACCTAATCGGAGATCATTAAAATTATACCTATGGGTTAAGTAAATAAGAGAGTGCTTATGACCTTTAGATTCATGACTTGATGAGCCCGGGAATTGAAAGACAAATGTCATTATAACCCCCAAGAATGTTGTATGTTTGGAGAGTAATATGTGATATTGGGAAATACAACACCTCATTAAAATCATAACTTTAGAGATTGGATTATGGGTTATTCATAACAATGATGATCTCTCGTGATAGTACTAAGTTATGGAAAATTTATTGGAAACAATCGTTGAATAAAGGACATACCCCTTCACAAAGTGCAATGTGAGATTACAATTTGAGGAATGTTTTTTTGGAATGTTGAAATATCTTGAACTTCTTATAATTTTGGTGGATTTTATGGTTTCCCATTTTGAAGAATGGATAGATTGGGATGTTGATGATAAGTTGATATAGCGATTATCGGATAGTCTTGAGACCTCTCATCTTCATGAGCTGGGAACCCCGTGGACCCGAACTTAGATTTCGAGGATGAAATTATTCTTTTGTTTATTGGGAATTGTAACATGCCATTTCCTACTAGACCCCCTAACTCTAATTTTGAGTGAGACAAGTGGGGAGTGTGGTGAGTTTGAGTTAGATTGTAGCCTTAGGGCACATAGGGTTAGGTGAACTCACCTGTGGTCTACTATAAGGCTCAAGTCAACCTAGGTCAAACTAGCTCAACATGAACTCACACTTACAAATTGACTCCTCCATTAGATGATAAGCACTCCAAGGAATGCTATAGACCCAAAAGCCCCATCATGGGGTCACCAATTGACCCAATTTGACCAAAGTCAAACTTGGGTCAACATAGGTCAAATCCTCCCCAATAAGTTCAATTGAACCCCAAAGCATGAAATTGACTTCACCCCTAGTCTTAGAACATCATGGGGGACCTAATTGACCCAAAAGCCCCATCATGGGGTCAACAATTTGACCAACTTGACCAAAGTAAACATTTCCCCAATTTTGGTCAAAATCACACCTTTGGGTCAAATTGGCTCACTTAGGTCTTCACCATGACTCAACCAACCTTGGGTGGTACCACTGAACTCAATGTCAACACATTGGACCAGTCAACACACCCAATTGACCAAGTCAACCCAAAAGTCAACATAGGGTCAACTTTACTAAATTGGGCTAAATTGGAATTAATCCAAATTTCAATGGATTAAGGCCCTCACCCAAAGCCCATTCTGAGGCCCAAGAGTCAATGACCAGCCTTGCCCCCCATTTCCAACATGCAAGCACATGTATGGGGGCAAAAGTGGAAAATCCCCCTTCCTCCATTAAGAAACAAGAGAATTTTGGGAGAGAAGGCCATGTGGCCCTCCTCTCCTCTGCTCAAGACCTCCTCTGAACCCCCCACATGAATTCCAGCAGAAATTGAGAAGAGGGAATGCCACTCGGCGGTTAGGAGGAGCAACCAAGGTAGAACTGAAGCCCACCCTCTCCAACCTCCTATAACCAGCCCCTCTCAGCTCATTTTGACCCTTCCATCACCTTCAGAGGGTTGAGAGCAGTCGAGCCAGTATATTGGAGCAAGGAGAATGGTGCAGAAACAGGATTTCGAGCAGGTTCGCCGGAGCTCGCCACCGCCATGCCGAAACCACCACACTACCCACCGCCACGCCCTATTTCAGGAACGATTTCTCCCCCTCTCCCTCTGTGCTAGTTATCTAAGGTCTTAGCAAGGGCAGACGAGCTCAATTGAGCCGTCAGCCATGAGATTTTCCCTCCCGTTTCTCCGTTTGGGCTTCCTCCAGGGATCACCGGAAAACCCCACCTCCGGCCACCATTCCACCGCCAATCGACGGCCAACCCCTCAACGGAGGTGGTGGCGGCGGCAGATGGCCGGGGAGGGTGGTGGTTGGCCGGGATCAAGGGCCTTTTCCTCTGGGTCGTCGGCTAGAGGTAGGAGACGAAATCACAGCCGTTGATTTCGTCTCCTTGATCTCTATTAGCAGACCACAATAATTCTGAATAGAATTATTCAGTGGTTTACATGCAATTTTTGAAGGCCTTAGAAGCCATTTTAGCAAAAAGGGGCAGAGACAACTTTTCTAGCCCTATGTGTCTACTTTCAGTTGCCACTGGAATCAACTGATTTGGTGCACTGTGGACACCAGGGCACTCTTTTTCCTAGGACTGCTCCTTGTGTAGGGCAGAAATTAAAAGTGCAATATCTTTTAAATGGCTTAACCAAATCCCTTCATTTTTCTACCATACATGCATGGTATGATGACACACCTAGGTTTTTAATTTGAGAATTTTTGGATGTGTATCCATTGAGTTATTTCATTTATTAGTAAAAGTAAATTTTTGGTATTTATGGAGTTGTATAACTCCAAACACCCCCTAATTTTGATGGTGAGCTCTTTATATATATCTAAATCTCTGGTTAAAATTTCATCACATATTCATGAGTATTTTTCTCTGAATTTCAAAATGAAGTTAGGGTCTTAAGTGAAGAATTGGGGTGCTAATAGTCAATTTGGGCTTTTGAGCTTTTTGATGGAATTGATGGTGGGGATCACCTTGCATGCCTCTGAAACCTTGGGGTTAGTGTATGTCATGAGGATATACATCTTTGTCATAAGTTTCATGATTTTTGGAAATTATTCTCCTAAAGTTTTTAATTAAATGATAATTGTCACACTTTTAAATTAATGGAATAATTTGAATAAAAAACTTAGGGTTAAATCCAAAACTCTGGGAAATGGATCTTTGACTGGAAAGGCACATTTAGGAATTTTTTGGAATTTTTGGACCTCATTTATTTCTCTGAATTTGATTTATTTGGTTAGGTCAATTTATACAAATATGAAATTTAGGTATCATATGCATTTGGAGAATTATGAAATTATTTTAGTAGGTTTCCTGGGTGATTCTATAGCTCTGTAAATTTTATCATAATTTTTAGATGAATTTTTGTGGTAATTATCAATTTATTGAGGAAAACCCTCCTTTTGTAATTAATTAATTTAATTGGGTAAAATATTTTGTAAAATTCTAAATCTCTGGATTTAGTGTTTTTAGATGATTTTTATACTAGGATAATTTTCTCAGAATTTATAGAGACATATGAATGGTAGTTGTAGTGTAAATCCCTATTTGCACCCCATTTATGAGAAATAGAAATTATGGTCAAAAATTTCTGTTAAAAAAGTGAAACTTTGGATTTGGTGTTCTTAGACCATTATTATGCCATGATAATTTTCCCAGAATTTATTGAAGTCTTAACATAGCACTTGTAGTGTAAACCCTTATACGCACACCAAATGTAACAAATGACAATTAAGGGTAAATACTCCTTGGAATAATATGAAACTTAGGCATTGCTGATTTTAGGTCAATAACATACTTTTGTTATTTATTCAGATTTTATTGAGACCTTTAGGTGGTGGTTGTAGTGTAAACTCTTATTGGCACACCACTTGTATTAAATGAATATTGTGGATAAATATTACCTGGAATATTTTGAAACTTAGGATTTGGTGTTCTTAGACCATTATTATGCCATGATATGTTTCCCAGAATTTATTGAAGTCTTAACATAGCACTTGTAGTGTAAACCCTTATACGCACACCAAATGTAACAAATGACAATTAAGGGTAAATACTCCATGGAATAATATGAAACTTAAGCATTGCTGATTTTAGGTCAATATCATACTTCTGTGATTTATTCAGATTTTATTGAGACATTTAGGTGGTGGTTGTAGTGTAAACTCTTATTGGCACACCACTTGTATTAAATGAATATTGTGGATAAATATTACCTGGAATATTATGAAACCTTGGATTTGGTGTTCTTAGAGGATTAGTATGCTAGGTTACTTTTCTCAGAATTTTTGGAATTCATATTTTAGTACTTGGTGTGTAAAGTCACGTCTTCATCTTTTTCATGATAAATATAATTTATGATTATAAATTTGCTGGAAAAATATGATCTTCTGGAAATAGTGATGTTATGTTCATATGAAGCTACTGTAATTTTTCCAGAATCTTAGGAAGTCAAAATCTTGTACTTGATGTGTAAAATTATTTTTCCATTCATTCATTAAAAATTAGGGATTAGGGTTATTTAATTGCTGGAAAATTATGAAGTCTTGGAAATCTTTTTATCATGTCACCTCTCATCTCTGGAAGGATTTTTGACAAGTTTGAATTCACTAGCAAGATACCTCCTTCACGTTTTAGATTCATATTAGTAATTAATGAATTTTTATAGAGGTCAAAATTAGATGAAACATGCTTGGATTTTGATCATCCCTTATTTTATCCACTATGAACCTAGGATAAAAATTAGAAGTCATTTGTAAGTAATTTGACCAAGATTCCATCATAGGAATCTAAGTTAGTTATATGGCGTGGTCTGCGGATAGTGAAAACTCATTATGATGAATAGGTAATATAATCACAAGGAATTCGGTGAGAATTTGATTATAACAAGAGATGAGAATAGACCACTTAGAGGACTAGAAGTTTTTAGAGTTGAGTCCAAAAGATCGATTGCATAGGAGCGGGGTGAAACATAAGGCGTAAGTTATAAAGGGTAATGAGAGGGAGGACGGTTAGGTCAAGGTAGCCGCCAAGAATGTTAAATGTCCTGGAAAGGGGTTAGGCATCATCCCATCATATACCCTAGTACCTTGCGAACCCTTCACCGGGTAGCCCTCGGGAAGTCCAGGATCCACCCTAAGCTTCCAAGTAGAATAATAACTAAACAAGAGCAATTTAAATAGGAGTTAGAAGATGAGAGTTCTTGGTGAGCTGTGGGTAAGGTTGTGCTCGAGATTGATGAAAGATCATCCTTCCCCTTAGAGAGTCATAAAGTGCTGAGGTTAATTCAAGTGAATTGATAAGAGGGTAATCTTATGGGTAGATATCAATAATACTAAATGTCTTGGGAAAGGGAATTTTGGGGTGTCATCCCATTGTAGTTCCTAATACCGTAGCGAGCCCTTTACAGGGTAACCCTCGGGAATCCAAGATTAAATGTAAATCGTAGGGATAAGATGTTACAAGAATAATCTAATAACACACTCACCCACACCCCGTGGTTGCGGGAGCCTAGTCTGTTTGGTGATGCGAGCAGTAAGCTCAGTGTTTGATAGAGCGGATTGAAAGTCAGGTGAGCTTGCAACTCAGTAGAGTTTGTTGGTACGGACGGGTTGGTCCGGGGAGCCGGTGGCTCAG
The DNA here is from genome assembly GCA_033032865.1 of Dactylorhiza incarnata. Classification (NCBI taxonomy): domain Eukaryota; kingdom Viridiplantae; phylum Streptophyta; class Magnoliopsida; order Asparagales; family Orchidaceae; genus Dactylorhiza; species Dactylorhiza incarnata. Next base: position 1,511,720 of record JAWHQI010000098.1, read on the forward strand.
AAGGTTATTAATGACGGGCAGGTTAGCCCGGGGAGCTTATGGCTCGGAGATAGATTGTAGAACATGTTGCATGTGCATTGAAGGTGGTGGGTCTTTTGTATTGGACGGACGTTCACACCGACGTCAATACGTTGACTCGGCAAGTGTGGTATATACACTTAGCCTAGAAAGTCTGGCGGTCCAGTCAGCAAGAGTACGCAGACGCTCCACAGTTTTATGTTGAGGCATACGATAGGTCTAGGTTAGGTAGTGTGAATACCAACCTAGAGGTGGGCGAGGCCCAACCCACCGCTTCCGTTTGCCACTACGGGAGTATCCGGGAAGTCTTGCTAGCTCCAAAAAAGGGGAACTAAAGGTCTATGCGCATAGAGTCGTAGTGTGTGAGTTACACTTGTATGAACATAGCATAACAACATACCTTGCATGACATAGCATGAACATTGCATTTCAACCCCTACCCCTATCATATAAATTGGTATGGGACTTTTTATACGATAGGCCCTGCGAAACGACCCCTTGGTCTATAGGTTTGTTGGGCATTCCTATAAATCAATGGTTACTTTTAAATTACCTTACTTGCGTCACACTGCTTCTTTATGCTTACTTCTTTCTCTGCTGCGATATTACTTTACTGCTTTTAGTACTGTTTACTGGTTCATATTGCTAGCATAGAACTTATATGATATACTCCTGTTAGCATAGAGAATTTGTCACCTGCTTTTGATTACTACACTTTGATGTCCTCCGCTTCTTCCTCCCCGCACGGTGCCTAGGAGTCGCGGGGGGAGGCGGGGACAAAATCGTCTTAGTCTTTATGACTAACGGTCGGTGGTGACCGTAGGTAACCGAGGAGCTGGAGCCCAGCTGGCAGGAGAGATAGGACCTGAGGAGCATATGCCGTGCACTACTACCGTTACTAGATAGGTGTTGATGAGAGATGTTTTGTTTGTAGCTTCCGCGTAGATGTATATATAGAGAGAGAGAACTGTACTTCTTGTATTCATTCACACATGTACTGGGCGTAAGCCCCTTTTCCTCTTTCTTTACTTGTACTCATTGATGGACAGTGTACATTTGTTATATATTTATATGCAGATGCGTGTGATTGTGGACTTGTGTGCTTGTTTCTCTTCTTATCTCTTGTTGGCCTGGTTGTTCGTGCTTGCCGGCAGGATCGGCGTCTTGCGGAGATGGCTAACTTGTGTGCTAGCATCACCGTAAGGCGGCGGTTCTGGGCATAAGATCTGGGAACTCTCCTGGTGCGGGAGAGGGGTCTTACAGATGGTATTAGAGCTTAAACGATCCAATGAGATTGAACTCCACAAAAACTGGGACACCCCCGCTCGAGTTAGTTTGAGGACAAACTAGCAGCGGAAGCAGTGGTGTGACCATGTGTAAAAATCACACAATTTAGTCCATTTTCCAATGAGTTAGGCCAACCCAACTAAGGACAACACTTTAGTTTTGACTTACCAAGACGTTTTCATAGCGTATCTTAGTCTTAAATCGATCCCAAGTATAGATTTGGTTAGGACAGGGGGATTCCCGACATGATTAGATGAAGGAGTTTAGTATGAGTGTAGGTGTTTGAAGCTTATACTCTGATGCTTACCGCGCACTTATCAAATCATTTTACCCCCCTTAACCAAACTAACTGATCTATCTCAAAGGATTTGGTGTCTGTGACCTACTTTTGGAGTAATAAGAGACTCTTGCGTATACATTATCCTACCAATTACACTTCCCGTTTATTTTACGGTGAAGCGGTCACTAAGAGACAAGTATTAGAGGTCGAATAAGAATCCAAATCCAAAGAAGGCCCCTTCTTGGTTAGGTCACACATTGACCTTAAGAAGGATTCGTGAATGGTAACTTTAAGGACCTTGAATGTGTATCATATCAATAAAGTCTCAAGGTGGAACTCAAAGACAAGGTTGTTTGCCCTAAGAATTGTGTGCATATATAGGGTAAATGCATTATAGTGACATCGAAGGAATTTAGCCCAAAATATATGGGGGCTTATCCCTTTTGTTTATTGGGCCAGCTTAGTACTGACTTGAGTTTTCCTTAGACCTCTTTTAGAAGATGAATCTCAAACTTATAGACTTTGAGGTTTTGTAGGAGTAGACAAATAAATAAGAGGATAGCAAAATAACCATTGGGGATATGTGTAGAGGTTGTCAAGTTATACGTGTATATATGACCTCTGAAATCAAAGAAGTCTGTGCGAGACTTTAGTATATGGATTGGATAGAAATAGAACCTGGTTATAGGCTCTCGTGATCTTAAGAAATGAATAAATAACCCAATAAGAAGGATGATATCATTGATTCACCTCCTCAATCCTGAGACGATGATCTATAATAGAATCGGGACGAATAGAAAGTTGACTGGTTTTTAGTCAAGTTATTAGAAACATAAAGTTGTCAAGTTAGCTGCTTAGAACAACTTATCGCGTCATGAAGCTTGTAGATTGGAATTAGATTCCTGCGTGATAGAACTATAATTGGAGACTCTTGAATTTCTGAACGTTCGAAGATTATGTGCATGCAATTATTGAAAAATCAAGCCCCTTTTGTTTTCGAACAATTTATTCATAGCCGATGTTCTTATACCCTGGAGGACAGTTGACACCTAATCGGAGATCGTTAAAATTATACCTATGGGTTAAGTAAATAAGAGAGTACTTATGACCTTTAGATTCATGACTTGATGAGCCCGGGAATTGAAAGACAAATGCCATTATAACCCCCAAGAATGTTGTATGTTTGGAGAGTAATATGTGATATTGGGAAATACAACACCTCATTAAAATCATAACTTTAGAGATTGGATTATGGGTTATTCATAACAATGATGATCTCTCGTGATAGTACTAGGTTATGGAAAATTTATTGGAAACAATCGTTGAATAAAGGACATACCCCTTCACAAAGTGCAATGTGAGATTACAATTTGAGGAATTTTTTTTTGGAATGTTGAAATATCTTGAACTTCTTAAAATTTTGGTGGATTTTATGGTTTCCCATTTCTGATACTCCCTTCGCAACGTAGAATTTGAGCGCGTAATTTGAGAAATTCATACCATGGATTATTACTGAGTTGTTATGGAACATATTTGAAGAATGGTTAGATTGGGATGTTGATGATAAGTTGATATAGCGATTATCGGATAGTCTTGAGACCTCTCATCTTCATGAGCTGGGAACCCCGTGGACCCGAACTTAGATTTCGAGGATGAAATTATTCTTTTGTTTATTGGGAATTGTAACATCCCATTTCCTACTATACCCCCTAACTCTAATTTTGAGTGATACAAGTGGGGAGTGTGGTGAGTTTGAGTTAGATTGTAGCCTTAGGGCACATAGGGTTAGGTGAACTCACCTGTAGTCTACTATAAGGCTCGAGTCAACCTAGGTCAAACTAGCTCAACATGAACTACACTTGCAAATTGACTCCTCCATTAGATGATAAGCACTCCAAGGAATGCTATAGACCTAAAAACCCCATCATGGGGTCACCAACTGACCCAATTTGACCAAAGTCAAACTTGGGTCAACATAGGTCAAATCCTCCCCAATAAGTTCAATTGAACCACAAAGCATGAAATTGACTTCACCCCTAGTCTTAGAACATCATGGGGGACCTAATTGACCCAAAAGCCCCATCATGGGGTCAACAATTTGACCAACTTGACCAAAGTCAACATTTCCCCAATTTTGGTCAAAATCAAACCTTTGGGTCAAATTGGCTCACTTAGGTCTTCACCATGACTCAACCAACCTTGGGTGATGTCACTGAACTCAATGTCAACACATTGGACCAGTCAACACACCCAATTGACCAAGTCAACCCAAAAGTCAACATAGGGTCAACTTTGGCTAAATTGGGCTTAATTGGAATTAATCCAAATTTCAATGGATTAAAGCCCTCACCCAAAGCCCATTCTGAGGCCCAAGAGTCAATGACCAGCCTTGCCCCCCATTTCCAACATGCAAGCACATGTATGGGGGCAAAAGTGGAAAATCCCCCTTCCTCCATTAAGAAACAAGAGAATTTTGGGAGAGAAGGCCATGTGGCCCTCCTCTCCTCTGCCCAAGACCTCCTCTGAACCCCCCACATGAATGCCAGCCGAAATTGAGAAGAGGGAATGCCACTTGGCGGTTAGGAGGAGCAACCAAGGTAGAACCGAAGCCCCCCCTCTCCAAACTCCTATAACCAGCCCCTCTCAGCTCAATTCGACCCTTCCATCACCTTCAGAGGGTTGAGAGCAGTCGAGCCAGTATATTGGAGCAAGGAGAACGGTGCAGAAATGGGATTTCGAGCAGGGTCGCCGGAGCTCGCCACCGCCATGCCGCACCACCACAATACCCGCCGCCACGCCCTATTTCAGGCACGATTTCTCCCCCTCTCCCTCTGTGCTAGTTATCTAAGGTCTTAGCAAGGGCAGCCGAGCTCAATTGAGCCGTCAGCCATGAGATTTTCCCTCCCGTTTCTCCGTTTGGGCTTCCTCCAGGGATCGCCGGAAAACCCCACCTCCGGCCACCATTCCACCGCCAATCGACGACCAACCCCTCAACGGAGGTGGTGGCGGCGGCAGATGGCCGGGGAGGGTGGTGGTTGGCCGGGATCAAGGGCCTTTTCCTCTGGGCCTTCGGCTAGAGGTAGGAGATGAAATCACAGCCGTTGATTTCATCTCCTTGATCTCTATTAGCAGACCACAATAATTCTGAATAGAATTATTCAGTGGTTTGCATGCAATTTTTGAAGGCCTTAGAGGCCATTTTAGCAAAAAGGGGCAGATACAACTTTTCTAGCCCTATGTGTCTACTTTCGTTTGACACTAGAATCAACTGATTTGGTGCACTGTGGACACCAGGGCACTCTTTTTCCTAGGACTGCTCCTTGTGTAGGGCAGAAATTAAAAGTGCAATATCTTTTAAATGGCTTAACCAAATCACTTCATTTTTCTACCATGCATGCATGGTATGATTACACACCTAGGGTTTTAATTTGAGAATTTTTGGATGTGTATCCATTGAGTTATTTCATTTATTATTAAAGTAAATATTTGGTATTTAAGGAGTTGTATAACTCCAAACACCCCCTAATTTGGAGGGTGAGCTCTTTATATATATCTAAATCTCTGGTTAAAATTTCATCACATGTGCATGAGTATTTTTCTCTGAATTTCAAAATGAAGTTAGGGTCTTAAGTGAAGAATTGGCGTGCTAATAGTCAATTTGGGCTTTTGAGCTTTTTGATGGAATTGATGGTGGGGATCACCTTGCATGCCTATGAAACCTTGGGGTTAGTGTATGTCATGAGGATATACATCTTTTTCATAAGTTTCATGATTTTTGGAAATTATTCTCCTAAAGTTTTTAATTAAATGATAATTGTCACACTTTTAATTTAATGGAATAATTTGAATCAAAAACTTAGGGTTAAATCCAAAACTCTGGGAAATGGATCTTTGACTGGAAAGAATTTAGGAATTTTTTGGAATTTTTGGACCTCCTTTATTTCTCTGAATTTGATTTATTTGGTTAGGTCAATTTATTCAAATATGACATTTAGGTCTCATATGCATTTGGAGAATTATGAAATTATTCTAGTAGGTTTCCTGGGTGATTCTATAGCTCTGTAAATTTTATCATAATTTTTAGATGAATTTTTGTGGTAATTATCAATTTATTGAGGAAAAACCCCCTTTTGTAATTAATTAATTTAATGGGGTAAAATAGTTTGTAAAATTCTAAATCTCTGGATTTAGTGTTTTTAGATGATTTTTATACTAGGATAATTTCTCAGAATTTATAGAGACATATTAATGGTAGTTGTAGTGTAAATCCCTATTTGCACCCCATTTATGATAAATAGAAATTATGGTCAAAAATTTCTGTTAAAAAATGTGAAACATAGGATTTGGTGTTCTTAGACCATTATTATGCCATGATAATTTTCCCAAAATTTATTGAAGTCTTAACATAGCACTTGTAGTGTAAACCCTTATACGCACACCAAATGTAACAAATGACAATTAAGGGTAAATACTCCTTGGAATAATATTAAACTTAGGCATTGCTGATTTTAGGTCAATAACATACTTCTGTGATTTATTTAGATTTTATTGAGACCTTTAGGTGGTGGTTGTAGTGTAAACTCTTATTGGCACACCACTTGTATTAAATGAATATTGTGGATAAATATTACCTGGAATATTGTGAAACTTAGGATTTGGTGTTCTTAGACCATTATTATGCCATGATATTTTTCCCAAAATTTATTGAAGTCTTAACATAGCACTTGTAGTGTAAACCCTTATACGCACACCAAATGTAACAAATGACAATTAAGGGTAAATACTCCTTGGAATAATATGAAACTTAGGCATTGCTTATTTTAGGTCAATAACATACTTCTGTGATTTATTCAGATTTTATTGAGACCTTTAGGTGGTGGTTGTAGTGTAAACTCTTATTGGCACACCACTTGTATTAAATGAATATTGTGGATAAATATTACCTGGAATATTATGAAACATTGAATTTGGTGTTCTTAGAGGATTAATATGCTAGGTTACTTTTCTCAGAATTTTTGGAATTCATATTTTAGTACTTGGTGTGTAAAGTCACGTCTTTATCTTTTTCATGATAAATATAAATTATGATTATAAATTTGCTGGAAAAATATGATCTTCTGGAAATAGTGATGTTATGTTCATATGAAGCTACTGTAATTTTTCCAGAATCTTAGGAAGTCAAAATCTTGTACTTGATGTGTAAAATTATTTTTCCATTCATTCATTAAAAATTAGGGATTAGGGTTATTTAAATGCTGGAAAATTACGAAGTCTTGGAAATCTTTTTATCATGTCACCTCTCATCTCTGGAAGGATTTTTGACAAGTTTGAATTCACTAGCAAGATACCTCCTTCACATTTTAGATTCATATTAGTAATTAATGAATTTTTATAGAGGTCAAAATTAGATGAAACATGCTTGGATTTTGATCATCCCTTATTTTATCCACTATGAACTTAGGATAAAAATTAGAAGTCATTTGGAAGTAATTTGACCAAGATTCCATCATTGGAATCTAAGTTAGTTATATGGCGTGGTCTGCGGATAGTGAAAACTCATTATGATGAATAGTTCAATATAATCACAAGGAATTCGGTGAGAATTTGATTATAACAAGAGATGAGAATAGACCACTTAGAGGACTAGAAGTTTTTAGAGTTGAGTCCAAAAGATCGATTGCATAGGAGCGGGGTGAAACATAAGGCGTAAGTTATAAAGGGTAATGAGAGGGAGGAAGGTTAGGTCAAGGTAGCCGCCAAGAATGTTAAATGTCCTGGAAAGGGGTTGGGCATCATCCCATCATATACCCTAGTACCTTGCGAATCCTTCACCGGGTAGCCCTCGGGATGTCCATGATCCACCCTAAGCTTCCAAGTAGAATAATAACTAAACAAGAGCAGTTTAAATAGGAGTTAGAAGATGAGAGTGCTTGGTGAGCTGTGGGTAAGGTTGTGCTCGAGATTGACGAAAGATCGTCCTTCCCCTTAGAGAGTCATAAAGCGCTGAGGTTAATTCAAGTGGATTGATAAGAGGGTAATCTTATGGGTAGATATCAATAATACTAAGTGTCTTGGGAAAGGGAATTTTGGGGTGTCATCCCATTGTAGTTCCTAATACCGTAGTGAGCCCTTTACAGGGTAACCCTTGGGAATCCAAGATTAAACGTAAACCGTAGGGCTAAGATGTTACAAGAATAATCTAATAACACACTCACCCACACCCCGTGGTTGCGGGAGCCTAGTCTGTTTGGTGATGCGAGCAGTAAGCTCAGTGTTTGAAAGAGCGGATTGAAAGTCAGGTGAGCTTGCAACTCAGTAGAGTTTGTTGGTACAGACGGGTTGGTCCGGGGAGCCGGTGGCTCGGAAGGTTATTAATAACGGGCAGGTTAGCCCGGGGAGCTTATGGCTCGGAGATAGATTGTAGAACATGTTGCATGTGCATTGAAGGTGGTTGGTCTTCTGTATTGGACGGACGTTCACAACGACGTCAATACGTTGACTCGGCAAGTGTGGTATATACACTTAGCCTAGAAAGTCTGGCGGTCCAGTCAGCAAGAGTACGCAGACGCTCCACGGTTTTGTGTTGAGGCGTACGATAGGTCTAGGTTAGGTAGTGTGAATACCAACCTAGAGGTGGGCGAGGCCCAACCCACCGCTTCCGTTTGCCACTACGGGAGTATCCGGGGAGTCTTGCTAGCTCCAAAAAGGGGGAACTAAAGGTCTATGCGCATAGAGTCGTAGTGTGTGAGTTACACTTGTATGAACATAGCATAATAACATACCTTGCATGACATAGCATGAACATTGCATTTCAACCCCTACCCCTATCGTATAAATTGGTATGGGACTTTTTATACGATAGGCCCTGCTAAACGACCCCTTGGTCTATAGGTTTGTATGGGCATTCCTATAAATCAATGGTTACTTTTAAATTACCTTACTTGCGTCGCACTGCTTCTTTATGCTTACTTCTATCTCTGCTGCGATATTACTTTACTGCTTTTAGTACTGTTTACTGGTTCATATTGCTAGCATAGAACTTATATGATATACTCTTGTTAGCATAGAGAATTTGTCACCTACTTTTGATTACTACACTTTGATGTCCTCCGCTACTTCCTCCCCGCACGGTGCCTAGGAGTCGCGGGGGGAGGCGGGGACAAAATTGTCTTAGTCTTTATGACTAACGGTCGGTGGTGACCGTAGGTAACCGAGGAGCCGGAGCCCAGCTGGCAGGAGAGATAGGACCTGAGGAGCAGATGCCGTGCACTACTACCGTTACTGGATAGGTGTTGATGAGAGATGTTTTGTTTGTAGCTTCCGCGTAGATGTATATATATAGAGAGAGAACTGTACTTCTTGTATTCATTCACACATGTACTGGGCGTAAGCCCCTTTTCCTCTTTCTTTACTTGTACTCATTGATGGACAGTGTACATTTGTTATATATTTATATGCAGATGCGTGTGATTGTGGACTTGTGTGCTGGTTTCTCTTCTTATCTCTTGTTGGTCTGGTTGTTCGTGCTTGCCGGCAGGATCGGCGTCTTGCGGAGATGGCTAACTTGTGTGCTAGCATCACCGTAAGGCGGCGGTTCTGGGCATAAGATCCGGGAACTCTCCTGGTGCGGGAGAGGGGTCTTACACCGATTCCTCGCTAGGTCCAACCTAGACCTAGTCGCCAACACGAGGAGAATTTATAAACCGATTACAAAGATAAACATAAAATACAAAATACAAAAAGATAAATATAAAACTCTTTATGAGGTAATCTGAAGGAGACACCGAAGAATCGTTGAATATCATTGAATTCCAAGCGTGTGTTCTTTGCATTGAATTAGCGTGTTGATCCAAGCCTCCTTTGAATCCTCCTTTTGAAATTAGAGTGGGAGATGTGTTGGTCTGGAAATACGACCCTCTTAGAGTTTCTAAAGTGCTATAATAGGGCTCCTTAACATTGGTTGTTGGAGAAGATGAAATCCACCTATTTATAGGACTAGAAGCTAACGCATGGTGTTGACCCAGTACAGAAATATTTTGATGGATCGGATCTTCAAAATAGGAAGGAGATTCTGCATCTTTGGAAACATTCATTTTAGGCAACCTTAACACTGGCGTTGAGTCTAACACCTGGTGTTGAGTCAAATCATTCCCAAAATGCGCCTGCAATCACGGTATCTTCTCTCCATGCCATTTTCACTTGGTGGGAACAAAACTCAACGTCGGTGTTAAGAGTTAACATCGGGTGTTAGCTCTCTTCCATTCTTCTCAGCTTGTAAGAAAACCCAGACCAACAACAACAACCTAGTGTCATCTTTGTTCAAGCCTGCATGTTAAATACATAATGGCAAACAAGATCAAATACAAGTAGGATTTGTTATTCTAAAATCAAAGGGATGCGGAAAACCATGTTCCAACAGTTCAATCTCTTAGCTAGAAGATTCAGAAGATAGTTTAAATCTGAAAACTCTAGAAGGAAGGATAGGAGCTCAAGCAAACCTAGATTTAATAAGACTCAAAAGCAGGAGATTATCTGCTTTGCATGCAGAAAGCATGGGCACATTGCCCCCGAATGTTCTGAAGAACAAAAGGACAAAAGCAGCAATAAGAAGGAGCACAAGAAGAAGTCCTTCAGAAAGAAGGATAAGAAGAAGGGAAGAAGTTTAATAGCTGAAACCTGGAGTGACATAGAATCTGAGTCAAGCCCCTCTTCATCTTACGGTTATGAAGAAGGTGCTACTGAAGAAGCCTGTCTAATGGCTTTAGAAGAATCAACTGAAGAAGATCAAGTAATGAAAAAGGGATTAAGCCTGATACATCAAATCTCTCTAAATTATCTCGCAGAAGTAACTAAACTCTCACACTTACATCCGTCCGAGGGAGTGTTGTGGTATGCTGCATCGGCTCCTCATGCTCTGCCACCCTGGCTTACTGCTCCTGCTCTGACTCCATGTTCTCCTGGTTGTTAAGGCCACATCTAACCATTAGTAAAAAAGACTAAGCAGTTTCATCACCCCTCCCCTTGTGACTCCTAAGCACTAGGTAGGAGGATGGTAAAGAAAGGACAACAAAGCAGTATATAACAAGGAGGTGACAATGGAACTATCTAACATAGTAATGTGTAAGGTATTGTATAACTACACTAGCAATTCTACTATGTGAAGTACTGTAAAGCTATACTAGCAATTCTAGTATATAGGCTATTGAATTGGTAAAGAGCAGTAAGTAAAGTAAGTAAAAGCAGTGCGACGCAGCAATAAATAAAGTAAAGACAACTATCTATCATCATAGAAAAGTAACATAACTTAACTTATATGAATGCCTATACAAACTTATAAGTTATGCTTTGGGTTGTACAATTAACTCATCATATAAAAGAGACCATACTATTTTATATGATGGGGATCTTGTAATATGCAATGATGAATATGATATGCAATGCAATGCTTATGCTATGATTTCATATATATGTAACTCACTCACACGACTCTATGCGCATAGACCTTTCTCCTTCGTGCTTTTTGGAGGTATCTAACCTCTTAGGAACCTCCCATTATGGTTAAACAGAGACAGTGGAGCGGGCGTCTCCACTACTAGTTGAGCATGCACATTATCAAACCTAGGCCTTACGCACACCTCAATGCGTGATCATTGCGGAGCCTCTACATACTCTTGTTGGAATGTACCAAACTAGACCTCCATTGCTTAGGGAATAGTCAATCGGCGGGCATCTCTATGACATCAGTTGAGCTGGCCCACTAGACCTTGATCCCTTTAGCCATGTCAACATGCTTCTATCGGTGTGACGATCGGACATGCGTCGTAGACCCACCATAAGTAATCCTATCATTAGAATCTATATGAGCATGCATAAGTATCACCTCAATAATCCGAGCCTCCAACTCGCAGGACAACCAGTCCTCTTAAACTAAACCAATTGAGCCACTAGCTCTCAGGAATAACTAGTCCTCCATAACCATATCCATTCACCCCTATGGGATGTGTACATGAGTTCAACTAGCATATCTACTTAATCTAATCTTTATTTGTTATCTAATTATGACTAATGTTTTAAGGTGGATCTTGGACTTCCCGAGGACTACCCGGTGAAGGGCTCGCAGCGGTACTAGGAGGTATGCTAGGGTGAAATCGCAAACCTCCCTTTCTCAAGATATTTAATCTTATTGGTGGCTACCCTTCCTTAAATCACTATCTCAATGTTACTCTTATTAACCTAAGATAAATTATAACTCTTTTAGGGGAGAGCTGATATATCTTTTGAACTCCAAATATTGGATACTCCCCTCGATGTCCATGTACTCTACCACTCATCACTACTTCACAAATTATCCTAGGACTAAATTCAGAAGTCTACCATGTTCCAAGGATGTCTCTAACCCACTTATGATCAGGTCCCAAGTTTATCCTCAAGGCCCACTCACTAGCGTTTTGTTAAACGCAACTCTTTTTCTAACCCTATAAATTTGATATATATAGAAACCTATAACAATACTCATCTACAAGCTCCAAAATTTAAACCAGAGGTGTAATATGATGAACCTGATTATTTATAAAAAATTTGTAATTTTCCAAAATGTTTAATTCACAAAAAAATTCAATAAGGCATTATGTGCGACATAAATCAAATTTTAATCGAACTATAGGGCAAATGTGCTCCAAAATTACTATTTTTTGGAGCTTATATAAGTGTTGTCCTACTGTCATATTCCATATTTCATCTAAATTCAAAGTGATATTGCTGGTCTATTCACTAAATCAGGATTTTGTTAAACGCAGACCAATATATCCAAATAGTGTAATGCATGTCATGTGTGAAGTAACTATCAAGATTATATGGCCAATCAATTTAAAATCATTTCTATAGGTTCATCATGTCAATAAATGTGTTCTACCAGAGATTCATAGTTTTTCTAATTATTTTGACTATGTTAATAATTTTCATTATATTATAGGCAATATCCAAATTTGCACATGATGTACAGAAAAGTGATGTCCAAATATTTCCAGAAAATTTACAGAGGTTTATTATATCATAAAGATGTGTCTAATTGATAATAATATTTTTCATAATTATTTGATCACTTAAATTACACAATTACATTTATAATATAATTCCAACATTACACAAGAACTATATAATTTGCTCATTTAAAATTCTAAATAAATTTCCAGAGGTTCATCGTACTCTAAGGAGTACCTAGCCAAAAAATTGGAATTTGTCAAAATAATTTGGCCAGGTTTTCTCCACATATACATAAGTGAGCCAAGTCCATATAAAGATAAATTGTAGGGAAAATAATACTAACAAAAATCCAATAAATTTTCATAGGATTACCGTACACTAAAAAGTTCTCTTAAAGAAAATTAGATTTTTCCAAGATTTTCTGGCAATTATAATTCCACAAATATCATTGTTTAATAATTCAAATTAATAAGGGAACTACATGAATTTTTCATCTAAAAATTCCAAATAAATTTCAATAGGTTTTTCATACCCTAAAAAGTGCTTGACAGAGAATCACAGTTTTCCAAATTAATTTGACTATGTTTAATTCACTTATACACAAATGTGACAATTCATTTTATTGATAGACATATGTGGAAATAATGTTCAAAAATTCCTCATAAATTCTCAGAGGCATATTTTGGCCGAATCAAGCATATGGCAGAGGTTTGAATTTTTCCTAATTTGTTTACTCAGTTTTACTTCATTAATATCAAAGTGTGACAATTTATATGTAATTGCAAACTTTAGAAAAAATAAGTCCAAAAACCCTAATTTCTCCAGAGGTGATACATATTTTCATAACACATGCAGGACCAAAATTTCATTGGCATTCATCAAATATTTTAGGACAAATTCAAAATATATTATTTTGTGCTACTTGCACACCATTTCTCATACTAAACAATTATTACATGTTGAACACATCCTCTTGCACAAACTTAAATGGTCCCAAATTTTATCCAGAGACATTTGATGACCTAAACTACAATCTACAAAAGATTTGAATCATTTTGAGGTCATCGAGACATGTATATGTTTTATATACATAAAACCATATTTTCACTAAAACTATTGCAACCTGACCTCCACAAATTCTGATTTTTGGGTGTGAGGTGTATTTAGTCATGTTACATCTAGGTTTACAGTTTCATCCACATGCAATGTGTATTTTGAGAAATATATAGAAAATACAAATCCATGCACATAAAATACACCCTCCACTAAAATGAAGTTTGTGGGGGATACACTCAACCTTTATTGCCATGCCTTGAACTGATTCAGCCCCTAATGTACCTAAATTTGATCTTGAAGTGGTTGGTCTAGGTGTGACAGATATGGTTTTCATTAAATCTATAACATGGACTGTTAATAATAATCTAAGCACGCATTTTGAAGTAGATTGGATGGGATCTGGTCGTCTCCTTCCTCCAGCGAATGGATAGGGTTTTTCCCAACTAGAGCACATTGCACCTTGATTTACCGACCATGCCTTGACCTCCGTAGTCGGCCACCACCGCCACCACCTTTGTCGAGGTGGGGGCTATCGGAGGGAGGTGCTTTGCCCGCTGAAAGTGGCCGTAGTAGGGAATTCGAGTGGGGGGGGCATTTTGATGGAATTTTGCCCCCGATTTTTCTTGGATCCGAGCTCAATCCTAAGATGATCTAGAAAGCTAGCACAGGAGGAGAATAGGAGAAAACACCTTCAATTGAGCTTGGAGATGACTGATCCTCCTTGGTTCCATGACCGACCTCTTCCTTGGTGACCCATGCCGATCTCCACCACCAGTGCATGATTCCTCTGTCTGTAAGGTGGCTTCGACTCCTTGTAGCTCTCTGAAGCAAATTGGAGGGTTAATTAGGGCTGGTGGAGGCTTAAAGAGAAGGCCATTAAGGCTTTCTCGTCCAATCCCCAATTACATCTCTTCTCCCTCCACCTAGCCACCATTGCTCTACAAATTGATTGGAAAGGCTCACGGGAGTTAAAGGCTGGGCTTGGGAGAAGGAATATAGGGCCAAGTGTCCTTCATTCCACAAATCCCTATTTGTCTCATATCCCACAGTCAAAAATCCCTAATTTGGCACCTTTCATGTTGATAGGTGCCAAAATCAGTGGGTTTTTGATGTCTTTAGTCACTATTCTCTGGAATGGGCTTGGGTTGAGGGCTTTGGCACATTGGGAATGGGCTGGGTCTCTCAATTTCTCATTTAGGTCATTATTTGACCATGGTTGACTTTATGGTTATCTTAGTCAAATTGAAGAGGTGACTGGCTCCACATCATAGTCATGGGTCCCATGGAGCCTCCCAATGTTGATTGGGTCATGGCGGGATCAAGGTTGGGCTAATTGATCCATATAGGGTTAAATTAGGCAAAGTTGACCAAAAATTGACTTTGGTCAATTTCATGAAATTGATTGAGTCCATTGAATTATTATTGACCTAATGGATTACCGTAGATGTTAGGAGGGTATGAGTGAGGTCAATTTGACCAATTGAAGTCAAATTGATCCACATTAGTGTAGGTTGACCTAGTTTGATCTAGATTAGACTTGGGTCATATTGGGTGATTTGTTTGACCCAATGATGATGTCCTTGGTCAATTGACTCACTATTGGGGCTAGGAAGACAATGATGATGTCAATTTGGGCTTGTTAGTTCAATTTGAGGTGAATTGACCTAGGTTGACTTGTCTCTTTGGGTTCACTAAATGAGATCACCTAGTGACATTGAGTCCAATGGTCACCTTCTTGCCCTAACTCAAACTAGGGGTCTAGAAGAAATGAGGATGCTACACAATTTAGATTCAATCTCATAAAAATATTAAACTCAACTAACAAACTGATTTGGTAATTTAGGATGAGGTTAGTCTGTTAGACGTGTAACCATTTATATAATTCTAAATTAGATCCACTCAAGTTCGTCAATTAGAAATCACATTAATCGAACTCTAATCTAAATTCATTGAAGTAATCTTATTGATTCATAAACTCGAGATTGCAATTATAATTCACACTCGATCCTGATTTCATCATAATCCCCTAAACTTATTAATTATCAAACATCTAAGTTCATTATATTTGTTTTGGTCATTAAACTTGCATAAACACTTCAAGGGTTAATATCTTCAAATCGAAATAATGTTTCAGAACTACCCGCCTCATTTGCACTAAATGTTGGCAGAATCAATAATATCCTTGGAATACATCATGTCATCGATTAAACATCATTGCAATCAATGATGCTTCCATAGCATTATTCGATGATTCTACCTTAAGTCTGAACTATAAAGAAATTAACTTGATTTCATCTTTATCGTAAGTCTCCACTGAAAGCTTCACTATTTATTTCCATGGCATAATTCTCCATTGATTTCTATTGCATGATCCATAGTTAACTTTTGTCGCACATATTATCATTGATTTCACGATCCACCATCGATTTTTGTCGCACAATTTGCCTCTATTTTCTATCGCATGATATGCTATTATTTTCAACTGTGCTCTCGTCATCACATTAATCACGCAATTCAATATTATTTACCACTACGTGGTCATCATTATTTTGGTCGTGCATTTTAATATTATTTACCATCGTGCAATTGTTATTATTTTAATTATGTGATTCAATATTATTTCCCACCATGTTATTATCGTTATTTCAATCACGTGCTTCAATATTATTTACCATAGTGCGATTATCATTATTTCGATCGCAGGAATCAATATAATTTACCATCGTGCAATTATTGTTATCTTGATCATGCGATTCAATTTTACTTACGAGCATATGTGTCGTGCCTTGAGTCTCACATAGATGGGTCATAAAGTCTTACCTTAGGTGCTCTATGACCACCCTAAGCATGACTAAGCTCGGGTGTCCCCAGGTCGCCAAAAAAATGAGGCAATTACGTGAGAGACTCAAATTATTAGGAACCTATGATCTAAGGTTCAGAGGGTGGAGGGAAGAAACCCACTGAATTCCATGCATATTATCAAATTTTCGTAGAGGAGTCCTTTGCCTGTCGCTCCCATCCATGGCCAGACCTCGTCGAACGTGCCAGATTTGTTTGAATGTTACTATATCCAATTGAATGCATCAAATTTGATATGGTTGAGGTGGTCGGGTTCTACTTAGACTAGAGGAATATCTTTCAACTCATTCTTAACTGAACTGCAGTCATTCGATTCCAACACCAAACTTAGAGAGCAGACATTGTGTTGGGAAAAACCCTTTGATTTAACTTAACAAATTACCTAAAAGTGATTTTATTCCTTAGGTTGAATTACCCATTGTATAGTGAGGGTAATCTGGTCATTAGATGTCTTAAGATGTCACATTCAACTTAGGGTGTCATGACCAGATCAAGAGAAACAAAATTTGGGCAAAGTTAATAGTTGCGTCGAATGAAAATCGAAGCAACATCGAGTTATTGTCGACGCTACTCTAAGAAGAAGTCCAAGCAACACACTGTTTCTGTTGGATTAGATCAAGTCAATTTTACGTCGAATAGATATCGACGTAGTGGCCATGAACTTATCGAAGTATCTAGAGAAGTCGACGCAGCTTCTACTTCAACTCAATGCAGAAGAAAGAAGTTGTCGAAGCCATCTGAAGCCGACGCAACGTCAACAACAATGCGACGCAATGATGAAGTTCAGAGCCTTGCCATCAACTCGATGGTTACGTCGATAAGGTATCGATGCAACGTCGACTAGCAGAGTTCAATCAGATCAAGGATGAAATCGAAGCTGCTCCTACAAGAACTCGAAGGTGTGTCGATAAGAGAGGAAGAGAACTCTACGCTGCGTCGAATACAGCCTGAAAAGGAAACCTTTTCAGTTGTGATTTTGGACCCTCTCTTATGGCCCACAACTTTGAAGACCATTCGCCAACGGCTCATTAATTGCCTCAAATAGAAAGAAGAATTAAAAGAGGCAATAAATCTTTCTTGGAAACAAGATTACAGTTGATAGACGGGTCGTGAATTAAAGAAGGAAAGAAAGAGAAATTGTCCAAGGAAAAATACCTATTCAGGACTTACCAGAAAAGGAAAAGAATTTCAAATCAAAGGTGGGCAATATAAGGCATGAGCAGAAATAGAAAAATAGGGCATTCATTACGATCGGCTAACGTTTTCTATTTGGGCTCTATCTTCTTCTTCCTCCTTAAGGAACCCCAATAGAGTAAAATATAGAGAAGAAAGAACAACTGCTCTCCATCTCTTACTGCAGAACAACTGAAGGCTGCTCATCATCACAATCATATAGCAACCAAAGTTTGATCAGAAAGAAGAGAAAAGATCTGACAATAATACCTCCTAAAAATCATCACAATCATAAGCAGGAGTTTATCACTAGCAGATCAAGTAGAAGAAAATAGAAGTTGTTTCTTGAGACACGGCTTCATAAGAATTCTAAGAACAAAATTCTTCCTCCTCCCCCTTCTTCTTTCTCCTTCTCATTCTCACCTGTAAAAGAGTTTTAAGAATCCCTCTTCCAATGGATTCAGTGGTTCAAGATCTCCTTATCAAAAGATCTGGTGGTTCAAGATATCTTTATCAAAAGATCTGGTTTGTTCATGATCTTCTTATCAAAAGATTAGTGGTTTTGAGAGTCTTCTTGTCAAAAGACTCAGGCATAGTTGGTGCATTCCTACCAGGTGGTAGAAGAGAGGACTACCCATATTTTGGGGAACCTCTATAAAATCTTTGCGTCTTCTGGTAGTTTATTTTCTGTGCTGTCCCATATAGTTTATATTTATTTTACTGTTTTTTTGTTTTTCATATTTTAGCACTTTAGTTTTATTCTGTGTGGGATTTGTTGAAGCATAAACACATAGTGTTTTATTATATTTGCACAAATAGGATAGAAATATTTTTTAAATCACTATTCACCCCCCTCTAGAGTATTCTCAGAGGCACACAGTGTACTTTCAATTGGAATTAGAGTGTGGTTGATCTTTAAAATGTTAACACCTTGATCAAAAATACCTCATACACTTATTTATTTATTATAAAAATATTTCTTAAAGAAAATGAGTACTAAGTGTTGAAACTAGAGAACTGGTCTCAGCGTTCGAAAGGGAGATGCAGCTAACCCTTACTTGACCCAAGCGAGATGCTTGACTAGTCACTAAGAACCGGAGAACTTTACCCTTGAAGAACACCTAAGTCCACGAATGGACCCCTTAAGCTGCAGCGTGGAGGTCCCACCACATACCCGAAAGCTCACAAGGAACTTCCCCTCCCAAGCCAATGATGAGCCTGGGAACCTTGGAGAGCACTAAGGATCACCTCACCATCCACCTTCAACGACAGGGGGAGGGGAGGGGTAGTGCTTGCTCACAACACACACGCGAGGGGGGGGGGGGGGGGGGGGCGGGGGGTACCAACATCCCTTCCCAAGGTGCCCATGGGGGTCTATTTATACACTTCCCAAAAATTGGGCTGTGGATAGCCAAAAATCTACTATCCGCAGCCCAACAACTAACCCGAACGACCAAAACAAGAGGGGGGGGGGGGGGGGGCAAGTGGAGCTCGAGACGTCCACTCTCCCCTCGCCGGGGGTTAGATGGATGGATCAGGGTCCATCACCTGTGTTGGTGCGAGTGGACCATAGGGCCACTCGCCTAGCTGCCCGGGCGAGTGGACCTAGGGTCCACTCGCCCCGGGCGAGTGGACCACAGGTCCACTCGCCTACTGCCCTGGGGGCGAGTGGACCTTGAGTCCACTCGCTCCCCCCACTTGGGCGAGTGGACCTGAGGTCCACTCGCCCGTGGCCTTGGGCGAGTGGACTCAAGGTCCATTCGCCCAAGAGAGCTCCCCTCCGGGCTTTCTTTTTTCGGTCCTTGATGATCTCCGATGGATTGGTCCGCTTCATCACGGTCACCCCTTCTACCACGACCTCATCCGCATCGGGTCACACCGACTTAGAATATATAAGGGTTGTACACAATCCCCGCTCTTTTCTAGCTTGACCTAAGCTCGAAAAGAATGTCCAACCCACCTATTTGACGAGTAGGTGGGACCTTGGGGGAATTCACGAAAGGTCCTGCCAACGGGATACTCCTGCCGAGTTTGTCAACTGAACCCAACTTGAGGCGGAACGCGAATCTTTCTCCACTTAACAACCCTCCTATGAGCCGAGCTCAACTGGAGGTGGAGAAAGCTCAACACCTTAGGTCAAATTGAACTTGACCTTAGGTGGAGAAAAATTCTACTCCTCTAGTCGAGCCGTGCTCGACCTGAGGTGGAAGGCAAGCCTTTCTCCACTTAACAACCCTCCTATGAGCCGAGCTTAACTAGAGGTGGAGAAAGCTCAACATCTTAGGTTGAATTACACTTGACCTTAGGTGGAGAAAAACTCAACACCTCTAGTCAAGCCGAGCTCGACCTGAGGTGGAAGGCAAACCTTTCTCCACATAACAACCCTCCTATGAGCCAAGCTTAACTGGAGGTGTAGAAAGCTCAACACCTTAGGTCGAATTGAACTTGACCTTAGGTGGAGAAAAACTCAACACCTCTAGTCGAGCCGAGCTCGACCTGAGGTGGAAGGCAAACCTTTCTCCACTTAACAACCCTCCTATGAGCCGAGCTCAATTGGAGGTGGAGAAAGCTCAACAACTTAGGTCCAATTGAACTTGACCTTAGGTGGAGAAAAACTCAACTCCTCTAGTCGAGCCGAGCTCGACCTGAGGTGGAAGGCAAACCAATCTTCACCTAACAACCCTCCTATGAGCCGAGCTCAACTGGAGTGGAGAAAGCTCAACACCTTAGGTCGAATTGAATTTGACCTTAGGTGGAGAAAAACTCAACACCTCTAGTCGAGCCGAGCTCGACCTGAGGTGGAAGGCAAACCTTTCTCCACTTAACAACCCTCCTATGAGCCGAGCTCAATTGGAGGTGGAGAAAGCTCAACACCTTAGGTCGAATTGAACTTGACCTTAGGTGGAGAAAAACTCGATACCTCTAGTCGAGCCGAGCTCGACCTGTGGTGGAAGGTAGACCTTTCTGCACTTTACAACCCTCCTATGAGACGAGCTCAACTGGAGGTGGAGAAATCTCAACACCTTAGGTCGAATTGAACTTGACCTTAGGTGGAGAAAAATTCAACACCTCTAGTCGAGCCAAGCTCGACCTGAGGTGGAAGGCATACCTTTTTCCACTTAACAACCCTCCTATGAGTCGAGCTTAACTGGAGGTGGAGAAAACTCAACACCTTATGTCGTTTTGAACTTGACCTTAGGTGGAGAAAAACTCAACATCTTCCCATACCAACTGGGGGCGGAGAACCAGTCCACGTCCTAGGTGCTTAACTTCACCTGGAGGCAGAGGAACTCAACCATCTTATCAAAGCAATTGGGGGTAGAGATCCAGTCCATGTCCGAGGTGCTTACCTTCACCTGGAGACAGAGGAACTCAACCATCTTATCAAAGCAACTGGGGGCAGAGATCCAGTCCACGTCCCAGGTTCTTACCTTCACCTGGAGGCAGAGGAACTCAACCATCTTATCAAAGCAACTACGGGCAGAGATTCAGGCCACGTCCTAGGTGCTTACCTTCAGTTGGAGGCAGAGGAACTCAACCATCTTATCAAAGCAACTGGGAGCAGAGGTCCAGTCCATGCCCCAGGTGCTTACCTTCACCTGGAGGCGGAGGACTCAACCATCTTTCCAAACAAATTGGGAGAGGGGTACCTGTCCATGTCCCGTGTGCTTAGCTTACCTGGAGGCAGAGGAATCCAACACCTTTCCAAACCGATTGGGAGCGGAGTACACATCCACATCCTATGGGCATAGCTTGCCTGGAGGCAGAGGAACCCAACACCTTCCCAAACTAATTGGGGGGCAGAGTACCCATCCACGTCCTAGGTGCCTAGCTTACCTGGACGCGGAGGAACTCAACACTTTTCAAACCAACTGGAGGTGGAATACCCATCTGCGTCCTAGGTTCTTACCTTCACCTGGAGGCAGAGGAACTCAACACCTTCCCAAGCCACTTAGTCAAGTAGTGAGTCGACCCGATGAGTCTTCCATCTGCCGGAATGACTGAGCCCGGAGAATGGTCTCTAGCGTGGATCTTACGGACTGGGGGCGGAGTACCCATGTGCGTCCTAGGTGCTTACCTTCACCTGGAGGCAGAGGAACTCAACAACTTCCTAAGCCACTTAGTCAGCTAGCGAGTCGACCCGATGAGTCTCCCATCTCCCGGCATGACTAAGCCTGGAGAATGGTCTCTAGTTGGGGATCTTACCAACTGGGGGCGGAGTACCCATCCGCATCCTAGGTGCTTACCTTCACCTAGAGGCAGAGGAACTCAACACCTTCCCAAGCCACTTAGTCAAGTAGCAAGTCGATCCGATGAGTCTCCCATCTGCCGGCATGACTGAGCCCGGAGAATGGCCTCTAGTAAGGGATCTTACAAACTGGGGTCGGAGTACCCATCCGCGTCCTAGGTGCTTACCTTCACCTAGAGGCAGAGGGACTCAACACCTTCCCAACACACTTAGATGCTTACCAACCTCTGCCCTCATGAGCTAGAGTAACTATTATGAGCTGAAATAAGAGGTTTTTCCAAGGATAAAATTAATATTTATTATGGATAAAAACATTTTAGATCATCGCCACTCTAAGTGTTGCCGAGGGGAACTCCTTCAACATTCTGAAGGCGATACCCCCTGACTTCATGGCTACCAGAATTACATAGGGTCCTTCCCAATTGGGTTGGATATTTCCTACGTTCGTCGATCTTCCCGCGGCGCAGCCTTCTTGAGGACAAGATCTCCACAGACGAATTGCTTGATCGTAATATTCTTATCAAAATACCTGGCCATCCGACGTTTCACTTCCTCCTGCCGAATCAGCGCGAGGTCTCGGAGCTCCTCAACCACATCTAGCGAGAGCCGTTGTTCCTCCTCGTTTTCCATCCTCCAGTCTTCATCACCCTCCTGGGCGGCCACGACCCGAGGTGATCTGACCTCGAATTCCACGAGGAGTACAGTCTCGGACCCATGATAGAGTTTGAATGGCGTTTCCCCCGTCGCGGTGTTGGGTGTCATTCTCAAGGCCCATAAGACCGAGGGAAGCTGCTCCACCTAGTTCCCCTTCAAGTTCTCCACTTTTCTCTTCAGCAAGTTGACTATGACTTTGTTTGCTTCCTCGACCTGTACATTGCTCCGAGGATGATGAACGGAGGCAAAACGATGATCGATGCACAACTGAACGCAAAAGCTAATGAGCTCCTCACTCGCGAACTGTGGTCCGTTGTCCGTCACTATGACGAGGGGAAGTCCCTGCCTGCAAATTATTTCTCACCAAATAAAATTTCTTACTACCTGCGAGGTTGTTTTTGCCAAAGCTTTGACCTCCACCCATTTGGAGAAGTAGTCTATCATGACCAGCAGGAGCCTTCTTTGACCGCTGGCCTGAGGGAATGGGCCGACCAAGTCCATTCCCCATATGGCGAAAGGCCAGGGTGCTGTGATGGTCCTGAGCCATTGCGCAGGTTGGATTTGGAGCGGTGCGAAGAGATGACATTTTTGACATTTCTTTGCAAACTCTGCGGTATCCTTGCGAAGGGTCGACCAGAAGTATCCCTGCCTCAACACCCTTTTCTCTAAGGTTTGGCTTCCGGAGTGGCTCCCGCATTCTCCGGAGTGGATTTCTTCTAAGACCTTTGGGACTTCATCTTCTACCACGCACCTTGCTAGGAGCCCGGTTAGGGTCTTCCTATACAAGCTCCCATCTCGGACCAAGTTGTATTCAGACTTGTACCTGAACTGCCTCTTATTTGGAACACCCTCCAGGAACTTGCCTGAGGTCAGAAAGGTGAGGATCAGGTCCACCCACGAGGCCCCTTGATCGATCTCCATAAGCTCCCCTTCCTCGATGGATGGGAGAAACAACTCAGTCACCGTTCCTCCCGCGCGAGGACCGTACTTTGCCAACTGATCTGCTCGAGCATTTTCCTCCCTCGGAATGTGCCAGATGGAGAAAGTGTGAAACCCCCCGATGAGGTCTTTAACCTTCGTCAGATACCTCTGGAGGGTCGGCTCCTTTGCCTCGAACTCTCCTCGGACCAGGAAGGACACCACCATCAAATCAGTGAAGACCCTCACATCCCGGATTCCTAATTCCTTTGCCAGATGAAGCCCAGCCACCACTGCTTCATACTCGGCCTGGTTGTTGGTTACGGGGAATCGGATGTCGATCGCCTGCTCAATCCTAGTCCCCTGCGGACTGACCAGGACCACCCCTCCGCCGAGAGAATTTTTTCCTAATGCCCCGTCTGCAAATGGCTCCCATAACACCAACCCGGTGGGTTCCAAACCATCCACCTCGGTCACATACTCTGCCAGGAAATCTGCCACCGTCTGCTCTTTCATTGATAGCCGAGGGACGAAGGTGACATCGAACTCGCTAAGCTCAACTGACCATTTTGCCAACCTCCCAGAGTGCTCCACTCCTTCCATAATGTTGTGAAGGGGGTGATCGGTCACTACTCTGATCGAATGAGCCTGGAAATAGGGACGAAGTTTCCGCGTTGAGATGAATAAAGCGAATGCCTGCTTCTCCATGACAGGATACTTGAGCTCCGCCTTTTTCAGGACTCGGCTGACGTAATAGATCGGCAGCTGCTTCTTCCCCTCCTACCGGACCAGGACCGAGCTAACTGCCTCGACTCGTACCCCTAGGTTATGAAAAAGGTCTTCTCCTTCTCTAGGTCCCTGGAGCAAAGGAGCCCGCGTTAGCTGTTCCTTCAATGCTTGAAAGGCATTCTCGCATTCTGATGTCCACTCAAACTTCTGACCCTGGCGCAGGGCTCTGAAGAATGGAGAGCACTTCTCCCCTGCTCTGGAGAGAAACCGGCTCAACCCTGCCAACTTCCCTGTCAACTTTTGAATCTCCTTTGCACTCCTCGGCGACTCCAACTCCAGGATGGGTTTGACCTTGTCAGGGTTGGGCTTGACCCCCACCGGGGTTAGTAGGTGACCTAGGAACTTTTCTTGACTTGCCCCGAAGACACATTTAGAAGGATTGAGCCTCATCTTGAACCTACGAAGGGTGGCAAAGGTCTCTTCCAAGTCTTGCTGATGAGATGATACGTCCCTACTTTTAACCATCAAGTCGTCCACATAGACATCCAGGTTGCGCCCCTTCTGCTCCTTGAAGGCTCGGTCCATCATCCTATGGTACGTTGCTCCTGCTTTCCTCAGCCCGAATGACATCATCTTATAACAGTAACACCCATCATCCGTGATGAAAGAAACGTCCTTAACATCGGGTGGATGCATTCGGATTTGATGGTAGCCAGAGAACGCATCCAAGAAGCTCATCGTCGAGAAGCTGGCAGCCGAATATACCAGCGCGTCAATCTGAGGCAGAGGATAACAATCCTTAGGATAGGCCTTGTTTAATAGGGAGAAGTCCACAAACATTCTCCACTTCCCGTATCCCTTCTTTACCAATACCACGTTAGAAACCCATCCTGGGTATTAGATTTCTTCCACAAATCCTGCCTCTAGCAGCTTCCCTACCTCCTCTCTGCTTGGCCCGGCGAGGGTAGATGATACGTTTCTCTTCTTCTGGCGAATGGGGCAGATGCTTGAGTCCAGGTTTAGGCGATGACATGCCACATTCGCATCGATACATGGCATCTCTGCATCACTCAACGCGAAGATGTCCACATTCTGCTGGACACATCTTCGGATCCTCTCTTGATCCTGCTCGCTCTGCCTTCCGCTGATTCGTATCTTCTCCAGCCTTCCCCCGCCGCTAACGACCTCCCTCTCTATCACTTCCTCTGCCACCTCCAACTTGGTCTGATCACCCGACACCTGATCTGCCTTCCCTGCTTCATCATCCCCTATCAACAGCCGCGACCTATTGGGAGGAGGTGAGTTCCTTGGCTCTTCGCTTCCAGCCATGGGACTTTCTCAGAGCTTTCCGAACTAGCTGCTTCCACGCTCACCACACCAGAATGTTGAAACCAGAGGACTGGTCTTGTCATTCAAAAGGGAGATACAGCTAACCCTTACTTGACCCGAGCGAGACCCTTGACTAGTCACTAAGAACCGGAGATCCTTACCCAAGAAGAACACCTAAGTCCACGAATGGATCCCATAAGCTGCAGCGTGGAGGTCCCACCACATACCCGGAAGCTCACAAGGAACTTCCCCAAACAAGCCAATGCTGAGCCTGGGCACCTTGGAGGGCACTAAGGATCACCTCACCATCCACCTTCAATGGCAGGGGGAGGGGAGGGGTAGTGCTTTCTCACAACACACACGCTAGGGAGGGTGGTACCAACATCCCTTCCCAAGGTGCCCATGGGGGTCTATTTATAGACTTCCTAAACATTGGGCTGCAGATAGCCAAAAATCTACTATCCGCATAACCCGAACGACCGAAACAAGAGGGGGGGGGGGGGGGGGGGGGGGGCGAGTGGAGCTCGAGACGTCCACTCCCCCCTCGCCGGGGGTCAGATGGATGGATCAGGGTCCATCACCTGTGTTGGGCGAGTGGACCATAGGGACACTCACCCAGCTGACCGGGCGAGTGGACCTAGGGTCCACTCGCCCAGGGAGAGTGGACCACAGGTCCACTCGCCTGCTGGCCTGGGGGCGAGTGGACCTTGAGTCCACTCGCTCCCCACCTTGGGCGAATGGACCCGAGGTCCACTCGCCCCCTTGCCCGAGCGAGTGGACCAATGGTCCACTCGCCCCCATGCCCGGGCAAGTGGACCGATGGTCCACTCACCCGTGGCCTTGGGCGAGTAGACTCAAGGTCCATTCGCCCAAGAGAGCTTGCACCCCCCCCCCCCCCCCCCCCCGGGCTTTCTTTTTCCGGTCCTTGACGATCTCCGATGGTTTAGTTCGCTTCGTCACGGTCACCCCTTCTACCACGACGTCATCCGCATCGGGTCACACCGACTCGGAAAATATGAGGGTTGTATACTAAGGATTATGCTTTTACAAGACCCCTAGTGTGTAACTTGAATAAGTTTACACTCTGGAAGGCTAGGATAAAACTGTTTATGAATTCTATTGATGAGGAAATTTTCAATGTCATCCTCACAGGTCCCCGTGTCCCAATAAGGAAAGACACTAGTGGAAAGGCCATACAAACTTCAGTCCCCAGAGCAAAATGGACTGATGATGAGAAGAAGGTTAAGGCATGTGATGCCAAGTCCATGAACATACTGGTCTCAACTATGTCTGATGACATATTCCAGAAAGTTGTTGATTGCAACTCTGCAAAAGATATCTGGGAATCTCTCTGCAGACTAGTTGAAGAAAGCTCTGATGAGAGAAAAGACAAAAAAGCACTTCTCATATCTCAATATGAGAATTTTAAGAAAAAGGCTGATGAAAGCATTAAAGAAATGTATTACAGATTCAGCCTCATCATAAATGAGCTGAGAGGGCTTGACAAGGAAATCTCTCTGACAGAAATTATTGACAAGCTCCTCATGTGCTTCCCAAGCACATGAGACTCTAGAATCTGAGCTATTAGAGATTCTAGATGCCTCAGAGAGATATCAACTGATGCTCTCCTGGGAAAGCTCAAGTCTTATGAGCTTCTACTGAAAAGCAGGGCTTAGTCAGAAGCCCAAGAAAGGACACCAACTCCTAATGAGAGGACTCTTACATTAAAGACTATAGAAGCAGAGTCCTCCACCACTGAAGAAGAAATGTTTATTCTCTTGGCTAAGAAATTAAAAAGTGGGTCAGGATAGAAGATTCCAGAAGGAGAGAGAGGAGCTCAAGCAAGCCAAGGTATGATAAAACTCCTAAACAGGAGATTATTTGTTTTTCTTGCAGAAAGCAGGGACATATTTCTACTGAATGTCCCGAGGAAGAAAGGAACAAGAAAAACGAGCAGAGGAAGGAGCACAAGAAGATATCCTCCCTGAGAAAGGATAAGAAAGGAGGGAAAGGTTTTATAGCTGAGACCTGGAATGATTCAGATTTTGAATCAAGCTCTTCCTCATCTAATGATGATGAAGATGGTGGACCAGAAGAAGCCTGCTTAATGTCTCTGGAAAATTCCACTAATGAAACTGAGGTAAGCATCTTTAAAGACTTTGAATTCTCTTCAAAAGATTTTAAAGAATGCTTTAAGGAATTTTGCCAAGATTACATTAACAATCAAAAGGAACTTGAAATAATCAAATCTGAATTAGAAGTTCTTAGTAAAGATCCTTTATTCTCAGTTAACTATGATCTGAAAGGTGAACTGATTAAAAAAGAAAAAGAAATAAATTACTTAGATAATGAAAATTCAGACCTATGGAAAGAACTCTCAAAGGCAAAAGCCTTTGAAGACTCCCTCAATGGAAGGAGCCAAAGATCAAAGATATCTCACAAAATCTCTCCAAGAGATTTGATCATCTTGATCAGGAATCACAACCATCCACTAGCAAACATGCTTGTGATAAACCTGTAGCATCATTTAGGTCTAGACCTACTAATTTTTCAGAATCATGTGAAGAACATAAAAATAATAACCCTAATAAACTCACCACATTTAATAGGGTATACACTAGTGATGAACCATGAATCATAGGCAAATAACCCTTGAAAATTTTAGATTTGAATAATGAGTGTGCTACATGCAGAAGCTATAAAATTGAAATAGAAGAGATGAATGAAACATTTGAGGAGTATAGAAATAATTATCAAGCTCATATTGACTCTGTTATGTCCACTCTTAAAAATAGCACGAATGCCTATAATAAAGCTAGACATGATTTAATGATAAAAAATGATGAATTAAAATCAGAAATCAACCTGCAAAAGAAAATTATAAATACAAATTCACAAACTCTGAATGATAAGAATCATACATCGAATGGAACTCGAGGCAATTTTAAGAATGCGTCGAATGCATCTCGACGGAATCCAGCAAATGCGTCGACATCATCTCAAAGCAACATAGTGCATCGAATTACACTCAATGCAACCAATACCATACTTCGAATGATTATCGACGGGTCTATGCAGGTAACTCGAATTCCACTCGACGCAACTTTAAAACTACATCGATTTCTTCTCGACGCATGTTTTTTGCTCAAAATTACCAAACATCAAAACCTCCATTTACTTCTATTCCTAGATGTTTTTGCTGCTCCAAACAAGGACATATTGCGGAATATTGCTAGCATAACAATGCAACACTTCTTCACCTAAGGGAGAACAATGGAAGATCATCTCATTCTTTCATATCTCCATATGATGATAGGAGAAAGAGACCCCAACATGAGAGGGTCTTTACTATTGTTTAAATTCAAAGTGTAGAGGGAAGGCTGTTCAACCACAAACCAGCAGTGGTATCTGGACAGTGGCTGCTCCATGCATATGACTGGAGCAAAAGATTTGCTGGAAAATTTCAAGGCCAAGGAAGGGCCCAAGGTAATTTTTGGGAACTCCCACTCTGGTCAAACCAAAGGATATGGTTTGCTCAGGATTGGAGAAATCTCCTATTCTAAAGTAGCTTATGTTGAAGGGCTTCAACATAATATGATTAGCATAAGTCAGCTGTGTGATGGTGAATACAATGTTGTATTCACTAAGACTTTGTGTCATATAGTTTGCTCTAAGACTGAACAAACAGTTTTGACTAGTCTCAAAAAAGGAAAGGTATATGTTGTATACTTTGAGTACACAAAGTTTGAGATCTGCTTGTTTAACCCCCAATTAGAAAATAGTGAGCTGTGGCATAGGAGACTTAGTCACCTTAACTTTAAGACCATAGCTAAACTCTCCAAACTCAATCTAGTCAGGGGTTTACCAACTGGTAAATTCAATAAAGACCACCCCTGTAGAGATGATACGCAAATCTAGCACACCGCTATATGCGGTAGCGAGACTGCGGCACGAAACGGCAGTTTACCGATCGTTCAAGTAATATAAAAGGAGGAGCAAATCCCCGAGTATCGATCTCGAAGGAACACAGTAAGGTGGAATTAACTATTGAGGAAGGACTTGAGATTGAAGTTCTTAAGTCGGATGGATTGCGGAAACGAGGGGTTTTGGTTTGTGGAAATAAAAGAAAATGCTACAACTACTCCTATGCAATGCCGCTATGCAATGCTTCGCTTAGCGGGATAGAGACTAGGCAGGCCTTGAGCGCGCTGCTTCGAAAGGGCGGATGGACAAGGAGGCAAACAGAATGAGGGTCGCAAGCACCTCGTCAACAAGCACGCCACTAGCAATAGCTAGTGCGGCACATGAACGTGACGACGGAATGGGAAATGGATGGCGGCGCACCTCATACACACATATAAACAAAAAGATACATTCACATAGACATGAAATAACTTTATAAAGCAAGGTCTATAGTGTTCATCATCAAAATGCAAAGGATCTAACAATTACAACACAAAATACAAAGAAGGGGAAAGTGAGTAATCGACCAAATCCGAAATCTTGCTGAGGGTTCACGGTTGGAATCACTGGGTTGTCAATCCGCGTCCAAGATCGGTCCTCAACTGCGTCCGGGGTAGAGAAGGCTGTCACTACCCTCCAATGTCCCGTCTTCTTCGTGTCACGATTCAGCCGCACAATCAAGCTTCCTTCTCTTTGGATATTGGTGGATGTAGAGCTAGATCCTCCTCCTTGGAGCTTGAGGATGATGGAGGAGGCCTAGGGCCAAGCCCTTATGGAAAAAGTGGAGGTGTACGGAGCTGGAACTCCTTTGCGGAGGAAAAAATGGAAAAATGTACGATCCTTCGTACTAGGGCGAACTGCGCTTTATAGAAAAAGATTAGAAAAATGGTCACGCACGGTCAAACGCACGATCGTGCGATATTAATAATGGAGAACAGCGCAGGAAGAGGACCTGGAGCGCCCGTGCAATTTACTCACGCACGGGAAAATCCCCCCGTGTGTCAAAACGCATGGGTAAATTCAGAAAAGCTAAAAACAAGGTTGAACAGGTCGATCGTGCGACTCCTTCGCGCACGGGCAACTGCCCGTGCGTAAAGTCGCACGATCAGAATCAGATCATCATTTTCCTCCTCAGCAAAGGGCACACGACCAAAACCAACCGTGCGCCAACATAACGCACGACCGTGCGATATGCACAGATATGAACTCAGGATAAAATTGATGAAACGTCCACCTGCATTAGCCACAACAAAGTTTGGAATACCCTTCCAGCATCAACATAAAAAATAGAAACAACACGATGGGGAGCACAGTGTGCTTACCCCTAACAACACAGTGTGCAATTGCACACTACAACGTGCACTTAAAGCACAAGTATGAACAAGGTGAAAGTAAACAAATACGAACAAAAACTGACGTAAAAAAACAAGAAAAGCAGCCCGGATGAGTCCGAAAAACAGTATATAAATGAGACTCATCACCCCCCAGACTTACCTGTTTGCACATCTCGAGCAAACAAATCCTAAGCAGGCAGGAACATGAAATAGCTAACTTCAAATTACAAAGTGAAATACTATGCGAAGTCGCATACCCATGTGCATAGAAAAATACGAGAGAATATTTCTAATTTATACACATAGTTTATAAATTTCTAAAAGAGTAAATAAATATTACTTCTGCTCAATGGGAATCACGGTGAATCATCTGGTCACACATATGGAGAAAGTAGAATAATCGCTGAGACAAGCATTGCCAAAGCTGGTGTTCCGAACAAACTCCACCGAAATCCATCGGTGTCGGAGACCATAAGCTCACCGTTCACATTCTCTCCACGACACTAGATTGGCTCATAGCGCGAGTCGGTAGGACTTTAGGTTTTAAGATGGGGCTTGGGTTAAGGTGAGATGAACAAAGATAGAAGCGACGGCTCAAACACTAAACCCAAATGAGCTTTTAAAATAACTCCTCGCACACCAACATCGAATGCAAGTGCACCACAGCCCCAGACTTAGATTTTTGCTACATGGGTGTGTGCACCGCCTACTTTTATTCAAAAATTTAAACAAATTTTCAATTAAGCTCATCTTCCTCTTTTTCTTTTTCTTTCTTCTTTTCTCTTTTTTTTCATTTTTCTTTTCTTTTCTTTAATTTCAGCAAAATTTTGCAAGAAAGCACAGCCACATTTTCACAAAACAAAAATACCACATCAACACCCCAATCATGAAAATAATAAACAACTAAAGCTCAAATTCGGGTGTGCGACTAGGATTGGCTTTTAGGCTTTGGTGAGATAAAAGTGGAGCTGAATCAAGAAACGGGTAGGCACAACTGGGCTAACGAGGATAGAGCGATAGGAATGGGCACAAAGGCTCAATCGGGCCAAAATGATGGCCTACGTCATTCTCACGCTCTAGAACTATCCTATTTCTATGCTTCGAGAATCGTTTGGGGGCAAGTTCTTAGCCACCGAGAAAGATTATCTTTCCTCCTGACTCGAGCAATACGAATCTAAAAATCATTTACACACATCCCTATGCTACCATTTGATTAACACCGGATTCACCATTTGAGTAGAGTAAACAATATTTATGCTAACAGAAATGCATAAAGCTAGCAGTATAAAAGAGAAATCTAATCTACATGAATCCCTATACTCACATGAGTATTTGACTAGAAACATCGGAGTCAACATTGTATTCCACTCCATAATTTTAAAAACTAGCACAATCATTTTCCAAACTACAAAAAGAAATGAGTTATACTCGTGACGCACACAAGGTTAAGTATGCGCTCAAGTGGGTGCATTGTGTGCAGACAAAATAAACAAAACAATCTAGATAAGAACTTCTAGCATGCTAAATAAATGTGCACGTGAGTGGGTACACAAAAAGGTCTCCCCCAAACTTAAACTATGCATTAAGATATTCTAAAACAAAGTTAGGGGAAGAGGGTACCCAAAGCTCAGCAAGTAAGCATGCCGGAAGCCTGGAGTGAAGCTCTACGAAGAATCACAACCACCGCCTTCACAAATAGAAAATACCTGCAAGTGGTTGTCTCCGCAAAAGCAAGCTTAAATAAAATCTAACTAACTAGTTAGAGTAGGCGATAAAATAAAAGACAAGAAAAAGTAAGATAACAACTGGGGTTATTGTCATCCTAGCATGACTTATTCAGGAAGGCGAGGGTCTTAGCTAATGGGAGTATGGAAAGAGAAGTGGACAGGCAACTATTCTAATTTCCGTGTCGGTAGCGGGTACCGATACAGTGATAGAACTGTCACGCCTCTACCCGAATATAAATAATACCTGCTCGTCACAAGTAGAGGGAATAAAAAGTAAGAAGAGGAGGAATCCTCACTCAACTCACCAAAACGATCCTTGCCCAGCAAGGTATCATCTCCAGGGAGGCAGCAGGAGGAGAAGGCAATGAGTGGAGTTTCCCCTACGGAGGGGGATCAACCTCCTCACATAAGAGGATGCTCTCATCATTGACTTGAGCATAATGCTCTAAGTCCTCCTGAAGTACCTGTGAAGACTCAACCTGCACAGGCTCAGATGAAGAAAGGGGATCAAGAATTAAAGAAGAAGAAGAACATAAATAAAAATCAATCGGGGGAGTGGACCCGGTCTCACTCCCATCAGATTGGGAAAGTAAAATAATGTTGGCATTGTTGACAATGCCGCAAGGTTCGGTGGGATCAATGGTGACCTTCCCCAGGAGTTGGACTTCCTCCACCGGTGCTGAGGAAAAATCCTCTTCACCTAGAAGGTTGTCCTCCTCCATAGGAATAGGCACAACACACAAATCGCCCGCCTCTTCTTGCGACGCATCTTCAACAATGTTATCAAAAATAAATGTAATAGAGTTCACAATAGGGGGAGGAATAGGGCTTGGAAAAAAGTCAAGCACCGATTCCTCACAAAGAATTGAATCTATGCATGGTGATATATGTGCAGGGGAGGTGGGCTCAGCTATGTCAGAGCCTAGATCAACCACACATCTGGTGACTGTGTCCACTTCATACACTTCAAAGCTTGAAGGTGAAATGGGCATATAGCCAGATGTTGAAGGTGTGCTGCCAGAAGTCAGAGTCGGGATGATCCGGATATCCGGCTCGTCATCCTCATCCATTTGGCGAAGAAATGCAGCACAATCCTTCAAAGCATGATCCATGCTGCGACAAAACAAGAACTGTTTTGCATTTTTCTTCGGCTCAAATTGAACCAGAGATGAATGCGAAAAGGGCATGTGCGGAGTGGCCGAGTAGCCGTAGGACTTACGCACACCATATGGAGTACCAGACGAATTCGGTGCTCCATGTACTGGGCGTTGAGTGCTAGGGTTACTATCTCTCTTTGGACATCTATCACTAGCATGAGATATATCTCCACAAATGCGGCAACGAATATTAAACGAAGCCCACATAGTATGAAGATGAAATGATTCAAAATAAACAAGCTATTGTGCAAAATAATACACCCAACAAAAATTTACTAAGCAACCTAATAAAAATAGGAAAAACAGACTAAGAAGAAATAAAGCAAAAGAATGCAATACACAAAAGGAAAGGCTTTAATCTCAGATTCTCCCTCTCCAGAAAACTCACACGTCTGTGCTCCCCGGCAACGGCGTCAAAAACTTGATGCGCAAATCTAGCACATCGCTATAGGCGGTAGCGAGACTGCGGCACAAAATGGCAGTGTATCGATCGTTCAAGTAATATAAAACGAGGAGCAAATCCCCGAGTATCGTTCTCGAAGGAACACAGTAAGGTGGAATTAACTATTGAGGAAGTACTTGAGATTGAAGTCCTTAAGTCGGATGGATTGCGGAAACGAGGGGTTTTGGTTTGTGGAAATAAAAGAAAATACTACAACTACTCCTATGCAATGCCGCTATGCAATGCTTCGCTTGGCGGGATGGAGAATAGGCAGGCCTTGAGCGCGCTGCTTCAAAAGGGCGGATGGACGAGTAGGCAAACAGAATGAGGGTCGCAAGCACCTCGTCAACAAGCACGCCACTAGCAATTGCTAGTGCGGCACACGAATGTGACGGCGGAATGAGAAATGGATGGCGGCGTACCGCATACACACATATAAATAAAAAGATACATTCACATGGACATGAAATAACTTTATAAAGCAAGGTCTATAGTGTTCATCATCAAAATGCAAAGGATCTAACAATTACAACACAAAATACAAAGAAGGGGAAAGTGAGGAATCGACCGAATACGAAGTCTTGCTGAGGGTTCACGGTTGGAATCGCTGGGTTGTCAATCCGCGTACAAGCTCGGTCCTCAATTGCGTCCGGGGTAGAGAAGGCTGTCACTACCCTCCAATGTCCCGTCTTCTTCGTGTCACGATTCAGCCACACAACCAAGCTTCCTTCTCCTTGGATATTGGTGGATGTAGAGCTAGATCCTTCTCCTTGGAGCTTGAGGATGATGGAGGAGGCCTAGGGCAAGCCGTTATGGAAAGGTGGAGGTGTACAGAGCTGGAACTCCTTTGCGGCGGAAAAAACGGAAAAATGTACGATCCTTCGTACTAGTGCAAACTGCGCTTTTATATAAAAGGATTAGAAAAATGGTCACGCACGGTCGAACGCACGACCGTGCGTAGACCGTGCGATATTAATAATGGAGAACAATGCAGGAAGACGACCTGGAGCGCCCGTGCGATTTACTCACGCACGGGCAAATCCGGTCGTGCGTTAAAATGCACGGGTAAATTCAGAAAAGCTAAAAACAAGACTGAACAGGTCGATCGTGCGATTCCTTCGCGCACGGGCAACTGCCCGTGCGTAAAGTCGTACGATCAGAATCAGATCTTCGTTTTCCTCCTCAGCAAAGGGCACACGACCAAAACCAACTGTGAGCCAACATAACGCATGACCGTGCGATATGCACAGATTTGAACTCAGGATAAAATTGATGAAACGTCCACCTGCATTAGCCACAACAAAGTTGGGAATACCCTTCCAGCGTCAACATAAAAAATAGAAACAACACGATGCGGAGCACATTGTGCTTACCCCCAACAACGTAGTGTGCAATTGCACACTACAACAGACACTTAAATCACAAGAATGAACAAGGTGAAAGTAAATAAATACGAACAAAAACTGACGTAAAAAAACAAGAAAAGCAGACCGGATGAGTCCGAAAAACAGTATATAAATGGGACTCATCAAGAGCCTGCCAATTAGGAAAGCAGTTCAAAGCTTGATTCAAACCAATTGGTAAGAATTATTCTTCTAGAATCCTTTTCCTTTTGCACATGGACCTGTTTGGTCCTATCTCCACTCAAAGCTTAACAGGAAAGTCCTACACCTTAGTCATTGTTGATGATTTCTCTAGGTTCAGCTAGGTGTTCTTTCTAAAAGCTAAGTCAGACACCTTCAAGATCCTCTCAAGATTCATTAGACAGATTCAATCTGAACTCAATACACAGGTAGCTGTGATCAAAAGTTATCATGACACTGAGTTTGATAATCAGTTAATGTGTAGATTTTCTGAGGATGAAGGGATCAGACAATGCTTTTTAGCTCCTAGAACTCCCCAACAAAATGGGGTGGCTGAAAGGAAAAATAGAACCCTAATTGAATTGGGTAGGACATTATTAGCTGAATACAACTTGCCAAAGTCCTTTTGGGCTGAGGTAGTGAATACAACAAACTATGTTCTGAACAGAAGTCTCATTCACAAGACTAAATTAATGACACCCTATGAGTTATTGAAGGGAAAGGCACCCATAGTCACTTACTTTAGAATCATTGGGTGTACCTGTTTTATCCTCAACAATGGGAAGAGCCATCTTACCAAATTTGACAAGAAGGTTGATGATGGGATATTCTTAGGATATTCATCATCAAGCAAGTCCTATAGGTGCAACAATAAATGCTCCCTCAAAATTGAGGAGTCTGTGCATGTGGTCTTTGATGAAACTAACATGTTTAACAATGGGAAGGAAACTTCCACCAGTCCTATTGTGCAGGAAGAAGAACAGCTGGCAGAACAAGTTGAGAGGATGAGCTTAGTAGACCATCCACCTAAATGTCAGGAAAAAGGACAACAGGAGATTGACACTAACTCAGGTGAAGATTGTGCAGCAGATGAAGAGGAAATTGCTCTCCTTAGTTACCAGCCATATACATCATTCAAGTAAATGAGGATGAAGCTCCCACTGTCACTGAGTAACTGGTAGCTCAGGAAGAAGAGAATCTCCTAGATCACCCAACAAGATCCAGGATGACTCAAAAAGTTCATCCTCCAACTCAAGTAATAGGAGACTTGCAGCAGAAGTAAAGACAAGGAAACAACTAACAAGTGAGACAATGCTGCAATATTTCCTCTCACAATATGAACCCAAAACGTTTGAAGAAGCAGACAGTGACCCTCACTGGATATCTGTTATGCAAGTGGAACTAACATTGTTTGAAAGGAACAGGGTCTGGACATTGGCTGAAAGACCAAAGAATTACCCAGTTATTGGCACCAAGTGGGTATTCAAAAACAAAATGGACTCAACATGAGTCATAATCAGGAATATGGATAGACTTGTGGCCCAAGGGTACAGACAAGAGGAAGGAATTGACTTTAACCAAACATTTGCTCCTGTGGCAAGGCTGGAGGCAATCAGAATGTTCCTGGCACATGCTGCACACATGAAGATCAAAGTATATCAGATGGAAGTCAAGAGTGCATTTCTCAATGGAAAACTACAAGAAGAGGTGTATGTGGAGCAGCCACCAGGTTTTGTCAATCCAACTTTTCCTTCTTTTATATATAGACTAGATAAAGCACGATATGGTCTCACAAGATCCAAGAGCTTGGTATGAGAGCTTATCCACTTTTCTCCTGGAACACAAATTTGAAAGAGGAAAGGTGGATAAAACCCTTTTCACAAGAACACATAAAAATCAGCTACGACTTGTACAAATATATGTAGATGATATCATATTTGGATCTACTGATCAATCTCTTTGCAAAAGGTTTGTCTACCTAATGCATTCTAGATTTGAAATGAGTGGCATGGGGGAATTATCCTATTTTCTTGGTCTTCAAGTAAGATAAAATGCAGATGTCATTATCATATCCTAATCCAAATATACCAGAGAACTCATCAAGAGATTTGGGATGGAAAATGCCTCTGTCATGAAAACCCACATGGCTACCAATGTTGTTTTGTATAGAGATGAAAATGGTAAGTTCATTGATCAAAAGACTTACAGAGCAGCCATTGGCTCTCTTCTGTACCTAACAGCTATCAGACCTTATATTATGTTTGCTACCTGTATCTGTACAAGATTTCAGGTTGACCCAAAAGAATCCCATATAAGTTTTGTCAAAAGAATTCTTAGATATCTGAAGGGTACTCCTGAGCTTGGTTAATGGTATCCAGCTGAATCTGGATTTGAATTGGTTGGTTATTCAGATGCAGACTATACTGGATGCAGACTGGATAGAAAAAACACTTCAGGAACATGTCAGTTTCTGGGTGCTAGACTGGTCTCATGGTTTAGCAAGAAGAAAACCACAGTCTCCACTTCTACAACTGAAGCTGAGTATATAGCTGCAGGAAGCTGCTGTTCACAGATTTTGTGGATGCAAAATCAATTGCTGGATTACAACTTTTCGCTTGACAATCCCAGTCTCTAGTGCTTTTTCAATTGCTTCCAATCCTGTTCCTCATTGTAGAACTAAGCGCATAGAGATAAGACACCACTTTCTCAGAGACAATATAGATAAGGGTAAGATCAACCATCAATATATATCAAATAACACTCAAATGGCTGACATCTTCACTAAGCCTCTTGATGAAAGTAAGCACAAGTTCTTCATCAATGCACTGGGTTGCTTGATGGAGCATTGTAGGTCATACCTGTTATGTATAATGATCTATTTTCTATAGAAAGTTATTGTTGGGAAAAAAGTGAAGATTTAAAAAAATATAATAATAATAATTTATTCATTCAGTGCTGCGTCGAATTCAAATCGACGTACGGTCGAATTATTCCCGACGTCAGCTTCGAGAGAAATATGGGATAGTTTAGTCGAATAGCACTCGACGTAACGTCAAATACATATCGACGCTTACGTCGATATCATAATTGATGACTAGATTTAAAAGCCACGTCGACTTTTAATCGATGCTCCATCGATTTGACAAATCGCGTGTATTGATATGTTTTGGCGCATTGAATTCCGCTTGATTCGACATTGCTTTGAAGAAAACCCTAAGTTGCGACGATTCATCTACTCAAAGCAACTTATGCGTATACTTATATTATGCTATTCGAATCTTCTCCCTCTTGCTCTCCCCATCTTTCCTTTCTTCGTCCCTCTCTTCATTTTGTGTAGGTACTCGCAATGCAATCTCTTCAAGATATTGCCGATGCAGCTGATCAAGGAATGGAAACTCTTGTTTCACAATTCAGCTCTCTCTACGTGGACTTTTCAAAGAGCTACTATCGCAAGTTCTGCGCTTAGCATAAAATATTGAAAGACCTTAACTCTGAAATAATGGCTCTTGACGCAGAGGTCAAATCATCGGTTGTGCCTGCCGATGTCTTTATATCTTTTGTCAAAGATATAACGTAGGGGGAGAAGGGTATCAGCAGGCAGCAACCTCCTCAAGACTCTGTCTACACAACAACAATATCTCTCTCCTTCATCTCTAATGGAGAACCAGCTGTTTCATCTAAGTTACAGCTTCCAGATGCAGCCATTCAGGGGGAGTTATCACTTCCAAGGATCCTGCCTATTGCTCAGGGGGAGTCCTCAATTCAGGGGGAGATTCCTCTAATTTCAGATGATCAGGCCTACCTTAATTCTTTACAAGAATTCCATGAAGACACTGAACCATATATCCCTGATCCACTTTCATTCAGAGTGTCCTCTGATGATTCCTCTACAACAACATCTCCAGCCAAGGTGGCTGATAAGGATCTTGTTTCATCTGATCCAGAACCAGCTCAACCAAAATATCCAGCTCAGCTTCCACCCTCACCTCAATCTCCACCCTTAGCTCAGGTCTCATCTTCACCTACTCCAATTCACCAATACATTCTTCCAACACCTATCTTCAGGGGAAGACCTCCATATATAGGTAGAGAAACAGGAAGAGGAAGATTGCCCATTTGGGAGAGGTACACAAAAAAACAAAGGAAGGAGTATAGAAAAGATAAATCATATTACTAAAAGTATGCAAGGATTGAAATTCCTGAGAACACAATGAAAACTTACACTATTCCAGAGCTTGACAAAGCTTTAGAGGAGATGCTGATAGAGAAAGTTATGAATATGTGGCAGCCCAAAGGGAGCTTGAAGAGAAGAAAAATAGATTTATTGATTTTCTGAAAAGAGGAAAAGAAGTTGTAGAAAAGGAAGAATTGGCCAAACCCATTCCAATCAAATCTACTCTATTTGATCCTACAATGTATACTACAAAGAATCCCCAAGCCAAAATGTTAGAAGTAGTAGGGCAACTCCACAGAGGAGGTATTGGGTGCAATCCAAGGGATGCAATATAGCTTCCCCAAAAAGAAAGAAAGGAGAAAAGTCACCTAAAGAGGAGAAAGAGAAAAAGAAGATCATGTTTACAAAAGCCTCAACTTCTGGGAAGGAACAAGCAACTATTGATGAATTACAAGCAATGGCTGTTGAATCAAATCCTGACATAGGACCTGAATTAGATGATCTAAATCTAGAAGTCATAAATCTGATGACTGCCAAAGTCTTTGGTCTTGGTTTCACACTCAAGGATGTTCATCCTAATACAAAAATGGACCTGGAGAAACTGTTCAATGGTCATGGAAGAATACAGAAGAACCCAGAGAAAGCCACCCATGCAAACTTCAGATATGTGGAAAAGAAATACAGGAGGGTATATGAGTACTTATTCATCTTTCTCAAAGAAAGGAAGTGATACTCTTTTTGGGTAATCTATGATAAACTTTTGTTGATCATTGATCAGATACCTTCTCTATTTATCAGCTCATCTAGCTTATTCATTAAATGTCCATATTATCTTTTATGTATTGGTTATGCAAAAATGTGTAAAATCACTTAGGAAAACTATAAAATTTGGTAAGATAAATAGGGGGAGATTGTTGGGAAAAACCCTTTGATTTAACTTAACAAATTAACTAAAAGTGATTT
The DNA here is from genome assembly GCA_033032865.1 of Dactylorhiza incarnata. Taxonomy (NCBI): domain Eukaryota; kingdom Viridiplantae; phylum Streptophyta; class Magnoliopsida; order Asparagales; family Orchidaceae; genus Dactylorhiza; species Dactylorhiza incarnata. The sequence goes on from JAWHQI010000098.1 coordinate 1,552,379, forward strand.
TATTCCTTAGGTTGAATTACCCAATGTATAGTGAGGGTAATCTGTTCTTTAGATGTCTTAGGATGTCACAAACAACTTAGGGTGTCAAGAGCAGATCAAGAGAAGCAAAATTTGGGCAAAGTAAATAGTTGCGTCGAATGGAAATCAACGCAACATCAAGTTATTGTCGACGCTACTCTGGCAAGAAGTCCAAGCAACACACTCTTTCTGTCGGAGTAGATCAAGTCGACATTACGTCGAATAGATATCGACGTAGTGGACAAGAACTTGTCGAAGTATCTAGAGAAGTTGACGCAGCTTCTACTTCAACTCAACGCAGAAGAAAGAAGCTGTAGAAGCCATCTGAAGTCGACGCAATGTAAACAACAATTCGACGTAGATGATAAAGTTCAGAGCCATGCAATCAACTCGACGGTTATGTAGATAAGGTATCGATGCAACGTCGTCTAGCAGAGTTCAATCAGAGCAAGGATGAATTCGAAGCTGCTCCTATAAGAACTCGAAGGTGCGTCGATAAGAGAGGAAGAGAACTCGACGCTACGTTAAATACAGTCTAAAAATGAAACCTTTTCAACTGTCATTTTGGACCCTCTCTTATGGCCCACAACTCTGAAGACCATTCTCCAACAGCTCATTAATTGCCTCAAATAGAAAGAAGAATTAAAAGAGGCAGAAAAGCTTTCTTGGAATCAAGCTTACAGTTGGTAGACGGGTCATGAATTAAAGAAGGAAATAAAGAGAAATTGCCCAAGGAAAAATACTTTTTCAGGACTTACCAAAAAAGGAAAAGAAATTCAAATAAAAGGGGGACAATATAAGGCATGAGCAGAAAGAGAAAAATGGGCATTCATTATGATCGGGTAATGTTTTCTATTAGGGCTCTATCTTCTTCTTCCTCCTTAAGGAACCCTAATCGAGAAAAACACAAAGAGGAAAGAACAATTGCTCTCCATCTCTTACTGCAGAACAATGAAGGCTGCTCATCATCACAATCATATAGCAGCCAAAGATTGTACAGAAAGAAGAGAAAAGATCTAACAATCATAGCTCCTGCAAATCATCACAGTCATAAGCAGGAGTTTATCACTAGCAGATCAAGTAGAAGAAAATAGAAGTTGTTTCTTGAGACAGGGCTTCATAAGAATTCTGAGAACAGAATTCTTCCTCCTCCCCCTTCTTTTTTCTCCTTCTCATTCTCACCTGTAAAAGTGTTTTATTAATCCCTCTTCCAAAGGATTCAGTTGTTCAAGATCTCCTTATCAAAAGATCTGGTGGTTCAAGATCTCCATATCAAAAGAACTTATTGGTTCATGATCTCCTTATCAAAAGATTAGTGGTTCTGAGAGTCTCCTTGTCAAAAGACTCAGGCATAGTTGGTGCATTCCTACCAGGTGGTAGAAGAAAGGACTACCCACATTTTGGGGAACCTCTATAAAATTTTTGTGTCTTCTGATTGTTTATTTTCTGTGCTGTCACATATAGTTTAGTTTTATTTTACTGTTTTTTTCATATTATAGCACTTTAGTTTTATTCTGTGTGGGATTTGTAGAAGCATAAATACATGGTGTTTTATTGTATTTGCACAAATAGAAAAGAAATATTTTTTAAATCTCTATTCACTCCCCTCCCCCCCCCCCCCCCCCCCCTCCTCTAGAGTATTCACAGAGGCACACAGTGCACTTTTACATTGCCAAGTATTTTAAGCAAAACCCCACATCTCTCCCACATATTATTTGTGTCAAACTTAAGAAACTACAACATCATTAAGCTTATACTCAAAATCTAGAGATATTAAAACAGGATGTACTCCCATGAAGTATTTAGGTGGAGTTTGAGCTTTTCATCTCTTTCTTCATAATATAGAGTTGACATCAATTTTGCCCTCATATATTGATCAAGATTTTGGGTCATTTTCATTGTTAGGACTTTGATCTAGTTCTAGAACTTCATCATCAAGAAAATGAGTTTCATCAACACCCAAATCAGAATACTAGAACAAGGTGTCGGTCAGAGGGAATCTCATCAGAGATGGAGAGCAGCGACAATTTTATGTTCAGAACTGGAGATGGAGAGATGGGTAGCTTGACTGCCATAAAGATCAACAACCAAAGCTAGCAGATAAGGAGAACAACCTGCTATAAGAGTAGTGTCATCAGTCATCCATAAAGGAGAAGGAGGCAGTGTTACTCGGTGGTTGGGTGCTTTCTAGTTTCTTCCTTGGATGGAGAGCTTGCTGACTAGATATAGTAAGGAGGTAGGTCACCCGCTTGGAGAGCTCGCTGAAGGAGTCGCCGACTGGAGTAGTGGAGAGTTGTAGGATGCTCGTCGGTCTCATCGGGTTGCAAGGAGGTGGCGATGGCTGCAGGGTTGTGAGGTAAGGGAAAGGTAAACTGTAACCTAAACTTTTAAGTATTTCTATTAATTTATTAGGTTAGAAAGAGGGGGATCATTTCTCAATATGTTCAAGCCTTCGTATATTACTCTATGGGGGCTTTGAATTTATATTTGATGGGCTAGTAACGACCATCTCGTCGATATGCACCCACCAAAATTATCAGAGGTTAATTCTAAGATTATTTGCTCATTTTATGCTTTCTGGGGTATTTATGGTCCAATTAGAATTGAAAAACGAAAACCCTTCTAACAATGTCAAAATCCCATATGGATGACTATGTTGGACACATATTATTGTTTTGAGTCTAATGAAACTGACCGAGGTTGTAACATCCCAAATTTTGGACCAAAACCAATTGAACCACATATGAGACCTAACTAGTTTGATTGACCTCTTTTGATGATCCTATTTGGGGCTAGCAAGACCTTGTTATCTCGGTCAACCGATCAAAAGTATTTTACCTTAAACTTTGAGCCACAGTGACTCAGATATGTGAATTTGAGTAAATAACCTTATAATCAATTACAGTTGGTTCTATTAGACTCATAAGGTCTATAAGAGTCTAACGAAATTGCCCGTGCTTAATTCTGATGAGTATCAGAGAGTTTAGCACGCAGACGTGATTTTAAGTAACGAAATTATTCTAAAATGGTGAAATTGAGCAAATGAACTCAAAATTCACCTCAGATAGTATCGTTAGACGCACAATGATAATACGAGTCCAACTGAGTCATCTATTTACAATTTAGACATTATTTTGAGGGTTTTCAATATTGACGTAAATTAGGTCGCAAACGCTATGTGAATCGTAAAATGAGAAAATAAACTCATAACTAGCCTCAGATCATTCTGGTGGATGTGTATCAACAAGAAGGTCATAATGAGCCCATCCGAGATAGATTCTGAGTCCCATAGAGCAGATTGCAAGGGTAAATTAGTAATGGTTACTCTTGCCTATCCTAAATAAACAATATTATTATTATAGGTATAAACTCTAACCTAAGAACATAGAGTCCCCTACCTTTTCTTCTCCCAACTTCCAATCTCACGACCCATGCTTCCTTACAGCTCGACGAGAATGAGACCAACGAGGAGCCTCTGATATCTTCTTTATTGGAACATGCATTCTGCATCTCTTGGTTTGAAAATAACAAATACCATTATGTATTTGATCTAGCCTTTTATGTGTTTATAGTGTGCAGTTCATACCATAACAAACACACTTTAAACGAGGATCAAAGATGGATGTTGTTTTCTGAATTGAGCACTATCGTGGGGTTGTAACACCTACTGCTAGTGGTAGGGTTAAAGACTGAAGGTCTGCTGGCAAATTGCATTTTAACACAAGGATTGGCGGGAGTAAAGTCCATCTTTAGCAAGTGTTACCGCGACACGATAACGCCATCGCCAAGCGGTAACTACATAGTAACATAATCAATCATATCATGATTGAGGAGCAAAAAGGAGCATGTCATATCATTTTGGAGGCAAGGAGTTATCATAGTTTCTTGGGGAAACAATTATTTACAAAGATTATAGCCATTGGTATGGAATTAAAAAGCAAATTAGCAAGAGTATGACGACTACGCGCTACTGCCGAAGCCACTGCCGGGCTATAGCTTCCTGACAACAACCTCTATTTAAAACAACCCAAAATTGAGTTTTTGTTAATGGTTTTGCACAAAAGTTCCAAGGGTTTCATTCCCTAGATGTCTAGAGGGATGTGAGGGTTCATCCCAACTGATTCAAGAGGAGTGTTCTTCAGAGGAGATCAAAGCGTATTCATGCGCAAGGATTGAAGGCTATTAAAATGGTGATCAAGAGGCTTTCGCCCATAGATTCACTTGGAGGATTATCGCAATGACAAACTCTCGTCATGCGGAGGCTTTTAAGGATCTAAAGAGCATCGAAAAGGAAGAATCTCAAGCCACAAAGATTGAACCTTTGCAAGAGAAATGACATCAAAATCAAGGGTTCTATTTATATGGGAGTTTTCTCTTTATAATATATTTTATCTATCCTGTATTTGTCTTCTCTTTTGGTTACTCTTTTGATAATAATAATGGAATTTGTTGCATGTGTTGGAGACTAGGTCGTGCGCAGTTTAGGGAGGAATTCTCCATGGGTGTTGGTGACTAGATCTATGGCTTAGATCTAGAGGGCATCTTAAGTCCTATCTAGGGACAGATAGGCAAGGGCTAATCAGTCCTTAGGGAGATGTGTCGATATAGAGTACAAAAGATTTTTTTTATATTCACCGTCTTCATTTCTAGCATCATGAAATTCATCTTTTATAATCAATTTATTAATGAAATATAATTATGCACTTTGTTTTATTACTTTGATTTCAATTTCTATTCCGTGAAAAATATTTTAAGTGAAATATTTTTATTTAAAGGTTTTCAAATAAAACTCTAAATTTCTTAAAACCCTTATTCACCCCGCTCTAAGGGTGCTTCTAGATCCAACAAGTGGTATCAGAGCTAGGTTTTTCAAAAATTGTTTCACCACTGAGAATAATGGCACATCATGATCTCGCATCAACTAGAGGGGATGAACTTTCAAATAATACAAAATCATTAGAACCGCATTTACTTATTAGTATAAATTTTAATGGGTGGAAAATCTTAATGAAAAAATTTCTTATATGTTTAGATACTGAAGTATGTAATATAACCATAAGAAAACTCCCAAGTGAGTTGAGTAGGAACGCATGTTATTTAAATGCTAAAGCCTTGAAGAGTTTATTTTGTGTAAGACACCATTTTTTTGCTTTGGATCTTTGAGTCTTACCGCCAAGAACCGCCGCCTTGCGGTGACACCAACACAAAGGCTGGTCACCAGTATAAGATGTCGATCATGCCAACTAGTTTACAACATCCAGGCCAACCACATATCATAATTTAATAGAAGCAATTTAAATGAGTCCACAAATCACAGCACAGGTATAACTATATTATATAAAGAAATACATTTAGGCCCATAGTGAAATCAAATTAGAACCATAGCTTGAATCTTAGCCGTTGGATCATGACGATCTAGGCTGCAAATAGCCAAAAACTAATTGATTAGGACTGTGAATAGCTCAAATCAAAAATCCCCCCCTCCAAAATCCCAACCCAAGCCCGACTCCCCTGTTCACCGTACCAGCTCCGATTTATCCGTCCACCGCCGCCACCGAAGCCACCGCCGGCCTGACTGGAGCCCATCGGCGTGGTCGCCGGACTCCGGTGAACCTGCCGGGGTCAGCCCAATGGCGCTCCGTCAGGGCCACCGCCAAAAACATCGGGGCTGGCGGCTGTTTACAAAAAAAAACCTATACCTAAATATAAATTATATTTATATTATAAATTCAGAAATTATATAAGTTATATAAATATAAGTTGTATAATGAAAAAATAATAAATATTTAAAAATTATATATATATGTAAATATTTAAAAAAACCAGAAATATTTAAATAAATTTAGAAATTTAAATATAATGTAGATATATATATAATACAGAAATTTACAAAAAATTAAAAATGAAGAAATGAAATAAATGAAATTTCTATAAATAAATGAAAAAAGGAAAAAAAATTAATAAGTATAAGTGAGTGCGTGCCGGGGGTGGGTGACAGCCACCGGGAACAGGCAAAGCCCGATGGGAGAGGGCAAAGCCCGTCGGGGGAGGGCGAAGCCGGTCGGACGGCCGAGGGCGGGCGAAGCCTGTAGGGCGGCCTAGGGCGGGCGAAGCCCGCCGGGGACAGGCAGGGTACTATCGCGCGGGGCATTGGGGGCCCCCGTGCACTGTCACTCATCGGCTACAAGAACCTATGCCTTGCGGTGACACCAACACACGGGCTGGTCGCCACTACAAGATGTTGATCATGCCAGCTGGTTTACAACATCCAGGCCAACCACATATCACAATGTAATAGAAGCAATTAAAACTGAGTTCACAAATCACAGCACAGGTATATATATATATATATAAATATAAATATATATATATATATCAAAATATAGGATCAACTACTGAGATAAATTAGAGTACACATAATGAAAGGGTGTAAGCTTGGTACATCAAATCCTCACTACAAATGCTCGCGAAAGAAAAAAAATAAAGTCACTACACACTACGGTGGTTGTTGCTATAGGTGCTGGCCGGGAGTGGATCACCTTGTCATGCTCGTCCCTTCTAGTGTGAGGGTTGGGATGCTCCTGATTCTCCTGTATGTTATGCCACATCTGGTCATTAGTCAACAACTAAGCGATTTCCCCATCCCCTCCCCCCATGACTCCTAGGCACCGGGCGGGAGGATGGATAAAGAATGGACAACAAGCAGATTGTAATCAGGCATATGGCAGTGGCCCTAGCAAGCAGGTAATGTGTACAAGTATGAAAATAAGCAAATAAAGCAGTAGTAAGTAAAGAGAAAGCATAAACTTCTAGCATGGAAATAACTTTACTTATATAAATGCCCATACAAATATATAAGTTAAGGGTCATTTTAATATAATAAATTCATCGTATAAAATAGCTCATGCTAGTTTATATGATGGGGGTCTTGTTGTATGCAATGGTGCGTATGCTGTGCAGTGCAATGACTATGCTATGACTTCACACACATTCAACTCACAAACTGGACTCTGTACGTACAGACCTTTTTGTTCCCACTTTTTGGAGGTAGCTAACCTCTCGGGCACTTCCTGTCGTGGTCAAATGGTGGCAGAGGAGCGGGCGTCTCCTCACCTAGGTGGGTATAACACACTATCATACCTAGGCCATAACGTACGCTATGACACAAGTACTCGGTACTCATGAGCTCCTGTGTACTCTTGCTAGATCCATCAGAACTGGACATTTTATAAGGCTACGTTTAGGGTTATTAGGGAACATGACCTTCCGGTCGCGCAGTAAAACAATCCTGGCCCCCAGAACACCTATCACTTGTCCAGTAAAAGTACTTCCGTCGGTGTGCCGACTGGACTAGTATCGAATACCCACCACATCATATGCACATGTACTTATGTATCATCTCTTTCATTTGAGCCTCCAACTCGTCAGACTAACTAACCACTTCTACTCATTCACTGAGTCTATTACTTGCAGGACCAACCGGTCCTTCATGAACACTGAGCATACAGCTTCAAGGACTGACTTGCCCTTCAACTCTAAGAACTATTATTCAAAATATGTGTTTGTGTACATAGGAATAGTTCACTTTCCCTTAACAATCTAATCATTCATACTCTTTAGTTTAACTTAAGAGTTTAGTGTGAATCTTGGACTTCTCGAGGTTTACTCGGTGAAGGGCTCGCAGCGGTACTAGGCGATACGATGGGATTGTTGGGTTTTTATAGAAACATATATCATATGTAGGCGCAGCGGAAATAAACAGAATAACCCAAAAGAATTTGGATCGGGCCATGAACATTGAATCAAGAAGTTAACAAAATAGCTAGGTATGAAATTACCTTTGCGGGATTGGATCAAATCCAACCTAGATGCTCCAAGAAGAAGATTCCTTTGCGGAGTTGGATCAAATCCAACCTAGATGCTCCAAGAAGAAGATTCCTGTCGGCGGCAAAGAGAGTTCTCACGTAGAATTATGTCTACGTCTCTACAGAGGTCCACACGAGCCGGGAGAACGCCAAGTCACGTCGCACACAACTCAGAAGGGAGATCAACTGCACCTTGCACTTCCACGGACTGCTAGATCCGCTTCAGGAAGAACAGCACCGGCGACGATCGCCGGAAGGGAGATCTGTGGAGGCGAGCGAAACGGCGGAACACTTTTGTCGGCTAGGTTTCATGAGGCGGAACTCTTCCGTCAGGTCTTCTTCTAGGAGGCGTAAGAAGAACCTGTTGAACCCTTAAAACAGGTCCTATTTATACCCGAAGTATAAAAAGACCTAGACAAATCGCTATCCGCAGTCCATACAGAAGTTTGGGGTTTTCTGTAACAATTCGTCGGGATTCCACGGAATAATCCGACGAATTCCGATGAATCATATCAGACGGCAACATTTGCCGAGTTAAAGATCTCTTTAACAATTCGTCGGGATTCCACAGAACAATCCGACGAATCCGACGAATTCCGACGAATCATATCAGACGGCAACATTTGCCGAGTTAAGGATCTCTGTAACAATTCGTCGGGATTCCACGGAACAATCCGACGAATCCGACGAATCATATCCGACGAATTCCGACGAATTCTATCCGTGTAAACCCGATGAATTCATACAGCAACATTTGCTGGACCTCCCCCATTCTATATGGTGATTGGTAACCTTTACCAACACAGTCAATCTTCCATCTTCTCCACATGCTCTTATGTGCGATCCTGCAGGCTCATATCGCGTTGGCAGTGACATTACATGTTTGACCACTTCTAGATCACAATGGTAACTCCAATAGTCTCCCACTTGATCTTGAAAGTATCAAAAAAAAAACCTCACAAACAATGAGCGACATCTAGCAATGCATCATTGCTCCCCAAGCAATAAGAGTTCATATCTCATAAGCCTTTATGACCAATGTTCCAGCGTTGTCTTTGTCCCTTTGTCCCTTACATCCGGAAAGAACTAGAGGCATGGACCGTGTCACCCTCTTTATAGCTCAATCCAAGTTTCTTGATCTAGAACGGACTTCCAGAGAATGGTGAGCTCAATATCACATATTGACTCAACCAAGCATGGCCATGCATTTCTCAGTCCAATTCCATCAAGGGGCCCATGGATGCAACTCCTGTTATATAGGAGGACAAATCCCATATCTGCTCACACCCAAACACCCAAATGATTCGTAACGTACCCAACGACCACCCTTATCATCAACCTTCTTCAAGGAAGACTTTAGATGACATCAAAGCACGCTCTTCCTCACTCGATGAATGCTGTGACTTCAGGTCAAAGGACCACAACACCATTGTCAAATGAGACCTACTTGTGACACTTTTAAGTAACAATCCACAAAGTAGTCTCAGGTTGGGTCTGTCCAGTACAACTTGTTCACTAACAAGTACCCACGTGATGACTTGATATCACAATATCATGACCTGTGAGAACCGGTCATCAGTCAACACACATGGTAGTCTTAATGTATCATCATCACCCTTAGCTTCTACGATGATACCTCGACCAGGGACCTTTTAAGAATGAAGCTTCGAAATCATAGGCTCTCACATTCAAGTCACGTACTTGATGTCTTATGGAAGCGAACATTCTAAGGGTATTTATCACGAATTTTATTCTATCATATAGAAACAGTATATCATAATAAAAGAACTTGCCATTAATTGTAAAAAGAAATAATTGGTACATTATTCATCATATGAATAATAAACAGCCAATAGAATATATATTTTACATGCAACCCATAAGACTCCCACTAGAGTTGATCACTCAGGTATCGTATACCCATTGATCTAGTATGACCATCATGCTTTCTCTGCGCGAGAGGCTTTGTCAGTGGATCTGCAATATTCTCCTCAGTCGGCACTCTGCAAATGTTCACATCTCCTCGTTCGACAATCTCACGAATAAGATGGAACCGCCGAAGTATGTGCTTGGAGCGCTGATGGGATCTAGGTTCCTTAGATTATGCAATTGCACCATTGTTATCATAGTAGAGAACTATGGGACCAACAATGCTAGGAACTACATCTAGCTCGCCGATGAATTTCCTAATCCATACAGCCTCCTTCGCTGCATTTGCTGCAGCGATATACTCGGCCTCAGTTGTAGAATCAGCAACTGTCTCTTGCTTGGAACTCTTCCAGCTCACAGCTCCTCCATTTAGGCAAAACACAAACCCTGACTGAGACTTCGAATCATCCCTATCAGTTTGGAAGCTGGCATCCGTGTAACCACTTACAACGAGCTCTTCCTCTCCACCATACACCAAGAATACATCCTTAGTCCTTCTCAAGTACTTCAGGATATTCTTCACGGCTATCCAGTGACATTCATCGGGATCAGACTGATACCTGCTAGTCATGCTCAAAGCAAAAGAGACATCGGGTCGAGTACATAACATTGCATACATGATTGACCCAATTGCAGAAGCATATGGAATCAACTTCATGCGGTCCTTATCTTCACAAGATTTTGGACACTGGTCCTTAGAGAGATTTACACCATGAGATATGGGCAAAAATCCTTTCTTGGACTCAAGCATGTTGAACCGCTTCAACACCTTTTCAATGTACGTACTCTGGGTCAAACCCAGCAACTTCTTCGATATATCTCTATAGATCTTAATATCGAGTATGTAAGTCGCTTCACCCAAGTCCTTCATAGAAAAGCAGTTCCCTAGGTTGTTCTTAACAACTTTCAGGGTAGGTATGTCATTCCCGATCAACAATATTTCATCTACATACAATATCAGGAAGACAATAATGCTCCCACTGATTCGCTTGTAAACACACGGTTCATCCTCGTTCTTGACAAAACCAAACTCTTTGATCTTCTCATCAAAACGAAGATTCCAACTTCTAGAGGCCTGTTTCAATCCATAGATGGACCTATTCAGCCTGCATATTTTAGTGGCTTCATTTTGGGATACAAAACCCTCGGGTTGTGTCATGTACACTTCCTCAAGGAGGTTTCCATTTTGGAAAGCCGTTTTGACATCCATTTGCCAGATCTCGTAGTCATAATAGAAAAGCAATAGCAAGCAATATCCTAATGGACTTTACCATGGCAACAGGGGAAAAGGTCTCATCATAGTCAACACCATGAATTTGCTTGAAACCCTTAGCCACCAGTCGCCCTTTGAATGTCTATACATTCCCATCCATGTCGGTCTTCTTCTTGAAGACCCACTTGCACCCTATGGGTCGTACCCCTTCAGGTGGTTCGACCAAGTTCCAAACTTGTTTTGTATACAAGGAGTCCATTTCGGATTTCATAGCCTCAAGCCATTTGTCGGAGTCCGGTCCATTCATAGCCTCTTGGTAGGTTGCTGGTTCATCATCATGATCCATAAGCAACACATTACCTATTTGAGACACGAGAAATCCATATCTCTCAGGCTCAAATCTTGGTCTACCAGATCTACGTAGGACTTGTGTCTCGTGAGCAGGTTCTCTAGCTACAACATCTTGTAGTCCTGGCTCAGAATCCAATTCTGGTTCATTCACTACTTGTGGTTCTTGAACTTCTTCAAGTTCTACCTTTTGCATCTTTCTTAACAAGAACTCTTTCTCCAAGAAGACACCCGTCCTTGCGACAAACACTTTGCCCTCAAACGGTAGGTAAAAGTAATATCCTTTCGTTTCCTTAGGATATCGCACCAGATAACACTTATCTGATTTGGGTTCCAGCTTGTCAGGCATTTGACGTCGTACGTATGCCTCACAGCCCCAAATTTTAATGAATGACATACTAGGACGCTTCCCAGTCCATATCTCATATGGTGTCTTTAGAACCGTTTTCGTCGGAGCGCGATTCAGTGTCATTGCAGCAGTCTCTAAAGCAAAACCCCAAAAGGAAATAGGCAAGTCTGCATGACTCATCATCGACCGTACCATGTCTAACAGAGTACAATTTCTCCTCTCAGACACACCATTATGCTGCGGTGTCCTAGGTGGAGTGAGCTGTGATACAATACCACACTCTTTCAGATGATCACGGAACTCATGACTCAGGTATTCGCCAACTCGATCAGATCGGAGTGCTTTAACCTTTTTACCCAATTGGTTTTCCACTTCATTCTTAAACTCTTTGAACTTTTCAAAAGTTTCGAATTTGCACTTCATAAGATACACGTATCCGTATCTACTAAAGTCATCAGTAAATGTAAGGAAGTAGAAATACCCACCTCTAGCCATAGAACTCATGGGTCTGCATACATCACTATGTACTATACCCAAAAGATCCTCAGCCCTCTCAGTATAACCAGTGAAAAGGGCTTTAGTCATTTTGCCTAATAAACAAGACTCGCATCGCTCAAATGATTCATAATCAAATGAGTCCAATAGTCCATCTTTATGGAGCTTGGATATGCGCTTCTCGTTTATATGGCCCAAACGACAATGCCAGAGATATGTAGGATTTGAGTCATTTATTCTTAGTCTTTTATTATTATCTATATTATAGATCGGATGGTCTAGGTTCAAAACATAAAGACCATTAAGCAATTGAGCTACAGCATAACAAACATCATTCTTAAATATAGAACAACAATTGTTCTTAATTATAAAAGAAAATCCAATCATGTCTAAGCATGAAATAGATATAATGTTTCTAATTATGGCCGGAACATAATAACTATTATTAAGTTCTATTACAAGCCCACTGGGCAAAGAAAGACGGTAAACCCCTACGGCTACAGCAGCAACTCTTGCTACATTGCCAACGCGCAGGTCCACCTCTCCTTTACTCAGCAATCTCCTCCTTCCCAGTTCCTGCACATTTGTACAAATGTGAGAACCACATCCGGTATCCAATACCCAAGATGAAGGAGCAGAAAGGTTTATCTCTATAACATAAATATTCGAAGCGGAAGTCATACCTCCCTTCATTTTCCGCAGACCGTCAATGTACGAAGGACAATTCCTCCTCCAATGACCAGCCTTGCCACAGTGGTGGCATTTCCCTTCCTTCACGGTGCTCTTCCTTTTCAGCGCAGAAGATTTGGGCTCAAGATGTGACTTAGGTCCCACCTTCGTCTTCTTGAAGCCCTTGGCCTTACCCTTACCTTTATGTACCATCAATATGGGACTAGCAGGCTTGGCCTTCTTCATATTTATCTCGGCAGTTCGCAACATGCCTAGGAGCTCGGGCAGTGTCTTGTCTATTTCATTCATGTTGTAGTTCAAGACAAACTGCTCATAACTATCCGGCAACGATTGCAGGATAAGATCTGTGGCCAACTCTTGACCCAGAGGAAAACCCAGTCTCTCCAGGTTCTCAATATACCTAATCATCTTGAGTACGTGAGTACCAACTGAGTCTTGAGCTCCCATTTTGCACTGAAATAAGGCCTTCGTGACATCGAACCTCTCTTGACGAGCTAGCCCTTGAAACATTTTCCTTAGGTGCTTGTCAATCTCCTTGCACCCCATGTTCTCGTGTTGCTTCTGAAGCTCAGAGTTCATGGTGGCAATCATAAGGCACTCGACATTTAAGGCGTCATCGGTATACTTCTTATAAGCATCCATATCAACACGGGACGAGTTCCCGGTCGGCACCTCGGGGGATTCTTCTTCCAAGACGTAGAGCTTTCGCTCTTGTCTGAGAACAATTCTCAGGTTCCTATACCAGTCCATGTAATTTGTCCCACTTAGCTTGTCCTTCTCAAGGATAGCTCTCAGGGACAAGGTGGAATGTGAACCACTTGCCATGGAATTCTACAAGAATTCATGCAGAATTTAATCAGTACCTTAATTTCAAAATACAATTTATTTTAATTTGGACTTCAATTAAATACTCCCACTATTTTATTCAAATTGATAGCCCTCACTATCAATTCAGAGAGTCTATGCGAGCTACTCTCTTAGTGGACAAGATCCGTATTTCACCAACACCACGAGTCCACTTTGGCGTTCCTCTCATAATGCGGTTATTTAGGTAGGCAACGCTTGCCAGTTGCATCCTCATGCAACTCTTGTATGGCTGGTGAATAACTCCTTATTCACATCCATCATATGGTGCATGCCAACCCTATGCCTCTAGGCACTCAACCTTTGAGGTCACCTAGTTAAGTTAGACCCGATGTCGACAGTGGGATATCACAATTATCCGCTCACACCCTTACCAAGATAGATTAATGCACCTTGCTTTGGCAAGCCCACACTTCATCTATCGAGGCAGGAAGAGTGTCATCCATCGGAAGGCATCCGAACACTTAATATTTGATGAAGGGATTTTAATTTTAATAATAGGTTAACACTTAACCATGATCAACATTTGATCAAAGTGCACATCAACAGAAAAACAAAATTTCTAAAATCCACATGCATCCCTTATGTGCATAACGTAAGACTATCAACCTTTGATAGACGAAAGGGCTAAATCTGGACATTTAGAACTTTTCCAAATCTTCAGATTTACATGCATTGGACAAAGGCAAAGACAACTCGACTTAAAGCAGCAGACAAGCTCGTCTCTCATTGTTGGATTCAAAATCCAAAACAATATAAGGGTTCATAAACCACTTGAGGGACGGTTACTGCTAAGGAGACAACAATTTCTAGCAATTAGAAATTACCACGAAATCCCAGACGTTCCTGGCGGGGTTCAATTTTTCAAAATCACCACCGATTTCCCATGGAAAAATCATCAACTTTTGATGTTCCAGGAAGAAATCTTGACATTTAGAACGCTTCTAAATACCTAGATTTGCACGTACTGGAATAACCAAACTTCTGAAACAACATTCTTGACCAGAACCTCGCTTTGATACCACTGTTGGGTTTTTCTAGAACCATACATCATATGTAGGCGCAGCGGAAATAAACAGAATAACCCAAAAGAATTTGGATCGGGCCATGAACATTGAATCAAGAAGTTAACAAAATAGCTAGGTATGAAATTACCTTTGCGGGATTGGATCAAATCCAACCTAGATGCTCCAAGAAGAAGATTCCTTTGCGGAGTTGGATCAAATCCAACCTAGATGCTCCAAGAAGAAGATTCCTGTCGGCGGCAAAGAGAGTTCTTACGTAGAATTATGTCTACGTCTCTACAGAGGTCCACACGAGCCGGGAGAACGCCAAGTCACGTCGCACGCAACTCGGAAGGGAGAACAACTACACCTTGCACTTCCATGGACTGCTAGATCCGCTTCAGGAAGAACAGCACCGACGACGATCGCCGGAAGGGAGATCTGCGGAGGCGAGCGAAACAGCGGAACACTTCCGTCGGCTAGGGTTCGTGAGGCGGAACTCTTCTGTCGAGTCTTCTTCTAGGAGGCGTAAGAAAACTTGTTGAACCCTTAAAACAGGTCCTATTTATACCCGAAGTATAAAAAGACCTAGACAAATCGCTATCCGCAGTCCATACAGAAGTTTGGGGTTCTCTGTAACAATTCGTCAGGATTCCACGGAACAATCCGACGAATTCCGACGAATCATATCAGACGGCAACATTTGCCGAGTTAAGGATCTCTGTAGTAATTCGTCGGGATTCCACGGAACAATCCGACGAATCCGACGAATTCCGACGAATCATATCATATGGCAACATTTGCCGAGTTAAGGATCTCTGTAACAATTCGTCGGGATTCCACGGAACAATCCGACCACTCCGACGAATCATATCCGATGAATTCCGACGAATTATATCCGTGTAAATCCTATGAATTCAGTCATTTGCTGGACCTCCCCCATTCTATATGGTGATTGGTAACCTTTACCAACACAGTCAATCTTCCATCTTCTCCACATGCTCTTATGTGCGACCCTGCAGGCTCATATCGCGTTGGCAGTGACATTACATGTTTGACCACTTCTAGATCACAATGGTAACTCCAACAGGGATGACATCCCAAACCTCCTTTTCTCTAGATATTTACTTTTATTGGTGGCTACCCATATATTCGATCACATACTCTGTAGTTACTATAGAATTATAAGGTGGATCATAATTTATAGGAAGAAGAAGTGCTGACTTTCAATTGAACTTCAACACTACTCGCATTGGGGACTAAGTGCAAACTCACTCTTAAACTTGCCCCAAGGTTCCAAATCTAGAAGTTTGACATGCTTTTATCATATCCTTGACTCATCATTATGTCATCTACATGACTTTAGCCATATCAAGCTTTTTACTAAAGCAGCCCAATCTTATACTCAGGTATTACCACCTAATTGAAATGTCCTACAATTAAACCAATATTCTTCAGTATTGATCCCCACATACATGGTTTCTAGGAGATGATCAGCTGGAGTCCAAATTCTTTAGATTTATGTTTGGTTATTCGCAGACCAATATTGATTCTAGTTATAACCCAATGTCAATCATGAAGTACATAGCCATTTCTCAAGTCCAAATGACCTAAAGTTAAATCCAGAGGTTCTATATGACATATGAAGTAATTTCATTCTGATTTGACCATTTCTAATAATGGGACCTAATTATTTACTTTTGCATGATTGATTAGTGAATTCCAAATTACACATGAAGTATAATTTTCCGATGTCTAAACTATCCATAAAATTACACATGAAGGTGAATTCCAAATTACACATGAAGTATAATTTTCTGATGTCTAAACTATCCACACAATTGTAGAGAGATTCTCTAAGGTCTAAAATGCACTTTTATAGAGATTTATAATTTTTCATTTCTATTTAATCATAATAAATAGCATTTCGTCAATTGAGGCTTTTTCAATATTTAAAAATGATCTATGTGGTTTCCAATTTTAAAATTTACAGCAAGGTCAATTTTTACATTTTTCCTGACAGATTTATGCGCATAAATTAAATTTACTAAAAATAGCAATAAACCATAAATGTAATGGAACTAAATAAAGTCATCATCAATAAATTCTTAAAAATTCTCTAGAGGTTCTACGTGTTCAAACATGTGCTCTAACAATTGTATTTTTTAATATTAATTTCCACCAATAATAAATATTTCTCCAAAATAATAAATTTTAATATTGTGAAGAACCATTGAATATCAAAAACCAATAATTATGATAAATTTTTTAGAGGTTCATAATGCTCTAAATAGAGTCTATCCAGGGATTTTGAATTTTCCATGTAATATAGACCACGAATATTCTAATAGTACAAAAGTGTGACAAATAAAATTTTATATTTCTTAAGGTAAATGACTCCCAAAAATTATAACAAATTTACCAGAGATGTAATATAACCTAAATCATCATGTGACAGAAAATTAGAATTTTCCTAAGTTAATTGGAGTCTTTCATTTCATTAATTTAATTGTGACATAATCCTAATTAAATAAATACCTAGGTTTTTTAACTCCAAAAATCCTAATTTTTCTAGGGATGATTCCTTCATCATATTACTTGCATGCTCCAAATTTTATGGGCATACATCAAAAGAATATTGAAAAATTCATAAAAGATTGAAATTTGCCATATGCACATCATTCCCTAACATTTTCCAAACATACATGTGAGATATCTCAGCATGCACTAGTCCAAAAGTTTCAAAATTTTGACCAGAGACATTTCTTGACCTAATCTTCCATACATAAAAGATTTGTGCGGATTTGAATTCATTAAACCCTATATCCACCACATGCATGGATATTTAAATTATTTCTAAAACTATAGAAATTATTTCTCCCAAAATTCTGATTTTTGGACAGCCTGTGAATCCCACAATATTACATGCATGGTAATAATTTTCAATACATTTTGTTGAGTTAAAAGATGGGAGCACACAGATTTGTGTTTAGGGTTCATTTTATAAACCCTACACAAAAATATGTGCCCAGGGAGTTGTGGTTGGCGAAATCACATAAAAAAAATTCCTATGTGTAGTTAATACAAAGATCTACATTTTTCATGTTGAAGACTTTCCCTAGTTCAAGCTCTAAGGTACCAAATAATTCC
Organism: Dactylorhiza incarnata; assembly: GCA_033032865.1. NCBI lineage: Eukaryota > Viridiplantae > Streptophyta > Magnoliopsida > Asparagales > Orchidaceae > Dactylorhiza > Dactylorhiza incarnata. The sequence continues at coordinate 1,570,304 of JAWHQI010000098.1, forward strand.
ACGAACCTACTGCATGAAGGTGGCAATAACACAAATTTGCTAAATGAACAACAATTGCCCATACACCATCATCACATGCAAGTGTAATATACAAACATATAGAGGTACACATGACCTCACATTCTTACCAGTGCCTGAACATGATCTAATAAACATACCACCCAAGATTTGGTTCAATTTGACCTAGTCTATCCAAATTAATTTCAAAGATATGAAAAATCACAATTCATACAAAAATTATAGAAAAATGATGCAAAAAATTCTGATTTTTGGGCAATCACTAATGTGAAGTATATTCACATTTTAATGACTGGCCCTCCCTTAGAACATAACTCAGTAAAAATGCCTTTTTTTGGGTGTCTGTAGAGCTCCAAATGGCGTGATTTAAATTCCTATGGAAAATAGACACCAAGATCTACAATGTTTATGTCTGGCCACTTTTCCTAAAACAACCTCTAAGTGACATAAAACCAAGCATGAACATAATGAATAAAGTGCGATAGAATTGGAATAAACATTTCTTTAAATAAACTTGGCATGTAGATATCCAACAGGCTAAATCCGACGGCCCGGGACCCGTCTTCAACCTCCATCCAACGGCTAGAAATGCTTCTAGCTGGGCTGACATCTAACGCCATTTCCCGGCAACCTCCTTCACTCCATGGACGACCAACACCACCACCTCCATTGAGGTGGTGGCCACGATTGGCGGCAAAATGCCATATGGCTTCTCCATCAATCCCAAGCAAGGTAAAATGCTCAAAAATTTCTCGAGCACCTCCCATGGATTCAAGCTCTATTGAGCTAAAAATATCTCCTAATCGATCTATATACCATCACAAGGGTAGGGGAGAGGAAACCTGCCTTTATTCGAGCTCGTCGATGGTTATTTGCCCAAGATGCCATGGTCGACCTCCTCCTTGATGACCCTTACTGATCTCCACCACCAGTGCGTGATTCCTCCTCTAAAGTAAGGGTTTTCTCCCTCTCAGCTCACCGAAGGTGATATGACTCTCAAATGGGGCTGGGGGAGGTATTATGGTGGATGTCATTGAAGGTATTTTTTTGACAAAGCTCCACCTCCCCAAATAGCCAATCAGCAGGCAGCTCGTTGTCATGGAGATGGCTGGGAATTAATCCATGAGCTCAGAGGGAAGCTTGGGAAGAGGAATTGAGTGCCATTTTGCAGTCATCCTATGTTTAATCTTTTTGGCTTCTTTTGAAATTAGGGATAACTTAATTTCAGCCAGAATTCTCCTCCAAATTCAAATTTATGAAATTAATCAGAGGATAAGTCATATGGGCTTGGTGATTGTGACCAAACATTGGGTTAAACCCAATGGATTTGAGGTTTGGGCTCACTTGACCTAAAATGCTCAAATTGGGCTAGGTACACTTGAGTTGACTCTGGGTCAAATTAGACAATGTGGCCGAGTCACATTGATGATCTTGAGCCTATGGACACCATCCAAGGAGAATCATGGCTTTGTGTGACCAATTTGGGGCTATTTGACCTAATTAGGTCAAATTGGGCTAAGTTGGCCCAATGGTGTTCTTGGCCTAATCCATGGACTTAGTTTGATCCAATGAGTTACTTATGACCCATTGACCTCACTAAGGGGTTAGGAAGGCCTAGGTGAGGTCACTTTGACCATTATAAGGCTAATTGGCCTATATTAGGCTGGTTTGACCTATTTAGGGTTAGAGTTAACCGATTTTAGTCAACTTGACCATTTGGGTTGACCCCAATGGTTCCTTAGAGACCCTAGGGACTCCCTAAGGAGTGAATTTATGGTGTGGGTCAATTTGACATTTTGAAGCTCATTTGGTTAAACCTAGGTTAGGTGGCCTAAAATTATTAAATGCAGACCAAAGTGTTTTCACCTAGTCACTTAAGCTCCATGGTCAATTCCTTTCCCTAGGTCACATGTCATGACACTTGTCATGACCTTACTCACACCAGTGGTCTAGTTGGAATGGGGATGTTACAAATCACAATAAACGAAGAAATAATTTCATCCCCAAAATTTAAGTTAGGGTTACGGGGATTAGAGTTCAGAATATACCAGGGAGGTTTAATAGTTTTTGTGTAGCATGACTCCCAATTAACATTGGAAATGGTTAGTTCTAATTCACATCGCCTAACCCTCAATTTTCTCCCAAGTGCATTTTCATTAGACCTTATTATGTTCCTAATCAAGATTTCCTACTTGAGGGTTCTTAAATATTCCCCCAATTTGATGAAGATATATGTAGTGGAGGGAAGACGTAGATTGAAGTGAAATTATACAATCACAAGGTGTGTATATGACTCAACCGAACCCTATAATCTATACTATGATATCTTCACAAGTATACAATTCTCGATCCAGAAGGTATATCGTCAAGTCCACCGACAATATTATCAAAATCATCCTTAATTATACTTTGGATCTGAACTCTCCTATGGCTTACGATCATCGTACACGTGAGCCCAATACTCTTATTTGTAAGGTATTTGCAATTAAAAACTAGACTCGTCTCCCAAGTTCATAATATGCTTATATCTTATGTAATATTGGTTCTTCTAATTTCAAGACATCGCCATTCATTTAACATTTAATGTCAACGATTAAACATGCTTCTAGAATCCAAAATGATATAAGTAAATTTAAATATGACCACTGTCATTTACTGAATTCAAGGCTACATTAGTGATGATCATGCTTAGTTCTAGTATTCAAATTCATGTGGGTCATCAATTACATAGCTCAGAAAAATTCATATATTGTAAATCCTCCAAGATTACTTCTTGAGTATCATGTTAATGTCCTACAATCTTAGTCCTCATTTTATCCCAAATCCAACTGTTATTGATGGCCAAATCCATAGTTCTCATTTTTGCTAAACACAGACAAAGTTCAAATATTGTACATGACATATCTCCTATGAATCAACAATCAAAAATATGTGGCCAATTGATCTTTAATTTATTCCAGAGGTTCCCCATGTCATCTAAATCGATTTACCAGATTATCATATATTTGTAATTTAAATTGGCCATAAACTAATATTGATAAAATATAACATCATTCCAGTTTACACATGATGTATTGAATTGTGATGCCCAAATGTTCCAAGAAAATTACCAAATGCTTATTATGACATAAAAATAGGTCAAACAGAGAATCATAATTTTCTAGTGTAAAATGACCATTAAAATCCCTTAAATAAACTTATGGGGAAATTGCAATATTGAACATGAACTATATTAATTAATCATCCAAAAATTTCAAATAATTTTTCAGAGATATGTTATGACCTAATAACACTTGTGACAGAATTTTGGATTTTCCTAACTGATTCGTCACAAATACTTCATTCATTTCAATAAATGAAATATTTAGGGAATTTAAGTCCATAAATCCCAACTTCTCTAGAGGTGATATATTCCACCATAATACATGCATGGTCAAAGTCTTGTTGACATATATCAACAATTGTAAGTAAGCTATTTCTACAGCCAATGATGTCTCGAATTTAGATCTCTTGTAAGCAATTTGATAAAATTTCTTATGGATTGCTGAATGATTTAAACAACACCTTGAATATTCGATGTTATAATGCACTAATGAAGGCCCGATCTCTCCTTATGTTGTGCTATAAGTAGTTATCTTCTTCCTTTTACTCTAAAGTTTGAGAGATTCTTAATCCCTTATGTCGATTTCTTGATTTCAAACTTGAGAGGGTAGAACTTGGCAAATGTCCAAGTGTGTGTCAAGAAGTTATTTTACTGATCTCCTCACTTGTTATTAGTGTAGTCTTGGATTGATACGAAAATGGATATTCCTCCAAAAATGTTTTTCTCGCTTGATCCTTAGTGAGAGTTAAAACGATCAAACTTGATTGTAACAATCTTCATTGCTCAAAATGAGGTGATTTTTTCTGGCTCATAGACCCTAACATTAATGGATTATGATGACTGGGGAGGGAAAAATGCATTATGGTAATGATGAGGGAGTTAAGTTGCGAGGACCATATGTTTTTAAAACAGCCCAAGTTAATACTATACTGTCCCAATAAATGAAGAAACAAGATTAGCTCTCCGTAGATCTTGTGCTGAGTTTCTTCTACCAGAAATATGGACATTCCACAATTGCACATAATCCTTATGGGTATACAATCTTCGGCTTGGAATTATACTAATTAAGTTCTTGTATCCAAGCACATTACGATAGTCCCTGAGACATGTGGATATGATACGGTTCTCTGCCCTCAAAACTATTATTTATTGCAACCTTTTCATGGGTCATGTGCGTGTTATCCTATTAAATGGTCTTCCATAAGTTTGAATTCTCATTCCACATTTGACATCCTCTCCTTGTGATGGCTTTTACAAGAATGGAAGTGGGAAGTATCAACTTATAGGTACAAGAGTTAAACCCACGAGTCTCCTACTAATCTGATAGTTGAATCACAAGCAACAAATCAACTTAAGATGGTCCTATTTGTTCATGTGAGGGGTCTTAATATCGCTTGGGAAGTGAAGTGGGAATATCGGAGAGTAAGCCTTGAACACTTACAAATGCTTTCAACTCTTTCATTTAGTCACTTTGGGGTATGCTACTACTTGGCCAAAATATAACCAAGATGAATGTCGAATTAGGATACCTTACGAAATGTCTTGCTAAGTCAAACCAATGTGATGTACTAGTCAGGTTGGTCTAATCTCATTGTTAAGTGGACAAAATTATGTGATTTCCCATATGGACACACCATTGCTGTCGTTGCTAGTTTGTCCGCAAACTAAGATTGAGCGGGGTGGCCTAGGGTTTGTGGACTTCTTTTACTTTGGATCGAAAGTTGACTAAGGTGATACCACTATATAAGACCCCCCCCCCCCCTCCGCTTTTGACAATTTTAGGTCAAGTGAGCCATAACCTCAAATCCATGGGGTTTAACCCAATGTTTGGGCCCAATCACCAAGCCCATATGACTTTTCCTCTGATACCTGTTTGTAAAACCCTCTTATTTTGCATTGGTTCTCTGGGTCTTACCGCCCTGAACTACCACCTTGTGGTGACACGAACACACTAGCTGGTCGCCACTACAATACATTGATCCTGCAAGCAAGTTTATAATATCCAGGTTATCCACATATCATAATGTAATAGCAATAATTAAAACTGAGTCCACAAATCACAACACAAGTATATATATATATATGTAACATCCCCCAAACAACTAGACCCCTAAGTTGTTTTTTTCATGACTAGGGCATGACAAAACCATAGGAAGAGCTTAAGACCATGTGAATTTAGGAGAGAAGGTGTTGGGAATATGGCCCTCAATATTACCTTGATTTGAAGAGGAATCACTCTCAATGCGAAGGACATATTGTATTTGATAAAGCTATACTTGTGTAGTATATACAGGTACAGGTGATTCAAAAGAAAGGGCCAAACATGCCCTTAGATGTGGAGAAATCATCTACAAGGAGATGAAGATTTGTCTCAGCAGAACCGCTGAGACGAAGGGTCAAAACCGCTGAGATGAGGTCACTGTCTCAGCGGATCCGCTGAGACCAGAGAAGGAACCGCTGAGAAGGCTCAAAGGGCGTGTTCGTCGAACGCAGAATGTTGTTCGTCGAACGTAGTACTCAGTTCGTCGACCGCTGAGACGAGACCAAAGAAGGAGCAACTAAGAAGACACAAAAGGCATGTTCGTCGAATGCAGAGTGCCGTTCGTCGAACGCAGAAGCCTATCGTCGAACGCAGAGTGCCGTTCATCGAACGCAGAGACAAGGCTGCTCGTCGAACGCATAGACAAGGCAGATCATTGAACGCAGAGTTTGGCAAGTTCGTCGAACGCAGAGTTTGGCTAGATCGTCGAACACAGGATGCAGCGGGTTCGTCGAGCGCAGAGTGTAGCGCGTTCGTCGAACGCAGACCTTCTCTACAGATAAGTAGGGCGGCGGGACCTGCTGCTAGGGCAAGTTGCAGAAAAGCTACAGGGGACCACAGATCTCTCCCATACTTCTTGGGAGATCAAATTAGAGCCGTTGAAGAGAAAAGAAGTATAAAAGAAAGTGTTAGGGCATTTTCCATGCCCGTCCAGTTGCGTGCAAAATCAAGTTTCGCCATTGACGGCTGCTGCTCTCGACTTTCGTCCTGCTCACTGAAAGAGAAGAAGAAACAGAGAGAAGAAGTTAGCTCCTCCACCCGAAGGGGCAAGGTGATCTTCCACCCTTCTATTGAAGAGGAAGATCAAGTGGTAGCTGTTATCAACATCTTCAGCTACAGGAAAGCACACACGGTGCAGGATCTACAGGAGAAGTATTTCTGCTGTAGAATATTTCTAAAACATCATTTTTTCTGTAAGGCTTTTTGCTTGAGTTTGTAAGGCTATTTGCCTAAGTGTGTAGGTCTTGTTGGCCTGAGCTTGTAGGAGATGGTGATAGCCCTGAGTTGTAGGATCTGTGAAGATCTGAGGTAGGAGCTGATGATAGCTCTGAGTTGTAAGGCTTGTTGCCTGAGGTAGGAACAAGAGGTGTTCTGAGCTGTAGGAGGTTTATTCCTCTGAGTTTGTAGGGCAGCAGTGCCTGAGGTAGGAGCTGGTGATAGCTCTGAGTAGTAGGATCTGTGAAGATCTGAGGTAGGGCTGTTTAGCCTGAGCTGTAGGGCTATTGAGCCTTAGTTGTATGACCTGCTAAAGTCAGAGCTGAAGGATCAGGAGCTGATTTGAGTTGTAGGGCTTCTTAGCCTGAGGTAGGGTATGGGAAAACCTGAGAGATCCTGGGGGATCTGAGTTGTAAGCTCTTTGAGCCAAGATTGGAGGAGTTGGCCTTGTCTAACACATTGTTTGAAGGGTGAAGGGGGAAAGAGGACTACTCAAGACACCCTGTCTTGAGGAACCTATATACATGCTTGTGTGCTTTCTGTGTGTTTGATCATTTGCTTGCTCCAAACCAGAAATCAGACATACTAATTAAAGGAAACTTAAAAGAAACCTATTCACCCCCCTCTAGGTGATTTAGACTACAAACCTATATTCTTTCAAGTGGTATCAAAGGGAGGTTGGTCAAGAAAGACATAACTGTCTGACCAGATCCTACAAAGGGAATAGTCAAATCACAATCCAAACAGGGAAGTGGCCAAGCCTGGTGAGACCCCCACTCACACACTATTTGGAAAGCTACTCTCCTATGAGATGCAGATGTCTGCAAGAAAGGAAGAGGACACCTCAACAAGGGCTCAGGCAAAGGAGAAATCTGTAGCTCTCAAAGCTGACAACTCCAAGATAAGCATGGGCAGGATGGTGTCTCCTCCAAGGAGAAGTGCTGAATCTGAAACCAACACCTCAAATTGCTCTTCCACTGATGAAGAGTTTGATGCCTTTTTAAGGCAGTTCAAGAAGATGATGAAAAAGAAGCAATGGAAGAACTTGCCCTCCTCATCATCACACTACAAGAAAGATAGCAGGAAATCTGAAAGACAGCACCCAAAGGGTGACAGGTATGATTCCAAACTTGGTAAACATGTTTCCAATAACATAGTTTGTTATTACTGCAGCAAGCCTGGACATGTCATAGCTGACTGTCCAGCCAAAAGAAAAAAATGGTGATAAGAGGCATCATCACCAAAAAGATAGGAAGGGTGAAAAATCCCTCCTAGCAAAGAATGAAAGAAGCTGGAGTGAACCTGATCCTTCAACATCAGATTCAGAGAATGAAGAAGAATCCTACATTGGGTTGTATGCAGCAGAAGAAGATGAAGACTATCCAGCTGCAAAGGTTGGAATCAGGGCCCCTCTTTCAATCTCAGATAGTGATGAAGAGAAGGATGAAGAAGATATTGTTCAGCTAGGCCTTATGGCCTTCACTGATGAGGAAGGGAGTCAGAATGCTGCTGACAATGTTCAGGTACTATCTTATTCCACTTCTATTTCTGATTATGAGACTAGACCAGAATATGTTGCGCCTTCATCAATTGATGGAAGGGTCATGGAAGCTGAGGAAGAACTCAATCAATTGATTGACAAATATGGTGTTCTTTTGGAGGCTCTGAAGAAGAGAAAGAAGCTTGCCAAGAGGCAAGCCCAGCAAATTGTTTCCCTCAAAATGACTAAGGATGTCAACACTGAACCTACCACCCTGGTGGCTCAGATGAGTAGAGAAATTAGCCATTTACAGGGGATAACTGTTGTGCAATTAAGCACTATTTCCCTGAAGAACAAGGTCATCAAGGACCTTGAAGAAAAGCTTGAGAAGGAGAAGAGCCTGGTGGCTCAATTCTCCAAGCCCAAATATGTGCTTCCTATTATTAACACCTTATCCTACCAAACTAATAGGAGAGGACTATGATTCAATAAAATGGAAGTAGGAGAAGGGAGTGGAGAGAAGAGCAAAGGGAAGGCTAAGCCACAACCCACCTTTCAAAAGGTGTTGCTTCCTTCCAACAGGTATGACCATGAAAGCATGTATGGTCACTGGAAGAATGGGAGTTGCTATAGGAAGGAAAATGCTCCTTCCCATAGTGGAAGAAAGGGAATGGGATTGAGTGCAATGAAGGCTCCCCATGAGGAAATTCAAATGGCCCAACATGGACCATTTGCATTTGGTACTTCAGCCACTTCATTCAAGAATAAGGAGGCAAGCCCTTCTAAGGTTGAATCAGTCATGAAAATGACTGCTGCCAAATCTGTAAACATTTCTGATTGCTCAGTGTCAGATGCCATCAAATCTTGTATGGCTACCAAGTCATTGCAAGCTGATGCCATCAGGACAAAGAGCATCAAGTCAGCACACAGATTGACATTCAGTCAAATCGTTGCTGAGAGGAACAGGAAGAATGCCACTGTATCTACTCCTGAATGTGAGGACTGTGCTGCACAATCCCCAAGAAATGCTCAGAAGAGAAGATACAACATTCATGAATGTTGGTGCTGTGGTAAAGTGGGACACTTTGCCATAGACTGTTGGTACAATCCCAATGTACCTAATGCAAAGTTGGGTCTTCCTGCAAAGGGTGCAGCTAGAGTAAGTCCATTTCATTATGCTAACCAGAACCTAGGACCCAAGTCATCTTGGGCTCCTAAGGAACATTAAAATCTGTTTTGCAGGATAGTTCAAGTACCAGCCTCATCATCATTTGGTACTTGGATAGTGTGTGATTGTGGCACATGAAAGGAAGGAGGGTGATATCATGAATTTGATATCAGATAGAGGAATAAACCCTCAAGGTAAGTATTTCTCCTCCCTATTGTGAATTTATCATCAAATGCTATCTATAATAGTGTTAAAATAGGATGATAGAATTAACCAGGAAAATCTGCTTTAGCTAAGCTTCAAATTACGCTTAAAAAGCTGGGTAATGTCAGGGTTCGATGAATGTCGAGCTTAAGTTCGACGAATTTAGACTTAAAACATTAGCTATGTTCGACGAATTCAGCCCTAGGTGAAACTTTAGATGAACCATCTCAGCTGAACCGCTGAGTTGATTAGGTTAACACTCTGGCCTACTATATAAACTCTCGACGACATTAAATGACTCTTCACATTCTCACGCACCACTCCAGCCGCCGAGACAAAACCTCTACTCTTCCGTCCCAGCGTTTTCATTTTTCTCATTCAACTAGATGGCTCCTAAGATTGCGAAGGAATTGCTAGAGGGTTGTGAGTTGGTGAGGGATGGGTTTCTCCATGCCTCACCAGAGATTTTTAGTGTTATATCCTTGATTTCTGATGTCGGACTAGACTTCTTGCTGTCTGAACCCTCTCAGATATTCAAGCAAGAAGTGTTAGAGTTCTTTGCAAATGCCAAGTAGCCGTCTTCTAAGGATGGCTTAACATCTAAGGTTGGAGAGATAAGGGTGAAACTGTCCCCTAAGAGACTGGAAAAAGTACTACACCTTCCTAGAGTGGAAGAAGAGGAGACATCTGCAGGAGATAAGGAGCAAGCCTTGAAGTGGTGTGAATACAGTGCCTCCCAGACTTCATCACTGAAGAAGAAATTTTTCAACCAAATAGGGAAGTTGTTGTGTGACATTGTGGGAAAGGCACTTATGTGCAAGCCAGGCTCACATGACACAATCTCATAACCCATGTTTGAGTTGATTGTAAGGATCATCTTAAAGAAAAGAACATACTGGGGAAATGTCCTGATCCAAAGGATTAAGCAATGCCTGCAGGCTCCAAACTTTGGAAGGATCTTATCTCTCTTCCTGCTGAAGGCATATCCTGACCATTTCTCCTCTTTCAAGGGTGTAAACATTCACTACTTGAAGAGAATAGATATCAAGACATTGGACAGGTCTACAAGGGTCCTCCCCATGAGCCAACCCTCTATGGTGGCTGAGATAAAGGAGAAGAAGAGTGCTAAGAAGAATGAAGGAGAAGGTGCTCAAACCTCTAAAAAGGATGATGAACCTCCAATGGACAAGGATGGTATGGAAGGAGAAGATGTCCCCAGGACAAGTGGGGATGAGGAGCCCCAAGGAAGAGCTGAACCCAATCCTGAGCCAACTCAGATGAATATTGATCCAGCTGTTCCTCAAGCTGAAGATGAACTTCCTAATTCACCTATCCATGGTGACCCTAGATAAAATTCTCCACCTATGGATGCCCCAAGTGAGGGGGAGCATAGCCCAACCTATGAAGGAGGAGGTGGGTATGCTAGTGGGGGGAACATCAACAGGAACCAACCCCCCCCCCCCCCCCCAATCTACAAGGTATACCTAATGCCACATCTGAGAGGGAGCAGATCCCTAACGATGGAAGGGCTAAAGCTCAGAGTGGAGCTGAAGAGGTGGTGGAAAAAGAATTGGCCCAGGAAAGGCCAGTTGCTGTTCTGGACACATCTTACCTTCTAAACTCAATACAAACCATGATCTGATTCAAGATGAGAGGGAAGCAAAGAGGAGAAGGGCAGAGGGCATTCAAACTACTGAAGAATATATGGCCCAGAAAAGAATGGAAAGATTAGAGGATCCACTCCATGAAGATGACAATCTGGAGTTGGACACAATTATTGTCAATACCTGGGTGAGCCATGACAATCAACTGAAGGACATTGACCATGTCTATTCATCTACTGAATGGATCAAGCACCTTGAGAGGGAATCTGTAAGGGAAAGGATTCTAAAAAAAACATTGTAAGAAGGGAAACTCCTTTAAGGATTCCCACAAGATATCTTCCCAAGCCACTTTTGTACCTCAAAGTAAAAGAGAAGATCAAGGCTGCTGTTGAAGCTAGGAAGAGAAAGTCTGAAGATGGAGAAAGCTCTTCCCAGGGACCATCTAAGAAGAACCTGCCTTGAGATGCTCTTTAAATTATTCAATGTACAATCATATGTTGAATTGTTTGAAATGTCTGTACTGAACATTTAAATTGAAATGATATTTCAGATTCTGAAAATCATATTGTGTTTGTTACTATTGGTATATGTACTCTGTATTTTTACCTTTAATATTCAGGTGCTAAAATGGGTTGTTCAAATTGAACAACATCAGCTATTACAGAAAATAGCTCTCTAATTGAGGAGGAACAAGCTCCTGCTCAAATTGAGGGGGAGTTGGCTATAAGTTGAGGGGGAGATAGCTGTTGCTCAGTAGGTCAGAATAATGTAGAGTTTGAAGAATCCTATTCCCTAATGGGAAAGAGGTTGAAGAACCCAGAAAGGGGGAGATGGCCAATGCTAAGACCAAATTTGGTCTTGCTAGTTGCAAATAGGAGATGGAATGCTAGCTGCTAAGACCAAAGTAGTGTTAGCCCTCTAAGCTAGTTACCATGATATGTTATTCAATCTGAATTAGAAAGGGGGAGATGCCCTCTAAGCTAGTCAAAGCTTTAAATAATCTGTCATGAAGTTGTTAGCTATGTTATCATGATTATATTATAGATCAGGTACATAATATGTCCTTAAGTGTTACCATGATATGTTTTTATTGGCTATGTACCTTAGAATTGGGGATGTTCTGCCTTCTTCAAATAGGGGGGAGATTGTTCAGAATATTTCCCTCAATATTACCTTGATTTGAAGAGGCATCACTCTCAATGCTAAAGACATATTGTATTTGATAAAGCTATACTTGTGTAGTATATATAGGTACAGGTGATTCAAAAGAATGGGCCAAACATTCCCTTAGATGTGGAGAAATCATCTACAAGAAGATGAAGATTTGTCTCAGCAGAACCGCTGAGACGAAGGGCTAAAACTACTGAGACGAGGTCACTGTCTCAGCGGATCCGCTGAGACCAGAGAAGGAACCGCTAAGAAGGCTCAAAGGGCGTGTTCGTCGAACGCAGAATGTCATTCGTCGAACACAGAACTTAGTTCGTCGACCGCTGAGACGAGACCAAAGAAGGAGCCACTGAGAAGACACAAAAGGCGTGTTCGTCGAACGCAGAGTGCCATTCGTCGAACGCAGAAGCCGATCGTCGAATCTAGAGTGCCGTTCGTCGAACGCAGAGACAAGGCTGTTCGTCGAACGCAGAGACAAGGCAGATCGTTGAACGCAGAGTTTGGCAAGTTCGTCGAACGCAGAGTTCGGCAAGATCGTCGAACGCAGGATGCAGTGGGTTCGTCGAGCGCAGAGTGTAGCGCATTCCTCGAACGCAGACCTTCTCTACAGATAAGAAGGGCGGCGGGACCTGCGCTAGGGCAAGTTGCAGAAAAGCTACAGGGGACCACCGATCTCTCCCATACTTCTACGGAGATCAAATTAGAGTCGTTGAAGAGAAAAGAAGTATAAAAGAAAGTGTTAGGGCATTTTCCATGCCCGCCTAGTTGCGTGCAAAATCAAGTTTCTCCATTGATGGCTGCTGCTCTCGACTTTCGTCCCTCTCACAGAAAAAGAAGAAGAAATAGACAGAAGAAGTTAGCTCCTCCACCAAAAGGGGCAAGGTGATCTTCCACCCTTCTATTGAAGAGGAAGATCAAGTGGTAGCTATTAACAACATCTTCAGCTACAGGAAAGCACAGACGGTGCAGGATCTATAGGAGAAGTATTTCTGTTGTAGAATATTTCTAAAACATCATTTTTTCTGTAAGGCATTTTGCCTGAGTTTGTAAGGCTATTTGCCTGAGTGTGTAGGGCTTGTTGGCCCAAGCTTGTAGGAGCTGGTGATAGCTCTGAGTTGTAGGATCTGTGAAGATCTGAGGTAGGAGCTGATGATAGCTCTGAGTTGTAAGGCTTGTTGCCTGAGGTAGGAACATGAGGTGTTCTGAGCAGTAGGAGGTGTATTCCTCTGAGTTTGTAGGGCAGAAATGCCTGAGGTTGGAGCTGGTGATAGCTCTGAGTAGTAGGAAATGTGACGATCTGATGTAGGGCAATTTAGCCTGAGTTGTAGGGCTATTGAGCCTGAGTTGTATGACCTGCTGAGGTCTGAGCTGTAGGATAAGGAGCTGATCTCAGTTGTAGGGCTGCTTAGCCTGAGGTAGGGTTTAGGAAAGCCTGAGAGATCCCGAGGGATCTGAGTTGTAAGCTCTTTGAACCGAGATTGGAGGAGTTGGCCTTGTCTAACACATTGTTTGAAAGGTGAAGGGGGAAAGAGGACTACTCAAGACACCCTGTCTTGAGGAACCTCTATACATGTTTGTGTGCTTTCTGTGTGTTTGATCATTTGCTTGCTCCAAACCATAAATCAGACATACTCATTAAAGGAAACTTAAAAGAAACCTATTCACCCCCCACCCTTCTAGGTGATTTAGACTACAAACCTATATTCTTTCAGAAGGAGAAAACCTAAGTGGTCTGCAATTAGCAATTTTCAGATACCAAGCCTAGGGTTGGACCTTAGAGCCTCACCTTGAACCTTTGACCCCACCATAACATCCCTAACCCATTAGGGGTCTCCTTAGAGCACCAAGGACTCATTGGGGTCAACCAAAGAGGCCAAATTGACTAAAGTCAACTCTAAACCTAAATTGGTCAAACTAACTCAATTAGGGTCAATTGGCCTTCACTATGCCAAATTGACCTTGCCCCTACACTTATAGGGATACTAGGGACCTAATGGACCAAAATGCCCCATCATGGGACCTCCAAATTGGCCAATTTAACCTAAGTCAACCCTAGCTCCAATTTGGTCAAAAGTGCTCAATTAAGGGGAAATTCACCCTCACCTTGCCAAATTGACCCCACCTAGACCTTCCTAACCATTGTGGGAGTCCAAGGGGTAACTACACACCCATTGTGGTCAACCCAAATGGTCAATTTGACCAAAGTAAACCTTGTCCTAAATTAGGTCAAAATGACCTAATTTGCCCAAATCAAGCCCAATCCTCTTGGGCTAGACCCAATTGAGGTGGTCCACCACCTAATGGGGTTGAGTGCTACTGATTTGGCCATTCAATTTTAGGGAAATCGGCCAGGAGAGAGAAAACACAATTTAGAAGAGAGAGAGAGAGAAGGGGGAGTTAATGGAGGAGAAGAAGAAACCACCAAATCCCTCCATTGATGGCACCATTCATCTCATCTTGGGGAGAGGAGAAGTTTCCAGCCTTCTCCCAGCCACATTGATGCCCAATTCAACCCCCCAAGTGTAACCAAAATCTCCACTTATGGCCATTAATGGCAATTAGAGTAACTCCTCCCTCATAGCCTCAATTGACCTCTTTAACACATTCAGAGTTCGGAAAGGAGTGAAACCCCCCTCTTCCCTGAAGAAATCTAGCTATCCAAGTGCAAATCGGCATGGCACCAAAAGCTCCACCACCATCAATGGCGACTCGGTGGAATACGCGCCACCAGGCCACGAATCAGGTTCGATCCGCCTCCTCTCCCCTAGTGTTAGATCATCATCTGGATTGGGGCTTGATTCGAGCCAAATCGGGCTTGAATCAAGCTTCCGATAGGGCTCGTTCCGAGCCCTTTTCCCCCGCAATAACTCCTCACTCCGGCCACCTCCGGCTGGCCAAACACCCCTAATCGTCGGCCACCACCTCAACGAAGGTGGTGGTGGCATTGGCTGATCGGGGCAGCGCTTAGGTCTCTTTGAAAGTGAGGAGGAAGGAGGCCCAGGATGGGTTAATCTCAGCCCTTGGCTGGAGTTTGAGGATGACCAGATGCCGTCCAACCTGCTTCAAGATTCGTGATGGAATTATTCTTATGAATGAAATGAATGATTTATTATTATTTGTATTATGTCACATTTCATGCAGTACTATGTTTTAATTATTAAAAATACTAGAGACCCTCTGATGAAAATGTGCCAAACATTAATATTGTAGCCTTTGATGTGTAGTTTAAATGAAAATTTGTTTCAGACCAATAGGAGCAATGTAGCTCCCTGTAGAGCCATTTTGGTAGGACTGGTCCCTAGGGTAGGGCAGTCACCTTTTCTTAAATAACTCTTGATGGGAAACGCTATGGGCATGAAATTTGAAACCTAGGCTATTTGTATCAACCCCTTTAACATATCCAAAGATGGGAATTTTGGGAGAATATTTTTCTAAGGTTTTTGTAATAATTTCATAATTCATATGTTAATTAATTAAAGGGTCTAATGACCTCTAATCCCCTCCAAATTTTATTGGGTGCTCCTTAGGGTTATTATATGACCCTGGTAAAAATTTCAGCCCAATTGGGACTGATTTAGTTGGGTAATTTGTTAATCTAAGTTTGGTCAAACTAGGTCAAAATAGGGTATGGTGATCATTTTGGGGTATTGTGGTCAAATCTCATCAACATGATGTGAACCTTGACCACTGGTTTAGGATCACCTAAATCACCTCCATGAGTGATTTGGGGTGATGTGGGGTGGATATGCCCTAAAACCCTAGCTTTACCCCTAGGGTTGCACTTTGAGCTTTGTGAAGGACATGGGGTCAAATATCCTTGAATGGTTATGGAACTTGGTGGACAAGTTTATAGGGTGTAATTAGGCCCTAGGTAATTTTATGATAATTTTTGGAGCAATTAACCCCTTTGAAATAGGTCATAATCCCTTTAGGGAAAGTTCTAATAAGAGAAATTTACATGCTCAAATGGTCTTGGATGATGATGAAACCTTGGTAGTGTCTTTATAATCATATTATAGACCTCTTGTAATTTTTGTGTAATTAATGAAATGATTTAACCAGTACTTCATTCATAAGGCACTTATTTTTTCTTAGGCTTAAGAAAAATAATTGAGGGTCCAATACTCTCTGGGAAATTTTGCAACTTGGTGATAGAACATTCCAGGGCACTAGAAAGCTCTGTGAATATTTGTAGAATTTTTGGAGATTGTTATCAGTAGGCTACTTCACAACATGTCCTAATTGGGATTTTATTAAAATATTTATTGAGGTGAGAAAATGATTTCCATATATTGTGAAACTCAGTCAGTAGGCCTTTCTGATCATTATAAAGATATGGTATTTTTTCCATAATTTGTGGACAAGTATTTTGGTGGTTCATGCTTTAATTTCTAATTTGGGCTAATCATTCAATAATATAATTAGAGGTTAATCGCTTACTGCAAAATTGTGATATTCTGTATTTACTGTTATTTTGGCATGATAGATTTACCATAATTTTATGGGAGTCATATCATAAGAATACTTTACACATCATGTTCATTTTCTCACTTGGCAAATGTTGGAGAAATTAAAATAAATACTAAAGAATTAAGGAAAAATATGAATCTCTGGATTTAGTCTTATAATACCGTGATAGTCTTCCAGTAATAATCTTGTGTCATGTGGATGACTATTTGGAGTACCTCTACCTATGTAGTTTGTATAGCTCATTTGGTTTGCGTATAGTAAAATTGTGAAAGTTGGGTGTTTAGTGGCTTAACAAGTGGAAATGGCATGTAGTTTGTGTACATGGTCAAGATGAAGAGGTTGAGGTCACCAAAAAGGTGTTTATGTGATAAGAGTGCTTGGTGAGTTAAGGGTAAGGTTGTGCTTGGGATTGACGAAAGATCATCTTTCCCCTAGCGTGTCAAAAAGCACTTAGGGTCAACTCATGTGAAATAGTAAAAGGGGGCATGCATTGGGTAGCTACCAACAATCTTAAGTGTCTTGAGAAAGGGAGCTTTGGACTATCATCCCATCACAGTTCCTAGTACCGTTGCGAGCCCCTCACAGGGTTGACCTCGGGAAGACCAAGATTAATCATAAATCGTAGGAGTAAGATGTTGTACAAGATTAATTAATAACACTTGTGTGAGTTGGAATGTGTAAGTCTGTGCACATAGAGTCGTAGTGTATGAGTTGCACTTATATGATCATAACATCAAACGACATACCTTGCATGACATAGCATAAACATTGCATTTCAACCCGTACCCCTACCGTATAAATTCGTTATGGGACTTTTTATATGATAGGCCCTGCTATGTGAACCCTTGGTCTATAGTTTTGTATGGGCATTCCTATAAATCAACCATTACATTTCCTTACTTACCTTATATATTTGCCCTACTTGCTTACTTTACTTGTTCTTACCCTACTTTTACTTACTGCTTCAATTATAATATATATTGCGTAGTGGTAGACATCCCCTGTAGATTATACACCTGTCATCTGCTATTGTTTACACCCCTTTTTGTCCTCCGCTTCATTCCTCTTACTTTGTGCCTAGGAGTCACCGGGGGAGGGGTGGGGGATTGGCTTAGTC
This sequence comes from Dactylorhiza incarnata, assembly GCA_033032865.1. Classification (NCBI taxonomy): domain Eukaryota; kingdom Viridiplantae; phylum Streptophyta; class Magnoliopsida; order Asparagales; family Orchidaceae; genus Dactylorhiza; species Dactylorhiza incarnata. The sequence goes on from JAWHQI010000098.1 coordinate 1,587,891, forward strand.
TTTTGACTAACAGTCGGTGGACCTTATAATTTTAGGAGACCGGGAGACGCAGCAGCACCAGAGGTCAGTCCAGATGGAGGCGGGATAGTCTAGCACATGAGCACCAGTTTCAGGATCCGTGAGTGTCTCTTCAAGTTGATTTGCTTCCGCGAGTGTCTTTTGTATCGAGGAATTGATGTACAAGGCATGAGACCTTTATTTTTTCCGTACCTTTTGTTCAGATATTTGATGTGGACATCTCTTTAGACGGTTTTTGAAAGTGCACAGTGTGCCTCTGAGAATCCTCTAGAGGGGGTGAATAGAGATTTAAATATTTTTCTATCCTAACTGTGTTCAATAATTTATTCTAAAGTATTATGCTTAACAATCCAGGCAGAATAAAGAAAGTAGAAACTGATGTGCAGAATAAAAGAATGGGACAACACAGAAATTCACAGCACAGACACAATGAATTTTATAGAGGTCCCCCAAAATGTGGGTAGTCCTCTCTTCTACCACATGGTAGGAATGCACCACCTGTGCCTGATTCTTTTGATCAGGAGACTCTTAGAACCAATGATCTTTTGATAAGGAGATCATGAACCACCAGATCTTTTGGTAAGGGAGATCTTGAACCACTGAATCCTTTGAAGAGGGATTAACAAAACTCTTTTACATAAATAGAAAGAGAAGGGGAAGAAGGTTAAAGGAATTTTGTTCTCAGAATTCTTATGATGGCTGTATAAAGATCAACCTATTAGTTGTCCAAGAGATCTGCTATTGATTAGCCCCTGCTTTTGATGGTGATGGATTGCAGGAGCTTTGTATTGTCAGATTCTGTTTTCTTCTTCTGATTCAGATATGGATGCTAAAAGATGGTGATGAAGAGAAGATGTTCAGATTCTTGTTCTATCAGATAAAGAACACCAAATCTTTCTTTTCTCTTTCACAGCTCTATATTAGGGTTCCTGAGATAGAGGGAGAAGAAGACAGGAAACCCCAATTTGAGAAGAGACAGCTGGTTGTGATTAATGTTGTATTCTTCTCTTCCTTCTCTATCTTTATATACCCTGTCTCTATTTTGAATTTGTTTCCTTCTTATGTAAGACCTGAAAAGTTATATCTGATAGACATTCTCTTTCCTTCCTTAATTACTTCTCGACCCATCCAACCAGAAGTTGTATGCTTCCAAGAAAGCCTTTATCTCCTTTTTAATGTTTCCTTCTTCTTCAGGCAATTATTAGGTCATTGGAGAATAGTCTGAAAGATGTGGGCCATGATAGAAGCATCAGAATGACAGTTTTAAAGATTGAACTTTTACAGACTGTATTTGACGTAGCGTTGAATTAACTTCCTCTCTTATCGACGCTGCTTCGAATTCATCTAAGAGCTGCATCAATTTCTTCTGTGCTCTGACTGAACTCAGCTAGTCGACGTTGCGTCAATTACTTCTCGATGCACCCGTCGAGCTGAGTAGCATCCACTTTGACATCCATTAACTCCGTCGAGATGAAGTCGACATTGCGTCGACTTTAGATGGCTTTGACATGCATTCCCTTCTGCGTCGAGTTTGAAGTAGAAGTTGCGTCGAATTCTCATGTTCCTTCGACAAGTCTCTGGTCTCTGCGTCGATATCTATTTGATGTTACGTCGACTAGTGTTACTTCGACAGAAGGGTTCAACCGCTTGGACCTCTAGTCAGACTAGCGTCGATATGAACTCGATGTTGCGTCGAATTCCATTCGACGCCATTATTAACTTTGCCCAAATTGGCAGCCCTTTAAATGGTCTTGACACTCTTGGTTGAGTGTGACATCCTAAAACATATAATGACCAAATTACCCTCACAATACAATGGGTAAATTAAATCCTAGTGAATAAAATCACTTTTAATTAATTTGTTAAGTTAAATCAAGGGTTTTCCCAACAGTTTAATTTTTTATGTGATGTGGACTTGAACTTCTATAAGTTTGTTTATTCTTTCTTCTTCTATAATCGATATTGTCGGCAGGATCTGTGTTTTGTAGTGGCGACCTCCCCGTGAGTTGGTGTCACCACAAAGCGACGGTTCTGGGCATAAGACCCGAGTTTTGTAAGAAAAAAAATGGGGTCTTACAAAGTGGTATCAGAGCGAACCTCGATCCGAAGAAAAGAAGTCCACAAAACCCTAGGCCACCCCGCACGAGATTAATTTGAGGACAAACTAAGCTGCAGAAGCAATGGTGTGTCCATATGGGGAATCACATGAAAAGTCCACTATTAACTGAATTTTAGGCAACCCCTTTTTACGAGCGTTAATTTTTCTTTGTAGCCCGCGATGAACCCTACCCTGCAGAATGGAGTGTGTCTGACTCTGAACGTCATTCCACCACCACCGGATCCTACCCCGTTCTATCAGTTAGAGATGGGACAGACACTGACTGCCATTCTGGAGGCATTCAGAGCACAGCAGGCATCGGCCCCTTAGCCAAATCCTGGGGCCAACTAGATGAGTTCCTTTAGAGGTCTCTCCCCCCCCCCCCCCCCCCTCATACCTTGGAACGGAGATAGTGGTTCGGACTGAGGAGTGAGTGGACATCATGTATGAGATGCTGGCAGGGTTTCAGTGCCCGACGGACATGGCAGTACCCCTGGTGGTTTCTTGCCTAGAGTCTCATGCAAAGAGGTGGTGGAAGTCACTACTGGACACCACTTATGCCAGATTGGAGGCAGCTAACATCTCATGGGCTGAGTTCAAGATGGCGCTACTGGAGCACTACGTACTGCAGTCAGCAAGGGATGAACTAGAAGATAGGTTTCTGCAATTGAGGCAGGGTAGCAGGGCAGTAGTGGAATACCACCAGGAGTTCACCCACGTAGCCCAGTTTGCGGACTTCTATCAGCTGGATGATGCATGATATGCAAAGAGATTCTACAAGGGCCTTCATGACGAACTGAGGCAGGCACTCCTCTTTGTTTCCGACGGTAGCATGGCTAAGATTTTTTAGATGGCCAAAAAGCTGGAAGCCGACCAGCTCATTGTTTGGGGCAGAAAGAGGCCGACAAAGGACTAGGGAAGGAGTGGTAGGATGGACCAGCAGAAGGGTCGTTACATTGGGGAATGAAGGATGGAGTATCGACCCCGCTAAGAGGAGAGGCAGGAGCAGAAGGGGCGGGTAGTGTTGGCTCTGCAGCCTCTGCAGATGCGGGAGGTGCCGAGGATAGGAGGAGGTGGTTCATGTCACTCCCCAAATTTGATTAAAATGATTATGGTGTGCGGATAGCTACAATTGGTGTGCATATATTGATTGTATGGTGTGCGGATAGTGGACTTTGGTGTTCGAATAGCTGTTATCTCCTAGGTTAATATAAAACCTAAACCTACAGCTCCCCTCTCCCTCATACCCGATCCCCCCCCCTTTCCTTCGTCAGCGATTGAGAGGCGGCGCCCCTCTCCCTCATACCCGATCCCCCCCCCCTTTCCTCCTTCAGCGATGGAGAGGCGGCGCCCCTCTCCCTCACAATCTCTTCCAGCTCGCGACCACCGACGAAGACGCCGCCCCTCTTTCGACCTCAGCTCTTCTGAACTCCTCCCTCTTTCTCTCTCTTGGCCGACCAAGAGTAGGGTAGGGCTATGTGTTTTTGCTGAGAGCTTTCCTTGTCGAGCTCCACTTTGCCAGAGAGCCATTGTCGACCTCGCTTTGCTGTAGTGGTGGGTGTCAGATTCGCTGTTGCAGAAATCCCTCCTAGTTATGAGGAAACTCTTGTCAAAGAAGCCCTTACCGAGCGAAGTGAGACATTTGTGTTGTTGTTGTTGATTAAGGGAGAAGTGCTTAGAAGAGGAAGCGTGTTGCCGCCAAAGTTGGAGAGCTCCAACAAACGAGCCATTGCCGCCAACGCAAGGAAACCGCGGCGCGACCACTCTCCACCCAAATCCTTGAGGCTTCAATGGCCGGGAAGGATTGGGCGCATGTAACGATCTCTTTCTCCCCGGGTTTAGGATTCGATTGTGTATGTATGTTGTGAGATGATTGTGTGGCACCTAGTTTCTCTAATTAGAGAACCTGAGGCGACCACGGTTCCTAGTGAACCTCCGGGTTGATTGTGTCCGTCCCCGACATATTTTTGCATTAGAAATGTCCGATGAATGATTGCAGATTAGGCATGTTGTATGAAGCCTATCCTTGGTGATAAGCCAGGATCGGTGATGTTGATTGCATATTTTATACCAGATAATTATCCGTGTTTCTTTTGTCTTGTTCGCTTGCGGGTGTTGAATCGACGTTGGTTAAGGTCGTGAGAATCTGTGTATGGCCTAGGTTGATAGTGAGATTGCGTCGATTTGGGAATTGTACTTGCGGAGGAATGTGAGTGACGACGAAGGAAGTGAAATATAAATCAATAATGAGGCTTATTGGATTTTAGATGTTTTGCCTTACAAATCATTGCCATAATTATCGGCGTTGGGTGAAAAGCTCCAAGTTTGGGATAAATACCGCATAGAGCGATAATGTTTTATAGAGTACGTGGTGGTAAACTCTTACACATAATATTGATCGTAATATTAATGAAATTATCTCAAGTGACATTGGAGGATTAATTGGTCAAATCCTTGCTAATCAGGTTTTGAGCGGATTGAGTAATGTGAGCACTCTTTATGGAATCATCTGTATGATATCGAGTCTGAACTCGTAAGTGTTCGATACCATCTACTGGCTTAATAATGTTTAATGATCTCTTGTATGATCTTATGTGAATTGCTTAGATCTCCACCCTAAATGCGTGGTAGATGTGATATCAATTGTAGCATGTTTTGCTTCTGTTTTGATTATGTGATGTTTGCTTCTGATTGAGTGGACGGGACGAGGTAAAGTCGAACCTGCATCGTGTTGGTGAAACGATGTTCTGAGCAACAGGAACAGACATAACTGAACCCGCACCATGGATGTGGCAGCATGTGGTGGATCCATTTTTTATGCTGTACCATGGGAGAGATCGTGAGTCTCGCGATGTTCAGACAGGTGAGATGCTCAGAGGACTTGGAGTTGTGTGCTCCTAGTTTTTGTTGGAGTGCCATGAGAGCACTACTTATGTTTGGGCCTTTGATGGGCCTTTGGACTGTAGTTCCTGCTTTGAGGACATATGTCAAGTAGGCCCCCTTTCACGTTTGCTACGTTGAGAGCATGGGGCAAACTAGACTTATGTCGCTTTTGATAAAATAGTTGTGTAGCTCGGCATAAAAAGGGCGTGTGGGTATGATGTGTCGTGTACATTACAAGGAAGCGTCATCGTGCGCTATGTTGTGGTTTCGTGTTTCATAATATAGGATCTACTAGTGCGACCCTTGGTGTCTAGTTGTTTACCGCCTTGAATGTGGAATTGGGATGTTTGCTCGTTATGGTTTCAGTAGCCTAGGACATGCTAGTCCGCTACTAGGAATAGAGTGCATGAGCAGAGCATTTAGCCTTTTCCTTGGTGTGCATATAGACCCCCTTTACTTTCATGCTCAACTTAGATAAATGTTTGATGATTGTGACATATACTTGCCTGTTTGCTGCTGTGTTTTATTTGCATGTTGTGGCGCGCTGATCTGTTGGTCTCCTGCTCCCCGGGATCGGCTAGGATGCCCGGGGAGAGCGAGATTGTTACACAGTGATTGGTCAGCTCCGACTGACCCTCGTTTTCCGCACGTTTGTACTTGGTTGCAGGAACGTGCGCGCGCTAGAAGTGCTTGCTACCAAATAAGAAATGAGCGTGGTGGTTTAGCTTGCTGCTTGGTTTTCAAGTATTCGTATGCATAGCTAGCTGTGGGACCTGCGAGTCTCTTTTGGGAGGTTGTTCCCATTTCTTTTAGTTCTGGACTCTTTCTTATTACAATGTATATTTATTAATGGACTGTATATTGTAGTGGACATTCATTTCTAGGGTTTGATTTATTTTAACTTCCGTTTATTTTAATGCGCATTCTGAGATGGATGGTTGTTGATTATCATTTATTAATACTTCTGTTTGTATGAGTTGTAGCGTGTGGGGCCCGGCCGGACCCATAACATACGGCGAATTACAAGTGGGTTACAATTTGGTAGCAAAGCCCTTCGGTCTCATGAGTTTTAAGTCATGGTTCGTGGACGAACCCTTTTTAACGGGTGGTGTGCACGTGCGGTGCAAACACCTTAGAACGCTAGAGTTTCGACTAGAAGAATGTCCACCTAAGGATTTTACACTGTATTGTATTCTTCATATGCTAGTCTATGAACATTTTGACCACTTTTGAGTGACCGGAGATGGTAGTGGATCTTCAATTCTTCAGGAAGATGCCATTAACAGTTGTGTGATGAACCTTGTTTTTGCCAAAGTGTCACTTATAGAGCTTATTCCTAAGACCATTGTAGTAGAAATTTGTATGATGTGATGATTGTGGACCTGAGTTTCCTTTGATACGCTACTTGTGTGCAGTTATTTGCCAAAATTGATTGCTAGCTGATGTGTAGTTTGTTGCCTTTTGTCGTATAGGTGACTGGTGGTAACGATGAATCTCCCCCCCCCCTTATGGAAGATACCATCGACAGTGGTGCTACAACCCCTATGTTGGACGTGGTGACTTCGTTAGAGCTTGATAGCGTGGTGGAAGTTGAGGGTACTGGTTGTGGATTAGACCATCTTCAGCCTCATGAGTTGGTTGATAACAATGTTGTTGCCCGTACTGATGCTAACCCTCCATCTGTGGAGCTAATTCAGATGATTGTCGAAGCTGTGGTGGTTGCACTGGATGCTCGTTCTGCACGAGTAGCATTTGCTGGTGCCCCTATCCTAGCATCCATTGTTGCCACCCCAAGTGTTGTAGAGACACATGTGCATGTGAATCCACCTCCTTGTTCTGACAAGAGTGGAAGACGTAGGAAACGACCTCATTCTGCCAATATCACACCTGTTGCTGCAGGAACTTCTATAGCTAGAGATCCCCTCATATGCTTTATCTGCGGAAAGATTGGTCATATGCCACGCTCCTGCTGAAGTGGTCCCCAGAAGCCAAATGATCGAGTTGATGCACCTTCCCTTGTTACGGGAGTCACAAGTAATGCAACTAAAGGGTCTATTATCTGCTACAAGTGCGGGAAGGTTGGACACATCGCCCGCTCGTGTCGTGGCAGTCGTCTGAGAACCGATAGTTTAGCGTTGGAGCCTCCCAGGACTGCAGAGCCCAACTTTGTGGAGGAAGGAAAGGTAGTGGATTTGGGTGCGCCACACATCTATCTGCCTGAACCTTGAGCTGATAGTTTTAGGGTGTAAGGGATTGGCGAAATTTTGGATTATTCGAATAGAGGTAATTCATCGTCACTTTCCCTCTTTTGTTGGTTAAAATTGAAGTAGTTTTTGAACTCTATTTTGAAGATTGAAATAGTTATGACTCTTATAGATGAGTCAAGTCCTGAGTATATAAGAAAGTTGAAAAATGACTACTCTTTATGTTTAAGTTCCCATTTTGGGTTTTGAATGGAACTAGAATTTTTGGGCTAACAAATTTTGTGAGATTTTTTTGGATGTAGTTAGCGAGCTATTATGTTGTATTAGCATATATAAACTTTATTGCTAATGCTTGTGTTTGGTCCAAGAAGTTGGAAATGTTACGAACCTTTAAAGCAAAAATGATTTGGGAAAAATAACTCTTAACTGTAAAGTTATAAAATTATCTTATCAAGTAAATTTTGATTGAGTGATTTTATTAGTTAGTTCCAAAATAATTAAGAAAGTTGTTGTGAGTGGATGCTCCAAAAATTGTCATTAAATCATTATAGAAATTCTTGATAAAGATTGAATCGGGAGAAGTTAATTCTTAAATGTAAATTACTATTTTAGTGTTGGCGGTTTATGCAGAAACCTTATTCCCATAACTATGAACTGGTTGAAGATATGATGAAACTAGCCTTGTTAATTCAAAATGTTATGTTGATAAACATTATTGAACACTGTAAAATTTGTTGAAAATACGTTTTGTTGAAGAGTGGTCCCTTGCACGGGAAGAATCTCCGATGATCATAAAGTTGGTTGGTAACTCGCTTGGTGAGTAACTCATATAAGGAGTTGTGTGCTTATGGTGAAATGGATTGAAAATAATATTTCTTTCAAAATTGGAAGTTTGGATTTTGGAGTAATGATCGGAGGTTAAGACCTCTAGTAGTGTAAACGATTCTTGGATTTGTTTTCGAAATCGTAAGCTTGACATGAAATACTTCCTATAATATACCTGTCTCTGGTTAATGGTATACTTGATGTTTTGCCAGTGTAAGAAATCATGTGTTGATAATGAACTTTGCTAAAAGTGATTAAATTTGGATAGAAGACACGTGTGTGTGGTTACTTCGAGTAATGTGACATCAATAGAGGTAATCTTGTTGGAGGTTAATCTTGTGTATATGATTGATAAATTTGGAGTTGCGCGTTTGCTTGGATTTTGTATAAGTGCGATGCTTAGTTTGTTGGAATCATGAGGAGATTCACAAATAGTAGACTTGAAGCCTGTGTTGGTAGAAATTACCATAATAATTTGCAATTGTTTGCGCTAAAGCGAAAAGTGTTGTGATGTAATTTTAATCCCTTAATTATATGAGTTTAATACTTTAGTTGTTGGTGTGTAATACATGAAGTACAAGATTTACGATCGCGACGTTACCTGTCACTTTTGGATGATGGTAATGATATACCGTGTTTATTTTTTTGTATAACTGTTAGACTATTGTAGTCACGCTGGGATGTTATTGTGTGTAAGCTCATAACGAAAAAAAAAACATCGGTGTGACCGTTTGATTCTCCTTTGAGAGTCAGAATTTCTCACTTCGGAGAAGTTGTAATCTTTATGTTGTGACAGAATAACTATGGAACAATGAGAATGGGTATTTGTATCATTTGTATGGTTATGACCTGAATGGCGGGAGAATCTCTATGGTAAAGTGTATGTAATGATTCATCGATGCTTGTATGTCTAAATCTAAGTGTCTCCTGAGTTTGCAAAGTCGTACAAATGTTATTCGTGACTCATAGCTTAGTAGTTCTCTGTGCTTGTAATTGATTGGTTTCCTCGTCGGGGTATATGTCAGAGTAGCCCAGCGGAAGCGTAGTGGGCCCATAACCCACAAGACATAAGGTGATTTTTTGATGTTTTACGACTGAGGTTGAGAGTAAATTTCAGGACAAAATTTTGTTAAGGGGGAGAGAATTGTAACGCCCCAAATTTGATTAAAATGATTACGGTGTGCGGATAGCTACAATTGGTGTGCATATATTGATTGTATGGTGTGCGGATAGTGGACTTTGGTGTGCGAATAGCTGTTATCTCCTAGGTTAAAATAAACTCTAAACCTAAAGCTCCCCTCTCCCTCATACCTGATCCCCCCCTTTCCTCCTTCAGCGATTGAGTGACGGCGCCCCTCTCCCTCGCGATCTCTTCCCGCTCGCGACCACCGACGAAGACGCCGCCCCTTTCCCGACCTCATCTCTTCCGAACTCCTCCCTCTTTCTCTCTCTTGGCCGACCAAGAGTAGGGTAGGGCTAGGTGTTTTTGCTGCGAGGTTTCCTTGTCGAGCTCCACTTTGCCGGAGAGCCATTGTCGACCTCGCTTTGCTGTAGTGGTGGGGGTCGGATTCACGGTTGCAGAAATCCCTCCTAGTTATGAGGAAACACTTGTCAAAGAAGCCCTTACCGAGAGAAGTGAGACGTTTGTGTTGTTGTTGATGATTAAGGGAGAAGATCTTAGAAGAGGAAGCATGTTGCAGCCAAACTTGGAGAGCTCCAACAAACGAGCCGTTGCCGCCAACGCAAGGAAACCGCATCGCAACCACTCTCCACCCAAATCCTTGAGGCTTCAATGGCCGGGAAGGATTGGGCGCAGGTAATGATCTCTTTCTCCCCAGGTTTAGGATTCGATTGTGCATGTATGTTATGAGATGATTGTGTGTCACCCGGTTTCTCTAATTAGAGAACCTGAGGCGACCACGGTTCCTAGTGAACCTTCGGGTTGATTGTGTCCGTCCCCGACATATTTTTGCATTAGAAATGTCCGATGAATGATTGCGGATTAGGCATGCTGTGTGAAGCCTATCCGTGGCGATAAGCCCAGATCGGTGATGTTGATTGCATATTTTATACCGGATAATTATCCGTGTTTCTTTTGTCATGTTCGCTTGCGGGTGTTGAATCAACGTTGGTTAAGGTCGTGAGAATCTGTGTATAGCCTAGGTTGATAGTGAGATTGTGTCGACTTGGGAATTGTACCTGCGGAGGAATGTGAGTGACGATGAAGGAAGTGAAATATAAATCAATAATGAGGCTTATTGGATTTTAGATGTTTTGCCTTACAAATCATTGCCATAATTATCGGCGTTGGGTGAAAAGCTCCAAGTTTGGGATAAATATCGCATAGAGCGATAATGTTTTATAGATTACGTGGTGGTAAACTCTTACACATAATATTGATCGTAATATTAATGAAATTATCGCAAGTGACATTGGAGGATTAATTGGTCAAATCCCTGCTAATCAGGTTTTGAGCGGAGTGGGTTATGTGAGCACTCTTTATGGAATCATCTGTATGATATCGAGTCTGAACTCGTAGGTGTTCGATACCATCTAGTGGCTTAATAATGTTGAATGATCTCTTGTATGATCTTATGTGAATTGCTTAGATCTCCACCCTAAATGCGTGGTAGATGTGATATCACTTGTAGCATGTTTTGCTTCTGTTTTGATTATGTGATGTTTGCTTCTGATTGAGTGGACGGGTGATAGTGCATTATTTATAGTTATTTTCATACAGTATTTTAGTAGTAATTAATTAGTTTTTATATAATTTAGTTTAATATATATCTAATTCGCTTTATTTTGTGTTTTCAGGTAATTTGCGGCTGCTAATAGCAAATTCAAGCTCACAGCCATGTTCAGGGGAAAGAATGGAACAAGTCTGCAAAAATCTTCAGTACATGCCCTCGGTCACGTCCATGACCAAGGGCGTGACTTCAAGTCACGGCCATGACTCAACCCAGCCATCTTCCAGCTGTCTGATCATGCCGCCAGCCCAATTTTGTATTACACGCCCTCGGTCACGGCTTGGCCAAGGGCGTGACATCAAGTCACGGCCATGACTCAACCCAGCCGTCTTCCAGCTGTCAGAACACGCCGCCACATCATTTCCAGCCTACACGCCCTAGGTCACGGGCATGACTCCATGTCACGGCCATGACCTAGGGGGTGACCCTTCGCGCAACTGCTAGAATAACTCCAGATCACGCCGTTTCCAGACTCGATCATGTCACGCCCTCTGTCACGGGCGTGAATCCATGTCACGGCCATGACCTAGGTGGTGACCCTTCCCGCAACTGCCAGAATAACTCCAGATCACGCCGTTTCCTGCCGTTTCTAGATTCGGTCAGGTTACGCCCTAGGTCACGGGGGTGATCGAGGCCGTGACCCTTCGAGATGATTAATTTTGGCGGTTTCTCTTCCCCAACGTTCCCGGGATTTCAAGACGCAGTTACGCAACTTACACGCCCTTGGTCACGGGCGTGACCAAGGGCGTGACTCACCAATTTTCTGCCTATAAATGCCAGCTGCTGCCAAAGTGATGGGAAGCTAGTCCATGCTTAGTTTGGATCGATTCTAGTATAGTTTTTCTGCATTTTTCTTAGTGTAACTTTATTTTATGTCTTGTCTTTTTAATTCCTAGCTTAGATTTACTTTACATGCAATTGTACTTTTCTTTACTTAGAAATAAAAATATCTTTCTTCTCAATTATGTTTAGCTAATTTTCATAGCATTTGGTCTGATGAATTCCTATCTCTTATTCATAGTTTAGTTTTGGAAAACTAAGATTTACCGTTGATTTACAATTATTGGTTTCATATTTCTAGGGTATGATAATCAAGTTTGATCCGTATTTTAGTGTATCGAGAGATCCGTAAATACGGGTAGATCGCTCATTGGTAAGAAGAGTTGTATGCATTCCTCGAGAGAGGGCGACGCAAGTCTTCTGGATTGGAGTCAAATCCAATAGTGGGGCTCACCGCATAAAGCAACCTTAGGGGTTTCGACTGGCCGAGGGGTCTTAATCGATCAACCTAAGGTTAGGTGGTAGTTCACTCGAGAGAGGCTCTATCATATTTTGGGAACCTCCATGGTCAAGTTTCTCTAAATCGATTTCTTTTGAATTCTAGATTTACGAAATATTTTTCTTAAGAAGGATTCTCGATCAAATGTTTCTCTTCTTTTAATTATTTTCAAAATTCTATTTTATTTCTGATAAAATAATAATAATTTGCGTGAGTAGAATTAATCAACAGACCCATGGAATACGACAATTGATATTTATTTGTTTTAAATATCCTATGCTATGAATGATAGGTGCTCTTGCCTATAGTTCGTAGAATTTGGAGAAAATTATTTATATCCTAAATTTTAGCTATCAAGTTTTTGGCGCCGTTGCCGGGGAAATATTTTTGTTGATATTTTGAAAGTGTGAATTTTATTACTTTTATCAATCTCTTTCTCCGCCCCCATTTCTCTTTTTGATTTATTTTCAAATTTCATTCTATTAAGTGACGGTTGTTCAATTTTCTTTCTTCAAAAATGTTATCTCAAAATGGCTGCCAAAGTTGCCAAGCTTCAAAATAAAGTCAATCTTTTGGAAGCCGCACGAAAGCGCTAAGTTAATTGTAATTTTTGTGGAGCACCGCATCGACGTGAGGATTGTTATATTAATTTTTACCCTCAAAATTTTTCTTATGGAAATAATTTTGAGTTTATTTATGAAAATAATTATTCAAACTTTCACGAAAATAATTCCTCTAGTTTTCATGCGAATGATTTTTCCGATTCTAATAATATTTCATCTTGCTCCGATATTAATTATTCATGGTGGCAAGATCACCCGGATAGTTTTCGGTGCGATGAAGGAAATTCAGTCAATCAAGATTTTCATTCCTCCTGTTTTACATATTTAAACTCTTGGGTATTCTTTAGATTCTATTTGTCAAAATTTAAATATTTATACCCAAGCTCAAGAAGAACTTCTTTACCACAAATTTAAAAGAGTCATGGAGACACCGAACGAAATTGATGAAGAACATGTTTCTTCTCCTCCTCCGCCCGAATCTCCTCCTATTTTTCATGAATTTTCTCTCTCGCCAAATATTCACTTTGAAAGTGAAATTCATGAAAATATTGTGTCCCATGAATTTAGTCCACTTGGAATTTCAAATAAATTTTTGGATACGAATTTTATTTTTGAAAATGAACAACCGGTGCTTAATCATGTGTTTTCGCAAGCGCCTCCTTGCGAAAAATTTTCTAACTCGCTAATTTTTGATTCTTTTGATACTAACAATTTTCATGTAGAGGATGAGCCGTTGCAACCAAACGTCTTTACCGATCCATTTGCCGCTCATGTCCAACAATCCAAATTACCTAAGGTATGTTTAGGTAATTTGAATTCACAACTTGAAGCTAACAGACAACGAAAGAATCAGGACTGTAGCGGAGGAGTAGCCGGGCGACCGATTTCGGCATGCTCACCTAAGCGTGAATTAAGGGAGTTGCCTGTGCACCTTTATTTTTATTTTCCTTTTTCCTAACAATAACCGTCTAGCTTAAAGACGGGAAAAAGAAAAGCGCTCTTGGGAGACACCCCTTGTTTATCTTTTTCTTTTTTATTGTTTTCTCTCTTACTTAGTTTTTTTTTTAAAATTGAGGACAATGTTTCCCTCTAGTCTGGAGGAATATTGGATTTCATGTTTTTTTTTAAAGCAAATTCAAAACAAAAAAAATATTTTCATATTTCTTATCAGTTTTTTTTATGTTGCAAATTCAAAACAACAAAAATATTTTCATTTTTTTTTTCACAAAAAAAAAACCCAAGAAAAATTAGATTTTATTATAAAACTTATGAAAAAAAAACATGAAAGAATTTGAGTTAATTTTTGTTTTTAGTACCCCATGACTATGTCTTTTCTTGTTTTTAATCATTTATATACTTGCTTAGTTAGAATAAATTTCTCTAATTTTCATTTTGCCTATGTTTCACGAGTAATATGTTGACTCATGCAGTGTTTCTAATTAAGGTAGCATGTTATTTTTGAAAAACTTTCTTGAATATTTGCACTTTTTCATAGCTATCTTTTTATATTTTTCACTTTTATAAAATCTAACATCCCTTATTTTCTTTTTTTAAAAATCTTTGTTATGTTGATTAGTGTTGAGTGTAGTAGATGCGAACCGATCTAGACGCTTGTTATTTTCATTTTCATGAAAAGTCAATTCTCTTTATTTTCTATCTAGAATTTGCTTCTCTTGAATTTTTCAATACTTTGCTAAAATAGACTTAGAAGCATGAATATGATCAAGGCATTTTATTGAATAGATTGAGCCTTTGTATTCCAAACCTTAAAAGTTTAATCATTGTTAACCACCTTGTGCCTTTTCCCTTCCTTTTGGTAGCTCCACTTATTTTTCACCAAAGCCAAATAGCCTACCTATGTTGCACACAAATTTATTTTGAGCTTTATATGTTGCTAGTGTGTACTACATTTTGTGAAGATGGTGGAAGTTTCAATTATTTCATGATGGATACAAAAGAAGGAAATAAATAGCAAAAAGCAAACAAAAAAATTGATGAAAAAATATTTGAAAAATTATGTGAAAAAGATTATGAAAAAAGCTATTTTTGATCCCAATTCTATATATCAAAAATAATTTGGGGTATCAAAAATTATTTTTAGCAACATCATTTCATGCAAAGCTCTCCCTTATGTTTAAGTGTGCTTGAACCCTTCATGTTTATCTTTTGATTTCCGCACCTTTAACCCAAGCCAAAACGTTACGCCTAATGAAAGTCCTTTTTGATTCATGCTTCTTAGGTTTATTTTTAGTACGGTAGCGAGAAAGTAAATTTGGTAAAAACAAATTTTGGTAAGAGTATGGATTTTTGACTTGAAGTGATATGATTATAAAATGTCTCTAAGATTTTAGTAGCAATTCAATGCACTTTTCATTCGTCATATTACTCAGTTTTTACTTTTGCTTAAATATGGGATGATTTATTTTATGTTAGTGGAATTTATAAAATTATTTGCTAAGATTAAGTAATAATTTTCAGTTTGTTTTTCATAGATTTCCTACCTTTAATTTCGCATCGTACTCGTGTACGGCATAGCCAAATTGATTGATTAGTTTATTTTATTTTTGCTAGCTCGTATGTGTTTGCTTGGGGACAAGCAAAATACTTAGTCTGGGGGTATTTGATAGTGCATTATTTATAGTTATTTTCATACAGTATTTTAGTAGTAATTAATTAGTTTTTATATAATTTAGTTTAATATATATCTAATTCGCTTTATTTTGTGTTTTCAGGTAATTTGCGGCTGCTAATAGCAAATTCAAGCTCACAGCCATGTTCAGGGGAAAGAATGGAACAAGTCTGCAAAAATCTTCAGTACGCGCCCTCGGTCACGGCCATGACCAAGGGCGTGACTTCAAGTCACGGCCATGACTCAACCCAGCCATCTTCCAGCTGTCTGATCATGCCGCCAGCCCAATTTTGTATTACACGCCCTCGGTCACGGCCATGACCAAGGGCGTGACATCAAGTCACGGCCATGACTCAACCCAGCCATCTTCCAGCTGTCAGAACACGCCGCCACATCATTTCCAGCCTACACGCCCTAGGTCACGGGCATGACTCCATGTCACGGCCATGACCTAGGGGGTGACCCTTCGCGCAACTGCCAGAATAACTCCAGATCACGCCGTTTCCAGACTCGGTCATGTCACGCCCTCTGTCACGGGCGTGACTCCATGTCACGGCCATGAACTAGGGGGTTACCCTTCCCGCAACTGCCAGAATAACTCCAGATCACGCCATTTTCCGCCGTTTCCAGATTCGGTCCGGTCACGCCCTAGGTCACGGGGGTGACCGAGGCCGTGACCCTTCGAGATGATTAATTTTGGCGGTTTCTCTTCCCCAACGTTCCCGGGCTTTCAAGACGCAGTTACGCAACTTACACGCCCTTGGTCACGGGCGTGACCAAGGGCGTGACTCACCAATTTTCTGCCTATAAATGCCAGCTGCTGCCAAAGTGATGGGAAGCTAGTCCATGCTTAGTTTGGATCGATTCTAGTATAGTTTTCTGCATTTTTCTTAGTGTAATTTTATTTTATGTCTTGTCTTTTTAATTCTTAGCTTAGATTTACTTTACATGCAATTGTACTTTTCTTTACTTAGAAATAAAAATATCTTTCTTCTCAATTATGTTTAGCTAATTTTCATAGCATTTGGTCTGATGAATTCCTAAGCTTTAATATTTCAAAATCTCTTATTCATAGTTTAGTTTTGGAAAACTAAGATTTACCGTTGATTTACAATTATTGGTTTCATATTTCTAGGGTATGATAATCAAGTTTGATCCGTATTTTAGTGTATCGAGAGATCCGTAAATACGGGTAGATCGCTCATTGGTAAGAAGAGTTGTATGCATTCCTCGAGAGAGGGTGACGCAAGTCTTCCGGATTGGACTCAAATCCAATAGTGGGGCTCACCGCATAAAGCAACCTTAGGGGTTTCGACTGGTCGAGGGGTCTTAATCGATCAACCTAAGGTTAGGTGGTAGTTCTCTCGAGAGAGGCTCTATCATATTTTGGGAACCTCCACGGTCAAGTTTGTCTAAATCGATTTCTTTTGAATTCTAGATTTACGAAATATTTTTCTTAAGACGGATTCTCGATCAAATGTTTCTCTTCTTTTAATTATTTTCAAAATTCTATTTTATTTCTGATAAAATAATAATAATTTGCGTGAGTAGAAGTAATCAACAGACCCGTGGAATACGACACTTGATATTTATTTGTTTTAAATATCCTATGCTATGAATGATAGGTGCTCTTGCCTATAGTTCGTAGAATTTGGAGAAAATTATTTATATCCTAAATTTTAGCTATCAACGGGACGAGGTAAAGTCGAACCCGCATCGTGTTGGTGAAACGATGTTCTGAGGAACGGGTGTAACGCCCCTGATTTTCGTTAATTATTTTACGTGCCCGCTGTGACGTAATTTTGGCGTAAGGGCGTTATGTCAGCTCGTCTAGTAGTGTGTTGAGCCTTAGCTTAGTTAAAGTATGTCTTGTAGATCGAGCGTGCGAGATTTCGCATCATTTCGAGTTAAAGTAAAGATTTTGGGTGGTTATCAAGATTTTAGCTTCGGGAGGCTTTAGCCCGAGTTTGGCCCGTCGGAATTGAATTCTGACTTCGCCGTTGGATTTGTAGCGCCGTGTTTTAGTTAAGGTGCGAATTTCGTAGAAATCCGAGGTAATCTGGTCGCCCTCGCAGTTTAAGTAAATTGGGGAATTAATTAATTAATTAATTAATTAATAAATCAGGTCTTATATAAAGCCTAAAATCCCTTTCCCCTATTCATCTTCTTCCTCCCTCGATCAAATCAGCCGCCGAGCGAAAGGACGAGTGCGGAGCTTCGAGGAGCGTTCGATCGGCGATTTCTAGGGCTGTAGTAGTCGGAATCGCGTTTGGAGAGTAGATTTGGAAAGCTCTCGGCGAGATCTTCGTTCTAGCGGTAAGCTTTTCCCGTTTTATGGAATTTTTGGAGTTAGGGTAGTGACCTAACCCATTCTTTCGACCCGAAAAGTTTCAGGAATCTGTGCTCGTGTGTTTCCCTAGCCGATCCATAGCTTTCGGAGCGGAGATCTTCGAGTTTGCAAGGTTTAAGGCAAGTGGCTTCCTCCTCCTCTTTGTTTGGTTAAAGTCATGGTTTTTTCTTTCTCCTGATAGATGCTTGGTGAACTGTGGGCTCGTGTTTTGAGCGTCTTGTTTGATAGATAGAAAAACCTAATCTTCCCTCATCCGTAGTGTCAGAAATTTCCTCCCAGAAGGCACCACCGTTCCCTAATTTATCCGTTGATTGTACTTCTCGAGAAGTCCTGGTAGTTTTCGAGAAGTTGTTTGAGCCAAGTTTTCGAGAAGACCCCTTGACCTCTCGAGAAATGCTTGATTTCTCGAGAAATCCCCCGCTGGAACCCCTTGACCTCTCGAGAAATGCTTGATTTCTCGAGAGCTTTCCCCGCTGGAACCCCTATACTTCTCGAGAAATCCCTTGTCCTCTCTCGAGAAATCCCTTGAGCTCTCGAGAAATCCCCTGATCTCTCTCGAGAAATCCCATGTCCTCTCTCGAGAAATCCTTCCAGTTCCCGAGAAGTGCTGCCTTGAATGCTGTCCTTCTTCTTCTCGATAAATGACAGTAAGAACTTCTTTTTGGGGTGACTTTTGTGTGGTTTCTGGTGGTGGGACATATGTCAAGTAGGCCCCCTTTCACGTTTGCTACGTTGAGAGTGTGGGGCAAACTAGACTTATGTCACTTTTGATAAAGAAGTTGTGTAGCTCGGCATAAAAAGGGCGTGTGGGTATGACGTGTCGTGTACATTACGAGGAAGCGTCATCGTGCGCTATGTTGTGGTTTCGTGTTTCATAATATAGGATCTACTAGTGCGACCCTTGGTGTCTAATTGTTTACCGCCTTGAATGTGGAGTTTGGATGTTTGCTCGTTATGGTTTCAGTAGCCTAGGACATGCTAGTCCGCTACTAGGAGCAGAGCATTTAGTCTTTTCCTTGGTGTGCATATAGACCCCCTTTACTTTCATGCTCAACTTAGAAACATGTTTGATGATTGTGACATATACTTGCCTGTTTGCTGCTGTGTTTTATTTGCATGTTGTGGCGCGCTGATCTGTTGGGCTCCTGCTCCCAGGGATCGGCTTGGATGCCCGGGGAGAGGGAGATTGTTACACAGTGATTGGTCAGCTCCGGCTGACCCTTGTTTTCCGCTTGTTTGTACTTGGTTGTAGAAACGCGCGCGCGCTGGAAGTGCTTGCTGCCAAATAAGAAATGAGCGTGGTGGTGTAGCTTGCTGCTTGGTTTTCAAGTATTCGTATGCATAGCTAGCTGTGGGACCTGCGAGTCTCTTTTGGGAGGTTGTTCCCATTTCTTTTAGTTCTGGACTCTTTCTTATTACAATGTAGATTTATTAATGGACTGTATATTGCAGTGGACATTCATTTCTAGGGTTTGATTTATTTTAGCTTCCGTTTATTTTAATGCGCATATGAGATGGATGGTTGTTGATTATCATTTATTAATACTTCTGTTTGTATGAGTTGTAGCGTGTGGGGCCCGGCCGGACCCATAACATACGGCGAATTACAAGTAGGGTGTTACAATCCACCTCCCCCACAGGAGTGTTACCACTGACACCAGCTGGGGCACATTCGGAGGAACATCCCTCAAAGGAATGCACCACCAGCACTACAGGCTGCCCCACCGGCCCAGCATTTTGGGGGTCGAGGATGTGGACGAGGTCGTGGATTTCAGGGCGGGGATCGGAGGCAGAATAGGGAGTAGATGTACGCCCTGGACCTAGCACAGCCCCGGGACCCGACAAAGGTCATCACAGGTACTTTGATGAGTTTCTTATAATTGTTAGTACCTTGCAAATCTTAGTTTTACTTTAGCATTGAACAAAATAACAAAACCACTCAGGTTTAGTGCGTGTTTGCGGCGAACTCGCTTTTACCTAGTTCGATACGGGTGCCTTGCACTTGTTCGTCTCGGCAGAATTCATTGATGATCTGTACCAAGTCCAACACTTTGAGGGCATCTACCGGAGAGTGCAATTCTCAGGCGGATCAGAGATTCTAACAAATACCAAGTGCAACTTGAATGTAGAGATTGGAGGAAAACTGTTCAAGGCACCGACGACTATGCTGAAGATCAAAGACTTCGACCTGATCCTAGGCATGAATTGGCTTTACTGGAACCATGCAAGGATTGACTGCCCGTCAATGAGGATCCTCCTAAAGCATGAAGACTCAGAAGTAGTAATCGAAGGTATCAAACTCCCCTCCCATATATTTTTATCATCAGTTCAGGCCGTCAAGGCCCACCTGCAGGGAGACGAGGTATATCACGTGCTCTTCGAGGAGACGAAAGTCAAAGACTCGGTGTCAAATATCCCAGTCATGCAGGATTTTGCTGATGTATTTCCAGAGAAGCTACCTGGACTGCCTCTACACCGTAAGAAGGATTTCCAAATCTAGCTGGTGCCGGGGGTAAAGCCTATATCTAGAGCACCATATCGAATGGCCCCGAAGGAGTTAGTGGAGTTTCGAAGCCAGCTGTAGGAGCTGGTTGAAGCAGGGTTCGTTAGACCGAGTTCCTAACCTTGGGGAGCTTCAGTGTTATTTGTGTAGAAGAAGGATGGGTCGCTCAGACTCTGCATTGACTATAGATCCCTGAACAGGTTGACGGTGCGGAATACGAATCCCAAGGATCGACGAGCTTTTTGACCAGCTAGAGGGAGCCCACTGCTTATCGAATCTGGATTTGAGATCAGGATACTATCAGCTGCGGATTGAGGAGGAGGACAACCCAAAGATGTCTTTCAGCAGCCGTTACGGACTATATGAGTTCACTGTGATGCCGTTCAGACTCAAAAATGCACAATCAACATTTATGAGATTGATGAACCGGGTGTTCGAGCCTTATCTCGACATCTTTGTCATTGTGTTCATCGACGACATCCTCATCTATTCGAGGGCGGAGGAGGAGCATGCTCGGCACTTGGCACTAACATTGGAGAAACTTCGGGAGCACCGTCTGTATGCAAAATTCAGCAAGTGCCAGTTTTGGTTGAAGGAGGTGGCCTTCTTTGGTCATATTATCAGTGGATCTGGGCTGGCAGTAGATCCAGCAAAGATCCAAGTAGTACGAGATTGTCCACCGCTGAAGATGGCCACTGATGTGTGGAGTTTCTTGGGACATGCCAGCTATTACCGGAAGTTTGTGCAGGGGTTTTCCCAGATAGCCCTCCCGCTCACATCCCTGACAAAGAAGGATGCTGCTTTTACATGGATGCCCCAGTGCGAGGAAGCCTTCCAGGAGCTGAAGGGTCGGCTTACTACGGCCCCTATCCTTTCCCTTCCATTGGGGAAGGAAGGATTCCAAGTGTACACGGATGCCTCGTACCAGGGGATGTGTGCCATTCTGATGCAGAACGGGCACGTGATAGCGTACGCTTCCCACCAGTTGTAAAACCACGAGCAGAATTACCCGGTGCATGACTTGGAGATGGGAGCAGTATTATTCCATCTAAAGATCTGGCGACATTACCTTACGACATCCACTATGACATATTTTAACATCATAAGAATCTGAAGTACGTAGATACGCAGAAGGAGCTGAACATTCGGCAGAGGCGATGGGTGGAATTCTTATCAGATTATCAGTACATGATGCATTACAACCAAGGGAAGGTGAATGTAGTAGCAGACGCACTGAGCAGGAGAGCAATCACATCAAGATCAGAGCCTAAGTTGATGGCCATGGAGCTGGTATGGATGTTCGAGGACATGCAGATCTCCTTAGTATCCGAGGATGATCCGGAGTACTTGGCAGCGACGAGTATCACATATGACATCTGAGACATCATCAGGGATGGGCAGAGGCAAGATGCCAAGCTAGAGCGGATATTCAGAGCCTTGGAGGCAGGCTCAGCTGGAGACTATTCGTTGAAGGACGGCCTGTTGAGTTTTAGAGGTCGGGTGTATATACCGGAGCCAGATTCGGGAGGATATTATGGCAAAGGCTCATTGCAGTAGATATTCCATGCACCTGGGTATCACCAAGATGATAACAGATTTGAAGAGGACCATGTACTGGCTGGGTATGAAGAAGGGCATCACCAACTTTGTGACCCACTGCGAGTCTTGTCTAATCATGAAGGCGGAGTGTCGGAACCCAGCCGGATTATTGCAGCCACTCCCGGTACCGGAGTGGAAGTTCGATGACATCACGATTGACTTTATACACTGTCTTCCCCGATCACATGGAGGGAATGATTCGATATGGGTGATCGTCGACAGATTGACGAAGGTGGCCAGATTCATTCCAGTAAGGAAAGACGGTCCAGTTGGTGATTTAGTACGACGGTTCGTGGAGCAGTTTGTTCGGTACCATGGCGTTCCTAGGACGATCATGCCGGATCGAGATGGACGATTCACATCGAGGGAGTGGAGAGCGGTGCAGGCTTACTTGGGCACACGAATGACATTCAACACTGCATTCCACCACCAGATGGACAGACAATTGGAGTGTTCCAACCGGACCTTGGAGGACCTTCTATGTCTATGCATTCTGGACCGTGGGTAGCCATGGGAGAGGTTGTTGCCGTTAGTCGAGTTCTCGTACAACAACAGTCACCAGTCCAGTAGAGGCATGGCACCGTACGAGGCTTTATACGGACGGAGATGCAGGACCCCTTTGTCTTGGATCCAGGATGAGGATCCCAAGGCACTTGGCTCAGAGTTCGTGGAAGAAACGGAGGCTCAGGTGAGGCTGATTCGATATAGGATGCAGGAGGACCAGAGCAGGCAGGCCAAGTATTACGATGTGCGACATCGTATGGTAGAGATCCAGGTGGGAGATTGGGTATTTTTGAAGATACGTCTGATGCATGGAGTCTCGCTGGTACGCGGGTGGAAGAAGCTCTGTCTGAGGTATATGGGGCCCTATAGGATCCTGGAGCGGATCAGCCCCTTGGCCTACAGACTGGAGCTACCGTCGGAGTTAGTAGGATTGCACGACGTCTTCCATGTCTCCTCACTCAGGAGGGCTCTACTATGGCCAGAGCAACATATATCTACTACAGAGGGACTGGTAGCTACTGATCGGTCAGTTAACCTGGAGACGATCCGGATAGACAACACAGAAATACGAGTCCTGCGATGCAAGAAGGTCCCTCTAGTCAAGGTTCTATGGAGGAACCATGACAGGAGGAGCACACCTGGGAGCCACTGGACTTGATGCAACAAAAATATCTGGAGCTCTTTACGATAGGTATAACTTAATTTCTGTTTGGGATGTTACATTTAATCACTTGCTACAGGAACCCCACAGACCTAACCTGAATTTCGGGGATGAAATTTTTATTTTTATGTATTAGGATTTGTAACATCCCCCAAACAACTATACCCCTAAGTTGGTTTTGTCAGGACTAGGTCATGACAAAACAATTGGAAGAGCTTAAGACCATGTGAATTTAGGAGAGAAGGAGAAAACCTAAGTGGTCTGCAATTAGCAATTTTCAGATACCAAGCCTAGGGTTAGACTTTAGAGCCTCACCTTGAACCTTTGACCCCACCATAACATCCCTAACCCATTAGTTGTCTCCTTAGAGCGGCAAGGACTCATTCGGGTCAACTAAGGAGGCCAAATTGACTACAGTCAACTCTAACCCTAAATTGGTCAAACTAACACAATTAGGGTCAATTGGCCTTCACTATGCCAAATTGACCTTGCCCCTACCCTTATAGGTATACTAGGGACCTAATGGACCAAAAATCACCATCATGGGACCTCCAAATTGGCCAATTTAACCTAAGTCAACACTAGCCCCAATTTGGTTAAAAGTGCCCTATTAAGGGGCAATTCACCCTCACCTTGCCAAATTGACCCCACCTAGACCTTCCTAACCCTTGAGGGAGTCCAAGGGGTCACTACCCACCCATTGTGGTCAACCCAAATGGTCAATTTGACCAAAGTCAACCTTGTCCTAAATTAGGTCAAAATGACCTAATTTGCCCAAATCAAGCCCAATCCTCTTGGGCAAGACCCAATTGAGGTGGTCCACCACCTAATGGGGTTGAGTGCTACTGATTAGGCCATTCAATTTTAGGTAAATCGACCAGGAGAGAGAAAACCCAATTTGGAAGAGAGAGAGAGAGAGGGAGAGAGAGAGAGAGATAAGGGGGAATTAATGGAGGAGAAGAAGAAACCCCCAAATCCCTCCATTGATGGCACCATTCATCTCCTCTTGGGGAGAGGAGAAGTTTCCAGCCTTCTCCCAGCCACATTGATGCCCAATTCCACCCCCAAGTGTAACCAAAATCTCCACTTATGGCCATTAATGGCAATTCGAGTAACTCCTCCCCCATAGCCTCAATTGACCTCTTTAACACCATCAGAGGTCAGAAAGGAGTGAAACCCCCCTCTTCCCTGAACAAATCGAGCTCTCCAAGTGCAAATCGGCATGGCACAAAATGCTCCACCATCGGAAATGGCGATTCACCGGAATACGTGCCACGAGGCCACGAATCAGGTCTGATCCGCGACATCTCCCCAAGTGCTAGATCATAATCTAGATTGGTGATTGATTCGAGCCAAATCGGGCTCGAATTAAGCTCCCAATAGGGCTCGTTCCGAGCCCTTTTTCCAACACAAAAACTCCTCACTCCGGCCACCTCCGGCCGGCCAACCACCCCTAATTGCCGGCCACCACCTCAACGAAGGTGGTGGTGGCATTGGCCGGTCGGGGCGGCGGAAAGGTATCCGGGAAAGTGAGGAGGAAGGAGGCCCAGGATGGATTAATCTCAGCCCTTGGCGGGAGGTTGAGGATGACCAGATGCCGTCCAAACTACTTCAAGATTTGTGCTGGAATTATTCTTATGAATGAAATGAATGATTTATTATTATTTGTATTATGTCACATTTCATGCAGTACTTTGTTTTAATTATTATTATTATTTGTATTTTGTCACATTGATGTTTGGAATTATTCCAAACATCAATATTGTAGCCTTGGATGTGTAGTTTAAATGAAAATTTGTTTCAGGCCAATAGGAGCACTGTAGCTCCCTGTAGAGCCATTTTGGTAGAACTGGTCCCTAGGGTAGTGCAGTCACCTTTTCTTGAATAACTCTTGATAGGGAAATGCTATGGGAATGAAATTTGAAACCTAGGCTATTTGTATTAACCCCCTTAACATATCCAAAGATGGGAATTTTGGGACAACATTTTTCTAAGGTTTTTGTAATAATTTCATAATTCATATGTTAATTAATTAAAGGGTCTAATGACCTCCAATCCCCTCCAAATTTTGGTGGGTCCTCCTTTGGGTTATTATATGACCCTGGTAAAAATTTCAGCCCAATTGGGATTGATTTAGTTGGGTAATTTGTTAACCCAAGTTTGGTCAAACTAGTTCAAAATAGGGTATGGTGCTCATTTTGGGGTATTGTGGTCAAATCTCATCAACATGCTGTGAAACCTTGACCACTGGTTTAGGATCACCTAAAACACCTACATGAGTGATTTGGGATGATTTGGGGTGGATATGCCCAAGAACCCTAGCTTTACCCCTAGGGATGCACTTTGATGTTTGTGAAGGACATGGGGTCAAATATCCTTGAATGGTTATGGAACTTGGTGGACATGTTCATAGGGTGTAATTAGGTCCTAGATAATTTTATAAGAATTTTTGGAGCAATTATCCTCTTTGAAATAGGTCATAATCCCTTTAGGGAAAGTTCTTATATGAGAAATTTACATGCTCAAATGGTCTTGGATGATGATGAAACCTTGGTAGTGTCTTAATAATTATATTACATATCTCTTGTAATTTTGGTGTAATTAATGAAATGATTTAACTAGTACTTCATTCAAAAGGCACTTATTTTGTCTTAGTCTTAAAAAAAATAATTGAGGGTCCAATACTCTCTAGGAAATTTTGTAACTTAGTGATAGGACATTTCAGAGCACTAGGAAGATCTGTGAATTTTTGTAGAATTTTTGGAGATTGTTTTCAGTAGGCTACTTCACAACATGTCCTAATTGGGATTTTCTTAAAATATTTATTTTGGTGAGAAAATGATTTCCATAAATTGTGAAACTCAGTCAGTAAGCCTTTCTGTTCATTACAGAGACCTGGTATTTTTTCCATAATTTTTGGACAAGTATTTTTGGTGGTTCATGCTTTAATTTCTAATTTGGGCTAATCATTCAATAAAATAATTAGAGGTTAATCCCTTACTGCAAAATTGTGATATTCTGTATTTACTTTATATTGGAATGATAGATTTACAAAAATTTTATGGGAGCCATATCATAAGAATACCTTACACATCATGTTCATTTTCATACTTGGCAAATGTTGGAGAAATTAAAATAAATGCTAAAGAATTAGGGAAAAATATGATTCTCTGGATTTAGTCTTATAATACCATGATAGTCTTCCAGTAATAATCTTGTGTCATGTGGATGATTATTTGGAGTACCTTTACCTATGTAGTTTGTATAGCTCATTTGGTCTGCGTATAGTAAAACTACGAAACTTGGGTGTTTAGTGGCTTACCAATTGGAAATGGCATGTAGTTGATGTACATTGTTGGATCGGTCGGCGCCCTTAGAGGGGGGTGAATAAGGGTTTTCAAAACTTTAGATTATATTTAGAAAAACTTCGGAATATTGCAAGATTAATAAAGAGACATCAAGTAAAACAATAATAAAGAGAGACAAGCTTTATTAATATCAAATAATGTTTTACAAAACTTGATTTCTATGACGCTAGAAACGGAGGTGACTAATAAAAATTTTTTTTCATTTTCTATACCGACTCGTATCCCCACGAACCGGTTGGCTTTAGCCGATCTCTCCCCAGATACGGCCTCAAGCCGCTCTAGCCGATCTATCCCCAGAAAGGCCTCGAGCACCCCCTAGACCTAACCTAGATCTAGTCGCCAACACGAGGCGAATTTCAGCCCTAAGTCCTACCCCAGACCTAGTCGCCTACACTAGGCGATTTCACTACCGTTTACAGAAAAGATATGAAATGAAAAGACAATAATATAAAAACTCCCTCTATGTGGATCTCTTGGAGAAGTGGACGAAGGCCCGCAGAGTATGATCGTTGTCGATGCGGCCTTTCGTCACGATGATGACGCATGTTGAAATCTTCTCCACGGATCTCCTTAAGGCTTTATGGAATTGTGGGAGTATCGCTCTGAATCTTCCTCTCTCTGTTGTGGCACGAAGCTCTGGAGTTTGGGATTGGAGGAGGATAAAGAATTCGGAGCCAAAGCATCCAATTTATAGCCTTCACGCTACCGCCGGCGCTAGCCCGGATTAGGAATGATCTTGCGCGGCCGAATCTCCCATCCGTGGCAACAATTTGCTCTATGCCTCTTGTGCGCCATGCTACCGCCAGCGCTAGTAGCTACCGCCGGGCGCTAGCTCCTTCTAAAAATGCCGCCGGAATCGAGCTAATCAATGCTAGCGCCGGGCGCTATCGCTACCGCCGGCGCTAGTGAGCTTGTTCAAATTTTGGCCTCAATTTTGGGGGCAGACATCATGAGTACTCCTTGAGTCATGTGGACTATGTTAACCTGCACACTTGAACACACAAGATCAAATACACATAAGATTTGTTATTCTCAAACCTAGGAGATGCGGAAGACCGTGTTCCAACAAACTCCCCCTTTTGATAATAACAAATCCATTAATGATAAATCAAAGCATTAATAAATAAGCATGATGAGACTATACTTGTGTGTGTGAGAGTGATGACTTTATGATGATTATTGATTTTAGCATTTAGAATTGCTCCCCCTAAATATATGCTCCCCCTATGTGAATTCTCCCTTAATATGTATGCTATCAACTGAATTTGTCATGTTGGGTTTATGATAGCGGGTTACATTTATCATTGTTAGTTCTCCCCCTTTTGCATTTTATCATGTTAGTTCTCCCCCTTTGTTATTAGCAAAAGTGGGTAGGGAAACAAAGCACTAAAAAATGTGTAAATAAAATAGAAGGCATGATCGAGCTTTTTAAGTAAATGATAAGGAGTTTTAGACTTGTCTTTCATTGAAAATGATCAGAGTTATGACTTATTTTATCCCTTTTGTTTGTAGTTCTCCCCCTTTTATATATCAGAGTTTAAGCAAAAAATAATGATTTCCCCTTTAAATAAGAGTTTTAAGCCTAAAAACAATCATGATTTCCAAGTAACCAATCTACCCAGACAATATGTCAACACCCTAGCCCCGTACTAAGTGACGGATGGGCATGAGGAGCTGCAAACATGCCGTAGGTTGGGGTGTTAATCCCATATGCAAATACTAGACAAAAACTTAGCCTAGCACTCTTTTCCACCAGTGCCTCGCAAGGCCCCACTGGAACCCTCCCCGGTTAAGGACAAGACTTGACTAGAGATAAGGTTATCTAATGTCTACAACCCTATGCCCCCGCTATGGTGAGAAATGAAGTCAGGGATAACAATTATTGGAAACATTAAGCATTTAAATCTAATGGGAAAAATCATAGCATATGGGTTTATATTTTTATTTGAATTTTTGAAATAAAACTCACATAGCTATATTGAAATTCATGAATGAATCAGAGTTTGAGTATTGCGGAAGATTTCGAAAAAGAAACATCATAATACTAAATAAGAGTTTAAGTTAAAAAAGAGATGTTTTATAAGCAATATTTCATTTGTTGGAGGAGTGTTTAGAATAGAAATAGATCAGAGTTATAAGCAACAACAACAACAACACTCAAGCCTTTAACCCACCATAGTGGGGTCGGCTATATGGATCCTCTGTCGCCATTGCGCCCTATCTTTAAGCGCAATGGCGACCGAGGATCCATATAGCCGACCCCACTATGGTGGGATAAAGGCTTGAGTGTTGTTGTTGTTGTTGTTGCTTATAACTCTGATCTATTTATATTCTAAACACTCCTCCAACAAATGAAATATTGCTTATAAAACATCTCTTTTTTAACTCAGAGTTATAAGCAAAAAAAAATTCAACCAATATAAAGTTTACCAAGCAAGTCTACCACTTGTTGCAAGAAAGGAATTTGAAGATTCAAGTGATGATGCACACAAGAAGAAAGATTTTAAATAAGTATTAAAGTGTAAGGTAAAATAATTATATGGTTATGATGCAGAAGACATATAGAAGTACAAAAAACATCTCATGGTAATCAATGATGGTTCATAAAAAGATATATGAGTTCAATTTCAAAAAGAAGATGTTTTTGTAAATCATTTTGCATTTAAAATTTTTGTTTTGACAATACAGTAACCAAGCAT
This sequence comes from Dactylorhiza incarnata, assembly GCA_033032865.1. Lineage (NCBI taxonomy): Eukaryota > Viridiplantae > Streptophyta > Magnoliopsida > Asparagales > Orchidaceae > Dactylorhiza > Dactylorhiza incarnata. Next base: position 1,616,824 of record JAWHQI010000098.1, read on the forward strand.
GAAATAATCTTATCAAAAAGAGATTACTACAATGTTACTTTAATTCACAATTTCAAAACATACCAAACATTGTAGAAAGCATGCTAGTTTATCTAGTGCATTTCATAAATAAAGAGTAGTATAGAATTAGCATTAGGATCCAATACTCAAGAGAAGAAGTGTTATGGAAGATAATGATGTGCGTAAAAGTGTATTTTGAATAGAGTAAACAAATGTTTTAATCAAAAATACAAGTAATATGTAAAGTAAAGAGCACAATAAAACACAAATAATTTTACTTCCACTCACTTCAATGCACAAAGAAAAATGTACAACTACCAAGGTGCTCTGCACACACAATGCTCATCAAGACTTATCAGGGTGCAAAGTAGTGCTTGGGGGATCACGTAGTTTTATTCTTCAAGATTGATTTTTATTGTGATCCGGTGTACTTAAGAATAAGTGGTTTTTATTTTGAAAGAAAGTTATGGTTTGCACAAGATACTTTATTATTCTTTCCAAGGTGCTCAACCTCACAACGCTTATTAAGACTTATCAGGAGGTTCAAGTAGTGCTTGGTGGAGTTATTTATGTCACTTTATTTTATGATTTTGTTTTATACAAAGTTCTCCGAATACACTCGTTTTGCAAACCATATAATTTATGAAAAAGATAACCACTTTTCTTAACTTTTAAAAGTGCAAATAAAGGTTGTGTAGGTAAGATACTTGTGCAATTTTAATTCATTGTACTATTACAAAACATACACAAACATTCTTAGATTAAACACATAAGTAGACAATGCCAAAATAAGTGAGTGAATTGCGATCATTATCAAACATAAAACATTACTCATACTTAGAGGCATGCTACGCATAGTTCTACACAACTTTTTCAATATAATTTATGCACATATTAATAGATATATCTAAGCATGATGAAAACAATGTTCAAAGTAGTTTGAAAAGATAAATTGCAACATTATAGAAGTTTTGAATAATAGATTAAATCATGCTTGATTTTTATAATAAAGTCCATACAGATATTTTTGAAAAATAATTTTTATTTAAAGTTTGAACTTATAAAATTGATCTTGGACTTCCCGAGGACTACCTTATGAGAGGTTCGCCCGGTACTAGGTGATATGATGGGATGATAGCCCAATCACCCTTTCGCAAGATACAAGTAAAAAGTTAAGTTCAAAAACTGATTTTTGATAAAAAAAAAATTGTTTTATATTTTTGTATTTGATTTTTGCTTTAGGAAATAGAATTTAAACAAATGACAAAAAAACCAAAAGACAGAACATATTTTTTTTTGTAATTTGGATTTTATATTTTTGTATTTGATTTTTCAAAAATAAAATAAAATCCGAAGTGCAAAACTAAATAGTACATATAGATTAGTATATTTTTAGGGATTTTTCAAAATTTTAAAATTATAGAAAACGAACCTCGACGCTAGCGCGGGAAACAGTAAGTGATTTTTTAGGGTTTTAAAAATTTTGATGCTTGAACTTGATTAAGTATCCCATTAGTAGTTTCATGCTGAATTTTCAGATTTTTTGGAGATGTTTAGATAGTGTAAATTGCATGAAACGTTAGCGATTTTCTTATATGACTAGACTACCTAACCATCGCATGAGACATATTTTCTTATATCTTTATTATGATATTTCAAAGGCTTGTGTCTACCAAAATAATGTAAACTGAAAAAAAGATAGAGAATGTAAACACAAGACATCATGTTTGAGTCAGCCAAATAATACATGTTCTAATGATTAATCCATAAACTATGTGATTGATGGAATTTTAGTATTCTATTATGATTTCAAATCACATAGTTGTCATAAAATATGAATAACATCATAAATGTTGTACCTAGCATAGATATATAAGCATAGACCAAAACGAGATGCTAGGATGATGAGTTTGGATGTAATGTTAAACATAGGATTAATCATGTATTTTGTGAAAAATATTTCTCTTCATTATAAAGGCTATCATAATCAACAAAACAAGATCAATTCATTTCGCATTTTAATTTTTAGCCTAAGCCCTTTAATAAACCATTTAAATCCATTAAAGTAATATCATTAGTCTTGACAATAATTTCAATTTACAATTTATAATTCAAGACATTTAAAAAGTAATGGATTTAGAAGGTAAAAATAAAAATGATAAGTAGATCACTAAAAAATGATATGACTTTTATTCAATTTTATTCAATTTGATTCATTTATGAATTATGGTTTAATTTATGAAAGTCATATTACAAGATATATAAAGTGATCATATCATGATGGTTTAAAAAAAACAAAAGAAAATAAACAAAAAGAAAGTTTAAGCACATCATGAAGTAGGGAAATGATATTTCATTTTAATTGATTTCTACTTCATGCAAATGATGGGATACTAATGAATAAGAGATTTAGGTATCCAAAGAGGACCGGGTGTGACGGTTCCTTTGGATACCCAAATACATCGTGTTTGCTTTTGGGGAGATAGTGATGAGTGGACCTTTTCTTTTGACATTAGAGCATTATTCTTAAGAATGGGTCTCCATTCATACCTTGGATAAACATTATTTTTAGTTCTCAATTTTCCATAATCATTTACTTGAATATTTGGATAAAAGTGATTTTTGAAAGGAAATTTGTTTGCATTTAATTTTAGGTTGGGAGAAGCATGGTTTTGTAAATAATGATGATTTTGATTTTGATTTACAAATCCTTTATGTTCCTTACTCCCATTATTAAACTTTGTTATGATATTCATATTCTCATTCAACTTGTCTTTAGATATAGTTTGATATTGTGAATTTGTATTTACAATTTTCATAAGCAAGTTTATTTTTGAGTTTAATTCATCATTCTTGATCTTTAAACTATGTCTAGCTTTATTATAATTGATTGTGCTATTTTTAAGAGTGGTAACAATTGAGTCAATATGTTTTCATATTTATCCCTATACTCATCAAATGTTTCATCCATCTCTTTTATTTCAATTTCATAGTCCTTACACTTAGCACAATTAATTTTTAAAGATGAATTTTCTAAACATAATTTTTCATTTTGTTCTCTTATAAAAATATTTTCTTTTTCAAGTTCCTTAAATTTTTCTTTAATATCATTACAATCAAGACAAGATTTTGTATTTTCAATTGAAGTGACATGAGTAAAGCTAGATAAATCGGATTTTGATACTACTTTAACTTTTGCTTTTAAATTTTTATTTTCTAAGCGCAATAGTTTATTAGCATTCTTTAATTTCTTAATTTTGCGCTTAGTATTTTGTAACAATTGTAATGAAGAGATAGAAGTACAATAGATAGAATTTGATTTCCTTACATTGCTTTTGGATGAGGGAGGATTTGAACATATTGTTCCTTTGTCTTCTTCTTGGCACTCCACTTCAAAAGTAAGATTTCTTCTTCTTTTTCTCTTGGTGTATTGTTCTCCTTTTCTATTTCAATATTCTCCATGGCTTCGCTCTGAGAGAGATCTTCTTGAATGATAATGGATGCTTGTACGTTCTTTTCCTCCTGCGTTTATTCCATACCTGCGAGAGGAAGATCATACATTTCTTCAAGAAATTTCCATACTTTATAAGCACTAGAAAAGCAATACACAAATTTGAAAACTTCATTTGAGAGACCACAAAATAGATAATGTTTAGCTTTTGCATCTAAATGAAGTTCCTTTTTATTTGATTCATCCACACGTATTATAATTGCTAAGTTCCATACTTCGATATCTAAAGTTTTAATAAATTTTTCCATTAAAATTTTCCATCCTTTATAATTTGTTCCTTCAAACAAGGGTGGTTTATGTGATATTTCATCTTCATAGAAATTTGCCCAACTAATTGAAGCGAGATCATGAGACACCATTATTCCGGGTTGTTAAGCCAATTGGAATAAAACAGCTCTGATACCACTTGTTGGATCGGTCGGCACCCTTAGAGGGGGGGTGAATAAGGGTTTTCAAAAACTTTAGATTATATTTAGAAAAACTTCGGAATATTGCAAGATTAATAAAGAGACATCAAGTAAAACAATAATAAAGAGAGACAAGCTTTATTAATATCAAATAATGTTTTACAAAACTTGATTTCTATGACGCTAGAAATCGGAGGCGACTAATAAAAATTCTTTTTCGTTTTCTATACCGACTCGTATCCCCACGAACCGGTTGGCTTTAGCCGACCTCTCCCCAGATACGGCCTCAAGCCGCTCTAGCCGATCTATCCCCAGAAAGGCCTCGAGCACCCCCTAGACCTAACCTAGATCTAGTCGCCAACACGAGGCGAATTTCAGCCCTAAGTCCTACCCCAGACCTAGTCGCCTACACGAGGCGATTTCACTACCGTTTACAAAAAAGATATGAAATGAAAATACAATAATATAAAAACTCCCTCTACGTGGATCTCTTAGAGAAGTGGACGAAGGCCCGCAGAGTATGATCGTAGTCGATGCGGCCTTTCGTCACGGTGATGACGCGTGTTGAAATCTTCTCCACGGATCTCCTTAAGGCTTTATGGAATTGTGGGAGTATCGCTCTGAATCTTCCTCTCTTTGCTGTGTCTCGAAGCTCTGGAGTTTGGGATTGGAGGAGGATAAAGAATTCAGAGCCAAAGCATCCAATTTATAGCCTTCACGCTACCGCTGGTGCTAGCGCTACCGCCGGCGCTAGCGCTACCGCCGGCGCTAGCCCGGATTAGGAATGATCTTGCGCGGCTGAATCTCCCATCCGTGGCAACAATTTGCTCTATGCCTCTTGTGCGCCATGCTACCGCTAGCACTAGTAGCTACCGCCGGGCGCCAGCTCCTTCTAAAAATGCCGCCGGAATTGAGCTAATCAATGCTAGCGCTGGGCGCTATCGCTACCGCCGACGCTAGTGAGCTTGTTCGAATTTTGGCCTCAATTTTGGGGGCAGACATCATGAGTACTCCTTGAGTCATGTGGACTATGTTAACCTGCACACTTGAACACACAAGATCAAATACACATAGGATTTGTTATTCTCAACCCTAGGAGATGCGGAAGACTGTGTTCCAACATAAATGGTGAGGATGAATAGGTTGAGGTCACCAAAAAGGAGTTTTTGTGATAAGAGTGCTTGGTGAGTTAAGGGCAAGGTTGTGGTTGGGATTGATGAAAGATCGTCTTTCCACTAGCATGTCAAAAAGAACTTAGGGTCAACTCAGGTGAAATAGTAAAAGGGGCATGCATTGGGTAGTTACCAACAATAATAAGTGTCTTTAGAAAGGGAGCTTTGGGCTATCATCCCATCAAAGTTCCTAGTACCGCTGAGATACCCTCACAGGGTTGACCACGGGAAGACCAAGATTAACCATAAATTGTAGGAGTAAGGTGTTGTACAAGATTAATTAATAACACACTCACCCACACCCCGTTGTTACGGGAGCTTAGTTGTTTTGATACTACGAGCTGTATGCTCGATGGTCGTAGGAGCGGATTAACAATCTGGTGAGCTCGTGACTCAAAAAAATAGATCCTTGGCCGGGCAGGTTAGGCCGGGTAGCTTATCACTTGGAGATCATAGATGGTATTTATTAATGCATGTGCATAAGGTGGTGGGTCCTTAGTGTTGATGGTCATTGCACCGACATTGATACTAGGGCTCGGTAAGTGTGGATAACCCTTTACCAAGACAATTTTGGTGGACTAACCAGCAAGAGTACGCAAGAGCTCCATTGTTATGTTCTTTGCATTGAGGCGCACGATAGGTCTAGGTTAGGTAGTGCAAATACCAACCTAGACGTGGGCGAGGCCCAACCCACCACTTCCGTTTGCCACTACGGGAGTATCCTGGGAGTTTTGCTAGCTCCAAAAAGGGGGAACTAAAGGTCTGTGCGCATAGAGACGTTGTGTGTGAGTTGCACTTGTATGATCATAACATCAAACGACATACCTTGCATGGCATAGCATAAAAAATGCATTTCAACCCCTACCCCTACCATATAAATTGGTTATGGGACTTTTTATACGATAGGCCCTGCTAAACGACCCCTTGGTATATAGGTTTGTATGGGCATTCCTATAAATCAACGGTTACATTTCCTTACTTGCCTTATATATTTGCCCTACTTGCTTACTTTACTTGTTCTTACCCTACTTTTACTTACTGCTTCAATTATAATATTTATTACGTAGTGGTAGACATCCCCTGTAGATTATACACCCGTCATCTGCTATTGTTTACAACCCTTGTTGTCCTCAGCTTCATTCCTCCCGCTCGGTGCCTAGGAGTCACCGGGGGAGGGGTGGGGTTTTGTCTTAGTATTTTGACTAACGGTTAGTGGACCTTATCAGTTTAGGAGACTGAGGAGAAGCAGCAGCACCAGAGGCCGGTGCAGATGGAGGCGGGACAGTCTAGCACATGAGCACCAGTCTCAGGATCCGTGAGTGTCTCTTCGAGTTGATTTGATTCTGCGAGTGTCTTTTGTAGTGAGGAATTGATGTACAGGGCATGAGCCCTTTATTTTTTCCGTACCTTTTGTTCAGATATTTGATGTGGACATCTCTTTAGATGGTTTTATTTTCTATGTGATGTGGACTTGACCTTCTATAAGTTTGTTTATTCCTCCTTCTTCTGTGATCGATATTGCCGGCAGGATCGGCGTTTTGTAGTGGCGACCTCCCCGTGAGTTGGTGTCACTACAAAGCTGCGGTTCTGGGCATAAGACCCGGGTTTTGTAAGAAAAAAATGGGGTCTTACAATATATATTTATATATATATATATATATATATATATCAAAATATAGGATCCACTAATGAGATAAATTAGATTACGGATAATGAAAGTGCTTAGGCCTGCTACATCAAATCATCTCTAGAAATGCTCGCGGAAGAAAAACTAAAGTCACTACACACTCACTACGGTGACTGTTGTTGTAGGTGCTGGTCGGGGGTGGATAACCATGTCATGCTTATCCCTTCTGGTGTGCTTGTTTTGCTTCTCCTGATGTTCCTGTGGGTAATGCCACATCCGACTATTATTCAAAAAGACTAAGCGATTTCCCCATCCCCTACCCCCATGACTTCTAAGCACCGGGAGAGAGGATGGATAAAGAATGGACATCAAGTAGATTGTAATCAAGCAGATGACGGTGGACCTAGCTAGATAGTATTGTGTATAAGTTTGCAAATAAGCAAATAAAGCAGCAACAAGTAAAGGGATAACATAAACTACTAGCTTTGAAATAATTTAACTTATATAAATTCCCATACAAATATATAAGTTAAGGGTCATTTTAGCATAATAAACCCATCGTATAAAACAGTCCATACTAGTTTATACAATGTGGGTCTTGTTGTATGCAATGGTGCATATGCTATGCGGTACAATGATTATGCTATGACCACACACATACAACTCACACACTCGACTCCCTACATACAGACCTTTTAGTTCCCACTTTTTGGCGGTAGCTAACCTCTCAGGCACCTCCCATCACGGTCAAACGGTGGCAGAGGAGCGTACGTCTCCTCACCTAGATGGGTATAAGACACTACCAGACCTAGGCCCTAACGTACGGTATAGCACCTGTCCTCGATACTCATAAGCTCTTGAGTAATCTTGTTGGAACCATCAGAACCAGACCTTTTATAAGGCTAAGTGTAGGGATCTTAGGGAATGTGACCTTTCAGTCGTGCAGTAAAACAAACCTGGCCCTCTGAACACCTACCACTTCCTGAGTCATCGTAGTTCCGTCAGCTTGTCAGACTAACCGACCACTTCTACTTAATCACCGAGTATATTACTCGCAAATCCAACTCGTCCTTAATGAACACTAAGCCTACAGCTCCAAGAACTGACTTGCCCTTCAACTCTAAGAACTATAATTCAACAAAATGTGTTTGTTTACATAGGAATAGTTCACTTTCCCTAATCAATCTAATCTTTCATACACTTTAGTTTAACTTAAGAGTTTAGGGTGAATCATAGATTTCTCGAGGTCTGTCCGGTGAAGGGCTCGAAGCGATACTAGTCGGTATGAGGGGATGACATCCCAAACCTCCATTTCTTGAGATATTTACTTTTATTGGTGGCTACCTATATATTCGATCCTACACTCTCTAGTTACTGTAGAATCCTAAGGTGAATCACAATTTATAGGAATAGGAAGTGTTGACTTTTAATTGAACTTCAACACTATCCATCTTCGGGATTAAGTGCAAACTCACTCCTAACCTTGCCCTATTGTTCTAATTCTAGAAGTTTGACATTCTTTTATCATCTCCTTGACTCATCATAATGTCCTCTACTTGACTTTAGCCTTATCAAGCTTTTTATTAAACGCAGCCCAATCTTATACTCAAGTATTAACACCCAATTGAAATGTCCTACAATTAACCCAATAGTCCTCAGTATTGATCCCCATATACATGGTGTCTATGAATTCAATTAGAGTCTAAATTATTTAGATTTATGTTTGGCTATTCGCAGAACAATATTGATTCTAGTTATAACCCTTTATCAATCATGAAGTACATAGCCATTACTCAAGTCCAAATGACCTAAAGTTAAATCCAGAAGTTCTATATGACATAAAGTAATTTCATTCTAATTTGACCATTTTTGATAATGAGGCATAATTATTTACCTTTGCATGATTGATCAGTGAATTCCAAATTACACATGAAGTATATTTTTCTGATGTCTAAATTATCCACAAAATTTTCCAGAGATTCTCTAAGGTCTAAAATGCACTTTTACAGAGATTTATAATTTTCCATTACCATTGAATCATAATAAATACCATTTCATCAATTGGGGCTTTTTTACATTTACAAAGGATCTATGTGGTTTCATCTTCTAAAGATTACAGAAAAATTTCTGGTGGATATATTTGATTCAAAAAGTGTTCCTACTATTTTACATAATTTTCTAGACAGATTTATGAACATAAATTAAATTTACTAAAAATAGCAATAATCCATATATTTATTATAACTAAATAATGTCATGATCAATACATTCCTAAAAATTCTCCAGAGGTTCTAATTGTTCAAACACGTGCTCTAACGGAGATTTGTATTTTTCTAATATTAATTACCACCAAAAATATAATTTTTTCAAAATAACAAATTTCAATAATGAAGAACTACTGAATATCAATAACCAATAAATATGATAAATTTTTCCAAGGTTCAAAATGTTCTAATAAGAGTTTATCGAGGGATTTAGAATTTTCCAAGTAATATATACCACAATTATTCCAATAATACAAAAGTGTGACAAATGAGATTTTGATATTTTCTAAGGTAAATGACTCCCAAAAATTCTAACAATTTTACCAGAGATAAAATATAACATAAATCATCATGTGACAGAAAATTAGAATTTTCCTAATTTAATTGGTCTCTTTCATTTCAATAATTTAATTGTGTGACATAATACTAATTAATTAAATACGTAAGATTTTTAACTTCAAAAATCCTAATTTTTCTAGGGATTATTCCTTCATCATATTACTTGCATGCCCCAAGTTTCATGGGCATACATCAAGGGGATATTTGCTATATGCACACCATTCCCTAACATTTACAAAACTTACATGCGAGATATCTTAGCATGCACTAGTTCAAAATGTCCAAGATTTTGACCAGGGACTTTTCATGACCTCACCTTCCATGTTTCAACAAATTATGTCTCCAAAAATTTTGATTTTTGGACAGCATGTGAACCCCGCAATATTACATGTATGGTAAAATTTCCAATTCATTTGATTGAGTTAAAAAATGTGAGCACACAGATTTGTGTCTAGGGTTCACTTTATACACCCTGCACCAAAACAGATGCCCAAGGAGTTGTGGTGCACCAAATCACATGAAACAAATTCTTAAAGTTAAGACATAGATCTACATTATTCATGTTGAATACTTTCCCTAGTTCAGGCTCTAAGGTACCTAAATAATTCCTTGAACCTAATGCATGAAGTGTGACAATAACACACAAATTTGCTAAATACACACCAACTCCCCATACACCATTATAACATGCAAGTGGAATATACAAACATGCAGAGGTCCAAATGACATCATATTTTTACCATTTACTAAACATGTCCTAGGTCACATGTCTAGTTGGAATGGGGATGTTACATTTTGTGCTCTTGATAATAATATTTTTAGACTTATTTATGCATTTTCCACTGCTTATGAGATTTGGAAATTTCTTGAAGAAACTTATGATCCACCTTCTACAGGCATGGAATAAGTGCAAGAATTGGAGAATATACACACTTTCAAAAATATTCAAGAAAGTCATCTTTTGATGAATCTATGGAGTGCACATCAAGTGGAAAGGAAGATAACAACACATCATGAAAAGAAGAGGATGATAAAGGAACTTATTGTTCAAATCAAAATTCTAATCCAGGTAGCACTGTAAGTAAAGTGAATTTCTCTATTCTTGTTACAAATTATCTTTCTACATTTCTTGCGCTTGAAATGGCTAAACGTAAAATTAAAAAGTTGAAAAATAATAATTCTAGATTACGTTTAGAAAACAAAACATTTAAAAAACTTGATGTGGAATCTAATATTGATGTGTTTATTTCTCCCTCGTGTTCCTCACTTGAAAATGTTATACATTGTGTTGATAGCAATAAACTTACAGAAAAATTTAAGGTATCTGATTAAGAAAATTTTATTGCAAAAGAGCATAGTGAAACATGCTAAATGAAAATAATGCTCTTATGTGTAAGCTAGATTCATTAAAATTGTTTGTTCAAAAATTATCAAATGATAAAAAATCTTTTATATCTAGTTCTTCTACATATTTGCGTAAGGTCACTACTAGTGTTACAAATCTTGTAAAACATACATCTAGTAGAATATTTAATCATATAAGCATGCCATACACCAAGTGTGCCATTTGTTCCAAATTTTGACATATATCTTCTTGTTGTAAGGATAAATCTAAACCTTGCATATCTTACCCAATTTGGGTTCCCAAAATATCATTATCCAAAACATTTGGATCTGTATGGGTTCCCTAATCAAGTCTTCATGTACCCTGAGATTATTGATTGTCTAGGGAGATGTTTATCATGATATGGTTTGTTTGCATTAAAATGATAAAAAAATTCAAACCTATTTTTGCTCCCTAGTTAAGATTATAATAATAAAAGACGACTTTTTTCTTTATAAAGATTTGTGCATTTTTGTGGTTTTTTTGTCCTTTGTATTAATTCAAACATGTTCACATATGATATATATTCATCTTTCTTAAACACGGACCATAATAAATTAAAAGAGATGAATATGAATATTCATGCATTAAATCACATATATCATTATGGGATATCAATCAGATGTTATAAATATTTTATGTCTTAGGATTGCATGTCTCTCATCATGATTATTCAATTATTGTGAATCTAGAATTATAATCTAAAACTAATCATTTTAATCTCATCTAGCTTCATGAAAATCATATTCAAAACATAAAATATAAACTCTTTGTAATATCTTGTGTTGAAGTTAATTTTGATCAAAATAATATCCATTCATTATGTTGACATCATGATCTAATACTCTAAGCATTAGCATATAGTATGCATTGCATATACTAGTTTTTCATTCATCATGCTATGCCTTATTTTGATTTGAGTTATTTATACTTTGAAAAATTAATCATCATTATTTGAACTCTATCATGCTTTTGAAAAATGATTATATTTTTTATCCTAAAGCTTGCACATAAAACATTCTAAATGCTTTAAAATTAACTATCTCCATTATAACTCTAATTCTAAAAATCATCATACATCAAAGCCAATGTTTGTGTTTGAAGTAGGGGTTAAATGTTTAGTATGCTTGTGCTCATCCCCATTTAGTATGTGTCTCACAATAGCGGGTGAATAGGATTGTGTGGATTATAGGTACTAACATGTAAGTCATGTCTTGTCCTTGACCGGGGAGGGTTCTAGTGGGACTTGTGAGGCACTGAGGGGAACGAGTGTTTGGTTGAACGACCTTTTATGCTTGCATTTGGGACTCACATCCCCCCTACGACATGTGTACATCTTCTCATGCCCTCTTGTGTTTGGGGTAGTTTGGTCTTAAGCATTCCTATATTATATATTGTGTATGCACTCTTCATGATTATACATTTCTTGCATATTTGGTATGTTGAAACATGCTCATCTTGTGTTTTGCATCATTTTTACTACTTCATCTGTTGAGCTTTCAGGAATATGTAGAACAAAAGAAATTAAAAAAAAACTTTTTGAACACATTTGGGTAAAATTTAAAATCCACAATTTTTTGATTATTTTTTTATTTCGTTACTGCATTTCTTGCCCCCTATCATGGAAAACAATAATGAAGAGAAATCGGAATAAAAATGTTAAAAACATGATTTTAAAGCGAAAAATCACATCTCAATTTGCCAGCGCTTGGAGAAAGGATCTAATGCCGACATTAGCTTTGATTTATTAAAAATCATGACTTTATTTACCTTTTATTTTCTAAAAATTATTTTGCTACTTGACTCATTGTTCTTTTTTGCGTTCAATAAAATTTTGTATGTTTGGTGCATTTTTCTCAAAAATCAAAAACAAGAGAAAATTACAAGACAATGCAAAATTACCAAAAACATGTTTTCCTTTTTCCTATTTTTATAACCAAAGATCATAAATTTGAGTATTCTTCATTGACAAAGTCAAAGATGAATAGTTTTTTCACTTTATGATTCATTACAATGTGTAGGATTTCATATTCAAAATTCTTAAAACATTGTCTTGATATTCATGCCTTGCATAATATGTCTATTTTATTGAAATTTCTTATTTTCCGTCAAAATAAATTTATGTTGCTTCCATAAAATATCTTGTTAATGATTTGGCCGAAAATGACTTCTATGTTTCAACAAATTTCCTGATTTCTTATATAGTTCAAAAATAAACCACAAAATTACAAATCAATTTCAAAACACAAACATGTTTTTCTTGATATTTTTCTGAACTTTTGTTTTGCATATAGTGCTTATTTCGTATAAAAATAAAAATGATAAAAACTAATTTTGAAACTATACTGAGAATGTCTAGCATGAGTAGTTTAACATGTTAGGATTGACTATAATGCGTGAGTTATTACTTTAATCTTTATTGAAAATTGCAATGTTTTTTTTATGCTATGCAAATTATCATAAAAGTATAATGAAAAACCTATGTTGGAATCTTGTGTCTATGAGCTTGATTATGCCTCTATGTATGAATGATGTTTTATGCTAGACACAGATACACACGATCACATTCTTTGATTCCTATATTTATATTTAATTTTGTTTATGCATGTATGTGTGGTGTAATAATTTAACTAATTGATATGCACTGATAAATTATCTACACAGCATTATAATGCACTTATTTCTTAGAGAAGCGTTGTTAAAAATTAAAATTTAACGTTTGCTAAACAAGTGAATTCGAAGTCCTTGATCACAAAATTAAAAATCAAATATAATAAATGAAAAGGAAAACTCCACCAAGCACTACTCGACCCTCCTAATAAGTCTTAATAAGCATTGTGAGGTTAGCACCTTGGAGAGAATTTTAAAGTGCCTTGTGCAAACAAATTCTTAATACACCACATAACTTCTCGTTAGTACACTGAATCAAAAAATATAAGCTAAAATAATACAAGTGATTCACCAAGCACTACTTTGCTCCCTGATAAGTCTTAATGAGCATTGTGTGTGTGAAGCACCTTGGTAGTTGTACTAGTTTTATATTGTGCATTGATATAAGTGGAAGTTATTTTACCTTGCATTTTGATGATGTGTATATTGCATTATATGTTACAAGTGTCTTGATTATTGCTTATGTATACTCTATCAATTCACAAATTGTGCACATCCTTGTCTTTCATAAACCTTCCATTCATGAGAATTTGACTTTAAACTTGAAATCACATATTTCTACATATTTGAGTAAATGTACTAAATGTTTAAGCATGGAATTTAAAATATTTCTAAAGATTGAATCTCAAATCATATAGCACTGTATTGTTAAATCTTTCCATGGTTATACTGTACATGCTTATCATTACATTATAATCTTCATGATTACTCATTAGACCTTTCATGCTTATCCCTTTCTTTATGATATCCAGTGATATACTTCATTTTCATTCCTAATTTTTTATGATGTACTCCACTATTTACATGATCATTTTATATGTTTTTCCCTTTATATATGCATTATCTTTACATTTAGGAATCAATTTTTTCAATCATGCTCGCTATATTTCAAAAATTCAATTAAATAACATCTCTTGTGCAAATAACTCAAACATCTTCTTATCAAGCTTATAACTCCTTATATTTTGTGCTATTACTTTCTAAAAGATGTATCATTTAAGAATGCTTGATCTATTTTTCTACTATGAACTCTCTCATTGGTGGTTACTTATTTTAGAATTCATGATAACCCTTTCAAATCATATAAATGTTATTTGGATTCTTTTTTTGATCTTTTAGCTATGTTTTTACTCTTATGCTCGATCATGAATATCTTTTTACAACCCATTAAGTTCTTTGATAAAAGTGGTATTTTATTTCATCTCTACATAGGGTAAACTACACATATTGCTAAACACTTACCTCCACCCTCTTTTGATAATACCAATTGGGGAAAATTAATTGAAAGAAAACTAATACTTTACGAGGAGTACAATATACCACTATAATATGCAAATGAACCATCTATATAGGTGGAGCATTAATATAGGGATTGCATACTTTTTTTTTCTCGATCATGAGTATCTTTCAAACAAGTGGTCCTTTTTTCATTTGGGGGAAGAGTTCATCTCATGACTATACTCACCTCTACCCTCTTTTAATAACAACAAAAGGGGGAGAATAAAGTAAGAAATCTAGTGGGGTAGATATCTAGGGGAGTAAATTGTATAGGGGAACATATATGTAGGGGAGAGCACATATGAAGATGGAGCATTCATATAAGGAGAGTTATATTTTGTGTACTTGAATATATCATGCTATAATACCTAATTTTCATGCATATTATTTACCACACTTATCTATAAACACAACCATACTCTTAAATTGACTAATTTCTTATTCAGGTATTTGTTAATATTAAAAGGGGGAGTTTTTTGGAATAGACATTCCACATCTCTTGGTTTGAGAAAAACAAATACCGTTATGTATTCGATCTAGTATTTTATGTATTTATACTGTGTAGGTCATACAGATACAAGCACGTATTGAACGAGGATTAAAGACGGATGTTGTACTTTGAATTAAAACCTACCATTTCAGGTAGGGTTGAAGACCAAAGGTCTGCTGGCAAATTGCATTTGAACGCAAGGATTGGTAGGAGTAAAGTCCATCTTTAGCAAGTTTTACCATGGCATGATAATGCTATTGCCGAGCGGTAACTATACAGTAACCAATCAATCATAACATGATTGAGGAGCCAAAAGGAACATTCAATATCATTTTGGAGGCAAGAATTTATCATAGTTTTGTGGGGAAACAATTGTTTACAAAGATGATAGACATTTGTATGGAATTAAAGAGCAAATATAGTAAGAGTATAAAGATTGCGCGATACCGCAGAAGCTACCGCCAGGTTGTAGCTTCCTGCACAACATCCTCTATTAAAAAAACCAAAATTAAGTTTTTGCTAATGGTTTTGCATGAAATTTTCAAGGCATGCATGCCCTAGACGTCTAGAGGGATGTGAAGGGGTCATCCCAACTCATTCAAGAGTAGAGTTCATTAGATAAGATAAAAAGGCATTCATGTGGAAGGATTGAAGGCTATCAAGCGGACACTTTCAAGGATCTGAAGGACATCGAAGAGGAAGCCTCTCAACACACAAAGATCGAATCTTTGAAAGAGAAATGACATCAACATACCGGGTTCTATTTATAGCGGGGTTTTCTCTTTATTATTTTTTTATCCTATAATTTTGTTTTCCTTTGGTTACACTTTTTGTAACGATAGTGGAATTCCACGCATGTGTTGACAACTAGGTCATGCACGTCATAGGTAGGAATTCATTGCGGGTGTTGGCGACTATATCTATGATCTAGATCTATGGGGCTGCTTGAGGGCTATATATGGGGAGATAGGCAGTGACCAACAAGTCCTTAGGGAGTAAGGTTAGTATAGAAAACAAAAGGATTTTTTTATTGTCACCGCCTTGATTTCTAGCGTCATAGAAATCATCTTTCAGTAATCAATGTATTAATAAAATATAATCATGCACTTGGTTTTATTACTTTGATTTCAATTTCTACTCGGTGAAAAATATTTCAAGTGAAATATTTTTATTTAAAGTTTTTCAAGTAAAACTCTAAATTTCTTAAAACCCTTATTCACCCCCCTCTAGGGCGAATGTAGAATCAACATTCTCCTCTGTCTAGAACTCCATTAACCTCATCCTAGACTGGTGATGTTCTACCACTACTAGAAATTTGACTTTTAGTGACGAAAAATTTCATCACTAAATATTGAATTTTGGTCACTAAAGATATTTATTGACCAAATTTTGTCCGTCACAAATTGGTCACGGTAGCCCCGCCGCTAAATGTATTAAGTGATCAAAGAAAATTCGTCACTAAAGGTTCATTTTCAATGACCTAATTAATTTGGTCACTAAAAGATTTTTTAGTGACGAAATTATTTTGGTCCCCAAACATTCATTTAGTGACAAAGCATATACAGTCACTAAATGTCATTAGTGATCAAATCACATTCGTCACTAAATTTTTGCATATAGTGATCAAATTAATTTGGTCGCCAAAAGGAATTTTTCGTGACTAAATTAATTCAGTCATCAAATCCAGTTTCAGTGACCAAATTAATTCGGTCACTAAAAAGCTTAACTTTTAGTGACAAAACTAATTCAATCACTAATAAATGTATTTTAAGTGACAATATTTGGTCACTAAAGGGACGACACAATAGTAATAATTTTTGTCACTAAATTTTATTCAATTTCTCACAAAATATTATAAATTATTTTATTTGTTATTCACTATAATTCAGTTTTAGACATCCAACACACAATAATACATAAGATACCCAATTGCAACAACAAAAAATGTTCGACATAAATTATTTTATTAATATAGAAAAAGAGGGTGGGAGATAGCCCAAACCCCTCAATACAAAGTAATAGTGTTTTCATCTCTCCTTAAACTGAAATACATCAAAAAAATCTGCAAGCATGCATTCTACTTTGGGGTCCTTATTTTTCCATCATCAAGTGTAGACTTCAGAACAACTTTATCAGGGTCCTTTAGAAGAGGAGAGTTTCCATTTCCATCTGATGATTCCTTTTCCGATGTACTCCATATATTTGCAGACGAAGTAGATCTAGTAGTAGGCCGAGGATACATCCATCGATATTGAACGGGGCCAGCAATTCTTGCTTCTTGTGCAAGATGAATTGGTAAGTGCATCATGATTGTAAAAAATGAAGGAGGAAATATTCTCTCAAGTTTGCAAAGTGTGATAGCAATATTTTGCTCAAGTTTATCCAACACCTCTATACTTAGTATCTTAGAGCTCAACTCCTTAAAAAATGCACTTAATTCAACCAGGGGGTCATAAACTTCTTTGCAAACAATGCCACGAAAAGCAGGAGTAAGTTGATCTAATATGAAAACATGACAGTCATGAGCTTTCATTTTGGAGACTTTACCCTCTTTCACATTTACACATCTCTTTATATTTGATGAATACCCATCTGGAACTTTCAAATTCTCTAAGAAACTGCATATTTCCCTTCGTTCAGTCAATGTCAATGTATAGCATGCTTGTGGCATGACATAATGACCATCTTTTTCTATCGGATGTAATTCTGATCTCAACCCCATTTCCATAAGGTCAAGTCTAGAATTCAAATCATCTTTTGTCTTTCCATCAATGTTCAGCATAGTACCCAATATATTATCAGTAATATTTTTTAAAATATGCATGTAATCTAGACAATGACGTATCTCAAGTAAACTCCAATACGGTAACTGAAAAAAAATACTTAACTTCTTCCAATTGTATGGAAGAGAAGTATCATCTCGCTTTCTTTTCTTTTGAAGTTTTCCAAAAATCACATTATCATATTCTTTTAGCAGACTTAATATTTCATCTCCAGATAGGATCTTTGGTGCAGGTCGAGTTTCCATTGTTCCTTCAAAAGACTTCTTATCTTTTTGCCATCTATGATTTGAATCCAAAAAATGTCTGTTTCCCATGTAACACATCTTAGACCCATTTTTCAATCGGCAATACCATGTATCTTTATTACAACATGGACAAGTAAGCTTACCCTTTGTGCTCCAACCTGATAGGTTAGCATAAGCTGGAAAATCATTTATCGTCCATAACACAGCAGCACGCATGTTAAAGTTGCACTTACTATAGGCATCATAAGTGCAAACCCCAACTTCCCATAGAATTTTTAACTCATCAATCAATGGTTGCAAATAGACATCAATATCATTCCCAGGTTGTCCTGGACCAGGAATAATCAAAGATATGATAAAATTAGGAGTTTTCATGCATAACCATGGCGGCATATTATATGGAACTAAAACAACAGGCCACACACTACAATTTGTGCTCATGAGACCAAAAGGATTAAACCCATCACTTGCTAAGCCAAGCCTAACATTTCCTGCGTCAGATGAAAATCCTGAGTGTTTCCCATCAAATGACTTCCAAGCAAAGGCATCAGCTGGATGTCGCAAATTTCCATCATCGCAACGCTTTTCTTTATGCCATCTCATATCCTCGGCTGTCCTAGAACACATATACAATCTTTAAAGTCTAGGAATCAAAGGAAAGTGTCTAAGAATCTTGTTTGGTATATTTTTACCCTTTCTTGACAACATATTACTTTTTGAATTATTATTTATCTTGCTTGATTGCCACCTAGACATACCACAAGTTGGACAACTCTAAAAATCTGCAAACTTACCACGGTAAAGAATGCAATCATTCAAGCAAGCATCTATCTTCTTACACTCCATTCCAAGCTCCTGTATGTAACTGTTAGCAGCATAATAACTACTTGTTATTTTTTCACTGCATGGAATTGCTCTTTTTAAAACTTTAAGTAATTCAGTAAAAGAACGATCAGTCCATCCATGATCAGATTTAAGTGCAAGTAACGTAACCATAAATTGAAATTTTGAAAATTCTTTGCAACCAGGATATAATTCTTGTTCAGCGTCATCTAACAAATCATAAAATTTTCTAGCAGCTTCATTGGGGTCCTCATGATCTTGTCCTTCTCCAATGTCATTCATGTTATTAAAGCCAGTATTAAAATCATGTAGCAGATCATGCATATCATCATGCTCTGAAATCTCTTGTTCATCCTCTCTAAAAACATAAGCATGGCTCCCACCAGTTGGGCTAACGTAATACTCCTCTCCATGACTTGACCACCATTTATATGTCTTTACAATTCCATTCAGAATAAGATGCACAAACACAATATCTCGAGTGTGAAAGTGACAATTTACACATTTATAACAGGGGCAACGAATATTGTTTCCTCTAGCTGAATGAGTAAAGGCAAAATCAAGAAAAGAATTCACTCCATCGATGTAAATAGGTTGTCGTCTATCGTTGATATCCATCCAACTCTTATCCATTGCACTATACGTCAATAAAGAAATAAATAAAAACAAATTGCATTAACATAAATAAATTTCAAGGTGATTATCATGCTTACATTAAATAAGACTATATTTATCTTCTTTATAGTGTCAAGTCCAACAATGTTATAGATATACAACTAATGGAGAACAAAACAAATAAATGATCAAATCTTGTTGACAAAATCTTTATTTCTGAATTTGATAATAACCATAAGCTGAATATAACCATAAAAGGCTAACATGGATACTTAAATTTAAATTTATGAAATTCAAATAAGAGTTGATGATATTATAATGCGTATGGATCAAAATGTTGGATAAAAGAAGGCTTTCCTTACATGACTAGCAAGCAGAAACCACAGCAGACAGTATGCAGCACCAGCCCAAGCAGTTTCAGCAAAAACTCCAGCAGTTCGTTTTAGATCTGACGTTAAGGGAAAAATTCTGAGGAATCTGGGGATATACTGTAGAAATATAAGGAACAGCAAGATATTTTTTGTAACCAGTACATCATGATCTTGAGAACTTTGCAGAAACCTCCAAATAACAATCTGCGTATTAGTTGACATAACGAATCTAAGAAAATCATGTTAACAGCAAGGAATGATTTTTTTTGTAGAATTTACTATTTGAAGGAGAAGAAAGTGACAGTCAAAATTCGAGCAATGTGCATTTTGAAATGCAAAAGACATTGGCCTGTTAAAGAGGTAGAGCAAGACTACCAGAATTCTAAACACTGTATTTTAGACTTTGTAGTTCAGTGCTCTGCTACCTTCTTTGTAAATCTCTTTTATATGTTGTACATAAGCTCAAAACTATCGCTTGCATACAACTCAATATTATACCTATTCAATTCAGAAGTTAATATGGAAAGACCAAGAAACTTATAGCAGGAAATGCATCTTAGGAAGAACAACAAGCTTCTTATCAAACTAAATGTACACTGATGGACGTCCATTCATTTCAAAAAATGCTAGTGATGCAGTTTTAAAAATACAGCGGCATCAGAAACCCAAAAAAAGTATCAAATCTATTAAGATTGTGGAGGCAAAAATGCTAGGGCTTACCGGATGAGAAATCAACCCAAGCAGCGCCGCCCTCCGGGAACACCTCGATGAGTCGATTCACACAATCACACCTCACCGGAGATGGGTATAGGGCTTCACGCCTTTGCCTGATGTGAAGGAGCCGAGAGGCGAAAGGTATGGATTTTGAGGGGGCGAGGGAGCGAAATCGAAAGGCGGAGGAGACGGAGCCGAGTGGAGATCGAGGGGGCGAGGGAGTGAAATCGAAAGGAACGAAGAAGTGTATCAGGAAAGGGGGGAGACGGAGCCGAGTGGAGATCGAGGGGGCGAGGCCGCGGGAAGGGATCTGCGTGCGTCGTGGGTTATGTGTGCGTAATTGAATAATAAACTAAATAAAGGTAAGGCTAAGTAAAACTATATAATGTAAAAAATTTAAAATAAAAGTAAAATTATAATTATAATTTTTTTAAGTAAGAATTAAGATAACTAACTAATTTACACAATAATAAAAATAATTTTGAGATCTGAATATTTAATATTTGTGATCAGATTTTAATTTGTCACAAAATAAATAATTTTTGTAACAAAACTAATTTTTATGCAACAAATGACCTTAAATTTTGATTTAATAACTAGATATTCATTTTAGTCATTAATTAAGTCAATAATTTTTTTTTAATTACTAACACTTAATTTTATCACAAATTAAGTTAATTACATGCATGTTAAGAAATATTTTTAATTAGAATCAAAAATTTAATTTGTTGGTGATTAGTGACTCATACATATTTGTCTCTAAATAATTTAAAATACTTTAATTTGTGACCAAAAAAATTTGGTCACTAAATAGATTAATTTAGTGACATTTATTTTTGTTCACTAAAGAATAATATTACGTGACGAATTTTGTTTTGATCACTACATAATAACATTTTGTGACGAATAAAATAATTTTGTCACTAAAAAAAAATTTTTGGTGACTACATACTTTTTCAGTCACCAATAAAATGAAAATTAATGTATAGTGACCAACTTCAAATTCCGTCACAAAAATTACACTTTTAGTGACAAATTTTTTGTCACAAATATTTCGTCACCAAAAGTCAATTTTCTTGTAGTGTACCTGAGAGCTCCATCTCTCATTATCTCCCCGGCGAGGTGTAGCTCACAAGAGCTCCAAATCTGACCACCACAGCTCCGCCTCTTCTCCAGACTAAGAGACTTCCTCTATATCTTGTCCGACGAAGTTATTGCAATGATCTACTTGTCTATCTCATGAGCGATAGATATTTTCTTTCTCCTTTGAGTCTCCATGGCCGAACAACAACTATCCTCTCCCACGACCCAATAATAACTCATATCCCTCCAGATCTGACCGCCTTATCCTCCAAACGAGAGATCTTCATCCATCGCTTCTGGGCATCACTCTCCACCCACCATTTGATGGCAAGGTGTAGCTCACTAGAACTCTAAGACTCCCTTCCCTCTCTATCTAGCGATGCTCCACCCAAGATCTCCAAATTCGAAGGAGTTCTTCTCCATTTCATCAACTCGATGATGGTAGTGTTGAAAATGTTGAAATGGAAGTTTGTGAAGTTGGCGGTCTGGGGAGGAGACCGCGCGGTCTGGTCTGACCGCTCGGTCTTGCGGTATCCTCTGGCAGTCTGACCTCTTTTGTCTAGCCGCGGGCTTCTCGGCGTGATCGTCGTTCTTCTGTGCAAGGGTGCTGAGGTGTGGCCGCGCGGTCTGGTCGTGTGAC
Source organism: Dactylorhiza incarnata (assembly GCA_033032865.1). Lineage (NCBI taxonomy): Eukaryota > Viridiplantae > Streptophyta > Magnoliopsida > Asparagales > Orchidaceae > Dactylorhiza > Dactylorhiza incarnata. The sequence continues at coordinate 1,639,260 of JAWHQI010000098.1, forward strand.
CGTGTGGCGAAGCAGGTTTCTGCCTGGTAAAGGCGGTGCGCGGTCTGATGCTTGTGACCGCGTGGTGCGGGAAGCCCGGTCAGGAGGCTGTCTGAGTTCTTTATGGTGCGCTTGGGCTAAGGACTTCTTAGTCGCGCGGTCTCCAGTTTGTGTTCGCATGGCTGGTCTTTCGGCTATCAGCTGGCATATGCGGTCACAGGTGTTTGGTCGACTTGGCGGGCTATTGCCCTAGCCGGTCTTGTGTGTTTGCGGTCTTTAGAGGAGGTCGGCTGGCGAACTCAGGTGGTGAGCGACATGACCGGGCGAGTTGTCATGATCGCGCGGCTTGTGTTGAAGTCGGCGAGCTCACTAAGCAGGAGGATCCTCCTACTTAGTGAGCTCGCCGACTTCAACAGAAGCCGTGCGATCATGATAACTCGCCCGGTCATGTCGCTCACCACCTGTGTTCGCCACCCGACCTCCTCCAGAGACCGCGAACACACCAGACCGACTAGGGCAATTGCCCGCCAAGTCGACCAAACACCTGTGACCGCATATGCCAGCTGATCGTCGAAAGACCAGCCATGCAAACACAAACTGGAGACCGCGCGACTAAGAAGACCTTAGCCTGTGCGCACCACAAAGAACTCGGACAGCCTCCAGACCGGGCTGCTCGCACCACGCAGTCACAAGCATCAGACCGTGCACCGCGTTTACCAGGAAGAAACCTGCTCCGCCACGTTGTCACACGACCAGACCGCGCAGCCACACCTCGGCACCCTTGGAAAGAAGAAATGCGGTCACGCCGAGAAGCCCACGGTTAGACTAGAGAGGTCAGACCACTAGAGGAGACCGTAAGACCGAGCGGCCAGACCAGACCGCGCGGTCTCCTCCCCAGACCGCCAACTTCACAAACTTCCACTTCAACATTTTCAACACTCCCCCTTGAAGTGGGAAGTTGAAAACAGCCCAAGTAAACTCCTTAGCCAAGTAAACAGCCCCTTCGCTAGCGCCTTTGTGAAGATGTCAGCAATGTTGTCCTGACTCCGAACATGCTCGACCGAAAGAGACCCCTCCAACACCTTCTCACGAATGAAATGATGCTCGATCTCAATATGCTTGGTCATCGCGTGACAAACTGGATTAGTAACTAGTTTGAGAGCACTCTCATTGTCGCCACGGAGCAGAGTCGGACCCCGAACCTCCTTATGGACGTTTCCAACCAACCTCCTAAGCCAGATTGCTTCTTGAGCTGCCAAGGCCGAAGCCTTGTATTCTGCTTTCGTGGTTGAAACAGACGCGGAATCCTGCCTCTTACTGCACCATGATATAGCCGCGGGGCCCACCATGAAGACGTATCCAGACGTCGACTTCCGATCATTTGAATCTCCCCCATAATCGGCATCCATGTACCAATGCACCTCGAAGCCCACATCCCTTCTGTAAAGAAGACCCATATCCGAATTCGCCTTGACATACTTCAATATATTCTTGGCCCCTAGAAGATGAGGCATCCGTGGTTCCTCCATATAACGGCTCACCCTGCCAACTGCAAACGCAATATCCAGCCTGGTGATCGTCAAATAGATCAAGCTCCCAACCAGAGCCCGGAACACTAATGGATCTTCCAGAATCCTCCACTCATCCTTGCGAAGTTTCATGGCCTTCTCTAGAGGTGTGGAAATGCACTTCCCTTCCTTCATGTCGAACCGCTCCACGATTCACTCCGCATATCCAGCCTGGGACACCAGCACTCCACTTTCCTTCCTCTACACCTCGAGTCCAAGGAAATGGTGAAGCTCACCTAAGTCCTTCATCTCAAACCTGATAGATAGCTCAGCCCAAAGCCTTGCTACTTCATCCTTCGAATTCCCCGTCACGATCATATCGTCGACGTAAAGCAGCACTATGACTTGAAGCTCCGCGATCTTCTTGACGAACAAGCTTGAGTCTGAGTCTGAAGCACCAAACCCACAGAATTAGAGATATTCTGCAATCTTTCCATACCACGCCCTCGGCGCTTGCTTCAACCCATATAGGCCCTTCTTCAACTTGCAAACATAGTCTGGAAAATCTTCAGAAATGAAGCCTGGCGGCTGGACCATGAAGATGTCCTTGTCAATCTCGTCGTACAAGAACGCATTCTTTACGTCGAGCTGCCAAATCTCCCTCCCCCAACATGCCACCAAGGAAATCACAACCCAAACTGAAGTCATTTTTTCCACCGGATTGAATGTCTCTTCATAGTCCTCATCGTATTGCTGCGAGAATCCCCGATCCACAAGACGAGCCTTGTATCGCTCGATACTGTTGTCTGCCTTCTTCTTGAGCTTGTAGACCCATTTGCATGTAACAGGGGTGATACACTTGGGCTTGGACACTAGAGACCAAGTCTCATTCTTCTCAAGAGCACTCATCTCTTCTTGCATAGCTGAATCACACTGTTCCACGCCTTTGGCCTTTTCAAAGCTCGATGGCTCCCTCTCATCACAGGGTCCAGTAAAGAAACACGAGACAAAGCTCACCATGTTTCCTCATGTATAGCGATCAGGGGCAATGATTGTTCGCTTCGATCTCTGCAACGCCTTCCCATGACTCGCAGTATCTTCAGCTGCTTCTTCTCTAGCTCCCCTTCCAGACGTACTCGGAGCATCGCTCCCCCTGCTTCCTGATCCAGAAGCCTCCCCCTCAGAACTAGATATTGATGGACCACCTGGTGACATAGGCAGCTCCACCTGAAGATTTTCCACAGCTTTCTCCGGCTCTTCCACCCTGCTTTCTGGTAGCTCAACACCAGAACTTCCTTTGTACGATGTCACCTCGTCGAACACGACGTCGCGAGATACAACAAACCTCCGCGTCTCTGGGTCCATGCACTTGCATCCCTTCTTCCGATCATCATAACCCACGAAGGATAGCTTCCTTGCTTTCGCATCTAGCATCATCCAAAGCGCATCTAGAACGTGCACATAGCAGGTGGAACCAAACACCCGAAGGTGTGCCACGCTTGGCTTTTCCTTGAACATCAATTCATGCGGGGTCTTCATATTGATGGGACTAAGAGGCATTCAGTTGATGACGTAGGCAGCACAAGACATTCCCTCTGCCCAGAAGGACTTTGGGATACTCTTAGCATGCAGCCAACACTTGCAGGTCTCCGTCAGATGACGGATCATCCGCTCTGCAACTCCATTTTGCTGTGGAGTATACGCACAAGTAAGCTCCCTCCGGATGCCTGCCTTCCTGCAAAAAGTAGAGAACTCACCAGAGGTGAACTCCCCTCCATTGTCAGTCCTCAGCTTCTTAACCCGCAGGCCAAGCCGACCCTCCACAAGCTCCTTGAACTCCATAAACGTGGCAAACGCCTCCGCATTCTCCTTCAAGAAATATACCCAGACATATCTGGTGTAATCATCGATCAGTACCAGCATATATCTGCTGCCTCCGAGGCTTGGGGTAGCAGTCGGTCCCATCAAGTCACCGTGGATGCACTCCAATGGCACACTACTCCTTGTTTGCGACTTGTCAAATGGTAGTCGATGAGACTTGCCGAACTGACATCCCGCGCACACATGACCGTCTCCGTAGGAAGATAAACTAGGCAGGCCCTTGACCAGACCTTTCACCGCCATAGCTTTCAGCTTGTCCATCCCTACGTGCCCCAACCTCTCGTGCCATATGACAGCACTATCATTCGTCCGCATCTTGTCAACATAAGAACTTGTCGATAAAACAAACAAGTCTTTAGCTCTCCTCCGCATATGAATGACCTCCGCCTTCACTGCTTCAACATTCCGAAGAAACCTCACATCTGTTGGGCCAAACAGAACGTGATACCCAGCGTCTACAGCGTTGGTCACAGAGAAGAGGTTTTTCCTCATACCAGGCACATGATAGACACTCTTCAAAGTTAGCGGCCCCCTATCACTGCCCAAAGAAACAACCCCCACCTTCTCGACAGCATGCACAGTATTATCAGCAGTAATAATGGCATCATTACCAGAGTACGGCTGAGCTGAAGAAAGCTTCGACTCGTCCCCGGTGAGGTGATGACCACACCCCGAGTCTACGATCCAGTCCTCCTGATAGTTAATAGGAACCACAGCTCCAACAGAAGCCGAGAAGGCTCCTCCCCACCCTCCATCAATCTGTCTAACCTCAGCTTCCTCCTTTCCTGCAGCAGCATGCCCCGACTGAAGATTCACCCGGCAATCCTTCCTGATGTGACCAACCTTTCCGCACCTTAAGCTCTTGGGACCTTCTCCCTTCTTCTTCCCTTCAGCCTTAGGAGCATAGCCCCTCTCCTATTGTCCAGAAGTTGAAGGCCCATTGCCTCCTCCAGCGGTCTTCTTATTATCCCACTTCTTCTTCTTCCCCGTGAAGAGAACTTCTCCATCTCCCCCAGACACTAACAGCCCCGCCATCTGCCTTGCCAGACTCTCCTGTGAAGCAAGCAGATTTTCCAGCTCCAGCAGAGATGGCTGATTTGCCTAACCCTGCACCGACGTCACAAAGGCAACATATTCCTTCTGCAAGCCACGGATGATGTGCCTCTTCAGCTTCGCCTCAGAAATTGGCTCATCAGGATCCAGCGCTGAAATCTCGGCACACAAGTTCTTCATCTTCAAGAAGAACGTAGAGATAGAAAGGTCACCTTGAGCCGATCTGGCCAGCTCATTCTCCATGAATTGAAGTCTTGCCACATTTTTCTTTTTAAACAGCCCATCCAGGGCTCTCCAGATCTCTGCAGCTGATCCACACCCCAAGATGTGATCAAACAAGTCAGGTGATATTGCCCTCTTCAGGGCGAACTCTGCTTTGGCATTAATCCGCCTCCAGTTCCTCACCTCATGACCGTTATCCCCAATCAGAATAACTTCCTCCGTGCTCTCTCCTCCAACTACCTCCCAGAGGTCCTCACCCAGAAGATAACTTTGCAAACACGACTTCCACTTCTTAAAGTTAGTCGATGTAAGCATCTCAATTCCAAGACCCCTTGCTTCCATGGCTCTACCACTGGTTCCTTCTTCACAAAGGTGTTGGCAACTTTTAGTTATTCACTGCTCTATCAACTCCAACCTAGCTCTGATACCAGATGCACATGAAGCGAAATACAAGGCACCCCCTTCAAAACTGAGGACCTCCAACTTGTAGATCCACCTCCTCACTGCATTTTTTGGCGAGATCCCTTCAACCAAGAGCTTCCCAAGCTCTCATAACAACAACTCTTCCTCTCCAAGAAAGCTTCAAAGTATCAATTTACTCTCCAAATAGAGAACAACACACTCAAAAAGGCCGACACCTCTTTGACAATGATTGGAGAGATCCAATCCGGTGAGATCTGACCATAGATGGGAGCAATGGACAAATTCTGCCATCACGACTATTTGGTTGCATGCATTGATACCCATTGAGTTCTTCGTCAGCTTCTTCCAAGCCTAGATCTTAATATATCTATTTATTGAAGTTTTCCAGCGAAACCTTATTTTCTAGGCGACCCACGAACACCCGAGCGTAGCCATGCTCGTGGTGGTCGTAGATAATGTAGAGTTAGTCCTTGTGACGCCTATCCGTGAATCTCAAGGTGTGACACTGGCGATCGAATATATTTGTGCGCATGAGCAAAATAATGATGTTTACACGATGATAAATTGTATTGGTGTGCGTGATCAAAATAACAACAATTTTTGGCGATAAATTATATGGATACGGGAGAACAAAACAACAACAATGGTGTGGCGATAAATGATATTAAATCGTATGATGAGATCGGTAGTTGACCGTATGACGAAGCCAATGATGATCGTGCATTGGAGATAATCATGAAGCTTGCAGTGGAGACCTTCGATGGTGGATATTCCCAATACGTGGAATGCTTAGTCGACTTAGGTTAGAATAATTGAGCAGCCGTCGTTAGCATCACCCACTTCATGATAATTAATTAATGGCATGATGTCTGAAAAATCTTGTCCGTGCCTGCCAACCGTATAAGGCGGTTAACCCATAAATCTTAATATAGGTCTAGGAGGTGATTAGGATCCCTAATTTGATTCATCTATCACACTGTAATCATATGCTATGCATAACCATTTAGCAGTTTTATGATTTTGACATAGTTGAGGATTGCTTAGTGTTTGGGTTGGGTAGAGTTACAGGTTATTCACCTCACCATTTTAGTATACTAAATTGTAGGTAACTATGCCTATTTGAAATGATAATTAATTAATGACATGATGTTTGATAAATTGTGGGCGCACCGGCCAACCATATGAGGCATTTAGCCTAAATTCTATTCCAGGTCTGGGAAGTGACTAGGATCCCTAATCTGATGACTCTTTCGCACTTAAATCATATGTTAATACATATGCTTTTATTGGTTTTATGATTTTGGCAGAGGTGAAGATTGATTAGTGTTTTGGTTGGGTAGAGTAGCAAGTTATTCGTCTTCCCTAGTTGGTACACTAAATTGTAGGCAACTACGCTTGTATTAAATGATAATGTATGTCAATGTATGTGGAGGGTCTACTGGCCTTGCCAGTGACACACTCTGGAGGGTTAGGATAGCGACTCAAGGATAACGTCATGGCCAAATGATAATGTGCACCCTAGCCTAGTTTGTGTTTTGTGTAGGTGTTAGCCACTTGTAGTTCGATCTGAGATATGCCTCAGTTCCTTTATTATTGCCACCAGTATGGGCAGAGAATGAGTACGAGCTTGGACAGAAGTATGTAATGCCTATAGATGATTGTGTTTAAATACCATAGAAGTTGTCAGGATGTGCAACTGCCACCATTTGGCCACGACGGGGGTGCCTGTGGGCTTAATTACCACACAAATAAGTGATCTCAGTCATTAGTATGTATTTGATTATGATCGAGTGCGTACGTCTGCGTGTTTGTTAAATTTCTATCGACATAGTAGTTTTGTGCACTTGTTGTGCTTATGATGTGTAGTGTATACATACATGTTTTTCTTACTACTGACATTATTTCATTTAGATGATAGGTCTTTCTAATTGTTAGTAGATAACATCGTTGGGTGCGTGAGTGTGGACACTGCTTTGTTTGAAATAGTAGGTTATAAATACTGCTTAATTTAATTGCATATAAATATTGATCATCTTTTTGTCATACTTTTAATACCTTACTATGTTTATTAGTATCATCGTCTGTTATTATTGTAAACATACTTTGTGTCACTTTCAATAGTGTGGTGTTTCCCTTTTTTGAGTGTTAGTGCTTTGGGGAGCCGGAAGTCTAGTCATTCTAGTTTGACTGACGCTCTTGCGTTGAAACATTTTAGGTGGAGACCCTAACGACGGCGACATGGTCGAAGCCCTAGGTGTTCCCAGTGCAATGACGTGGACTCATTGTGGACTTGATATGGAGACCAAAAACATGTCGATGATCGTTTCTACCCTTAACAACATCATCAACCTTATAGTTAGCTCAGTAGGTCTTTAGTTGTCATTTTATATATTAGCTTTTATCTGGCTTGCCATGTTTACTTGTGAGCCCCCGAACTTTCAAAAGACTATTGTACTTAGCCTGTGGGGCAATCGTGTCATTGTAGTGGTTACTTTATGTCATATCTTATTACTTATATATTTTATGATCTACTACATGGATTTTTGTCTTCCTATAGTACAAATTCCGCTACTGCTTATTGTATACCCTGATTGTGATGTGATAGTTATTCGCTTAGCACGATCATCGATTCGTAGCATTAGGAGAGAATGACGAGAGAGGGTTGAGACATTCATACCTCTAATATTTCATTATTCACTTCTTTGTTGTGAATTGGTGTTTGTGTGCGATAAAATCCCCTTGTCATACCTAATTTCCAAAGGGGGGTCTTATAGAGGTCAATTTTGAGGATGTTTGTTTAATTTTACCTTTTCAGATAATTATAATACTTAGAAACTCTGTTCGCATGACAAATTCTCTAATACTCATAAGAATTGAGTGTGGTCGATTCCATTGTAGTCGTATTGACTTTACGAGTCTAACTAAATCATCCGGGGTCAATTCTGATATAATTTACTCAATTTCACCTCTTGGATAAACACGTTACTTCAAATTGCGTTCGAACTCCAAATTCTATGTGGTTGGCAGAAGAAGTGGTCGATCTTGATGAGGGGAAATTTGCAAGGAGCTTGGAGAGGATGTGTTAATCCAGGGAGGAAAGAGTTGTAGGCAGTTGTTGGATCGTGAAAAGGAAGAATGAGAAAAATGCCCTAATTAATATATACATATATATATATAATTAAGATTTTGGAATCCCTTCATTCTTTCCCCATTTAAATCTTGAAATATTCTCTATTGGGATCAAAATTGGTCTATGATGGGCTCGTTACAATCATATCGTAGATACACATCCACCTTAATGATCCAGGTCAATTTCGAGTTTGTTTGCTCATTTTATGCTTTCCCGAGCCTTTACTGTCCAATTTGACTTAATCGTCAAAAAACACTCTAACGATATAAGAATCGCACATGGATGACTCTGTTGGACTCGAATTGTTGTTATGAGTCTAACAAAATCAAATGAGTTCATTTACTCAATTTCACCTTTTGGGGGAACTACGTTACTTAAAACTGAGTTTGTATCCAAAATTCTCTAATATTCATCAGAATCGAGCACCGACAATTTCGTTGGACTTTTATGTTGTTATGAGTCTAATGAAACCAACTGAGGTCAATTGTTGGGCTATTTGCTCAAATTCAGTTATTCAAGTTGCTGTGCAGCTCGATGCAACCCACATTGGTCAACTTCTACAATTCTCATTGGATTGGAACGAAATGATCATCATAGAGTTTGTATGGGTCATACAAGTTCAATGCAACTGACTAGGGTTAATTCGGGGTCAGCATATACAAAAGTCTCTTCAGGTTTTCACGCATCCCAAAATAACCTATTTTGCTCAACATCCTAAATATGCATTAGAATGAGGTGCAACTAATGGAGTTGGACTCGTATTAACCCCACAAGTGCAGCACCACTAATCAAAATCAATTCTAAATTCCTTTGCATAAAACGTCTATGTTAAATCGATGTAATTTAAGGATATGTGTAAACAAATTATAGTTTGGTCACTGGGCAACAAGGTCTCACTTGCCCTGAATAAGCTTATTAAAAAGGTCTATTGAATAGTAGTTGGGTCAGAATTTTGAGATGCTACAAATTCAATAAAACAAAGAGTTTTTGTCCCCAAAATGGGAATGAAGTAGGGGGGGTTACAAGATAAGATTGAAACATACTTGTTGATAGTTTACTATGTAGTAGTCTAATTCACCTAGTGGGGGTGGGGGGTGGGGGTGGGGGTGGGGGTGAATAGGTTTCCTTGTATTTTCTTAGTTTCAGCTAGCTGTTGTTAGAGATTATATTAAGTAAATGAACAACACAGAAAACACACAGCAATTTATAGTGGTTCCCCAAGACAGTGTGTCTATGGGTAGTCCACTTTCCCTCTACACCTTTCTAATAGTGTCTTAGATAAGGCAAACTCTTGCAAATCTTAGCTCCAAGAGATTACAACACAAATCTCTCAGGTTTGCTCCAAACCTTACCTCAGGCTCAACAACCCTACCTCAGGCTAAACATACATACCACTCAGAGTGCTCCAACTCCTACAACTCAGAAATCCTCCTGATTTCCTACCTCGGGCCTATCAAGAAGACCTACCTCAAATATCCACATAGATCCTAAACCTCAAGTTGGGAGTACAACTCTACAAGCTCATGCTCAACAACCATACACACTTAGGCTCAATATCCCTACAAACTCAAGCTCAACAACCCTACCACCTCATGCACAGGGCCCTACACACTCAAAAAAATAATGTTCTTACAGAGGTTATAAAGCTTGCTTACAACAGAGGACTGTAAAGATATATCCTTTAGTGCTGGTTTTCTATTATTGATGCACAGCAAGTGCAGTCTTGAAGTAGGGCTGAATGGCAGTAGCTTCTTCCTAGCTTCTATCTGATCTTCTTAATCAGTAGATGAAGAAAGATCTACTTGTTCTTCTGGATTGAACTAGGAAGAACTATCTTATTTCAGTTGATTGCTTGTAGCTTATGGAAGCAGGCTGAGATAAATGTGGAAGCCATCAATAGCACAGTAGCTTTCTTTCAGGATATTTTCCACACCTTCAAAAGTGACCTAACATCTTCTTTTATACTTCCTCCAATCTGCAATGGCTCTGAAGAGTGCCTTGTCACATCATAGACCCAAATAGAAAACGTTATCTTTGCTTTCCACCCACTTGCGCCAAAAGTAGATCCCGCCAGGCCTTTATTCAAATATGAATTTGTCTCAGCGGTTTGGCTGAGACGGGCTTCAGGTTCAGCAACAAAGTTGTCTTTGTCTCAGCGGATCCACTGAGATAGTTAGTCTTCTCAGCAGTTTCTATCAAAATGCAGCTCAGCTGAGGCAGACTCCTTCTCAGCAGCTCTGGCTGCGTCTTAGTGGTTCAGATGAGACCATGCTGTCATCTCAGCGGTTTTGATAGTAAGCCATAGAATTATTCCAATGATTGGAATTACCTAACCATGCATAGACATGATGTAAAATAGGGTTTATCAAATACAATATGTACTTAGCATTGAATGTGATGCCTCTTCAAATCTAGGGAACATTTAGGGCAATATTCCCAGTAGTATTGAGTGCCTCAGCTGAGAAGTATTCTGGAAGTGCGGAGTCACTAAGCAATGTTCTCCCAGCTTCTATCAAGGTCTTATTCCACCCTTCAGCCACACCATTTAGTTGTGTAGTCCTTGGGGAGGAAAACTCTTGGGTGATACCAAATTCAAGACAAAACTTTGTCATGGCTCCAGATTGAAATTCTGTACCATGGTCAGTTCTAGTTCTGACCATAGTACATTGTAGTTCATTCTGAATTGCCTTGACAAAGTTTATAAAGACATCTAAAGTATCAGATTTCTTCTTAAGGAAGAATATCAATGTATACTTTGAGTGATCATCAATAATCACTAAAGTATACAACTTCCCACCTAGGCTCTGAATGGGCAAATGAACAAATAAGTCCATATGCAACAAGTATAGACATCTTTCAGTGTCTTTGGTGCCAATTTTTGTAAAGGTGGACCTAGTTTGCTTGCCCATTTGACATGCATGACAGGGACCACTTTTAATACATTTCAAATTTTGACTATACCTAACAAGGTTTTTAGAAAATAATCTTTACATTGTCTTGTAGTTAATGTGGGCAAGTCTCCTATACCATTAAACACAAAGAGATTCACTTTCATTAGCTACAAGACATACATGAGATAAAGAATTATTGAAAATAAAATCTAAGCAATAAACATTAACACTCCTAGTGCCTGAGAGAATGATCTCTAAGTCAATTGACTTTTTGATCAAGCACTTGTCATTGTGGAATTCAATGATATAGCCCAAGTCACATAGTTGACTTATGCTTACAAGGTTGTGTTGCAACCCTTCAATATAAGCTACCCTTGTTATTGAGACTATGCCATTTGTGATCTTACCATATCCATTGGTGACTCCTTTTTCAGAACCTCCAAAGATAACTTTTGGTCCATTATTCATAGGAGTGTAATCCTGCAGAAGATTCCTTGTTCCTATCATGTGCCTTGAGCACCCACTGTCCAAGTACCTTATTTCTCTTAGGCTAGTACTTAAACAATACTACAAAATGCAATTCATTTTCCCTTAGGAGCCCAATTGTTTTTGGGTCCTAGGTTCCTGTTATCATAAACAGCCACTCTTCCACTCACTGCAACATTTGCATGAAAGCTCCTCTTTGCATTAGGCACTCTAGTGTTGTGCCAACAATCTATGGCAAAGTGTCCCACATTATACCACAACACCAATATTCATTGATTTTGTACCTTCTTTTCTGAACATACTTTGAAGTGCAGGGAGCATTAGAATGCATGTGTTCATTGAAGAAGATAGCAACATTCTTCCTATTCCTATTAGCAATAACCTGGCTGGTTGACTGTCTGTAGTTATTCTTAGCAGACTTTATTTGAGTGACATCAGCTGGTCTTAGCTTGACAGTTATGAAAGAGTTGATGGCACCAGATACTGTGATGTTGGACTTGATTATAGGCTTGACAACAGCCAAGTGTTTTGCTAAGTGGGATTTAGAAGAACCAGCTTCCTTATCCTTGAAAGAAGTGGCTGAAGTACCAAATACAAATGGTCCAGGATGGGACATTTGAATTTCTTCGTGGGGAGCTTTCAAAGAACTCATCCCCATGCCCTTTCTACAATTATAGTAAGGAGTATTTTCCATCCTATAGGAACTTACATTCTTCCAGTGATCATACAGGCTGTCGTGTTCATACATGTTTGAGGGAAGCAACACCTTTTGAAAGGTGGTATGAGGCTTTGCTTTAGTCTGGCCCTTTCCTCCATTCTCAGCACCTACTAACACTTTATTGAAACCTTTCTCTCTCCTATTAGTTTGGGAGGAGAAGGTGTCAATAATGGGCAGTATGGATTTGGGTTTGGAGAATTGAGCCACCAAGCATTTCTCTTTGAGAAGGTTCTCCTCAAGGTCATTGATGACCATGTTCTTTTGGCTAATGGTGCTTAATTAGAATATTGTAATTCCCTTTAGCTGACTTATTTCTCTACTCATCTGAGCCATCTAGGTAGATGACTCAGTGCAATCAGGCTTTGCCTGCTAAAGGGAAGCAATCTCTAGAGCTTGCCTCTTGGCTTGCTTCTTGCTCTTTTTTAGTGATTTCAAAAGTGCACCATACTTATCAATCATTTGATTAACATCCACTTCATATTCTGAACCACTTTCATTATTAGATGAGCATGCTTCAGATTCTGGTACTGACTCATAATCAGAAGAGGGAAGGAAAGGAGTTGATACCTAATCAGGATGATCCTGATTTTCTTCATCATTCGACAAGGTCATTAAGCCATACCAATCTTTGTCAGCTTCATACTCCTCAATGTCACTATCTGAATGTGACAGAGGGGCCCTAATGCCAACCATAGCAGTTGGATAATCTTCATCTTCTTCAGCTGCAAATAGCCCTGCGTAGGCTTCCTCTTCTTCTTCAAAATCTGAGGATGAAGACTCAAATTCACTCCAGCTCTTCTCCTTCTTTGCTAGAAAATTTTTTTCACCTTTCCTTCCCTTTTGGTGATGAGGCTTTTTATCACCTCTTTCCTTTGACTGGATAGTCAACAATGACATGTCCTTGCTTGATGCATCAATAATATATAACATTATTTGAAATATATTTAACATGTTTAGGGTCATACCTGTCACCCTTGGGGTGCTGCCTTTCTGATTTGATGTGTTCCTTCTTGGGATGTGGGGAGGACGAAGGTCTGTTCTTCCACTTCTTCCTCCTCATCAGCTTCTTGAAGTGCCTTGATAAGGTAACAAACTCCTCATCTGATGAGTTGCTGTCAGATGTGCTGGGCTCAGAATTTTTTGAGTTAGCAGCCTTTCTTGGTGGGGAAAGCTTTCTTTCTTTACTCTTCTTAGTGCTTTCATCTTTGAGAGCCACAACTCTCTCCCTTGCATAAGGCCTAGTGGATGTGTCCTCCTCCTTCCTTGTAGACAGCTACATCTCATATGAGAGCAGCTTTCCAAACAGTGTATGGGGAGGAGTCTCACCCAGCTTTGCCACTTCTCTGATGGCACATATCTTTGTATCCCAATCTCTAGTTAGAGATCTTAGGAATTTATCATTCAGCTCATAATGGTTAAAGAACCTTCCATAGTTCCTCACATTCACCACTCTAAAGAACCTTTCATAGAAGTCAGCTACGCATTCCAGGCTGTGTTGCCTGAAGGCTTCATATTTCTGGTTGAGGAGGGCTTTCCTATCATCCCACACTTCTTCAATGCCTTCCATATACACTATGAGTGTATCCCACATATCCTTGGCTATTTCACAGTGCACCAAGTTCTGGAAGGTGGAATCATCTATTGCATTTACTATTATATTTTGTGCTCTCTTGTCCATGGTAGCAAGTGTAATCACATCCTTAGTCATTTCAGCATATGTTTTGGCCACTTGCCTTGCAAGATCTTCAGTGGAGGCCTTTGTGAAGATAAAAAGACCCTCCTTGACAGTTAAATATGTTGAAACCAGAGAACTGGTCTCGACGTTCGCAAGGGGGATGCAGCTAACCCTTACTTGGCCTGAGCGAGACCCTTGACCAGTTACTAAGAACCGAAGAACCTTGCCCTTGGAGAACACCTAAGTCCACAAACAAACCCCATAAGCTTCAGCGTGGAGGTCCTACCACATACCCGGAGGCTCACAAGGAACTTCCCCTCCCAAGCCAATGCTGAGCCTGTGCACCTTGGAGGGCACTAAGGATCCCTTCACCGTCCACCTTCAATGACAGGGGGAGGGGAGGGGTAGTGCTTGCTCATACGCGAGGGAGGGGGTACCAACATCCCTTCCCAAGGTGCCCATGGGGGCCTATTTATAGACTTCCCAAAAATTGGGCTGCGGATAGCCAAAAATCTACTATCCGCAGCCCAACAACCAACCCGAACGACCGAAATAGGAGGGGGGGCGAGTGGAGCTTGAGACGTCCACTCCCCCCTTTGTCGGGGGTCGAATGAGTGGACCAAGGTCAACCAGCCTGACTGGGCGAGTGGACCTTGTGGTCCACTCAATGCACCGGGCGAGTGGACCCTTGGTCCACTCCCCCAGCTGCCCGGGCGAGTGGACCATAGGTCCACTCACCCACGGGCTTGGGGAGAGTGGACCCTAGGTCCACACGTGTAACATCCCATTTCCTACTACACCCCCTAACTCCAATTTAGGGTGAGACAAGTGGTGAGTATGGTGAGTTTGAGCTAGATTGCAACTTAAGGACACATACGGTTATGTGAACTCACATGTGGTCTACTATAAGGCTCAAGTCAACCTAGGTCAAACTAGCTCAACATGAACTCACACTTGCAAATTGAATCCTCCAATAGATGATAAACACTCCAAGGAATGCTATAGACCCAAAAGCCCCATCATGGGGTCACCAATTGACCCAATTTGACCAAAGTCAAACTTGGGTCAACATAGGTCAAATCCTCCCCAATAAGTTCAATTGAACCCCAAAGCATGAAATTGACTCCACCCCTAGTCTTAGAACATCATGGGGGACCTAATTGACCCAAAAGCCCCATCATGGGGTCAACAATTTGACCAATTTGACCAAAGTCAACATTTCCCCAATTTTGGTCAAAATCACACCATTGGGTCAAATTGGCTCACTTAGGTCTTCACCATGACTCAACCAACCTTTGGTGGTGTCATTAGACTCAATGTCAACACATTGGACCAGTCAACACACCCAATTGACCAAGTCAACCCAAAAGTCTACATAGGGTCAACTTTGCCTAAATTGGGCTTATTTGGAATTAATCGAAATTCCAATGGATTAAGGCCCTCACCCAAAGCCCATTCTGAGGCCCATGAGTCAATAACCAGCCTTGCCCCCCCCCATTCCCAACATGCAATGACATGCAAGGGGGTAGAGAGGTCTTTTTCCTCACTTTGGAGAAGAGACAAAGGAGATTTTGGAAGAGGAGGCCATGTGGCCCTCCTCTCCTCTGCCCAAAGTCCCCACTGACCTCCCCAGTTAATTCCTAGCCGAATTGGTGATGGAAGGGTGCCATTTGGAAGCAAGGAGGAGCAACCAATGCTGGCCGAACCATGCCTTAATGGCTGGCATGGTTAGAGCCCTTATCATCCTCATTTGACCCCTCCATTAGCTTCAGAACAGTGAGAGCAGTCGGGATAGTGCCCTGGAGTGAAGCAAACCATGGAGAATCAAGGAATCAGGGATAATCGCCGGAGCTTGCCACCACTAATGGCTGCTAATAAAACAGCCACCCCCGACCCTAGTTGAGACCACCATCACCTTCAGAACCTTGAAAGCAGCTGAAATCCACTACTGGAGTGGAGCTTTTGATCCAGAAACGAGGTTTTGAGCAATCTCGCCGCCGACAGCTACTAGCATGTCAGCCCGCCGGATAACTCACCTCCAAGCTCGCCTGAGGTACGATTTCTCCCCCTCTCCCTCTGTGCTAGTATCTAGGTCCATTTAGGAGAGATATCGGGCTCAATTGAGCCCGATCCCATGTGAGATTGAGGGAGAAAGTCCGAGCTTTTCTTCTTGCTCGGGATCGCCGGAGACGGGCTCTCAGGCGGCCGTGCCGCCGTCAATCGATAGCCACCACCTCAACGGAGGTGGTGGAGGCGGTGGCCGGCGGTGGTGGGCCGTGGATGGACGGGAAATGGAGGAGGAAAGTCACCCAGGCGGGGGAAATCACAACCGTTGGCTGTCGGGGAAGATGAAGTGATGCCGTCCAATCCCACGCCAAGATCCGTGCAGCCATCTTATTATATATATATAAATATATTAATGTCACACCTATGCATGAAATTTGTCTCATTATTGTATCAGATTTGTTTAATTAATTTGAAGCCCTTAGAGGCCGAAAATGGAAAAATTCCCAGAGACAACTTCTGTAGGCCTTGATGTCTACTTTTATTAGAAACTAAAATCAGACCATTTGGATCCCTACAGGACTCACAACACTCACTTTAGTGAGACTGGTCAAAATAGAATTCAGATATTAAAACATGTATATCTCCCAAATGGTAGATCTGATTGACTTGCCATTTTGGCCATGCATGCACGAGCGCTATTCCTAACTTAGGTTTTAATATCAGATTTTTGGGAGAAAATTTTTCTATAGTTTTGTTCAAAACCTAGAAAATTAAATAAATGGGATATTTAGAGTTATTTAGCTCCTAATGATTCCAATTTTTGGTGAGGGCTTATTTAGGACACATATGATCACTGGTTAAAATTTCATCACATGTGCTTGTGTATATCTCTCTGAACTTCAAAATGAAGTTTAGGTCTTAAGAGGAAAAATTGGGGTGCTAATAGTCAATTTGGGCTTTTAAGCTTTTTGATGGAATTGAAGGTGGGAATCACCTTGCATGCCTCTGAAACCTTGGGGTTAGTGTATGTCATGAGGATATACATCATTGACATAAGTTTCATGATTATTGGAAGTTATTTCCTAAAGTTTTTAATTAAATGAAAATTTTCACACTTTTAAATTAATGAAATAATTTGAATCATAAACTTAGGGATAAATCCAAAACTCTGGGAAATGGATCTTTGACTGGAAAGGCACATTTAGGAATTTTGTTGGAATTTTTGGACCTCACTTATTTCTCTGAATTTGATTTATTTGGTTATGTCAATTTGTTCAAATATAACATTTAGGTCTCATATGCATTTGGAGAATTAAGAAATTATTCTAGTAGTTTTCATTAATGATTCTATAGCTCTGTAAATTTTATCATAATTTTTAGATGAATTTTTGTGGTACTTATCAATTTATTGAGGAAAAACCCCCTTTTGTAATTAATTAATTTAATGGGGTAAAATAGTTTGTAAAATTCTAAATCTCTGGATTTAGTGTTTTTAGATGATTATTATACTACGATAATTTTCTCAGAATTTATAGAGACATATTAATGGTAGTTATAGTGTAAATCCCTATTTGCACCCCATTTATGTTAAATAGAAATTATGGTAAAAAATTCCAGTTAAAAATGTGAAACTTAGGATTTGGTGTTCTTAGACCATTCTTATGCCATGATAATTTCCCCAAAATTTATTGAAGTCTTAACATAGCACTTGTAGTGTAAACCCTTATACGCACACCAAATGTAACAAATGATAATTAAGGGTAAATACTCCTTGGAATAATATGAAACTTAGGCATTGCTGTTTTTAGGTCAATAACATACTTCTGTGATTTATTCAGATTTTATTGAGACCTGTAAGTGGTGGTTCTAGTGTAAAGTCTTATTGGCACACCACTTGTATTAAATGAATATTGTGGATATTACCTGGAATATTATGAAACATTGGATTTGGTGTTCTTAGATGATTAGTATGCTAGGTTAATTTTCTCAGAATTTTTGGAATTCATATTTTAGTACTTGGTGTGTAAAGTCACGTCTTCATCTTTTTCATGATAAATATAAATTATGATTATAAATTTGCTGGAAAAATATGATCTTCTGAAAATAGTGATTTTATGTTCTTATCAAGCTATTTTAATTTTTCCAGAATTTTAGGAAGTCAAAATCTTGTACTTGATGTGTAAAATTATTTTTCCATTCATTCATTGAAAATTAGGGATTAGGGTTATTTAATTGCTGGAAAAATATGAAATCTTGGAAATCTTTTTATCATGTCATATTTCATCTCTGGAAGGATATTTAACAAGTTTGAATTCACTAGCATGATACCTCCTTCACATTTTAGATTCAGATTAGTAAATAATGAATTTTTATAGAGGGCAAAATTATATGAAAATGCTTGGATTTTGATCATCCCTTATTTTATCCACTATGAACCTATGATAAAAATTAGAAGTCATTTGGAAGTAATTTGACCAAGGTTCCATCATAGGAATCTAAGTAGTTATATGTCGTGGTCTGCGGATAGTGAAAACTCAATTATGATGAATAGGTCAATATAATCACAAGGAAATCGGTGAGAATTTAATTATAACAAGAGAAGAGTATAGACCACTTAGAGGACTAGAAGTTTTTAGAGTTGAGTCCAAAAGATAGATTGCATAGGAGGGGGGTGAAACATATGGCGTAAGTTATTAAGGGTAATGAGAGGGAGGAAGGTTAGGTCAAGGTTGCCGCCAAGAATGTTAAATGTCCTGGAAAGGGGTTGGGCATCATCCCATCATATGCCCTAGTACCTTGCGAACCCTTCACCGGGTAGCCCTCGGGAAGTCCAGGATCCACCCTAAACTTCCAAGTTGAATAATAACTAAACAAGAGTAGTCTAAATAGGAGTTTAGAAGATGAGAGTGCTTGGTGAGCTGTGGGTAAGGCTGTGCTCGGGATTGACGAAAGATCGTCCTTCCCCTTAGAGAGTTATAAAGCGCTGAGGTTAATTTAAGTAAAATGATAAGAGGGTAATCTTATGGGTATATATCAATAATACTAAGTGTCTTGGGAAAGGGAACTTTGGGGTGTCATCCCATTGTAGTTCCTAATACCGTAGCGATCCCTTTACAGGGTAACCCTCGGGAATCCAAGATTAAACGTAAACCGTAGGGATAAGATGCTACAAGAATAATTTAATAACACACTCACCCACACCCCGTGGTTACGGGAGCCTAGTCTGTTTGGTGCTGCGAGCAGTAAGCTCAGTGTTTGAAAGAGCAGATTGAAAGTCAGGTGATCTTGCAACTCAGTAGTGTTTGTTGGTACGGACGGGTTGGTCCGGGGAGCCGGTGACTCGGAAGGTTATTAATGACGGGCAGGTTAGCCCGGGGAGCTTATAGCTCGGAGATAGATTGTAGAACATGTTGCATGTGCACGAAGGTGGTGGGTCTTCTGTATTGGACTGATGTTCACACCGATGTCAATACGTTGACTCGCCAATTGTGGTATATACACTTAGCCTAAAAAGTCTGGCGGTCCAGTCAGCAAGAGTACGCAGACGCTCCACGGTTTTGTGTTGAGGCGTACGATAGGTCTAGGTTAGGTAGTGTGAATACCAACCTAGAGGTGGGCGAGGCCCAACCCACCGCTTCTGTTTGCCACTACGGGAGTATCCTGGGAGTCTTGCTAGCTCTAAAAAGGGGGAACTAAAGGTCTATGCGCATAGAGTCGTAGTGTGTGAGTTGCACTTTTATGAACATAGCATAACAACATACCTTGCATGTCATAGCGTGAACATTGCATTTCAACCCCTACCCCTATCGTATAAATTGGTATGGGACTTTTTATATGATAGGCCCTGCTAAACGACCCCTTGGTCTATAGGTTTGTATGGGCATTCCTATAAATCAATGGTTACTTTGAAATTACCTTACTTGCGTCGCACTGCTTCTTTATGCTTACTTCTTTCTCTGCTGCGATATTACTTTACTGCGTTTATTACTGTTTACTGGTTCATATTGCTAGCATAGAAATTATATGTTATACTCTAGTTTGCGTAGAAAATTTGTCACCTGCTTTTGATTACTCCACTTTGATGCCCTCCGCTTCTTCCTCCCGCACGGTGCCTAGGAGTCGCGGGGGGAGGCGGGGACAAAATCGGCTTAGTCTTTATGACTAACGGTCGGTTATGACCGTAGGTGTTCGAGGAGTTGGAGCATCGGCACGACCAGCCAAGACTTGATGGCAGGATCTGAGGAGCAGAAGCCATGCAATACTTCTACTACAGGACAGGTGTTTGAAGATTTGAGAATTGTTAGCTTCCGCATAGATGTAGAGTGAGAGAGTGAGATTTTATTCTACCTTGGTTATGTACTAGGCATAAGCCCCTTTTACTCTTTCATTTGTTGTACTAATTGATGGACTTTTATATTTTGTTGTATAAATGTGTGATTGTGGACTTGGTTCTAGTTTTTTTTCTTCTTATCTCTGGTTGGCCTGGTTGATAGTTCTTGCCGGCAGGATCGGCGTCTTGCGGAGGTGGATAACTTATGTGCTAGCATCTCCGTAAGGCGGCAGTTCTGGGCATAAGATCCAGGAACTCTTCCGGTGCGGGAGTGGGATCTTACAAATGGTATCAGAGCGCAAACGATCCAACGAGAAAGAAGTCCACAAAAACTGGGACACCCCCGCTCGAGTTAGTTTGAGGAAAAACTAGCAGCGGAAGCAGTGGTGTGCCCATGTGTAAAAATCACACAAAATAGTCCATTAACCAATGAGCTAGGCCAACCCAGTTAGGACATCTTTCTAGTTTGACGCACCAAGATGATTTTATAGCGTACCCTAATCCAAACCGACCTCGGGTATAAACCAATTAAGGCACGATGACACCCAAAGTGACTAGGAGGGGAACCTTATGGGGAAATAGTTGCTTAAGGCTAAAAATTTGATATCCCTAATTCTCCTACCAAGTGATACTATCACTTCTCACCCAACGGATAGGACCGCCTTAAGAGATCCAGTGCGCAAAAACCATTAGTGGATAGTAGGAGACTCCTAAACTTAATATCTAAACCAACAACTAGGTTGCACCGAAATGATCATCATGAAAAATATCGGAGGTCGGATAAGGATTCGAGTTCATAAAATGGTCCGTTTGTAGATTTCCCAAGGATTAAGAAGGTGGTGGTAATTGGTAACTTTGGGGGCCTAAAGTAGGTAGAATACCAATAGGCCTCGGATTGGAACTCCAAGTCTAGAGTTGTGCGCCCTAAGGATTGATTACGTGTATGGGACGAATATATCATAAGGACATCAGAGAAACATAGCCCAAAATGTATGGGGGCTTATCCCTTTTGTTTATTGGGCCAGCTTAGTACTGACTTGAGTTTCCCTAGACCTTATTTAGAAGATGAATCTCAAACTTATAGACCTTGAAGTTTGGTATTTTCAATATTTACTTGGGCAAGATGAGGTTTGTATGTGTAGACAAGTAAATAAGAGGATAGCAAAATAACCATTGGGGATATGCATAGAGGTTGGCAAGTTATACGTGTATTTATGACCTCTGAAATCAAGGAGGTCAATACGAGACTTAGGATATGGATTGGATAGAAATAGAACCTGGTTATAGGCCCTCGTGATCTTAAAAAATGAATAAATAACCCAATGTGAAGGATGATATCATAGATTCACCTCCTCAAGCCTGAGACGATGATCTATATTAGAATCGGGACGAATAGAAAGTTGACTAGTTTTTAGTCAAGTTATTAGAAGCATAAAGTTGCCAAGTTTGGAACAATTTATCGCGTCATGAAGCTGGTGGATTGGAATGAGATTCCTGCACGATAGAACTATAATTGGAAATTCTTGAATTCTGGGCATTCGAAGATAATGTACATACAATTATTGAAAAATCAAGCCCTTGTTGTTTTCGAACAATTATATCGTAACCGATATTCATATACCTTGGAAGATAGTTGACCCCTAACCGGAGATCGTTGAAATTATACCTATGGATTAAGTAAATAAGAGAGTACTTATGACCTGTAGATTCAGGGCTTGATGAGCCTGGGAATTGAAAGACAAATGTCATTATAACCGCCAAGAATGTTGTATGTTTTGGAGAGTAATAAGTGATATTGGGAAATACAACATCTCATTAAATCATAAATTTAGAGATTAGATTATGGGTTATACATAATAGTGATGATCTCACGAGTATAATGAACTTGGTAATTTATTAAATCATACATATTGGTCGATGCTGAACTATATGAAAGGATCCAGGAAAGATTACCACATGTGCACATAAGTTGAATTCTCACCATAAATAAGTTCATACTTATTGCTATATTATGGAGGTATGCGTCGACTAAAATGTAGAAATTTATACCATGAAATATAGTTATTGGATTGTCATAGAAATGTGCACATGGGTTTTCATATCAGTAGGAAGCTCGGAGAAATTTGGAGTTAATTCTTGAATAAATAACAGGCTTCCTTCACGAGTACAATTGAGACTACAACTTGATAAATTAATCCACTGAATTGTTGACGTGAAATGTCATGGGCTTGATATATGATCTCTCGTGATAGTATTAAGCTATGGAAAATTTATTGGAAATAATCGTTGAATAAAGGACATACCTCTTCACAAAGTGCAATGTGAGATTACAATTTGAGGAACTTTTTTTTTTCTAAATTATGGACGATGAAATGCATGAACGTATATTTGAAGAATGGATAGGTTGGGATATGGATGAAAGATAATATAACAATTATCAGATAGTCTTGTGATAGCCTTGAGACCTCTCATCTTCATGAGCTTGGAACCCCCGTGGACCCGAACTTAAATTTTGAGGACGAAATTGTTCTTTTGTTTATTGGGAATTGTAACATCACATTTCCTACTAGACCCCCTAACTCCAATTTAGGGTGAGACAAGTGGTGAGTATGGTGAGTTTGAGCTAGATTGCAGCTTTAGGACACATAGGGTTAGGTGAACTCGCATGTGGTCTACTATAAGGCTCAAGTCAACCTAGGTCAAACTAGCTCAACATGAACTCACACTTGCAAATTGACTCCTCCAATAGATGATAAACACTCCAAGGAATGCTATAGACCCAAAAGCCCCATCATGGGGTCACCAATTGACCCAATTTGACCAAAGTCAAACTTGGGTCAACATAGGTCAAATCCTCCCCAATAAGTTCAATTGAACCCCAAAGCATGAAATTGACTCCACACCTAGTCTTGTAACATTATGGGGGACCTAATTGACCCAAACGCCCCTTCATGGGGTCAACAATTTGACCAATTTGACCAAAGTCAACATTTCCCCAATTTTGGTCAAAATCACACCTTTGGGTCAAATTGGCTCACTTAGGTCTTCACCATGACTCAACCAACCATGGGTGGTGTCACTAGACTCAATGTCAACACATTGGACCAGTCAACACACCCAATTGACCAAGTCAACCCAAAAGTCAACATTGGGTCAACTTTGCCTAAATTGGGCTTATTTGGAATTAATACAAATTCCAATGGATTAAGGCCCTCACCCAAAGCCCATTCTGAGGCCCAAGAGTCAATGACCAGCCTCCCCCCCCCCATTCCCAACATGCAATGACATGCAAGGGGGTAGAGAGGTCTTTTTCCTCACTTTGGAGATGAGACAAAGGAGATTTTGGAAGAGGAGGCCATGTGGCCCTCCTCTCCTCTGCCCAAAGTCCCCACTGACCTCCCCAGTTAATTCCCAGACGAATTGGTGCTGGAAGTGTGCCATTTGGCAGCAAGGAGGAGCAACCAATGCTAGGCAAACCATGCCTTAATGGCTGGCATGGTTATAGCCCTTATCAGCCTCATTTGACCCCCTCCATTAGCTTCAGAACAGTGAGAGCAGTCGGGATAGTGCCCTGGAGTGAAGAAAACCATGGAGAATCAAGGAATCGTGGAGAATTGCCGGAGCTCGCCACCACTAATGGCTGCTAACAAAACAGCCACCCCCCGACCCCAGTTTAGCCCACCATCAACTTCAGATCCTTCAGAGCAGCTGAAATCCACTACTGGAGTGGAGCTTTTGATCCAGAAATGGGGTTTTGAGCAATCTCGCCGCCGACAACTACTAGCATGTCAGCCCGCCGGATAACTCACCTCCAAGCTCGCTTGAGGTACGATTTCTCCCCCTCTCCCTCTGTGCTAGTATCTAGGTCCATTTAGGAGAGAAATCGGGCTCAATTGAGCCCGATCCCATGTGAGATTGAGGGAGAAAGTCCGAGCTTTTCTTCTTGCTCGGGATCGCCGGAGATGGGCTCTCAGGCGGTCGTTCCGCCGTCAATCGATAGCCACCACCTCAACGGAGGTGGTGGAGGCGGTGGCCGGCGGTGGTGGGCCGTGGATGGCTGGGAAATGGAGGAGGAAAGTCACCCAGGCGGGGGAAATCACAACCGTTGGCTGTCGGGGAAGATGAAGGGATGCCGTCCAATCCCACGCCAAGATCCGTGCAGCCATCTTATTATATATATATAAATATATTAATGTCACACCTATGCATGAAATTTGTCTCATTATTGTATCAGATTTGTTTAATTAATTTGAAGCCCTTAGAAGCCGAAAATGGAAAAATTCCCAGAGACAACTTCTGTAGGCCTTGATGTCTAATTTTATTATAAACTGAAATCAGACCATTTGGATCCCTACAGGACTCACAACACTCACTTTAGTGAGACTGGTCAAAATAGAATTCAGATATTAAAACATGTATATCTCCCAAATGGTAGATCTGATTGACTTGCCATTTTGGCCATGCATGCATGATCCCTATTCCTAACTTAGGTTTTAATATCAGATTTTTGGGAGAAAATTTTTCTATAGTTTTGTTCAAAACCTAGAATATTAAATAAATGGGATATTTGGAGTTATTTAACTCTTAATGATTCCAATTTTTGGTGAGGGCTTCTTTTGGACACATATGATCACTGGTTAAAATTTCATCACATGTGCTTGTGTATATCTCTCTGAACTTCAAAATGAAGTTTGGGTCTTAAGAGGAAAAATTGGGGTGCTAATAGTCAATTTGGGCTTTTGAGCTTTTTGATGGAATTGAAGGTGGGAATCACCTTGCATGCCTCTGAAACCTTGGGCTTAGTGTATGTCATGAGGATATACATCATTGACATAAGTTTCATGATTATTGGAAGTTATTTTCCTAAAGTTTTTAATTAAATGAAAATTGTCACACTTTTAAATTAATGAAATAATTTGAATCATAAACTTAGGGAAAAATCCAAAGCTCTGGGAAATGGATCTTTGACTGGAAAGGCACATTTAGGATTTTTGTTGGAATTTTTGGACCTAACTTATTTCTCTGAATTTGATTTATTTGGTTAGGTCAATTTATTCAAATATGACATTTAGGTCTCATATGCATTTGGAGAATTATGAAATTATTCTAGTAGTTTTCCATGGTGATTCTATAGCTCTGTAAATTTTATCATAATTTTTAGATGAATATTTGTGGTAATTATCAATTTATTGAGGAAAAACCCCCTTTTGTAATTAATTAATTTAATGGGGTAAAATAGTTTGTAAAATTCTAAATCTCTGGATTTAGTTTTTTTAGATGATTATTATACTAGGATAATGTTCTCAGAATTTATAGAGACATATTAATGGTAGTTGTAGTGTAAATCCCTATTTGCACCCCATTTATGTTAAATCGAAATTATGGTCAAAATTTCCTGTTAAAAATGTGAAACTTAGGATTTGGTGTTTTTAGACCATTATTATGCCATGATAATTTTCCCAGAATTTATTGAAGTCTTAACATAGCACCTGTAGTGTAAACCCTTATACGCACACCAAATGTAACAAATGATAATTACGGGTAAATACTCCTTGGAATAATATGAAACTTAGGCATTGCTGTTTTTATGTCAATAACATACTTCTGTGATTTATTCAGATTTTATTGAGACCTGTAGGTGGTGGTTGTAGTGTAAACTCTTATTGGCACACCACTTGTATTAAATGAATATTGTGGATAAATATTACCTGGAATATTATGAAATCTTGGATTTGGTGTTTTTAGATGATTAGTATGCTAGGTTAATTTTCTCAGAATTTGTGGAATTTGTATTTTAGTACTTGGTGTGTAAAGTCACGTCTTCATCTTTTTCATGATAAATATAAATTATGATTATAAATTTGCTGGAAAAATATGTTCTTCTCGAAATAGTGATTTTATGTTCATATAAAGCTATTGTAATTTTTCCAAAATTTTAGGAAGTCAAAATCTTGTACTTGATGTGTAAAATTATTTTTCCATTCATTCATTGAAAATTAGGGATTAGGGTTATTTAATTGCTGGAAAAATATGAAATCTTGGAAATCTTTTTATCATGTCACATTTCATCTCTGAAAGGATATTTAACAAGTTTGAATTCACTAGCATGATACCTCCTTCACATTTTAGACTCAGATTAGTAAATAATGAATTTTTATAGAGGGCAAAATTATTTGAAACATGCTTGGATTTTGATCATCCCTTATTTTATCTACTATGAACCTATGATAAAAATTAGAAGTCATTTGGAAGTAATTTGACCAAGGTTCCATCATAGGAATCTAAGTTGTTATATGTCATGGTCTGTGGATTGTGAAAACTCATTATGATGAATAGGTCAATATAATCACAAGGAAATCGGTGAGAATTTGATTATAACAAGAGATGAGTATAGACCACTTAGAGGACTAGAAGATTTTAGAGTTGAGTCCAAAAGATTGATTGCATAGGAGCGGGGTGAAACATAAGGCATAAGTTATAAAGGGTAATGAGAGGGAGGAAGGTTAGGTCAAGGTAGCCGCCAAGAATGTTAAATGTCCTGGAAAGGGGTTGGGCATCATCCCATCATATACCCTAGTACCTTGCGAACCCTTCACCGGGTAGCCCTCGGGAAGTCCAGGATCCACCCTAAACTTCCAAGTTGAATAATAACTAAACAAGAGTAGTCTAAATAGGAGTTTAGAAGATGAGAGTGCTTGGTGAGCTGTGGGTAAGGCTGTGCTCGGGATTGACGAAAGATCGTCCTTCCCCTTAGAGAGTTATAAAGCGCTGAGGTTAATTTTAGTGAAATGATAAGAGGGTAATCTTATGGGTAGATATCAATAATACTAAGTGTCTTGGGAAAGGGAACTTTGGGGTGTCATCCCACTGTAGTTCCTAATACCGTAGCGATCCCTTTACAGGGTAACCCTCGGGAATCCAAGATTAAACGTAAATCGTAGGGATAAGATGCTACAAGAATAATTTAATAACACACTCACCCACACCCCGTGGTTACGGGAGCCTAGTCTGTTTGGTGCTGCGAGCAGTAAGCTCAGTGTTTGAAAGAGCAGATTGAAAGTCAGGTGAGCTTGCAACTCAGTAGTGTTTGTTGGTATGGACGGGTTGGTCCCGGGAGCCGGTGACTCGGAAGGTTATTAATGACGGGCAGGTTAGCCCGGGGAGCTTATAGCTCGGAGATAGATTGTAGAACATGTTGCATGTGCATGAAGGTGGTGGGTCTTCTGTATTGGACGGACGTTCACACCGACGTCAATACGTTGACTCGCCAAGTGCGGTATATACACTTAACCTAAAAAGTCTGGCGGTCCAGTCAGCAAGAGTACACAGACGCTCCACGATTTTGTGTTGAGGCGTACGATAGGTCTAGGTTAGGTAGTGTGAATACCAACCTAGAGGTGGGCGAGGCCCAACCCACCGCTTCCGTTTGCCACTACGGGAGTATCCTGAGAGTCTTGCTAGCTCTAAAAAGGGGGAACTAAAGGTCTATGCGCATAGAGTCGTAGTGTGTGAGTTGCACTTTAATGAACATAGCAAAACAACATACCTTGCATGTCATAGCGTGAACATTGCATTTCAACCCCTACCCCTATCGTATAAATTGGTATGGGACTTTTTATACGATAGGCCCTGCTAAACGACCCCTTGGTATATAGGTTTGTATGGGCATTCCTATAAATCAATGGTTACTTTGAAATTACCTTACTTGCGTCGCACTGCTTCTTTATGCTTACTTCTTTCTCTGCTGCGATATTACTTTACTGCGTTTATTACTGTTTACTGGTTCATATTGCTAGCATTGAAATTATATGTTATACTCTGGTTAGCGTAGAAAATTTGTCACCTGCTTTTGATTACTCCACTTTGATGCCCTCCGCTTCTTCCTCCCGCACGGTGCCTAGGAGTCGCGGGGGGAGGCGGGGACAAAATCGGCTTAGTCTTTATGACTAACGGTCGGTTGTGACCGTAGGTGTTCGAGGAGCTGGAGCACCGGCACGACCAGCCAAGACTTGATGGCAGGATCTGAGGAGCATAAGCCATGCAATACTTCTACTACAGGACAGGTGTTTGAAGATTTGAGAATTGTTAGCTTCCGCATAGATGTAGAGTGAGATAGTGAGATATTATTCTACCTTGGCTATGTACTGGGCATAAGCCCCTTTTACTCTTTCATTTGTTGTACTCATTGATGGACTTTTATATTTTCTTGTATAAATATGTGATTGTGGACTTGGTTCTAGTTTTCTTTTTCTTCTTATCTCTGGTTGGCCTGGTTGATCGTTCTTGCCGGCAGGATCTGCGTCTTACGGAGGTGGATAACTTGTGTGCTAGCATCTCCGTAAGGCGGCGGTTCTGGGCATAAGATCCAAGAACTCTTCCGGTGCGGGAGAGGGATCTTACAAATGGTATCAGAGCGCAAACGATCCAAGGAGAAAGAAGTCCACAAAAACTGGGACACCCCCGCTCAAGTTAGTTTGAGGAAAAACTAGCAGCAGAAGCAGTGGTGTGCCCATGTGTAAAAATCACACAAAATAGTCCATTAACCAATGAGCTAGGCCAACCCAGTTAGGACATCTTTCTAGTTTGACGCACCAAGGCGATTTTATAGCGTACCCTAATCCAAACCGACCTCGGGTATAAACCAATTAAGGCACGATGACACCCAAAGTGACTAGGAGGGGAACCTTATGGGGAAATAGTTGCTTAAGGCTAAAAATTTGATATCCCTAATTCTCCTACCAAGTGATATTATCACTTCTCACCCAAAGGATAGGACCGCCTTAAGAGATCCAGTGCGCAAAAACCATTAGTGGATAGTAGGAGACTCGTAAACTTAATATCTAAACCAACAACTAGGTTGCACCGAAATGATCATCATGAAAAATATCGGAGTTCGGATAAGGATTCGAGTTCATAAAATGGTCCGTTTGTAGATTTCCCAAGGATTAAGAAGGTGGTGGTAATTGGTAACTTTGGGGGCCTAAAGTAGGTAGAATACCAATAGGCCTCAGATTGGAACTCCAAGTCTAGAGTTGTGTGCCCTAAGGATTGATTACGTGTCTGGGACGAATATATCATAAGGACATCAGAGAAACTTAGCCCAAAATGTATGGGGGCTTATCCCTTTTGTTTATTGGGCCAGCTTAGTACTGACTTGAGTTTCCCTAGACCTTATTTAGAAGATGAATCTCAAACTTATAGACCTTGAAGTTTGGTATTTTCAATATTTACTTGGGCAAGATGAGGTTTGTATGTGTAGACAAGTAAATAAGAGGATAGCAAAATAACCATTGGGGATATGCATAGAGGTTGGCAAGTTATACGTGTTTTTATGACCTCTGAAATCAAGGAGGTCAATACGAGACTTAGGATATGGATTGGATAGAAATAGAACCTGGTTATAGGCCCTCGTGATCTTAAGAAATGAATAAATAACCCAATGCGAAGGATGATATCATATATTCACCTCCTTAAGCCTGAGACGATGATCTCTATTAGAATCGGGACGAATAGAAAGTTGACTGGTTTTTAGTCAAGTTATTAGAAGCATAAAGTTGCCAAGTTTGGAACAATTTATCGCGTCATGAAGCTGGTGGATTGGAATGAGATTCCTGCACGATAGAACTATAATTGGAAATTCTTGAATTCTGGGCATTCGAAGATAATGTACATACAATTATTGAAAAATCAAGCCCTTGTTGTTTTCGAACAATTATATCGTAACCGATATTCATATACCTTGGAAGATAGTTGACACCTAACCGGAGATCGTTGAAATTATACCTATGGATTAAGTAAATAAGAGAGTACTTATGACCTGTAGATTCAGGGCTTGATGAGCCTGGGAATTGAAAGACAAATGTCATTATAACCCCCAAGAATGTTGTATGTTTTGGAGAGTAATAAGTGATATTGGGAAATACAACATCTCATTAAATCATAACTTTAGAGATTAGATTATGGGTTATACATAATAGTGATGATCTCACGAGTATAATGAACTTGGTAATTTATTAACTCATACATATTGGTCGATGCTGAACTATATGAAAGGATCCAAGAAAGATTACCACATGTGCACATAAGTTGAATTCTCACCATAAATAAGTTCATACTTATAGCTATATTATGGAGGTATGCGTCGACTAAAATGTAGAAATTTATACCATGAAATATAGTTATTGGATTGTCATAGAAATGTGCACATGGGTTTTCATATCAGTAGGAAGCTCGGAGAAATTTGGTGGAGTTAATTCTTGAATAAATAACAGGCTTCCTTCACGAGTACAATTGAGACTACAACTTGAGAAATTAATCAACTGAATTGTTGACGTGAAATGTCATGGGCTTGATATATGATCTCTCGTGATAGTATTAAGCTATGGAAATTTATTGGAAATAATCGTTGAATAAAGGACATACCTCTTCACAAAGTGCAATGTGAGATTACAATTTGAGGAACTTTTTTCTTTCTAAATTATGGACGATGAAATGCATGAACGTATATTTGAAGAATGGATAGGTTGGGATATGGATGAAAGATAATATAACAATTATCAGATAGTCTTGTGATAGCCTTGAGACCTCTCATCTTCATGAGCTTGGAACCCCCGTGGACCCGAACTTAAATTTTGAGGACGAAATTGTTCTTTTGTTTATTGGGAATTGTAACATCACATTTCCTACTAGACCCCCTAACTCAAATTTAGGGTGAGACAAGTGGTGAGTATGGTGAGTTTGAGCTAGATTGCAGCTTTAGGACACATAGGGTTAGGTGAACTCACATGTGGTCTACTATAAGGCTCAAGTCAACCTAGGTCAAACTAGCTCAACATGAACTCGCACTTGCAATTTGACTCCTCCAATAGATGATAAACACTCCAAGGAATGCTATAGACCCAAAAGCCCCATCATGGGGTCACCAATTGACCCAATTTGACTAAAGTCAAACTTGGGTCAACATAGGTCAAATCCTCCCCAATAAGTTCAATTGAACACCAAAGCATGAAATTGACTCCACACCTAGTCTTATAACATCATGGGGGACCTAATTAACCCAAACGCCCCTTCATGGGGTCAACAATTTGACCAATTTGACCAAAGTCAACATTTCCCCAATTTTGGTCAAAATCACACCTTTGGGTCAAATTGGCTCACTTAGGTCTTCACCATGACTCAACCAACCTTGGGTGGTGTCACTAGACTCAATGTCAACACATTGAACCAGTCAACACACCCAATTGACCAAGTCAACCCAAAAGTCAACATTGGGTCAACTTTGCCTAAATTGGGCTTATTTGGAATTAATCCAAATTCCAATGGATTAAGGCCCTCACCCAAAGCCCATTCTGAGGCCCAAGAGTCAATGAACAGCCTTCCCCCCCCCCCCACCCCATTCCCAACATGCAATGACATGCAAGGGGGTAGAGAGGTCTTTTTCCTCACTTTGGAGAAGAGACAAAGGAGATTTTGGAAGAGTAGGCCATGTGACCCTCCTCTCCTCTGCCCAAAGTCCCCACTGACTTCCCCAGTTAATTCCCAGCCGAATTGGTGCTGGAAGGGTGCCATTTGGCAGCAAGGAGGAGCAACCAATGCTAGCTGAACCATGCCTTAATGGCTGGCATGGTTATAGCCCTTATCAGCCTCATTTGACCCCCTCCATTAGCTTCAAAATAGTGAGAGCAGTCGGGATAGTGCCCTGGAGTGAAGCATACCGTGGAGAATCAAGGAATCGGGGAGAATCGCCGGAGCTCGCCACCACTAATGGCTGCTAACAAAACAGCCACCCCCGACCCCAGTTGAGCCCACCATCACCTTCAGATCCTTGAGAGCAGCTGAAATCCACTACTGGAGTGGAGCTTTTGATCCAGAAATGGGGTTTTGAGCAATCTCGCCGCCGACAGCTACTAGCATGTCAGCCCGCCGGATAACTCACCTCCAAGCTCGCCTGAGGTACGATTTCTCCCCTTCTCCCTCTTTGCTAGTATCTAGGTCCATTTAGGAGAGAAATCGGGCTCAATTGAGCCCGATCCCATGTGAGATTGAGGGAGAAAGTCCGAGCTTTTCTTCTTGCTCGGGATCGCCGGAGACGGGCTCTCAGGCGGCCGTGCCGCCGTCAATCGATAGCCACCACCTCAACGGAGGTGGTGGAGGCGGTGGCCGGCGGTGGTGGGCCGTGGATGGCCGGGAAATGGAGGAGGAAAGTCACCCAGGCGGGGGAAATCACAACCGTTGGCTGTCGGGGAAGATGAAGGGATGCCGTCCAATCCAACGCCAAGATCCGTGCAGCCATCTTATTATATATATATATATAAATATATTAATGTCACACCTATGCATGAAATTTGTCTCATTATTGTATCAGATTTGTTTAATTAATTTGAAGCCCTTAGAGGCCGAAAATGGAAAAATTTCTCAGAGACAACTTCTGTAGGCCTTGATGTCTACTTCTATTATAAACTGAAATCAGACCATTTGGATCCCTACAGGACTCACAAAACTCACTTTAGTGAGACTGGTCAAAATAGAATTCAGATATTAAAACATGTATATCTCCCAAATGGTAGATCTGATTGACTTGCCATTTTGGCCATGCATGCATGAGCCCCATTCCTAACTTAGGTTTTAATATCAGATTTTTTGGAGAAAATTTTTCTATAGTTTTGTTCAAAACCTAGAAAATTAAATAAATGGGATATTTGGAGTTATTTAACTCTTAATGATTCCAATAAATGGATTCTTTTGGACACATATGATCACTGGTTAAAATTTCATCACATGTGCTTGTGTATATCTCTCTAAACTTCAAAATGAAGTTTGGGTCTTAAGAGGAAAAATTGGGGTGCTAATAGTCAATTTGGGCTTTTGAGCTTTTTTATGGAATTGAAGGTGGGAATCACCTTGCATGCCTCTGAAACCTTGGGCTTAGTGTATGTCATGAGGATATACATAATTGACATAAGTTTCATGATTATTGGAAGTTATTTTCCTAAAGTTCTTAATTAAATGAAAATTGTCACACTTTTAAATTAATGAAATAATTTGAATCATAAACTAAGGGAAAAATCCAAAACTCTGGGAAATGGATCTTTGACTGGAAAGGCACATTTAGGAATTTTGTTGGAATTTTTGGCCCTAACTTATTTCTCTGAATTTGATTTATTTATTTAGGTCAATTTATTCAAATATGACATTTAGGTCTCATATGCATTTGGAGAATTATGAAATTATTCTAGTAGTTTTCCTTGGTGATTCTATAGCTCTGTAAATTTTATCATAATTTTTAGATGAATATTTGTGGTAATTATCAATTTATTCAGGAAAAACCCCCTTTTGTAATTAATTAATTTAATGGGGTAAAATAGTTTGTAAAATTCTAAATCTCTGGATTTAGTGTTTTTAGATGAATATTATACTAGGATAATGTTATCAGAATTTATAGAGACATATTAATGGTAGTTGTAGTGTAAATCCCTATTTGCACTCCATTTATATTAAATAGAAATTATGGTCAAAAATTCCTGTTAAAAATGTGAAACTTAGGATTTGGTGTTCTTAGACCATTATTATGCCATGATAATTTTCCCAGAATTTATTGAAGTCTTAACATAGCTCCTGTAGTGTAAACCCTTATACGCACACCAAATGTAACAAATGATAATTACTGGTAAATACTCCTTGGAATAATATGAAACTTAGGCATTGCTGTTTTTAGGTCAATAACATACTTCTGTGATTTATTCAGATTTTATTGAGACATGTAGGTGGTGGTTGTAGTGTAAACTCTTATTGGCACACCACTTGTATTAAATGAATATTGTGGATAAATATTACCTGGAATATTATGAAACCTTGGATTTAGTGTTTTTAGATGATTAGTATGCTAGGTTAATTTTCTCAGAATTTGTGGAATTCGTATTTTAGTACTTGGTGTGTAAAGTCACGTCATCATCTTTTTCATGATAAATATAAATTATGATTATAAATTTGCTGGAAAAATATGTTCTTCTGGAAATAGTGATTTTATGTTCATATGAAGCTATTGTAATTTTTCCAGAATTTTAGGAAGTCAAAATCTTGTACTTGATGTGTAAAATTATTTTTCCATTCATTCATTGAAAATTAGGGATTAGGGTTATTTAATTGCGGGAAAAATATGAAATCTTGGAAATCTTTTTATCATGTCACATTTCATCTCTGGAAGGATATTTAACAAGTTTGAATTCACTAGCATGATACCTCCTTCACATTTTAGATTCAGATTAGTAAATAATGAATTTTTATAGAGGGCAAATTTATATGAAACATGCTTGGATTTTGATCATCCCTTATTTTATCCACTATGAACCTATGATAAAAATTAGAAGTCATTTGGAAGTAATTTGACCAAGGTTCCATCATAGGAATCTAAGTAGTTATATGTCGTGGTCTGCGGATAGTGAAAACTCATTATGATGAATAGGTCAATATAATCACAAGGAAATCAGTGAGAATTTGATTATAACAAGAGATGAGTATAGACCACTTAGAGGACTATAAGTTTTTAGAGTTGAGTCCAAAAGATTGATTGCATAGGAGCGGGGTGAAACATAAGGCGTAAGTTATTAAGGGTAATGAGAGGGAGGAAGGTTAGGTCAAGGTAGCCGCCAAGAATGTTAAATGTCCTGGAAAGGGGTTGGGCATCATCCCATCATATACCCTAGTACCTTGCGAACCCTTCACCGGGTAGCCCTCGGGAAGTCCAGGATCCACCCTAAACTTCCAAGTTGAATAATAACTAAACAACAGTAGTCTAAATAGGAGTTTAGATGATGAGAGTGCTTGGTGAGCTGTGGGTAAGGCTGTGCATGGGATTGACGAAAGATCGTCCTTCCCCTTAGAGAGTTATAAAGCGCTGAGTTTAATTCAAGTGAAATGATAAGAGGGTAATCTTATGGGTAGATATCAATAATACTAAGTGTCTTGGGAAAGGGAACTTTGGGGTGTCATCCCACTGTAGTTCCTAATACCGTAGCGAGCCCTTTACAGGGTAACCCTCGGGAATCCAAGATTAAACGTAAACCGTAGGGATAAGATGCTACATGAATAATTTAATAACACACTCACCCACACCCCGTGGTTACGAGAGCCTAGTCTGTTTGGTGCTGCGAGCAGTAAGCTCAGTGTTTGAAAGAGCGGATTGAAAGTCAGGTGAGCTTGCAACTCAGTAGTGTTTGTTGGTACGGACGGGTTGGTCCGGGGAGCCGGTGGCTCGAAAGGTTATTAATGACGGGCAGGTTAGCCCGGGGAGCTTATAGCTCAGAGATAGATTGTAGAACATGTTGCATGTGCACGAAGGTGGTGGGTCTTTTGTATTGGACGGACGTTCACACCGACGTCAATACGTTGACTCGGCAAGTGTGGTATATACACTTAGCCTAAAAGGTCTGGCTGTCCAGCCAGCAAGAGTACGCAGACGCTCCGCGGTTTTGTGTTGAGGCGTACGATAGGTCTAGGTTAGGTAGTGTGAATACCAACCTAGAGGTGGGCGAGGCCCAACCCACCGCTTCCGTTTTCCATTACGGGAGTATCCTGGGAGTCTTGCTAGCTCCAAAAAGGGGGAACTAAAGGTCTATGTGCATAGAGTTGTAGTGTGTGAGTTGCACTTGTATGAACATAGCATAACAACATACCTTGCATGTCATAGCGTGAACATTGCATTTCAACCCCTACCCCTATCGTATAAATTGGTATGGGACTTTTTATACGATAGGCCCTGCTAAACGACCCCTTGGTCTATAGGTTTGTATGGGCATTCCATAAATCAATGGTTACTTTTAAATTACCTTACTTGCGTCACACTGCTTCTTTATGCTTACTTCTTTCTCTGCTGCGATATTACTTTACTGCGTTTATTAATGTTTACTGGTTCATATTGCTAGCATAGAAATTATATGTTATACTCTGGTTAGCGTAGAAAATTTGTCACCTGCTTTTGATTACTCCACTTTGATGCCCTCCGCTTCTTCCTCCCGCACGGTGCCTAGGAGTCGCGGGGGGGGGGGGGGGGGGGGGGGGGAGGCGGGGACAAAATCGGCTTAGTCTTTATGACTAACGGTCGGTTGTGACCGTAGGTGTTCGAGGAGCTGGAGCACCGGCACGACCAGCCAAGACTTGATGGCAGGATCTGAGGAGCAGAAGCCATGCAAAACTTCTACTACAGGACAGGTGTTTGAAGATTTGAGAATTGTTAGCTTCCGCATAGATGTAGAGTGAGAGAGTGAGATTTTATTCTACCATGGCTATGTACTGGGCATAAGCCCCTTTTACTCTTTCATTTGTTGTACTCATTGATGGACTTTTATATTTTGTTGTATAAACGTGTGATTGTGGACTTGGTTCTAGTTTTCTTTTTCTTCTTATCTCTGGTTGGCCTGGTTGATCGTTCTTGCCGGCAGGATCGGCGTCTTGCAGAGGTGGCTAACTTGTGTGCTAGCATCTCCGTAAGGCGGCGGTTCTGGGCATAAGATCCAGGAACTCTTCCGGTGCGGGAGAGGGATCTTACAACTCGCCCCCCACCTTGGGCGAGTGGACCCAAGGTCCACTCGCCCCCCCCCCCCCCCCCCCCCCCCACTCGGGCAAGTGGACCAAGGTTTCACTCGCATGGGTCCTTGGACGAGTAGACCAAGGGTCCACTCGCCTGGGGCCTTGGGCGAGTGGACCCAAGGTTCACTCGCCCAAGAAGATCTGTCCCCCCGGGCCTGCTCTTTTTGGTCTTGACGACCTCCGTTGGTTCGGTCCGCTGCGCAATGGTAACCCTCTCTACCACAAACTTATCTGCGTCAGGTCACACCAACTCGAAAAAATATGAGGGTTGTACACAATCCCTACTCTTTTTGAGCTTGCCTTAAGCTCGGAAAGAAAGTCCAACCCACCTATTTGACGAGTAGGTGAGACCTTAGGGGAATCCACGATGGGCCCTGCCAACGGGATACTACTGCCGAGTTTATCGGCTGAACCTGCCTTGAGGCGGAAGGTGAACCTTTCTCCACTTAACAACCCTCTTATGAGCCGAGCTCAACTGGAGGTGGAGAAAGCTCAACACCTTAGGTCGAACAGAACTCGACCTGAGGTGGAAGGCGGAAACTCCACACCTACAAGTGAGCCGAGCTCACCTAGAGGGGGAGGAAACTCCACACCTACCAGGGAGCCGAGCTCACCTGGAGGGAGAGGGAACTCCACACCTACCAGGGAGCCGAGCTCACCTCGAGGGGGAGGGAACTCCACACCTACCAGGTAGCCGAGCTCACCTAGAGGCGGAGGGAACTCCACACCTACCAGGGAGCCGAGCTCACCTAGAGGGGGAGGGAAATCCACACCTACCAGGGAGCTGAGCTCACCTGGAGGGGGAGGGAACTCCATACCTACCAGGGAGCCCAGCTCACCTGGAGGGGGGAGGGAACTCCACACCTACCAGGGAGCCGAGCTCACCTGGAGGGGGATGGAAATCCACACCTACCAGGGAGCCGAGCTCACCTGGAGGGGGAGGAAACTCCTCACCTACCAGGGAGCCGAGCTCACCTGGAGGGGGAGGGAACTCCACACCTACCAGGGAGCCGAGCTCACCTGGAGGGGGAGGGAATTCCACACCTACTAGGGAGCCGAGCACACCTGGAGGGGGAGGGAACTCCACACCTACCAGGGAGCTGAGCTCACCTGGAGGGGGGAGGGAACTCCATACCTACCAGGGAGCCGAGCTCACCTGGAGGGGCAGGTAACTCCACACCTACCAGGGAGCCGAGCTCACCAAGAGGGGAGGGAACTCCACACCTACCAGTGAGCCGAGCTCACCTTGAGGGGGAGGGAACTCCACACCTACCAGGGAGTCGAGCTCACCTGGAGGGGGAGGGAACTCCACACCTACCAGGAAGCCAAGCTCACCTGGAGGGGGAGCGAACTCCACACCTACCAGGGAGTCGAGCTCACCTGGAGGGGGAGGGAACTCCACACCTACCAGGGAGCCGAGCTCACCTGGAGGGGGGAGGGAACTCCACACCTACCAGGGAGCCGAGCTCACCTGGAGGGGGATGGAAATCCACACCTACCAGGGAGCCGAGCTCACCTGGAGGGGGAGGAAACTCCTCACCTACCAGGGAGCCGAGCTCACCTGGAGGGGGAGGGAACTCCACACCTACCAGGGAGCCGAGCTCACCTGGAGGGGGAGGGAACTCCACACCTACCAGGGAGCCGAGCTCACCTGGAGGGGGAGGGAACTCCACACCTACCAGGGAGCAGAGCTCACCTGGAGGGGGGAGGGAACTCCACACCTACCAGGGAGCCGAGCTCACCTGGAGGGGCAGGTAACTCCACACCTACCAGGGTGCCGAGCTCACCAGGAGGGGAGGGAACTCCACACCTACCAGGGAACCGAGCTCACCTGGAGGGGGGAGGGAACTCCACACCTACCAGTGAGCCGAGCTCACCTGGAGGGGGAGGGAACTCCACACCTACCAGGTAGTCGAGCTCACCTGGAGGGGGAGGGAACTCCACACCTACCAGGAAGCCAAGCTCACCTGGAGGGGGAGCGAACTCCACACCTACCAGGGAGTCGAGCTCACCTGGAGGGGGAGGGAACTCCACACCTACCAGGGAGCCGAGCCTACCTGGAGGGGGAGGGAACTCCACACCCACCAGGGAGCCGAGCTCACCTGGAGGGGGAGGGAACTCCACACCTACCAGGGAGCCGAGCTCACCTGGAGGGGTAGGGAACTACACACCTACCAGGGAGCTGAGCTCACCTTGAGGGGGAGGGACTCAACACCTAATAGGGAGCCGAACTCACCTGGAGGTGGAGGAACTCAACCATCCTCAGACCGGCTTTTCTTCTTGGAGCCTTACCAACCCAAACAAATCTACCCGACGAGCCACCCAGTGACCGGCATCAACTAGCACGGGCAAGTAATCTCTAGTCGAGGACTCGACCTAAAACGAATTAACCCGACGAGCCACCCAACGACCGACATCAACAAGCTCGGGTGAGTGGTCTCCAGTCGAGGACTCAACCTAAAATGAATCAACCCGATGAGCCACCCAGCAACCGACATCAACAAGCCCGGGTGAGTGGTCTCTAGTCGAGGACTAGACCTAAAACGAATCAACCCGACGAGCCACCCAACGACCAGCATCAACAAGCCCGGGCGAGTGGTCTTCAGTTGACGATTAGACCTAAAACGAATCAACCTGATGAGCCACCCAGCGACCGGCATCAACAAGCCAGGGAAAGTGGTCTCCAGTCGATGACTCGACCTAAAATGAATCAACCCGATGAGCCACCCAGTGACCGAAATCAACAAGCCCGGGCGTGTGGTCTTTAGTCGAGTATTCGACCTAAAACGAATCAACCCGACAAGCCACCCAGCGACCGGCATCAGCAAGCCCGGGCGAGTGGTCTCCAGTAGAGGACTCGACCTAAAACGAATCAACCCGACGAGCCACCCAGCGACCGACATCAACAAGCCCAGGTGAGTGGTCTTTAGTCGAGGATTCGACCTAAAATGAATCAACTCGACAAGCCAACCAGCGACCAGCATCAGCAAGCCTGGGAGTGTGGTCTCCAGTCGAGGACTCGGACTAAAACGAATCAACCAAATGAGCCACCCAGCGACCGGCATCAACAAGCCCGGGCGAGTGGTCTTTAGTCGAGGATTCAACCTAAAAAGAATCAACCCGACGAGCCACCCATCGACTGGCATCAATAAGCCCGGGAGAGTGGTCTCCAGTCGATGACTCCACCTAAAATGAATCAACCAGATGAGCCACCCAGCGACTGGCATCAACAAGCCCGGGCGAGTGGTCTTCAATCGAGGATTCGACCTAGATGCTATCTTTAACTACTTTTGATATATTATAAATAGATTACATACCATCACAATGCGCTTCCTAGCGCTTACTCGACCATATGCACCTTGGCCATCTCCTTCACCACTTCCTCCATCTCCTCAGCTTCCTCCTGGTCCTTCCGGGTAAAGCTGTCTCCTCTCTGCTGGTGCTCTTATTCCCTCACCTACCTCCAGAAACTCTGGGTATGTGGCTGTCGCGTGACCCTCCTGCTGATGTAAGTCATTGTACGACAATGCCATCATCTTGCTTCCATCCCTGCGCGACCCCTCTTCTTATTTCCTCTTTTTCGGCCAATCGCCATGGTTTGCAGGGGGTGGGGTTGCAATGGCCTTGTGTCCGGCTGCCACCCTGCTGGGTTGAACCATCCCTGCCCCCCTTGAAAGTTTCCTCTTCCTTAGAACTAGCCTATTCCTTGGCCTTGAGGAGGTCCTCCTGGCGGCCTCTGGGTTGGTTGGGCGACTTGTGGTTGAAACCCCCAGCCCTGCTCCTGCCCAACATGGGGTCGTTAGTCCCCCTGACTTCTCGCTTCCTCCTTCTCCTCTTTCTCTCCCTTGGCCAACCTTTCCATGAACTCCTAGTTTGTGGCCTCACACTTAATTTCTCGTGCAGCGCGCTCCATCAGCTCTTCAAAAGACAGGGGAGGGTCCCAAGTCAAGCTCATCCTGAACAGCCCCTGCTGTAAGCCGAGGGTGAAAGCCAGCTGCTGGGTATGCCCGGGCACCTCAACGACAAGGAGGACTTCCTCCTAGAATTTATCCACGTAACTCCCCAACATCTCCCTTGGCCTTTGCCGAACCAAGAATAGGGCCTCCACCCCCTTCTTCCTCTTATTTGAAGTGGAGAACCTTAGCAAGAATCTTCAGCGTAGGTCCTCGAAGCCGTAGATGGTTCCCACTGGAGTTGGTGGAACTATTCTCTCGCCTTCCCCCTGAACGTGACCGCGAAGAGTCTGCATTTAAAGGCATCCGACATTTGCCTGATCGAGGCCATGTCTTCGAACCACTAGAGATGTTGAACAGGGTCATCCTTTCCTGCGTAGTAAGACATGTCAGGCTCTCAGAACCTATCTGGAATGGGAGCTGAGATTATCAGCTCGCAGAAGGGGCTTCACCATCCTTCCTGGGGATTCGAAGGCGTTCTCTCTGCCTCCCTACTGGGGTAGCCGGTCCCAGGAGAGCTATTGAAGAGCACTCTTGCTTGAAGACCCAAGCCTTCACCTATGGCCAGCTCCTTCCCTTGACAATGTGCTTGCTCCGCCTCTATCGAAGATTGCGAGGCGAGCAAGGGGGCGTATGGTGTCGATCACTCGCCGCGAGGGGGGGAGTTAGACCCGCAAGAGCTCTAGGATAGACTTCTTGAACTCATCAAAATCACCCTTCTTCACGTACTCGCTGATAGGGGGTGAGTCTCCCATCTCATCGCTTCCAGCCATGAGACTCGCTCAGAGCTATCCGAACTAGCTGCTTCCACGCTCACCGCACCATAAATGTTGAAAGCAGAGAATTGGTCTCGACGTTCGCAAGGGGGATGCAGCTAACCCTTACTTGGCCTGAGCGAGACCCTTGACCAGTTACTAAGAACCGAAGAACCTTGCCCTTGGAGAACACCTAAGTCCACAAACGAACCCCTTAAGCTGCAGCATGGAGGTCCCACCACATACCCGGAAGCTCACAAGGAACTTCCCCTCCCAAGACAATGCTGAGCCTGGGCACCTTGGAGGGCACTAAGGATCACCTCACCGTCCACCTTCAATGATAGGGGATGGGGAGGGGTAGTGCTTGCTCACACACGAGGGGGGGGGGGGTGCTAACATCCCTTCCCAAGGTGCCCATGGCGGCCTATTTATAGACTTCCCAAAAATTGGGCTGTGGATAGCCAAAAATATACTATCCGCAGCCTAACAACCCACCCGAAAAAACCAAAATAGGAGGGGGGGGGGGGGGTCGAGTGGAGCTTGAGACGTCCACTCCCCCCTTTGTCGGGGGTCGAATGAGTGGACCGAGGTCAACCACCCTAACTGGGTGAGTGGACCATGGGGTCCACTCAACCCACCGGGCGAGTGGACCCTTGGTCCACTCGCCTAGCTGCCCTGGCGAGTGGACCTATGGTCCACTCACCCACGGGCTTGGGGCGAGTGGACCCTAGGTCCACTCGCCCCCCACCTTGTGCGATTGGACCTAAGGTCCACTCCCCCCCCCCCCCCCCCCCCCCCACTTGGGCGAGTGGACCAAGGGTCCACTCGCCCGGGTCCTTGGGCGAGTGGACCAAGGGTCCACTCGCCCGGGGCCTTGGGCGAGTGGACCCAAGGTTCACTCGCCCAAGGAGATCTTCCCCCCCCCGGGCCTTCTCTTTTTGTTCTTGACGACCTCCGTTGGTTCGGTCCGCT
Source organism: Dactylorhiza incarnata (assembly GCA_033032865.1). Classification (NCBI taxonomy): domain Eukaryota; kingdom Viridiplantae; phylum Streptophyta; class Magnoliopsida; order Asparagales; family Orchidaceae; genus Dactylorhiza; species Dactylorhiza incarnata. The sequence goes on from JAWHQI010000098.1 coordinate 1,681,827, forward strand.
GCGCAATGGTCACCCTCTCTACCACGACCTTATCTGTGTCGGGTCACACCAACTCGAAAAATTATGAGGGTTGTTCAAAATATATCCTAGGTTCTGAGGCTTCCATGAACAACCTTACCCTTTGCTTTCATATGCTAAACCTCTCCTTTTTGCATATGGGCAACTTCATAGATCCCATCTCCTTCTGACCTCTGGTGGCAGCCATTGGACTTTTAAGTCCTTATTGACCAACCTCATTTTTATATCACTTGATACTTTACTAGGTAGTAGTCTAATTCTCCTAGAGGGGGGGGTGAATATGTTTCTTAGTATTTTCATAGTTACAGCTAGTTATTGTTAATGATTATATAAAGTAAATGCACAACACAAAAAACACACAGCTGTTTATAGTGGTTCCCAGGACAGTGTGTCTATGGGTAGTCCACTTTCCCTCTATTCCTTTCTAATAGTGTATTAGACAAGGAAAACTCCTCCAAATCTCACATCCAAGAGCATACAACACAGATCCCTCAGAATCTCTCAGGTTTGCTCCATACCTTACCTCAGGCTCCACAACCCTACCACTCTGTGTGCTCCAACACCTACAACTCAAAAATCCTCCTGATTTCCTTCCTCAGGCCTATCAAGAAGCCCTACCTCAGATTTCCACACAGATCCTACACCTCAAGATGGGAGTATAGCTCTACAAGCTCAGGCTCAACATCCCTATACACTCAGGCTCAACAACCCTACAAACTCAGGTTCAACAACCCTACCAACTCAGGCACAAGGCCCTACACACTTAAAAAAATAGTGTTCATATAGAGGTTATAAAGTTTGCTTATAATGGAGGACTATAAAGATATATCCTCCAGTGCTGGTCTTATATTGTTGATGCACATCATGTGCAGTCTTGAAGCAGGGCTGAATGGCAGTAGCTTCAGTCCTAGATTCTATCTGATCTTCGTCTTCAGTAGATGAAGAAAGATCTACTTGTTCTTCTGGATTGAATTAGGAAGAACTATCTTATCTCAGTTGATTGCTTGTTGCTTAAGGAAGAAGGCTGAGATAACTTTGGAAGCCATCAATAGCATAGTAGCTTTCTTTCAAATATTTTCCACAACTTCAAAGGTGACCTAACATCTTCTTTTATACTTCCTCCAACTTTCAACGACTCTGAAGAGTGCCTTATCACATCATGGATAGAAATAGAAAATGTTATCTTTGCTTTCCACCCACTTGCGCCAAAAGTAGATCCCGCCAGGCCTTTATTCAAACATGAATCTATCTCAGCGGTTGGGCTAAGACAGGCTTCAGTCTCAGCGGCTAAGCTATCTTTGTCTCAACGGATCCACTGAGATTGTTAGTCATCTCAGCAGTTTTTGTCTAAATGCAGCTCAGCTGAGACTGACTCCTTCTCAGCAGCTCTAGCTACGTCTCAGCAGTTTTGCTGAGACCATATTGTCGTCTCAGAGGTTTTGACCGTAAAACCAGAGAACTATTCTAATGTTTAAAATTACCTAACCCTGCATATACATGATCTAAAAGAGGGTTTACCAAATACAATATGTACTTAGCATTGAGTGTGATGCCTCTTCAAATCTAGGGAACATTGAGGGCAATATTCCTAATACTTTTCATTGATCGACACCATTATATGGAGTCAGACTCGGTAAGGCCGAGCTCGCTTAACTATAGGTAGTATGGGAATGGAGCTCGCGGGTGAGCTAAAGACTACTGAGCATGCTCGCCAGCTTTCTCTGAATGAGCTCATTGGTGATCTGACGATCTTTGTGCGGGCTCGCTGGTGAGATCGAGAGGAGTTCGCCAATGAGCTGATGCTTGCCGGTGAGATTGAGAGGAGCTCTCCAACGAGCTGATGCACTGACTTGTTGAGCTTCAGTTGAGATCCATGTGTCTTTAATGAGGCCCTTCCTTATGGTCAATGGTCAACCTTCTGAGGTAGGTGATATATTATTAGTCCTGACCCCCCTCGTTGAATATAGGTTGTACATAATCCTTGATCTTTGTGAGTTTTCTTAGAGATCGTAAAGAATCGTCCAACCCATATTCGGTGATCTAATTTTTGATGAGCTGTGGAGATCTCGCATCTTCGTCTCCTATAATTAGGGATTGTTTGCCCTGAATTTTTTTCCCTAAATCTTGTCTGGCGAGTAGAGGATGACTTCCCTTGCTAAGAAGAACATGTCTTCAGCTGCCGAGGCGTTATCTACTGCAAACTTCTATAACCATATCAAGAAGACTCCTTCTTGCAGTGACCTTAAACACAAGAGGAATTAAATACGGGAAAAATATAAATAGGGTCGAAGCCCTTGCTCAAAGGAACGAGGCCAATGTGAGGTCGAAGATTCTAGGGAGGAAAGAGAACCCCCTACCAAGAAGGTTTCCAATTCCACCACTCCCAACTCGCTCCCAGATCAGCATTCAGTGTAGATTGACAAGGTTATTTTAAGCTCGCATCTTTTAATCGGGCATTCTAATTTGTACTCTCTTAAGATCCAACTTTTCCTAGTTGACAGCCCCTTCAGTATGCCTTTGGGTCCCCCACAAGAAGAGGGTGAGGAAGTTCACTTTCTCCTAGATCAGCGTTTTGTGCAAATTGACAAGGTAATTTCAAGCTCGCATCTTTTAATCGGGCAATCTGATTTTGACTCGCTTATGATCCAGCATTCCTAGTTGACATCCCCTTCAGTATGCCTTTGGGTCCCTCACAAGGGGAGAGTAAGGAAGTTCCCTCCATCAATCTGAGGACTCAGCTCGTCGCTCATCTAGTGAGCAATGTTCTGCATTCATGGAAGAAATATTTTTACCTTTGTAGACCGGATTGTGTGCAACTCGTGATACTAGCAAGGAGATCGAGACCCCACCAGTTTCTGGGAAGGTTCCACTGGAGACTTTGCTGGAGGCAAGGTTACCTTCACCTTGCATTGATGTTTCGACCAAGGAGCTAACTTCAGAGTCTAGGCATGTAATCATCTTGGAGGACCTGACAACCACTACAGTTCTGCTTGTTATCAACGAATACCAAACCCAAGTGTCGCAAGACCATGTTTTGTTGGTGGCAGCCAACATTTTAATAACTTCGGCCGCAACCACAACTATCAAGGTAGGTCTACTGCCAGCTCTTACAGGACCTCCTATTCCAGGGTCTCACCGGCTACTCATGATGGGACCCATCCATGCATCGCTACCAACTTCTTCCTAGGATCCTGATTCCATCACCTCCTCCAATGCCCTCACCGCCAGATCTTCATCCTATGGGTTGGATCCTATGGTGCCACCTCATTCAGATATATACGAGCTTAGCAGGGCTCTCTGTTGGGGAAATAATTTCTCTTAACCCCTAAAAATGAGTTAAAGAAGAATTTTAAGAATGAAAAATAAGGCCAAGTAAATATGCATCGAATGGTATTCGACGCAATGTCGAATTGTAGTCGACGTTTCCTTCAGAATGAGTCGAAGTAACTTTAGGAAGACTTCGACGTATGTGTTATCGACGCTACTCTGATTTCCAGTCGACGCATCTAATGTAGTCGACGCACCTTTGTCGACGCACCTTCCTTATTCTCCTCTCGACGTCCAGACAGGATGTATTCGATGCTTGCGTCGAACAGTAATCGACGCACGTCGATCTTTATGACAGAATTCAAAATCGCCAGATCTCTTTCCTTATCTTATAGATCTGATTTATATGGAATCAATTTATGTCTTATAGCCGTTCTGAATCTTTCTTTTCCTCTATTAGACTCTTGGCTAATTTGATAAAATTCATTTTGGACATTATTTGAAATTGGAATGAATTCTTTCCTTCTATGGATATAACTGTTATGGAAATTTCTCTTTCTTTCTATTACTCTGCCTGCTAATTGATTACTCTCCTATAGTGTTATTTTAATGAATAGAGCTATAAGTAACTAAGGAGGTCGGCAGAGAAATACAACAAGGTGATTCACCATTATACATTTGAAAAAGAGGAAAAGCTCCCAAGTGAAAAAGAGAGAATTGAGAAATAGTCCTGCAGCAATTTTCAAGCATTCTTCTTCTCCTGCTTCTGAAATCACTCTGCTGCAAATTCTGATAGATCTCACATAAGAGGGAAAAGCAACAAATCTTCTTCTCTCTATAGAAGAGAGATTTAATTCACTACTTCTTGTGCTTCCAATCTTCTTGCTAGGAAGAAGATTCATTCTTGTTTTAAATACTTCTTTTCCTTTTTCTTATTTTCATTCTCACATATTGTAAAAGAGTTTTTAGAATCACTCTTCAAAAAATTCAGTTGTACTGGTTCTAAGAGTCTCCTTATCAAAAGACTCAGTTGGTTCTAAGAGTCTCCTTATCAAAAGACTCAGGGTGGTTCTAAGAGTCTCCTTATTAAAAGACTCAGTACAAGATAATGAATTCCTACCAAGGGGGTAGAAGAGTGGATTACCCAAAGTTTGGGGAACCACTATATTTTCTTGTGTTGTGCTGTGATTTCTTTTCTTGCATTTACTTTCTTTATTTAATTCTTGTTGGTGTGTGTGGGAAGCTCTAATCTGGGATCATACACATATATATATATATATATATATATATATATATTTACTTTGCACAAAATATTTTAAATCTCTATTCACCCCCCCTCTAGAGAATTCTAGTGAGGTTAACTGTGCACTTTCACTCTCCATCAACATGGTTCCCAAAGTCATTTTCACGATTAGGAGGATACAAGTCCTCACCCTCCTTCTCCACGATGGGGTGTGGAGACCACAGATCATTGTCATGGTAAGCGACCTGCATTTGGACATTCTTGTCGAGTTGAAAATTGCATATTCACCGTCCTACTCTTCTGTAGGAGCAGATCCTCCCGCATATCTAGCTCTTCGGCGTTCCACCTTGCTAGTCAACGAGCTCTTTACCTCCATGGATGCTTCGTATGGCGATTTTAGGGCTCGGCTGATTGCGGCGGTTGACTCTCTCAATGTGCAAGTTAATACCTTAGTTGTGAGTAAGATGAATTACCGCGTGACCAAGGTTGAGTCTCGATTGTCCCTAGTGGAGGAGTTTGAGCCTCGCTTTAAGGGTGACAAGCATAGTTACTTCAACATCCAAAGCTTGGAGAGTCGGGTGTCCGAGGTGGAGCACTGCAATAAGCTGCTGGAGGATGACCTTCACAGGTTATCTAGAAGTGTAAGTGTTTTTGGTGACATGAAAAGGATGAAGGAGCACATCTAGCAGAGCACCAAGATTATTCATCAACATGCAGAGAGATCACATAAGGCTATATAGGAACTCAGAGCTACGTGCGATCTCAGTAGGCAGTCCAGCCACATCTCAGACTCACAACGCTGCGAACCTTTCTTCACAACTTGAGGACCTCGACCAACTCCTTCTTAGTGGTAATATTTTATGTATTGTAAATTTAATAAACAGTGCTTGCAAACAAGTTTTATGCATTTGCCTTTATTGATTTTCCTCGCAATCATTTCTATGATGTTTGGTTTTTAATTTGCTTAACGAGGTCGCCAATTTGGCGAGGCCTTTGAAGTCTTTAAAGTAGGGTCACATTGTTATTGTCACCTCAAGGGACTAAGAAGGGAGGGTATCAACTTTCGTAGAAGACCTCACTAGCCGACGAGTATGTGTTACCTCTCTTGCTTATGACGGCCTCGCGTCGTAGCGAGGATTGCCAGCTTGGTTGCGCTATGTCGGTGGTCAACTTCTATATATAGGGGAATCCATACCATATTTAATGTGCTTTTTTGTTTGCCAAGCTCTGATTATCGATGTGATCATGCGAGGTTATAACGAGACCACCACTCTTCCTTCTCTCTTTCATATTAGATGGGTTCTTCTGGAGGTGATGGGGAGTCGGGTCGCCTTCAGTACACAACCAAGTTTGCCTCAAGCACTTTCCAAGAGTCTATGACCACCCCTGACGAGCTTGCATCTTTTTGAACACGTCATTTGGTGCCCAAGTACTAAAAAATTTGATCCATGCAGGGCGAGCATATCAACGCCTTTTCACAGATGAGCATGTCTTCCATTTGGCACGCTTTGATATGTGTATCTGAATCCGTATATGGAAGGAAGTCCGACGAATTCTAATTCACACTAGCCTCATCCCAAACCAAATCACTATAATAGGATCACATCCAATATGATATTACTTTGCTTTTTTGCACGACGCTGGTGTCATCTTCAACTATGCAGTCTTTCAATTACTCCTGATTATGAAGGTGACATCCGAGAGGGTCGTATATTTTAGCGGTAGTGACTTCGTAAAAGACAAGGAGACGCAAAACAAAGTTCATAGATATAACGAGAGGTTCATGATCATGTAAGGTCCCTTCTAATCGCTTCCCTATCAGCCCATTCAATGGGAATCGACGATCAATAAGTCACCTCGCATTTTGGAGGCGTCGAATACTTTGAACCTCTTGCTATTTTGGAAACTGCTTGATATCATCCAACTTCATCAGCGCATTGATGAGCTACCTTAAGTTAACCCAGAAGAAGCTATAGGTGAGCCATTTCCACCTCACCCTTCTATTCTTGATCTAATTGATTAATCCGCTGACTTCACTATACTTTTCGCAGGACTCCACTCCCTTCTAGACGAGATGACAATCAATGATGCTGATAATTTGCTTACTAGATGAGCAACCGCTCCCCCTTAAGTGACCATTGATCTGATTTTGGTTGACGAGGAGGGGAGTCCTATTGATCCTAAGGCAAAGAGGCCCGCGAACAATATGGCAAGCTCTTCGAAGGCGCCAAAGAAGCGAATGAAGATGGTTGCACACGAGGATCCTAACGAAGCCAGCAATTCTAACATCGATGACCCAGAGTCCCACCACAACCTTAGGTGAGGTAGTGTGAGGAAGGACATCACTAGTGAGCTGCTGGTGGAGTGGGAATCCCTGCAAAATTGGGTGTCTATATGTACACACTTTTTATCTTGAACAAGGACGGCAAGCCCAACGATGATGCATTCAACATTCGATATGCTCTCTACTGGCGAGATGATACTGAGCTCCTTGTCGAGATTAGACCGCAATACCTTTTTTTGGCAGGACTCTTGCTCTGCTATATGTATCGCTGAGCTCCTCTACTATTTGGTGAGGCAGTATATCCGTGATGTCAAAGTGTTGCATGACACCAAGATTGTCCTCGCCATTGCTGAGGAGAGCACGACTAAGTGCGCCAAGGCCGAGGAGAAGCTAGCCGAGGTCAAGGATGAGATAATAGAGATCTGACAGACCTACCTTTCTTGGGATTTGGCCGAGGTAATCTAAGGTTGCTTCTTATTCTTCAACTCGGGTGTGAGGTCGTATTCTGACTTTGACTTTATTCTTTGTTTATAGGCTATTGATGTCCTCACCCTGGAGCAGTTTCCTTATTGGAGTAGAAGAACGCGATCCTCCACATCATTGTGGAGTCTTTGAAGATTCAGCTCTCTACTGTAAGGTCCCATTCCATTGCTCCTCCTGCTCCAGAGGCCTCATCAAAGAAGAAAGGTTGCCTTTACTACTCAGCCTCTGACCTGCGATCGATTTGGTGCTAGTACGTCTGCGATGGCGATGAGCTCATACTCACATGCTTGTGGTGCATGAGAAAGCTAGTTGAGGGGGGATGGGGTCTTGTTGATGGAACCTCTTCTCCTCAATATTTTTGAGGATGAGTTTGGCGAAACCTCATCGAGCAGTCGTGGCTTGAATTTCTACCGGTACCATGACCGCTTAGCTAATAGGTCTAGAGGAGAGTCCTCTCACCGCGCTGGCTCACCCGACATGTAAAGTGGAGGCTTCTCGAGCTCACGATGGTCAATGATCAAGTCCCATAGTCATCGTATAGTCAACTCAGCATGGCAAAATGAGGCAACAAGGCAAGGTGATGAGACCAGGCCCTTTTGATTTTTTGTTTTTTCTTCCAAAATGTAAACACTGATTAATCAAAGGAATATAAAGATAGTGATTTTCTTCCTATACTTTCCTGTGATTGCCACTATTCTTGTTGATATGTCTTTCGAACGCGAGAGTTCATTTAGGCTCATTAGATGATGATATCGAGAGACCGTTTAGGCTCATTGGACAATGATATCGAGAGATCATTTAGGCTCATAGGATGATAAGAGTGAGATATCGCTAAGTCTTATAGGATGATGAGAGCGAGATCTCACTTGGGCTCACATGACGATGTGCTTTTGAAGATAACACCATTTGTACGAATAAACTCATACCTTAGAGAATATTGAATGCTCGGGTGTGGTGGGGGGGGGGGGGGGGGGGGGTCAGAGAACTATCAAGCAGGGGTGGAGGTTATCTCGACAGCCACTACAATGGAGTGGACTTATGGAGACTCTCCTCAGCTCGAACTGATGGGAAGGACTCTACTTTTTCTTTATGGAAGTAGGAAAGGCGCTACGGGTCAAGTGAAGGAACGCTGGACCCAACAATCCCCTCCCCCCAGCGTCCAGCACAAACCGCAAGCTCAGAGGTGCTCCACATGGCTCAGTGGTGGCGCACCACATGGATTAGAGGTGGCGCACCACATGGATCATAGGTGGTTTTTCACATAGCCCTGGCCGCCTGACCCGCCGGGACCCACACAGGTAGAGAAATTTTTGGATTTAATCAGTGCCCCCCGGTCTTGAACCCACAGCCTCCTATAATACCGCTTGTAGGATCAAGCATAACCAACTTTCCCAAAATCCCAGACTGATGGGAAGGGCGCTACCTTTTCATTAAGGAGTAGGAAAGACTCTACGGGTCAAGTGAAGGAACGTTGGACCCAACACTGATCTAGACTACCATTGTAGATGAATGGACTTATAAGGGCTCTCCTACCTGAGGCGTCATTTAATTTGGAACCTTGAGTGAGCACTCGAGGGTTTCGATGGACAGTATGCAAATGGGTAGCTAATCTCAACCACCTTTATAAAGGCATGGACTTACGGAGACTCTCCAACTCAAGGCATCTTTCAATTTGGAACCTGAAGTTAACACTCGTGGGTTCAGATAGCTAGAATATAAGGGGGCAGCTAATCTTAACTGCCTTTCCATGGGCATGGACTCATATAGACTATCCTTCTTGAGGCATCATCAGATTTGGAGCCTATAGTGAGCACTTGAGGAGTCAAATGGCTAGCATGCAAGGGGGAGATGATCTTGACTGTCTTTGCAGAGACATGGACTTATGGAGACTCTCCTACCCGAGGCATAATCTGATTTGGAACCTTGAGTGAGCACGCGATTGGTCGGATGACCAACATGCAATGGGGGGATCTAATCTAGAATGCCTTTGCAGAGGGATGGACTTATAGAGACTCTCCTACCCGAGGTTCCATTCAATTTGGAGCCTCGAGGGAGTCCGACAACTAGCATGTAATGGGGAGCTGATCTCAACCATATTTGCAGAGGCATGGACTTATGAGGACTCTTTTACCCGAGGCGTCATCTGATTTGGAACCTAGAGTGAGCACTCGAGGGGTCAGACGAACATTATGTAAGGGTGGAGTTGATCTCGACCACCTTTGTAGAGGCATGGAATTAGGGTGATGCACTAGACCCATGGTTTCATCTTATTCTATGGCTTAAATTGTTTCAGGAAGGAGATTTCCTGACATGCCTTTTTGTTTTGAGACCTCACATCAATAGCGAGAGGAAACATATGCAGATAAACAACAAAAACTTCGTCATTAGTAAGATTCAAGTCGAGAATGAGCACATGTTCTATTAATATTATTTTTAGTTAGTCATAACATGACTTGTGTCAGATTGAGTTTCTATAACATTTACCCAAACACATGTATTTTTAGAAGAATTAGTAAGTGTTAGTGATATGTTTCTAGGGATATTCTTTTGCATCTATCGGGGACTCAGTCTCATATAAGACCTTTTAGATGAGGACTTTGTCCTCTCTTCTAGAAACCATAAGATAAGTAAGGACGATGAGCTTTTAGGAGGGTCTGATAACTAGCATGCAATCGGGGAGCTAATATCGGCCTCCACTGCAGAGGCAAGGATTCATGGAGACTCTTAGATCCCATGGCGTCATCTCATCACTCCACTAAAGAGGTGAGGTGGAGATTCATAATATAGAATGCTTGTGGGTAATGGGAGCTCCTTGACGTGGTACTAATGACTCAGGCATACGTTCTTCATTGGAAAAGGTTATATGATAATGTCAAAGTGATAAAAACACAAGGTTTCCATGACATGGCACGTGCTCGATGATCATATCTAACTGCTAGTTCAAGGGTAGAAACCTTTTTAGGTCATCTCCGCTCCAGGCATTCCCGAGTGCTTCACATTCTTGATTCTGCAGGCGGTATCCTATGATCTTTAGAGCTTCTAGGACCACAAACATCCCATCACAATTCAGATTAAGCTTCTTGATGGTAGCCGATCTAGTGGTGGAGTCGACTATCTTTAGGACCAAGTCAAATTTTAAAACTTCTTAATCCATATATGCTTGTCAAAGTACTTGGTCATTCTTCTCTTGATCTCCTATTGCCTTGTCGTGGCAAGGTCTCAGATCTCTCTTCAACCATGTCCAAAGAGATCTTTAGAGCTTCTTTATTATGGAGCCACCACTCCTCACTCACATCTTTTACTGCAACCACCTTGGGACTACTGACCTCAAACACAACTGGAATAAGAGCTTCTGAACCATGAGAAAACATGAATGAAGTCTCCCCCATGGATAAATTTGGATTCGTCCTCAATGCTTATAGAATAGAAGCGAGCTGCTCCACCTAGTTTCCTCTAAGATTTACAACCTTCTTTTTCAAGAGGCTGATAATGAGCTTGTTAGCTGCCTCAACCTAGTTATTGCTTCGAGGATGGTGCATAAAAGCAAAGAGCAGGTCGGTTCCTATCTGCCTGCCAAATTCCTCGAACTCAAAGCTAGCGAATTGAGGATCGTTGTCTGTGATAATGGCAAGAGATTTGCCGAACCTGCATGCAATGTCTCCTCAAATGATGTTTCTCACTACTTGAGATGTAGTTTTTGCCAAGTCCTTATCCTCTATCAAATTCAAAAAGTAGTCAATCATTACCAAGATGAACCTTCGCTGACCAGTAACTTCAAGTAAACACAACTAGGTCCATTCCCCAGTAACAAATGGCCATGGAGAGGTGATAGATCACAACAGTTGAGCCGACAACAACTGTAACAAAGCATACAGGTGGCACTTCTAGCAATGCTGAGAAAAGCTCTCCACGTCCTTTTGAATAGTTGGCCAAAAGTATCCCTTCCTAAAGTCCCTTTTCTAGCATACGACCCCCCGAGTGACTATCACAGTCGGCGGAGTGTATCTCCTTCAAAACTCGAGGAATCTCACCCTCAGAGGGGCACCGATTGATGGTCTTCCTATATAACACCCCATCGTAGAGTAGGTAATATGGAAATTTATAATTGAAGCACCAACCGTCTTCTATTATTGCCGGGATTTCTCTTGTATTTTGATAAGTAATGAATGGTTCCATCCACGATGGGCACTACTCGATGCACATTAACTCCCCTTATTCGATGGATGGCCTAAATAACTCTATCAAGGTTCCTCCCTTTTGGGAAAAAGCCATTTTTATATATCTTAACAAATAAACTAAAAGTGATTTTAATTCTTAGTTTTATTACCCACATGGTATAGTAAGGGTAATTTGATCATTAGATGTCTTAGGATGTCACACTCAACTTAGAGTGTCAAGAACAAGTCAAGACAAGCTTAAATTCAGTTAAGTTAAGAATTGCGTCGAATACAAGTCGACGCAACTTCGACTTGATATCGACACAACATTGAGTTAAAGTCGAAGCAGATCATTCAGCCTGTTGAGGTATAAGTCAAGTCGATAGAATGTCAAAATGGAGTCAACGCAGAAGGAAGAGCTTGTCGAAGCCATCTAACAAGTCGACGCAACGTCGACAACAATTCCACGCCGAAGTTAAGAGATCAAGTCGAAGCCTTCAACTCGACAGGTACGTCGATAAGGAATCAACGTAACATCGACATCTTAGTTCAGCCAAAGCTAAAGAGAAATTCGAAGCCACATCGATAAGAACTTAGAGGTACGTCGATATGAAGACGGATTAAGTCGATGCAGCATCGAATACAGTCAGAGAAAGGAAGCTTTTCTAGCTATCCTTTTGGGACCTTTTCAGAAGGACCACCATGCTAGCGACAGTTCTCCAATGGCTCGTTTGTTGCCAAGAATAGAATGAAGCATTCCAGGACACAGCAAATCACTATTGGAAGCTATTCAAAATGAATTGACGGGTCGAGAACAAAAGTGGAATGAAAATTACGTGAATTCCTTTTCAGGACAAGCCAAAAGGAGAAAGGGTTTTGAAAATTCAATCATACACAATAATTATGCAAAAAGAGGAGAAGAGAACAATAATTGTTATTACATTCTTCTGGCTATTGATGACGGTCTTCATCTTCTTCCTCCTCAAACCCTAAAAGATAGATTCACAGAAGAACTCTTTTTGCACATGAACATAATCTGCTGCTTCTTCTTCAACATCATACTGCAGCAGAACTACTACAAGTGCTGAGAGAAAAGGATCAAGCATAACAACACTTGTAAACCATCACTATCATAAGCAAGGGTTTAATATTTTAGATCCAGTGAAAGCAATAGAGAAGCATCAAGAAAGCTTCAGAAGAATTCTGAGAACATAATTCTCTTCTTCTCCCTCTCTCTCTCTCTCTTTCTCCTTCTTATTTGCTTCACTTGTATAGAGTTTTATGAATCCCTCTACCAAAGGATTCAGTGGCTCAAGATCTCCTTATTAAAAGATCTGAGTGGTTCAATATCTCCTTATCAAATGATCTGAGTGGTTAAAGATCTTCTTATCAAAAGATCTTTGGTTCTAAGAGTCTCCTTATCATAAGACTCAGGCACTGGTTGTGTAATCCTACCAGGGAGGTAGAAGAGAGAACAAACCACATTTTGGGGAACCTCTATAAAAATCTTGTGTCTTCTATGTTGTGCATTTTCTGTGTTGTCCCTTTTATAGCTTATTATTTTTCTGCTTTATATTTACAACATTTATTTATTCTGTGCTTGTTTTGTGAGTGCATAATACCTTAGTATTTTTATTGTATGCATAGTTAGGGTAAAAATCTTTAAATCACTATTCACCCCCCCCCCCCCCCCTCCATCAAGAGAATTCTTAGAGGCAGACTGTGCACTTTCAATTGGTATCAGAGGGATGTTGATCACTAAAAGGTTAACACCTTGATCAAAAGATCTCCTACTCTCATTTATTTATTTTAAAATTAATTAAAACATTTTAAAATAAAATGAGCTCGAAGGATTATGCATCAACAAGACCTCCAGTGTGTAATCTGAATAAGTTTACACTCTGGAAAGCCAGAATAAAGTTGTATATGAATTATATTTATGAGGACATTTTTGAAGATATCATTTCATGTCCTCCAGCACCATATAAGAAAGATGTTAGTGGATCTTCAACACAGGAACTTGTGCTCAGGGATGAGTGGACAGAGTCTAAAAAGATGCAGAAGGCATGTGATGCCAAAGCTATGACATTTTGGTATCCACCATGTCAGATGACATCTTCCAAAAGGTAGCTGACTGCCAATCAGCCAAAGAGATCTAGGAATCTCTTTCCAGAATGGTAGAAGGAAGTTCTGATGAATGAAATGACAGGAAGTCCCTTCTCATATCACAATAATGGAACTTTCAAAAGAAAGCTGATGAATCTGTTGCTGAGATGTATGAAAGATTCAGTATCATTGTCAATGAGCTAAAGAGTCTGGACAAGGAGATATCCTTGATCGTAATAAATGATAAGATCCTCATGTGCTTATCTAACTCATGGGATTCAAGAATCTGAGCCATCAGATAGGACAGATGCCATAGAGAAATCTCTAATGGGGCTTTGCAAGGAAAGCTTTAGTCATATGAGATGCTACTAAAAAACATAGCTGAAACAAAGGCAAAGGAGACAACTCCAACTTCCATCCAAAGGAGCCTCGCTCTGAAAGCTACTGAACGAGAGCCCTCCACTCCTGAAGATGAGATGTTCAGTCTCCAAGCCAGGAGATTCAAAAAATGTGTCAAGACAGAAGACCGAAGGAGAAGAGAGAGGAGGTCAATGCCTAGATATGACAAGACTCCAAAGAAGGAGGTGATTTGCTTCTCCTTCAATAAGCCAGGGAGCATTGCCCTTGATTTTCCACAGGAGCAAAGGGATAGGAGCAGCAACAAAGATGAGAAGAAGAAGAAGTCTTTCAGGAGAAAAGACAAGAAGAAAGCTAAAGGTTTCATTGCTGAAACCTAGAGTGACTCTGATGTAGAATCAAGCTCTTCTTCATTAGAGAGTGGTGAAGAAAAAGAAGCTGAAGTAGACTGCATGATGGCACTAGGAATATCTTCAGATGATAAAGAAGATCAGGTATCTATGTTTGATGATTTTGATTTCAATTCTGCTGATTTCAAAAATAGCTTTATAGAATTCGGTAATGATTTCCTTAATATACAAAAAGAAATAGAAATAGCCTGGGTAGAACTAGAAAACCTAAATAAAGATGAATTCTATTTGAGAAATCAAGATTTAATAAATGACATTAATAATAAGGAATCAGAACTAATTAACATAAGAAATGAAAACATAAAGTTAAAAGAAGAGCTAACAAAGGCAAAAGCCTTTGAGTACTCTCTCAATGGGAGGAGTCAAAAGCTCAAGGATATTACACAAAATCTCTCCATGAGATTTAATCATCTAGGTCTAGGAGCAGACCCATGCACTAGCACATAAGTCCCTAGGAAACTTGCCTGGAAAAATCCAGTTAGATTCATTAGACCTAGTGACTATCAAACTAGTGAATGTAGGGCAAAACCTAAGGATCAGAATATTAATCATCTAGATAAAACAACTACAGTTAATCACATAAATCCTAACAAAGAAAAGAAATCCCTAAGAAAAAATAATTCATAGAAAGTAATCATCAACAACCAAAAGGTCAAAACTATAGTAATAAAACACTCTGCTGATCTTTTATATTTAGATACATTTTATACACACTTTCATCATCAAGATAATAAATTTAAATCTAATAAGCCCATTCTCTGCCATCCTAGAAAAATCATGAAAGATATTTCTACTCTTTCATTGAACCTTATAATGGTAAAGGCAAAGGGTCCAAGGTAACCTGGGTTCCTTCTAATGTTTGAGCTAGTTGTGCAGGAGTAGGTAGGAGTACTCTTAAGAGATAATGGAAGGGGAATGAAGAACTTTGGTTTAATGAAGACCCAAATCCAATAGGGGGGGTGATTTCTACTTTGAATCTTCATTTTATCTTCTTTAGCATATAGAAATGATAATATAAATACTTTTTTCAATAAAAATCATTGCTGGGAAAAACAGCAAGAGCTTTCTAAAGAAAATAGAACTATTCATTCAGAGTTACGTCGAATAGAATTTGATGTACCATCTAATTCTACTCGATACCTGCTCTGAAAGCAATATGCCACTATTAATTCAGAGTTGCGTCGAATAGAATTTGACTTACCGTCTAATTCTATTCGATGCTAGCTTCGAGAACCATCTATGTCAGACAATTTGAATAGTATTCGACGCAACGTCGAATTCATATCGACGGATACGTCGAATTAATTGTCGCACGTCAAATTTGAAGATGCATCGAGTTTTAAACGATGCAACATCGACAGAATAAGCACGTGTAGTTTTACTTTTAGAAGCTTCTTCAACACATTTTGGCACGCTGTCTATCAATCTTTTCGACGGTGCTTCAGATAAAACCCTAAGCAACGATGATTCATCTTCTTTTATAGAAAGATCAGCATTGAATTCATTATGCTTTCGAATTCTCTCCTCTTTGCTCTCGTGCTCTCCCTCCTCTCCAGTTCTCTCGTGCTTTTCACTCTCTCTCTCTCTCTCTCTCTCTCTCTCTCTCTCTCTCTCTCTTTCTCTCATTCTCTCTTGTGTTTACAGGTACTATAGGTTCAATGGCTCCACCAAAAGTGAATTCTAGTTTTGATGTGTATGTCGATTCCATCAGTGCAGCGACCGAAAGCATCAAAGCCATTCTTGGCTTAATTAAAGATACTGGTTTAACCAAACTTATATCCACAAGATGCAAGATCCTGGATATCGAACTGACTGAGTTTAAAGATAATGTTCAAATAGGAGAGGATGGATCCCTCAAGGGAAAAGTGTCTGAAACAGATATCAACATAACGAATGAATTACTAAACCAGACATATGATCTTCCAACTGGGAGTGACTCAGATGATTTGTTAGGGGATGAGATAAAGAAGGCACTGGAGATTGTGAAGTTCATGAAAGATAAAGCCATCAATCTGAAGAAAATTGACCTTGGAGAAGAATACAGGTTCTTGGCAGATATTGTAGGGAAAGTGGTGTTATGCAAGATTTCAGCACATAATAATATTCCCAAGCAACAACTTCAAATAATGGGTGCTCTGGTTCTTAAGAAGAAGATAAATTGGGGGAGATGCCTCCTGAAAATGATTAGACATAAGTACTCTCATAAGGAAAATGCATATATGAGAGTTATGAAAGTGCACAGTTAACTTCACTAGAATTCTTTAGAGGGGGGGTGAATAGAGATTTAAAAATATTTTTGTGCAAAGTTAATACTTATATATATTTATATGTGGTGATCACAGATTAAGGCTTCCCACACACCAACAAGAATTAACCAAGTAAAGAAAATAAATGCAAGAAAAGAAATCACAGCACAACACAAGGAAATATAGTGGTTCCCCAAACTTTGGGTAGTCCACTCTTCTACCCCCTTGGTAGGAAATTCACTATCTTGCACTGAGTCTTTTGATAAGGAGACTCTTAGAACCACCCTGAGTCTTTTGACAAGGAGACTCATAGAACCAACTGAGTCTTTTGAAAAGGAGACTCTTAGAACCAGTACAACTGAATTTTTTGAAGAGAGATTCTAAAAACTCTTTTACAATATTTGAAAGTGAAAATAAGGTAAAGAAGAAAGAGAGATAATAAAAAGACAAGAAAGAATCTTCTTCCTAGCATGAAGATTGGAAGCACAAGAAGTAGTGAATAAAATCTCTCTTCTATAGTGAGAAGGATATTGTAGCCCTTTTTCTCTCTTTTGTGATAGCTATTAGAGTACGCAGCAGAGTGGCTTCATAAGCAGGAGAAGATGGAAGCTTGATCTTTGCTGCAGCACTATCTCTCAATTTTCTCAATTCACTTGGGAGCTCTTCCTCTTTTTCAAAGGTAAAATGGTGGATCACTTCTTATTGCTCTCTGCCGACCACCTTGTTATTTATAGCTCTGTTCATTAAAATAACACTATAGGAGAGTAATCAATTAGCAGGCAGAGTATTAGAAAGAAAGAGAAATTTCCATAACAGTTATATCCATAGAAGGAAAGTATTCAATCTGATTTCAAATAATGTCCATAAAGGATTTAATCAATTTAGCCAAGAATCTTATTAGAGGAAATAATGATTCAGAACGGCTATAAAGAATAAATTGATTCCATATAAATCAGATCTATGAAAGAAGGAAAGAGATCTGGCGATTTTTGAATTAATCATAGAAATCGATGTGCGTCGATTACTATTCGACGTAGGCGTCGAATTCGTCCTGGCAGAGCGTCGAGAGGAGAATAAGGAAGGTGCGTCGACTAGGGTGCGTCGACTTCTCAAGATACGTCGACTAGAAGTCAGAGCTACGTCGACATAGGATACGTCGAATTCTGCTTGGAGCTACTTCGACTCATTCTGAAAGAAACGTCGACACAACTTCGACGTTGCGTCGAATACTATTCGACGCATATTTACTTACCTTGATTTTCCTTTCTTGGGATTCATATTTAACTCATTTTCAGGGGTTAAGAGAAATCATTTTCCCAACAATCTCCCCCTATTTGTCTTAACCCTATTTAGAGGGAAATTGTACTAGCATTTAATCAACTCAGCAGGGCAATTATATAGAACAGAAATATGTCAAACAATCAGAAGAGCAATTAGAAAGAGAGATCATATAAACAAACTTCCCAGATTTATATAAACAGACTTCATGTTTAGTATTCAACTATAAGGTAAAGTATATTAGCATTATTTTCAATCATGATTCAGGAGGGGTAGGAGGAGTCTTTCTTTTTCTTTTGAATACTTTGGTGGGTTGCTCTTTCTCAGTAGCAGATTTTACCCTCAGCTCCCCCTGAGTCACAGTGGTGTGCTCACCCTGGAATGGAACTTCAGAGCCTTCTATTTCTATTTCAGCATTAGTTAAAACAGCATCTGGCTCCACCTGAGCTTCAGCTTCAGCCAACACAGCATCTGGCTGTCCATTTTCTTTTTCAGCTTCATTCATAGCAGTATCCAGCCCCCCCTGAGTTTCAGTTTCTTTGTCTTTCTCACCATCTGCCACATCTTCTTTTTCAGCTTCATTTTCTGCCCTGCTTGCCTCCCCTTGTAATAGTACCACTTGATTTGCAGCCTCTCTTGCTATATTGAGTACCTCTATTGTTTGTTCTTCAATATGTAGCTCAGGTACTTTCTCATTTCCAATTGTCTTGAGCAGTGCAAGACTGTCAGATTTTGAAGAAGGAAGGGATTTGTGTGAGGGAGATTTAAGATTGGAGGGCTGCTCTTCATCTAGCTTCTCCCCCTTCTTGACCTTCTTGGCCAAGGAGGTTAAGAAAGACTTGGTAACTCTTGAGGAAGAAAGAGAGTTTTTCAGACATTGCACAGAGGCACTGACCCATCTATTTGGGTGTGCATGTGTAGGATGGAGGAATGAATCTGGGAGCAGTGCTCATCAAGCATTGCTTGGAATGTTTGAGCTGCTGATGCAATGCACTAAGTGAGGAGAGCTTCAGTGGATGCAGATGGTTCATGTTGTGGTTGGTGATGAGCAGAGAGTGGTGGAGGTGGTGATGAAGCTGCAGAGAAGTTAGTTGATATATGAGGTATGGGTGATAAAGGAGGTGGAAAGGATGAGAATGTAGGAGGAGGAAGAGATGGAGAAACTGCTGTTTGAGCAGGTGTTTGAGAAGAGGTAGGTAGAGTAGGAGTTATGAGAGTGGAAGAGACTAGTGGAGTAGATGATGGTGGTAGAGAAGGAGTGTTTCTTGGAGGAGGAGGAGGAGAAGATGGATGACCAGGAGAATTAGGAGGAGAGGGAGTTCTGTCAGGAATGGAACCAGGCTTGGGGATTTGCCTGGTCCATTTGGAGAAGAGGGCAATGGACATCCTCTTTCTAGGAGGGATATGAATTCCTTTTGACCTACAGAGGCCAGGGAAGGAGTGGAAGAGTACTTGACTCATAATCCTCATGTAGGCATTCTCTTTGTGAGAATATCTAGAGCCTATCATCTTGAGCAGACAGCTGGCCCAGTCTATTTTCTTCTTCAATACAAGGGCCCCCATGATGTTCAGTTGCTGCTTGGGTACTGCATCATGGGCTGAAATTTTGCATAGTAGTATCTTTCCTACTATATCTGCTAGCAGTCTGTACTCCTCAGAAAAGTCTATTTTCTTTAGATGGATTGGTTTATCCCTTGAAAACTTCATGGTGGTTAGCAGATGCTTGATTTCATCAGGTGTGAGGTCTATAGATTCCTCATCTAATAGGGGAATGATAAAGACTTATAAGGTTACTCTTTAGAAATTGATTTCCTTTCCCTATTTTATTTGAACAAAGATAATATTAGGATATACCTGAAGGGAGATCAAAGGTGGTCCTAATATGTTCTGCAGAGATTGAGACTGGTGTCTCATAGATTGTTCCCTGGATTTCTCCTTGTTCAGATATATGAACATGAGTCATCAGCTCTGTGAGCTCTGTTTCCAGGAGCTTGCATCTTGTGGAGATGAGTTTGTCCAATCCAGCTTCAGTGAAGAGAGCTATGATGTTCTTATAATTTTCTGTAGCGGCTTGGAAGGAGTCGAGATCAATGTCGAAACCAGAGTTTATCTTGGGAGCCATTTTAGGTCAGTGAAAGAGAGGAGGAAATGGCTGGACTAAGGAGCAAGAAGGATAAAGGATGCAGAGTAGTGAAGGTTTTTAACTGAAGAGTCTTTTTAAGTCAGGTGAAGCGTCGAAACGGGACTCAATTCGAGGCTTATTCGGTACTTCAGTGGATGTGACCGAAAATATTTTAGCATTGTCGCTCGTTTTTATGAAGTCGACGTTACGTCAAGTGGAATTCGACGTAAGCGTCGATATAGCCCGCATTAAGATGTTAGGGTTTCGTATCGACGTATGCGTCGATTGTAATCGACGTATGCGTCGATTGTAATCGACGTATGCGTCGATTTTACTTATTGAGTTGAGTCATCAACGGTGCGTCGATTAGAAGTCGACGTGACTTTTGATTTTCCTGAAGAATTTTAGGTGTTTATTTCTTTTTATCTCTTCCTAGTTCTAAGTCAGTCTAGGACTAATTTTTACAGATAGTTTGATTGGTTGTGCCAACATTGTTTGGCAAGGTGGCCAACTTTGTTACATATATGGCACTTGATTATTTTATTCTTATGATAATTTGAGTTTAGAGAAGGATAGAAGGGTTGATAGAAAGTTTGATTAGGATGGGAATTTTGGTTACCAGGTTTAGGGTAGAATTTTTGGTTAGGATAGTGGAGTTGATTAGGATGGAAATCATGGTTAGGATGAATGGATCCTGAATGGGACTTATAGAAGGTTTTTGGAGAATAGGCATTTAAGTTGCTCTGAATTTTTGTGCGTCGATATCTATTCGACGCATGTTGATAGTTGCTTCGATTTATATTCGGCGCTTTCTCCCGATAGCGTTGATCTGATATCGACGCATGGAAAAAGTTGCATCGATTGGAAGTCGACGTACTTTTATTCAAGCGTCGAGTAGAGGTCGAGGCATCTAAGAGGTTGCGTTGAGTAAAAGTCGACGCACTATCATTCATGCGTCGATATAAAGTCGACGTAACTGTATCTTCACACATTTTCTTTTTCCCTTTTTCTGATTTTGTTCTTTTATGTATTGTTTCTTTTGGCTTAGTTGCTTCTTCAGATGAAGTTTGAGAGTCATCAGCTGAATAATATTATGTTTCATCAAATTATTTTATTTCCTTGAGGGAGTCTTCTTCCTTATTTAGTGAGTCTTTTTCTTGGTTTGATTTGATGGGTTTTGTGAATTTTACAGGAATCATCCAAGCAGGTTTGTTGGATGGAACTTGGCTGGTTGAGGGATCATCCCCTAGACCAAGATTTGTATGTCTCCTTGTTTGTTGTTCAGTGATTTCCTTGAGAGTTTGGCTTCTCATGTTTATTGATTCTTCAAAGGCTTTTGCCTGGGATACCTTATCCTTAAGAAGCTGGTTTTCTATTCTAGCCCTTTCTACTTTCTTTTCTATGATGTTTACTTCAAAATTTTTAGAGCATTTATTCTCTCTATTTCTCTGTTTTTTAGCCACATTAATTTGTTCCTTTAGATCTTTAATTTCTTGTGTAGCTTTTAGTTGATCTAGACACATTCCCATAAAATCATTTCTGAAATTATCACTTTGAAAATCTATTTCATCAAAAATGCTTACCTCATCCTTATCCTCAGATTCCTCTATGAGAATAAGGCTATCTTCTTTTTCATCATCAGAAGATATGCTTTCTTTTGATCCTGTCTCACACCATGATTTAGCACCATCATCATTCTTTGATCCTTCAAGGGCCATCAAGCACAGATCTTCTTGCTTAGGCTCTTCATTGTCACTCTTAGAAGAGGAGCTGTCCTCAGAGTCTGTATCACTCCAGGCTTCTGCTATAAAGCCTCTTTCTTTCTTCTTCCCCTTTTTCTTGAGATTTTTCTTTTTCAGATTTTTCTTTGTCTCAGCATTTTCTGGACATTCTGGGGCAATATGTCCAGTTTTCCTACAAGAATAACAAATAATTTCTTTAGTAGGAGTTTTGTCATACCTTGGTTTTGACTCTCTCCTTCTTGATCCATCTGTCCTGACCCATTTCTTGAATTTTCTGGCCAGGAAACTGAATAGTTATTCTTCAGTGACAGTGCTTCCTTCTTCTGTTGCTTTTAATGCAATGTTCCTGTCTTTTGAAGAAGTCGGGGTGTTTTCTCTTCTCTTCTTCTCTTCTCTGGTTTTCAACAGTTGCTCATAGGATCTGAGTTTTCCTTAAAGAGCATCTGTTGAAATTTCCCTTTGTCCTCTTGTGTCTCTTATTGCCCATATCCTTGAATCCCATGAGCTTGGGAGACTCATCAGCAATTTGTCATTGATTTCTGTAAGAGAGATTTCTCTATCCAAGTCCCTTAGTTGATTGTTAATCAGACTAAATCTGTCATACATCTCAGAGATGCTTTCTTCATTCTTCTTTTGGAAGTTCTCATATTGAGAGATCAATAGAGCCTTCCTATCTTTTCTTTCATCAGCACTTCCTTCTACCATCTTTATGAGAGACTCCCAAATTTCTTTGGCTGATTCACAATCAACCACCCTTTAAAAGATTTCATCAGAGAGGGTTGAGACCAGAATATTTACAGCCTTTGCATCACATGTTCCTGCCTTATTCTCTTCAACTGTCCACTCAGCCTTTGGGACAAGTGTTTGAGTCACTTCACCACTTGAGTCTTTTCTATAAGGCTTGGGAGGACCTGTCAAGATAACATTAAATAAATCTTAATCAATAGAGTTCATATAAATCCTAATTCTTGTTTTCCAAACGGCAAACTTTTCAAGATTGCACATTGGTGGTCTGGTGGAAGCATAATCTTTGATTTGTGCCATGTGAAAAATAATTGTTAGAAATATATATATATATATATATATAAGAGGTAGGACCTTTTTGATCAAGGAGTTATCCTTTTTAGATCAACCTCCCTCTGATACCAATTGAAAGTGCACAGTTAACCTCACTAGAATTCTCTAGAGGGGGGGGGGGGGGGGGGTGAATAGAGATTTAAAAATATTTTTGTGCAAAGTTAATACTTATATATATTTATATGTGGTGATCACAGATTAAGGCTTCCCACACACCAACAAGAATTAACCAAGTAAAGAAAATAAATGCAAGAAAAGAAATCACAGCACAACACAAGGAAATATAGTGGTTCCCCAAACTTTGGGTAGTCCACTCTTCTACCCCCTTGGTAGGAAATTCACTATCATGCACTGAGTCTTTTGATAAGGAGACTCTTAGAACCACCCTGAGTCTTTTGACAAGGAGACTCTTAGAACCAACTGAGCCTTTTGAAAAGGAGACTCTTAGAACCAGTACAACTGAATTTTTTGAAGAGAGATTCTAAAAACTCTTTTACAATATTTGAAAGTGAAAATAAGGTAAAGAAGAAAGAGAGATAATAAAAAGACAAGAAAGAATCTTCTTCCTAGCAACAAGATTGGAAGCACAAGAAGTAGTGAATAAAATCTCTCTTCTATAGAGAGAAGGAGATTGTAGCCCTTTTTCTCTCTTTTGTGAGAGCTATCAAAGTATGCAGCAGAGTGGCTTCAGAAGCAGGAGAAGATGGAAGCTTGATCTTTGCTGCAGCACTATCTCTCAATTTTCTCTTTTCACTTGGGAGCTCTTCCTCTTTTTCAAATGTAAAATGGTGGATCACTTCTTATTGCTCTCTGCCGACCACCTTGTTATTTATAGCTCTGTTCATTAAAATAACACTATAGGAGAGTAATCAATTAGCAGGCAGAGTATTAGAAAGAAAGAGAAATTTCCATAACAGTTATATCCATAGAAGGAAAGTATTCAATCTGATTTCAAATAATGTCCATAAAGGATTTTATCAATTTAGCCAAGAATCTTATTAGAGGAAAGAATGATTCAGAATGGCTATAAAGAATAAATTGATTCCATATAAATCAGATCTATGAAAGAAGGAAAGAGATCTGGCGATTTTTGAATTAATCATAGAAATCGACGTGCGTCGATTACTATTCGACGTAGGCGTCGAATTGGTCCTGGCAGAGCGTCAAAAGGAGAATAAGGAAGGTGCGTCGACTAGGGTGCGTCGACTTCTCAAGATACATCGACTAGAAGTCAGAGCTACGTCGACATAGGATACGTCGAATTCTGCTTGGAGCTACTCCGACTCATTCTGAAAGAAACGTCGACACAACTTCGACGTTGCGTCGAATACTATTCGACGCATATTTACTTACCTTGATTTTCCTTTCTTGGAATTCATATTTAACTCATTTTCAGGGGTTAAGAGAAATCATTTTCCCAACAAGTTATGAGTCATGTCCTTCTCCACCACTATCCTGCAGTGTGCAAAACCAAAGGAGTACCAATTCCTCATGGGAAAAGGATCAATATTGGGATCTTTTCAAAATGGACCAGGCAGATTCTAAAGCCTGGTCAATCAGCACCTTTACCTCCTCCCTCTCCACCTCCTCAAGATTTAGAGAGACATCTACCAGATCCCCCAAGGGATAATATACCTCCTCAAAATACTCCAGCAACTCCACAAGATGATACTCCAGATGTTGATCAAGCCCCATTCAACCAGTTCAGCTCCTTCATTCCTCCCACAGAACATAAACCTCACATTCCATCCCAACCACATCAACAACCATCCACCCTACTTCCAGACATTAAGTCTGTTCCTCCACCACCACTAGTTCATATCTCTCCAGAAACATACCAATCTTTTTCCAAAGTCTACCAAGATCCTCCTGATCTGAATGAGAACCTCACACCTCCACCTCCACCTGCCTCTACCTCTCATTCTATACCCTCAATGGATATTGAACAATCAATAGCAATGGCAGTTGGGCGGGCTTCCAGCACCTTTGATGACCTAATGGCCACTCAAGCTAGAAGGTTTAATAAAAAGTATTCTCAGATGGAAAGTGAGATACATGATTCAAGAGGGGACCTCATGGCTCTCAAGGAATTTGTGTCCTCCTCTTTGGCTACTAAGGAGTTCTTAACTTCTCTTATCAGCATGGTTAAGAAGGGGGAGAATATTCAGGAGGAGGAAAGGTCAGTTCCAGAAAAGAATGACCAGGTGAAGGATAGGGAAGTGGAAGATCCTAATACACTTAATGCATTTCAAATAGTAAGTCCTGTTGCAAATGTTCAGGGGGACTATCATACAAGTCCTCAAGAAGATCCAGCACATGATGATGAAGCACTGCCTACAGTATATCTTGGGGAGCTATTATCAACTCAGGAGGAGCTCCTTGTATATGATCTACCACTAGACGAGGTATCAAGAATTGCAAAAGAAGCTGCTCATGATGCTGAGAAAGAGGCATAATCTCAGGGGGAGCTTCTCAAAGATGATAAAGAAGCTGAGTGGGATCTTGAAGAAGATGAAGAACCACTAGCATTTGCTGCAAGGAAGGCAATACAAAAAGTATTTTCAAGGAAATTGAAAACTCCTGATAAGGAGCATTGAAACTCTGGTATTCTGTCAAATAGATATGGTGAACAATATATTTACTTGACAATGAATGAAATGCCATGTGATTTTGTTCTAACATATCATATTGTCTATAAATGTCTTATTTGTATTTGTATTTGTATTAATGTCAAAGTTTGTGTAAAATAACTTTAAACCAAACTGTAAAATTTGTTAAGATAAATAGGGGGAGATTGTTGGGAAAACCCCTTTTGATTTAACTTAACAATTTAACTGTAAGTGATTTTACTACTTATGTTTATTATCCACATTGTATAGTAAGGGTAATCTGGTCATTAGATGTCTTAGGATGTCACACTCAACTTAGAGTGTCAAGATCAAGTCAAGACAAGCTTAAATTCAGTTAAGTTTAGACTTGCGTCGAAAACAAGTTGACACAACTTCGACTTGATATCGATGCAATGTTGAGTTAAAGTTGAAGAAGATCATTTAGCCTATTGAGGTATAATTCAAGTCGACGGAACATCTAAATGGACTAGACGCAGAAGGAAGAGCTTGTCGAAGCCATCTAACAAGTCAACGTAATGCCGACTACAATTCGATGCAGAAGTTAAGAGATCAAGTCGAAGGCTTCCACTCGACGGGTACATCGATAAGGAATCGACATAATGTTGACATCTGAGTTCAACCAAAGCTAAAAAGAAATTCGAAGCCACGTCGATAAGAACTCAGAGGTGAGTCGACATGAAGACAGATGAAGTCGGCGCAGCATCGAATACAGTCAGAAAAAGGAAGCTTTTCCAGCTATCCTTTTGGGACCTTCTTAGAAGGCCCACAAAGATAGAGACAGTTCTCCAATGGCTCATTTGTTGCCAAGAATAGAATGAAGGATTCCAGGACACAACAAATCACTTTTGGAATCTATTCAAAATGGATTAACGGGTCGAGAACAAAAGAGGAATGGAAATTAGGTAAATTCCTTTTCAGGACAAGCCAAAAGGAGAAAGGCTTTTGAAAATTCAATCATACACAATAAGTATGCAAAAAGTGGAGAAGAAACAATAATAGTTATTATATTCTTCTAGTTGTTGATCAGGGTCGTCATCTTCTTCCTCCTCAAATCCTAAAAGATACATTCACAGAAGAACTATCTTTGCACAGGAACATAATCTGCTGCTTCTTCTTCAACATCATATAATTGCAGAACCACTACAAGTGCCGAGTGAAAAGGATCAAGCAGAACAACCCTTGCAAGCCATCAATATCATAAGCAAGGGTTTATTATTTCATATCTAGTGAAAGCAAGAGAGAAGCATCAACAAAGCTTCAGAAGAATTCTGAGAATATTATTCTCTTCTTCTCCCTCTCTCCCTTTCTCCTTCTTATTTCCTTCACTTGTACAGAGTTTTAAGAATCCCTCTACCAAAGGATTCAATGGTTCAAGATCTCCTTATCAAAAAATCTGAGTGGTTCAAGATCTCCTTATCATAAGATCTGAGTGGTTCAGGATCTCCTTATCAAAAGATCTTTGGTTCTACGAGTCTCCTTATCAAAAGACTCGGGCACAGGTTGTGCAATACTACCGGTAGAAGAGAGGACTACCCATATTTTGGGGAACCTCTATAAAAATTATGCGTCTTCTGTGTTGTGCATTTTCTGTGCTATCTCTTTTATAGCTTATTGTTTTTCTGCTTTATATTTACAATATTTATTTATTCTATGCTAGTTTTGTTTAGTGCATAATACCTTAGTATTTTTATTGTATGCATAGTTAGAATAAAAACATTTAAATCTCTATTCACCCCCTGTAGAGAATTCTCAGAGGCACACTATGTACTTTCACTCCTATGTTCAGACTGTATTTGACAAACTAGACTATCACACTATTCATGTCCCTTGGTACATGGGGTATGAAGAAGGATCAAAAGGTGCCGATCAAACCCTTCACCTTCATGAGATATTGTTGTAGAATAGGCTCCCTACCTCAAACTCACCACAGATCTCGGAGGCAATCACCAACAAATCTATGTGAGCTTTGATGTCTTGAACTCCCAGTTCCTTGACCAAGCAAAATACTGCAATGACGACCTCATACTAGGCCGAATTATTGTTGAGCAGAAAGAGAATCTCTACCGCTTGTTCAATCCTTGTCCGTTGTGGGCTCACCAAGATCTTCCCAA
Source organism: Dactylorhiza incarnata (assembly GCA_033032865.1). Classification (NCBI taxonomy): domain Eukaryota; kingdom Viridiplantae; phylum Streptophyta; class Magnoliopsida; order Asparagales; family Orchidaceae; genus Dactylorhiza; species Dactylorhiza incarnata. Next base: position 1,709,358 of record JAWHQI010000098.1, read on the forward strand.
CTTCGAGGGAATCTTTTTCTGATGCTCCATCAATGAACATTTGCTTCAAAACAAAATCCTTTGGCCTCTCCTTAATAGCACATTCAGAGGAGAAGTCAGTTAGGAAATCCGCAATAGCCTGTCTTGATCTCCATTCAAGGAACATATGCTATGTTGAACTTGCTAACCTCGACTTTCCATTTACCGAGCCGACCTGAATGATCCAACATTCCAAAACACTTCTTAAGGGTGATCAGCCGCATTCGTAATGGTGTGATCTTGAAAATACGGTCTCATCCACTTACTGATATAATTAAAGAAAAAACTAGCTTCTCCATGATTGGATAATGTAACTCAGCTTTCCGAAGGACCCTACTTGCGTAATTGATTGACAACTGACACTTCCCTTCCTCTTTAATAATGACTGAGCTAACTTCCCCAGCTCTGACTCCAAGGTAGATGAAGAGGTTTTCTTCTTCCCGAGTTCCTTGAATCAGAGCGGCTTGCATTAACTAATGCTTGAGTTTTTGGAAGGGCGACATGCACTCAACGGTCCACTCAAACCTCTGATTGTTACAAATGGTTTTGAAGAAGGGGGCACTTCTCCCCTGCCTTTGAAAATAATTGACTCAAACCGGTGAGTCTCCTGGTCAGTCGATTCACTTCTTTGGTATCATTGGGAGAGGCCATCTCCATAATGGATTTCACTTTGTCGAGATTTGGCTCCACTCCTGCAAGAGTGAGGAGGTATCCCAAGAACTTTCCCCTACAAGCTCTGAAGGTGAATTTAGCTAGGTTGGGATTTATTTTGTATTTAAGCAGCATTCTGAAGATCACCACTAGGGCCTTCAAGTACTCTGGGATGCTATTTCTATTGATCATGAGGTCATCCACATTGACCTTGAAGTTCCTCCCCTTATGTTTATTGAAGACCTGATCCATCATCTAGTGGTAGGTTGCCTCCACATTCTTCAAACCAAACAACATCTTGTAATAATAGCATTCACTGTTGGTTATTAAGGAGACAATCAAGACGTCATGGGATGCAGTCATATCTAGTGATATCCTGAAAATGCATACAGAAAACTCATCACAAGAAAATCAGCGGCTTAATCAATCAGTGCGTCAAATTGAGATAGAAGATAATAATCCTTTGGGCATACTTTATCCAAAAGGGAGAAATCGATACACATGCAATACTACCCTTCAAATTTTTTCACCATTACAAATTGGAGACCCAGCTTGGATACTAGATCCTAAACACAAAACCTATATCTATTAGCTTCTAGACTTCCTTCCAGAAGGGCTAGGGTAGTCTCCATCACCTTCTTCTTCTTCCTAATGGAGCATACCTCATGGATAAGATTTAGGCGATGCCAAGCTATACCGGCATCTATGCATGGCATGTCCGCAGTGCTCCATGCGAAGATGTCAATGTTGGATTGAATGAACCCCACAAGCTCTTCTTTATCTTCCATCATTAGCTATCGACTGACTCTAACAATTTTTGGCCTCCTTCCCATAGTTATTACTTCTACCTCCACCACTATCTTAGCAACTTTGAGGCATGTCATCCCTTGCAGTACCCTCTCGACTTCTTCAGCATCTTCCTTCCAACTGGTAGTAATGATGATGTTTAAATAGCAAACTTGGCTACCTTAGCATCACTCATGATCCAGATCTATACTCCTCCCAGATTGTACTTCAAGCAATGGTGGAAAAAGGAGGGTACAAACTAGAAAGCACTGAAGAGCGCCCCCTCCACCTGAAAATTACAATGTAACTACTCAGAGCCTCAATAATGACAAATCATTAGTTACTGGAGGTGCCCCCAAGGGCTAACAATAGCTTTACTCCTCTTTCCACCTCATTTCTTCCTCTTGAGAAACTAAATAATTGGCCATCCTAGGTCCTCACCCTCTTGTAATCCACCGACATTGCGTCAAACACCTTCTTGAAGATGATGTTGAATGAACTCCCATTGTCCATGATGAAGACAAATTATATATGATAATTCTATGCTTCATCATTGATTATTTCCTTTAATATGTATTAAATCTGTGACATTTATAACATAGTTGGTATTTTTAACATTTTATTTAAGTGTGCGAATAAAAATAATGGATTTAAGCAGAATTGGAGCAAGTTAAGCATATTTGAAAAATATAAAAGAGATAGGCATCCATTTGACTAAGAAGTGACCTTAATTCATATCCGAAGACATGGAAGACAGTTTGGATTGAAAGGTCATGATTTTCAATATACACGGTCCGGTGCACATGCCAATGTGTCAAATTTATTAAAGATATGACTTCAACACACGTAGAGGAGTGAAGAAGCATGATGTTTGGGACACACGGTCATGACACATGGCTATGTGCTTGGGACCGTGTACGATGATAACTACTGTCGATAGAAATTCTCCTTAAATTGAAGGTTTCATCCTGAGCAATGCATGATTGAATCAATCTAGAAATGATAGAAATTTAGATTAGAGAGGAACTCTATGTGGAGAAGAGAAGAAGGAGAAGAATCCATGGAGAGAGGATACTTCTTTAGTAGGTTTCCTATATTTTTATTCTTCTTTCTTCCTCCTCCATTTGCATATTTATCTTGTGTATGGGTTCATGTAATCTTATACTCTTAAAGTATTAGTTTGATATAAACTTACTTTGGTTATTAAAATCATACAATTCCTCTGGTTTTCTTATTTACTTTTGTTTTATCCAAACTTTTTAATAGAATGAATATGTAGTTTTAGAATACCAAGTTCATATTTATTGTTAGTAACTCATGCATAGTATTTTGGGAATTTTTACTGTGTTACATACTATTTGGATAAAAAGGTAAGTTGATTTCCTGAAATAATAGAAAACCTTGCTCTTCCCTCTAGGACGTTGCAAAACCTAGTGATGGGTTCAAGGAATGAAAGGGCGATCTTTAGATCCCCTACCCATAGTTCAAATCTCAGGTAGGCCAATCTAAAATCAGAGCTCTGACTACACATATGATGTTGGGATCGAAGTGGTGTGGAACCCCAATGGCCTAAAGAGTACGAAGAAGAGGAGATAAAAAATTATTTTTAAACAAAGATATCTTTATTATATTATATCAAGAAAATACTTATTTTTCACAGAACAAAACTGTTATATGTTAACTCTAAGGGTCCTTTCGGCACACAAAAATTGGCTTTCTGGAAATGATTTTGGTTAGAAAACTAATATCTATTGGAATTTACTGTGTAGAAAACCAATTAGGTTGTTCGGCTGCAGGAAGGAATTCAGTGAGCAGAATTGTAAAAGATACATAAAAGTTGTTAGGTCGCATGATGAAATTGGCTCTATGGAATTGAAATTTTTAAAAGACATAGTTGTTAAAATTGAACCATTTAATCAAAATACTAATAATAACTGAAGTTCATTAACATAAATATGTCCTAATTCATAAACATTGTCCAAAAATAAAAAAATTGAAATAACAAATGATTTTGATAAAAATGAATCATCCATAAACAAAGACACCAATTAACAATCCTACTGCATTCGCAGCCATGCACCCTTCAATTTGTCAGGTAACCTCATGAATATGCCATGCTTGATACTATCATGACACAGTATATACATGGCCCTGAGTAAATCACCATTGTCTAAACCGGTCCTATAAGTACGTGTGACATAAACACCATCAATTATGATATCAGGATTGGTTTCCACTGCACTTTTCACCGAGTCATCCAATTTTTCATTGGCCACCGTCACTGCGTCAGCTCCTACTACTCGCTTTCTCATCCTTCTACTGCTTCCTTCCCCTTCAACACTAGTCTGTTCTTGTGTATTATTAGTCTTTTCTGCTATGGACTTTGTTTCTATCTCATTTACTGTCTCTGTTGTGCTGAGGAAAAATGCGCCCGAGGAAAATGTGCAGCAAGGCATACATCCACACCTGGAAAAAAATGGGCACTCGGGAAAAAAATCCTCGCCCAAGCGGAAGCACGCCCCCATGGCAAACAATGCACGCCCTGGCCAAAAAAGGACAAACGGGTAAAACATGCACGCCCTAATGAAAAACACACGTCCGGGCAAAAAATGTGTGCCCGAGTGAAAAATAAGCGCTCGGGTGAAAATGTGCACTTGGAGAAAAATGTGCGTCTTGGTGAAAATTATGCTCTTAGGCAGAAATAAGCGCACCATGACAAAAAATTGCGCGCTCGTGCAAAAAAAATGCGAGTTCGAGCAAAAAATGAATGCTCATGCAAAATATGAGCGCCTTGGCAAAAGATACGCTCTCGGGTGAAAAATGCATGCTCAAGCGAAAAATGCTCGGTGGTGAGAAAAATGCACGCATGTGCATGAAAATGTGTGGCCGTTCGAAAAATCACCGCACGAGCGAAAAATGCCCGCCCTGGTGATAGATGCGCACCCGGGCAAAAAATGCATGTTGGGGCGGAAAATACGCTCCCGACTAGGTAAATGCGCGTTCGGGCAAAAAATGAGTACCCGAGCGAAATAATGCGCGCCCTGGCGAAAAATGGTCGGCCAAGGATAAAATGTGTTCCAGTAAAAAATAATGCACGCCCTGGCAAAAAATGCATGCCCATGCAAAAAACTTTGGGCCCATGCGAAAATTGTTCTCAGAGGCAACAAATTTGCTCCCAGGCGTACAATCTGCAACTGGGCGGTAAAAATTTAGCCTGAGCGGAAAAATGAGCACCCGATTGGGAAAATGCGCGCCTGAGGGAAAATACACACCCATGGGAAAAATGTGTGCGCCCGTGTGAAAAATGCACGCTTGAGCAAAAAATGCGCGATTGGGCAATAAATGCGCACTCAAAAATTGCGCCCTTGTACAAAATGAGCGACCGGACAAAAAATACTCGCTTGGGAAAAAAAATATGCACCAATGTAAAATATGGATCAAAATCGACGGTGCGAGCTAGACATTAGGTTGAGAGATTTTTAAGTTTAATTGAATTTCGATGGCTTTGGACTCAAAAGCTAGTTCCACACTAAACCATTCATACGAAGAGCAGAATTGGTTCTCAAATTCTCAAAGTCAATTCTTGAATACTTTAATGTCGTCCAGATGAATGGCCCCTAAAGGATTCTCTAATTTTAGAACTATCATTGCATCAAAACCATCTTAATTTAGGACAATCATATACTTTATTAAGAGTTTATCCAATCAAAAATCAATACGATAATAAAAGGAGAAATGAAGTAAGGTATTTACAAAGGCCCAGTGGAATATGAACTTTATATTGAAAATTATATACTACAAATGATAGGCACGCTCGCCTAAAAAAACGCACTCTATCTATATGCTAAAATTGTGACATGGTCCGTGCGTATCAGGTTTTTTGGCGCCATTGTCGGGGAATCATAACTTTGTAATATACGAAAAGTTAAGTTTTATTAATCATATATAAAAAAATTATTTAAAAATGAATGTTTCTTATTTCTGTATGTTTGTTTGGTTTTCTATGATTCAAAAATTTTCAGTTGATTTTTGATGGCTTAGAGGACACCATGTTTGGCGAATTCTGGGAAGGAGTTGGTACATATTTTTTCCATATAAGTGAGTGTAAGAAGGTTAATACCTCTTTTTGGTCGCTGAAAGTTTGCAAAAATGACTATATGACGTTGAAGTTATTATGTTACAACGTGAACAGAAATTGAAGAATTTAGAGAAAATCACATCAGGCTTACTAAAGGAAGTTGAGCATAAAAAAGTAAGGAACTTAATGAAGAAAAATCTATCAAAGGAACCAAACAACCGACTTTTGACAGTCGACAATGTATTAATTTATCTTTCAAATTATCATTTCTTTTCAATAGTTTACAATCAGTTCAATATGCAAAATTCTTCAAGGAACTAGTTAGTAACGCCGCAAATTTAGAAGAAGAAAAATGTTAGAAATTAAGCAAGATCAGTTCAGAGAAATTAAGATCTAATTGTAACCTTAAATTACCATGGGAAAAGGATTTTTATGCATTTTATTCTATCTGTGAAAATATTTCTGGCATAATAGATATAGATCAAACACTCACTATTAATATAATATCTTTTGACTTGTTCAAATTATTAGGTTTAGATAATAATGACTTCAATAATGTTTTTGTATAACTTTTTGATAGAACAAATTATCGTGTAGTTGGAATAGTAAAGTGCAATGATTGAAATCAATGAAATGATATTCCATATAGATTTGTTGTTCTTGATATAAAAAGTAATATGAAAACACCTATAATTATTGGCAGACCTTTATTACGTACTTTCATTATCCTACAAAACATTAGGAGAGTGTTGGGAATAGTGCCACAATGTTCCTAATTTGAAGAAGTTAGAACATCAAATATAGATGATTTCACATAGACAGTATAAGTGAAATGAACATAGTTACTAATAACATTCCAAATATTTGTTGAATTAATAGTTCAAAATGTTTTGTCAGGTTTTACAACATTCATCCTCTCCAACCAGCTGCACCTCCTGTTCTTTTGTTCTTGGCCCTTTCCTCTGGGTTCTTTGGCTCCTATGGCATGTTCGTTTAGCAGAAGTTCTCTACAGAATGGGATTTAGCCTGTTATACAGCCAGACATATGACTGGAACAAGAAGTCTCCTAAGGAACTTCACTTCTGTGGTAGATGGAGCCAAAGTGATTTTTGGTGTACCTAACAGAGGAATTATCAAAGGAAATGGTATGATCACCAATGACAAAATCTATATTACAAAAGTGGCCTATGTGGAAGGGTTTCAACACAACCTTATAAGCATAAGCCAACTATGTGATTTATGCTATGTCATTGAGTTCCACAAGGATACGTGTCTGATTAAAAATTATGCAGACTTTGATACAGTCCTATCAGGCACTAGGAGTGGAAATATTTATTGTTTAAACTTGTATGTTTAATCATTTATGTTTAGATTCTTCCACTCCTGTATTTCTTGTAGCAAATGAGAAAGATTCTCTCTATGTGCAATGACACAAGAGACTTGCACATGTGAACTACAAGACAATTAGCGAGCTATTTTTAAAAAATTTAGTTAGATATGGACCTAACCTAAAATGCATTAAAGAGGGCATTTGTCATGCATGCTAGATGGGCAAGAAAATAAAAGCCACCTTTAAGAGCATAAGCACCAAAGATTCTGAAAGATGCATTTATCTCTTGCATATGGATTTGTGTAGTCCTATGCCAATTCAGAGCTTAGGAAGGAAGCTTTATATTCTTGTGATAGTCGATTACTTCTCCTGATTTGCATAGGTTTTCTGCCTTAAGAAAAAGTCTGATACCTTGGACAACTTTGTGTCCTTTGGCAAGCAAGTTCAGAATGAGAAAAATTGTACTATGGTCAAGTAAGATGTGACAATGACATAGAATTTCAATCTAAATCCATGACAGATTTCTACAAAGGACAAGGTATCCTTCAAGGATTTTCTTCTCCAAGAACCCCAAAGAAAAATGGAGTTACTGAAAGGAAAAATAGGTCTCACAGAAGCTGGCAGGGCAATGCTAAGTGGCTCTTCACTACCAAAACATTTATGTACTGAAGCTGTCAACACTACTTGCTATGTGCAGAATAGAGCTTCTATCACCAAATATCACAAGAAAACTCCTTATGAGCTAATGAAAGGCAGAAAACCAAAGTTAGCCTACTTTAGAATTTTTGGAAGTAAGTGCTTTATATTAAACAATGGAAAGTCCTATCTGACCAAGTTTGTTGAAAAGTGCTTTGAGGGAATTTTTGTTGGATACAGTAGCCACAACAAGGCTTATTGAATATATAACAAAAATACATAAGTTGTTGAAGAATCAATTAATGTCGTATTTGATGAGTTAAACATGATTCATGAAGGCTTGTCTACTTCTTTTAGTATTGCGGGAACACTATTGTAGTTAAGGGAGCTCAGTCTAGAAGACTCCACAACTCCTGACTTGATTATTAAAGATGGAGAACCAATCCCAGTAGAATTACAAGATGTAGGGCTTGAAAAATAGCCAACTGAACTAGAAACTACTGACAATCAATGAGCACTATCACCAGATTGGATACACCATAAGGACCACCCAAGAAGTCAAATCATTGGAGAAATAAGCCAATGAGTAAGAATAAGAAGAAGTGTACAGAATGAAGCTCTATATCTGAGCTTTCTGTCCCAAGAAGAACCAAGGAAATTTGAAGAGGCCAATTCGGACCCCTCTTGGATCATGCCCATGCAAGAAGAACTGAAAAAATTTAAGAGATGTAAATTATAGAAGATGGTCCATAGGCCCCAACATCAGAATTTCATTGGGACAAAATGGGTCTATAAGAACAAGCTGGATGAGATTGGTGTCATCATTAAGAACAAAGCAAGGTTGGTTGCAAAGGGATACAGACAAGAAGAAGGAATTGACTTTGATCAGACCTTGTACCAATAGCCAAACTTGAAGCAATAAGACTTTTTCTAGCATTTGAAGCTTACAAAGGTTTCACAGTAAATCAAATGGATGTGAAGTTTGCCTTCCTAAATGAAGATCCAAAAAAGGAAGTATATGTAGAGCATCCTCCAGGTTTTGTTGTCCCTAACTTAGCCGATCATGTATATTTCTTAAGAAAAGCATTATATGGGCTGAAATAAGCCCCCTAAAACCTAGTATGAGACTCTTTCTAGCTTTCTCATTAAAAATAAATTTTTAAGGGGAAAGATAGATCAAACATTATTTCTAAGGAAAGTTAAAGACAAGATATTACTAGTTCAAATATAGGTGGATGACATAATATTTGGCTCACTAATGACAACCTTTGCAAAAGGTTTGTCAACTTGATGCAAGGGAAGTTTGAAATGAGCAGCATGTGGGAGATAAAGTACATCTTGGGCCTTCAAGTGAACTAGCCTTGAGGATGGAATCTTCATCTCTCAGGCTAAGTACACTAAAGAGCTGATAAGAAAGTTTGGAATAGAGACAACCTCCACTATGAGAACTCCTATGGGATCCAATGCATCACTGGATAAGGTAGAGAAAGGGAAACCTTTTGATGAAACCATGTATAAGTGAATCAACGGCTCCCTACTCTACCTAATTGCTAGTAGGCTTGATATTATGTTCTCTACATGCATCTGTGCTAAATATCAAGCAAACCCTAAGGAATCTCACGACACTGGTGCAAAGAGGATCTTGAGATATTTCAAGGGTATGCATAATCTTGGCCTTTGGTATCCTATAAGTAATGATTTTGAGCTAATTGGCTACATTGATGTAGGTTTTATAGTGTTGGGAACAGTGCACAGCAATGTTCCTGATTTGAAGAAATGCTCAGGTCAGTGATAAAAGCACTATGTATTTGACGTTATGTCTTATGCATGTATATAGTGTATAGAGAGTGTGTCCAGTATTTCTCATATATCTCTAAGTCCAAAATTGTTGAAAAGGACTGGACATATGGTTGAGAAAAGACTAGTCATATCGTTGAGAAAGTACAGACATATCGTTGAAATGGTGTAGACTTATCGATGACTAAGTACAAGAATCATCGTGACAATAGGAAGAACACGACGATATCATTGTGTCAACAAAGTACACACGATGATATCATTGTGAAGACTCAAGAAGGTCTAACTAAGACAAATATCATCGTGAAGGATTTATGTCGTCGTGAAGGCTGTTAGATAGGTTGGAGACAGAGAAGGATGTTGAGAATCTCCATATCATCAAAAGGATCATGACGATATTGACGAGAATAAGTTATTTCATCATAACTGAACAAGTCACTGAGACAGCACGTTCTATCATCGAGACAGACTGAGATTTTTTGAAATATGGTGTTTGCATTTAATGCCGCTGTTTAAGGGTCGAATTCGCGGATGTTATTTAGGAATGGGCTTCTGACATTAATGAGACCTCAGAATAGACCGTTATACATTCTTGTTATATATAAGGATAACTTGTTTGCCATAATTAAGCGAGAACAGCGAGAAAAAGAATCAATCAAATCAAAAACAATGTAATGACTTTCAGAAGAAGTAACATTCTCGAGAATATTGCTCTTAGTTCTCCAAAGTTCAGTCAGGCATCATTGACTGATAAGCTTGTTCTAGATTGAAGAAGAGGATCAAAGAGAACCTTCTGTGCATCAGTGAATAGATCTTCAAGGTTTTCTCTTCTGATCCAGAGGCCATCTTGTTCAGGCCTAAGGAGACTCTTCAGGATATTTCTATTCCCTATTCTGTGAAGTGTTCTTCAATTTTGTAAACTTATAATAATTTCTGTAGGGCTCTTTGAGTCTGAGCTGTAGGGTTCTGTGTGAACCTAAGGTACGAAATTTTGTAGATCTGAGTTGTAGGGCCTAGAGTGCCTAAGCTATAGGGTTCCAGGAACCTGAGGTAGGTTCCTAAAAGGATCTGAGTTGTAGGGCCTGCTGTGCCTGAGCTGTAAGATTTTTGGAGGAGATCTGAGTATTTTGTAGAGATTGCTGACTCTAGCACACTGCTAGATAGGCGTACAGGGACAGTGAAGTAGACAAGACACATTGTCTTGAGGAACCACTATAAATCTAGTGTCTTTGTGTGCTGTGTTCTGTGCTTGTGATTTGTGCTGTGATATACTTTATATGCTCTCTTACTTAAATTTCAAAATAGTCACATCAACTATTCTCCCCCCTCTAGGTGATAGTTCCATATATAACAAGTGGTACCAGAGCTACGTTGATCAAAGAATGACGTAATAGTCAGATTTAGATTTTTGGAACTATTCCTAATGGCTAGAGGTGATCAGCACAAGGATATGATGTATATGAAACTTCCAGTGTGCTCCAAAGAAAATGTCCCCATCTGGAAAGAAAGAGTTAGATTGCTCATGTAGGCTGCAGATCCCAGAGTATTTATTACTATTCAAGAGGGACCTCAAATACCTATGATAGCCTCAACAATAGATCCTGCCAAGCATGTACCAAAGAAGTACTTTGACATGAGGAAAGATGAACTTGCCTTGGTGTCCCTTGATAAAAGGGCACAAAATATCATAGTAAGTTCCATTGATGACTCCACCGTCTAAAATATCGTTCACTACAAATAGGTCAAGGAGATGTGGGACTCCTTGATTATTTATATGGAGGGGACGTAAGAGGTAAGGGATGATAGGAAGTGCCTCTGATCTAGGAGTATGAGGATTTCAAACAATACAAAAATGAAACCATCTCAAACTGCTATGAGAGGTTTTTCAAGATTGTAAATGGCCTGAGAAACTATGGAAGGAGGTTTAAAAACTCTGATCTCAATGGCAAATTCCTTAGATCCCTCACTAAGGAATCAAACATCAAGATATGCACCATAAGGTAGATGGGACATTTGGGCATCATGAAGCCCAAGAATCTGTTTGGAAAGCTGTTGTGCCTTGAGCTTCAACTTAGCACAAGAAAAGTTGAAGTGGAAAGCTTAAGGGGAAGCACCAGAGAAAGGTTAATGGCTCTTAAGGCTGAGAGCTTGAGGAGAACAAAACACAAGATTCCTGTATATCAGGATGAATCTGAAAGCAGTGAGGCTTCTGATGCTAGCACCTCTGAAACAGACAACACAGATAAGGAACTGGCCCTCTCTCTAAGCAATTTAAAAAGTTGATGTCAAGATGGAGAAGTGACAACCATAGGTCATCCTCATCTAGCTCCAGGAGATCTGGTCAACATGACAGATCTAAATCATCAAGGGATGACATAAATAAATCTAAACTTAATAAATTTTATTTAGCTAATATAGTGTGTTATTACTACAAGAAAATTGGCCATATGATTGCTGACTACCCCTCCAAATAGAGGGAATAAAAAAAGCATGAAGAGAAAAGGAATCAAAGGGACAAGAAGAAACCTGAAAAAGGATTCATTGGAAAGAAAATCAAAACACTAACTGATTCTGATTCAAGTTCTTCAGAATCAGAGGAGGAAGCTCTCATTGGCCTCATGGACATAAATGAAGACATCCAGGATGGGAACACCTCTCTTAACAAGGTACTTATCAGATCCCCTCTGTCTGCCTCTGATTCTGAATCAGTGGCAGATTCAATGCATGTTGATGAATGTGAGTCTACTCACAATAGCACATCCTCAAGATTCTCACATGAGGATGAGTATGAACTAATGCAGCAATATGAAGCTTTGTGGGAAGTTTTCAAGAAAAGTAAGATGTTGCTTAGAGTTCAATCTAAGGAGTTGGCATCCTTAAAAATTACCCAATTTGAGCTCCCGGAGACAGCTGAAAATCTGGCTGCTATGAGCAAAGAAGTGGATAAATTCAAGGAAGCCACAAAATTAAAAATGTTGAATTAGCACAGAAGAACAAGGTCATTAAGGATCTTGAGGAAATGCTATTGGCTGAAAAGTGGATAGTTGCTAGGAATTCCATGCCCATGATAGTCCTGCCAATAATTGACTACTTTTCTGCACCATATAGATGTAGTATAGGATTTACTGAAGAGATAGTCAAGGGCAAGGCTTCTGAATCTAAATTCTCTTTTAAGAAGGTGTTGTTGGCATCTAATCCCTTTGATCAGTATTTTGCATATGGTAATTTGACCAATGTCTGCTCTACAAGTGGCAACAAGCCATCTTCCTCAAGACAAAAAGCAGTTTTTGGGCTGAGTGCTCTTACAGCACCTCATGAAGATTAAAATGAATAATCCAGGTCCTTTTGTCCATGGACCTGCAACAACAACATCCAAGAGAAAGGGGGAGGCAACTCCTGCCAAGCCTGCCCCTAAGAAGGTGAACCAAAAAGTGGTGAGACCAGCTCGACGTCACACTCACACTTTTGAGGATCACCAAAGACCTAGTAGGCATGCGGTCTTCTCTCCTTCCCACCAGCAGTACCATCCCACCAAGATGGTGAGTCAGAAGAGAATATCTAACAGGTATGAGGGCTGGTGCTATGGTAAAGTTGGACAGTTTGCATTGGACTGTTGGTTCAATCTAACAGTGCTTAGAGAAAGAAAGGTGCAGACCACTCAGAAGTCCAGTCTCCCAACTCATTATTCTAACAGGAACCAGGGAACCAAATTTACTTGGGTACCTAAGGTATATCTTAGACAGTGGTTGCTCTAGATATTAGACTAGAGTAACGAGCTATTTGAGAGACTACGCCCCAGTGGAAAATGGACGAATAGTAATATTTGGAGGTTCAGAAAAAGAGATGACCAGATGATATGGTAACATTTCCATTGGTTTAGTCACCATCACAAAGGTAGCTTATGCGGAGGGATTGAATGACAATATCATAAGCATAAGTCAACTTTGTGATTTAGGATTTGCTATTGTTTTCTACAAGGACAAGTGCTTAGTAAAGAGATCCTTGAATTCTGAGGCTACTTTAACTGTCACTGGGAGTGAAAATATTTATTGTCTTAATTTCTTTCATTCAGACTCCTTTAAGCTAATGTGCTTTGTATCTAATGAGAAAGAGTCTCTTTGTGTTCAATGGCACAAGAGACTTGCTCACATTAACTATAAAACCATTAGCAAGCTTTTCTCTCAAGACCTAGTTAGAAATGGACCAAACATTAAGTGCATTAGAAAAGGTCCATGTCATGCATGCCAACTTGGCAAGCAAACTAGAACCATCTTAAAGAGCATTTGTAATAAAAACTCTTCTTGGTGCCTTTATATATTGCACATGGATTTGTTTGGTCCAATGTCAGTTCATAGCTTAGGAGGGAAGGCTTACACACTTGTAGTAGTTGATGACTATTCAAGGTTCACTTTGGTGTTCTTCCATTAGAAGAAGCCAGATACCTTAGACAACTTGAAGAACTTTGTTAGGCAAATACAGAATGAAATAAGATGTACTATTGTCAAATTCAGAAGTGACCATGATACCCAGTTTTAGTTAGGATCCATGATAGAATTCTGCGAAGAGTTGGGTATCTCCCTTAAGAATTTTCATTAACTAGCACTCCTCAACAAAATGGAGTGGCAGGGAGGAAAAATAGAACCTTTGTAACATCCCAATTCGAGCTAGACTCCTCGGGAGTGTGTTATGTCGCTAAGAGTTGACCTAGGCTCGGTAGAAGCCCTAGGAACTTGAGGTGGTCAGGTTTGAGTCACAGTCAACAAGGGTGGGTGTAGTGCTCTCACTCCCTAAAAATAAGATAGCACCGGCGGTAGCGATACCACCGGCGGTAGCCTTCAAAACAATATGGGTACTTAGCATCGAAAAAGGGTTGGTTCTCGCTTATATCATCGATACAGTTAGCGCGGGCGGGAGTGATACCGCCGATGGTAGACTTCAAAACAATGTGTGGCCTCACAAAATGATATGGGTACCTTGTCGTCGAGAAGGGGTACCTTGTCATCGAAAAAGGGTGTCTTGCCATCTAGAAGGGGTACCTTGTCGTCAAAAAAGGTGTATTGTCGTCGAGAAGAGGTACCATGTCATCGAAAATGTGTTGGTTTCTCGAAGATATCATCGATATGCTAGCACCTACAGTAGTGATACCGCCGACGATAGCCTTCAAAATGGTAAGTGAACTTGTCGTCAAAAAGGAGTTGGGTTCTCGAATATACCGTCGTTATGCTAACGTCGGCGGTAGTGATATCGTCGGCGGTAGCCTTCAGAAAAATATGGACGGCGGTGATTTCTTATCCTTCCTTATTTCAATGCTGGGAGGTTTCTTAGGTCAATAAGACAGTGACACATGGATGGATTGTCCAATCCAAAGCATGGGAAGTATTATTCCCACTAATTCTAGTCAAATCAACCTCCATTTTCTCTCTCCTCTCTTAACCTTGAACTTCATCCCCTCACCCAAGGGCTGATCAGTTTTCTTCCTCTTCCTCACACTCAAGCATTGAGACCAGCTGCTTTCCTAAAGGAGATCAAGCTTGGAAGGAGGACTTGGAGCTTGGTCGATCGCCACCATGCCGCCAAGAAGACAAATGCGATCCATGACCGCAAATCAGGTGACTTCCGCCCCCTCTCCCTTGGTGCTAGATCTTTAGATCTAAGATAGGAGAGATATTGGGCTCAATAGAGCTTAATTTCAGCGAGATTCATAGAGTTTTCTAGGAAGAGACCACGCTAGAATTTCTGTTCTAGGGCGTCGTTCACCGAGAATATATCTTCAATCAAGTCCTCTCTTCAATGCAAAGTTTTAGGAACTAATTTCGTGAAGACTGATGGTCTATTGAGGGAGTATTGGAGGATAGAAGGCAAAATAATATTTGTGTGTTCGAGGAAGAAGATGAGTAGATGTTGTTCATCTATCTTAAGATCCGTGCATATTTTATAATATTTCGACAGAAAACTATTTTCTGCACGTGACGGACTTCAATCCATTCTTAGGCATGATCCGGCAACATTCAGGTCTTGTGCTCAACACGAATGTTGTAGCCCTCGGAAAGACTTTTCCAATGAATGGTTGTGGGTTTTCAGGGGAGCTCTATAGCTCCGTCAAAGTAAAATCAAAAATGGCTGTACATAATTTTATTCGGTGTATGTACAGGACAGCTTGCTGTTCAGATATATGCTGCTAGGTTCAAACCCGATTTTAGATAGGTTAGGCCTAGGTCTGTACCTTCGGATCAACACGAAAGTTGTATCCCTTGGCGATACCTTTTCGTAATGGGGTGACACATTATTTTTGGTTGTCCGTAGCTCCCAAAAATCCTGTTTTAGTAAACATCAATTAATATGTGCAGATTTTTAATGTTTTACTGATTTCCCTAAACTATTTAATGAGTACTTACGAATCTAGCTAGAAATGATTCAAGCCTTATTTATGATCTAGGGTCAAAGTTGGGGTTGGTCATTTGGTGCTTACTTCCCAAAGACCCCTTCCGCGTCATAAGACTCAGCTAGTTTGGCGAGCAAGAATACGCAGAGTCTCCGCTTTTGTGTTCTTAGTGTCGAGGCATACGTAAGGCCTAGGTCTGGTAGTGTGCATACCCAGCTAGTAGTTGTGAAGCCCCTTCCATTATCTCCGCTGGCCACAACGTGAGGTGCCTGAGTGGTTAGCTACCCTCGAAAAGCGGGAAGTACAAGTCTATGTCGACATAGCAAATTTGAGTGTGTGCGTAAATCATGGGTGAGTCATCATACATACATTCATTGCATTGCACCACATAAAGATCGTCAATATACTAACTTCTATTGTCACCTTTATATGATGAGTTACTTATTGTTGCAAACGACCCTTAACTTATAAGCTTGTATAGGCATTCTTATAAGTTAAGTTCAATTCAGTTTTTTATATACTCTGCTCCGCTTATACTCTATTGCTGACTCTACTACTAAATGTTGTGTTCTTATATACATGCTAGTAATTCTTGTTGCTTACCTATACATATGTTGCTCTCTTATTACACTGTCATATACCATCTGCCTGTATATACTGATTATATTGCAGCTTTCTATCTCTTCCCTTCCGCCCGGTGCGAAAGAGTCGCTAGGGGAGAGAATGTGAAGCCACATAGTCTTTATGAATAACAGTTGTTACACCACTATTTTTAGGAGCACACCCAAGTGGAGCAGCAACGTATAACACAGGAGGATAGCCAGGCCAGGGTGACAGGGCCTGCGACTATGATATCTTCGTTATCGTCAATGACAAATGTGAGCGTGTGTTTGAGATGTACCAATAGGGAAATTTGTACTATGATATTTTGTAGGAGCTTTGTAGATACCTGTTCTTTTGGACACTTTTACTTATTTGTGAATAATGGCTTCTGTTGTTTTTCTACTATTGATGGGTTTGCATGATGATATTTGAGAATAGCCGGCAAGATAGGCGTCTCATGGAGGGGGCTAGCCCATGTGCTGGCACTTCCACAAGAAGGCTGTTCTGGGCATAGGGCTCCCCTCGGCCATGCCTTGTGTTCCGGGAGGGGGGTCTTACAACCTTAATAGAGGCCACCAGGACAATGCTGAGTGACTCCTCCCTGCCAGAATCCTTATGGGCAAAGGATGTCAATACAACTTGTCATGTGATAAATCGGGCCTCCATCATCAAAGACCATAAGAAAACTCCCTAGGAGCTGATGAAAGGCAGAAAACCTACCTTATCCTAATTCAGAATCTTTGGTAGCAAATGCTACAGACTTAATAATGGGAAAACCAAGCTAACCAAGTTTACTGAGAAAAGCAGTGAAGCTATTTTTGTTGGCTACAACTCATATAACAAAGCTTATAGGGTTTACAACATTAATACCCAAGCAGTAGAATCTGTGCATGTTGTATTGGATGAGACTAGTCTTATTCACAAAGGCTGGTCTAGTTCTTTTGTGGATGCTGATGCGCAATTTTCACACCGCTAATTAGCGGGCACGAAATGCGGTACGACGGCAGTGCACCGGTCGCTCAAGTAATAAAAATGGGAAGTTATCCCTAAGTATCGATCTCCCAAGGAATGCAGGATGTGGTGATAAGAAAATAGAGTGAGGCGATTGTTATGACGAGTGAAAGAAAGTAAAAACACGGGCTTTGTGATGGGTGATCTACTACACAGAAATGAGATGCGGGTCAAAACTCTGCTTCGCAAGGCGGGATGGATGCAACGGCCGCGATGCCGTGCTTCGGAAGGCGCGTGGACGGAAGGTAACTATGACGATTGAGGGTCGCACACACCTCTTCGCAAAGTGGGGGTGAGTGCGGCGGCCGCGATGCCGTGCTTCGGTATGTGGTGAAATGGCTACAGTGCGGGGTTTGTGAGGGTCGAGTTCACCTCTTCACTCTCACCTCTAGCTTTTGCTAGAGTGAGCTAGCTAGAACATGTATGTGGAAGTGGGGTGGAGTGGAGGCGGAGCGCATCACAACAAAGCATCAAATAGAGAAATAAAACAAGAGAGTGCTTCCATTCATAGACGAATAAAGATTATTCTAATTCAATACAAAAGTTTAAGCATACATTTCCAAAAGGGAGAGGGTAGAGGAAACCACGAGATGAGAAGCCTCGCCGTAGATCTTGGCCGTAATGGGGGGTCGTCGCGCCTCCTCTGGGCTCAGTCCTTGGTAGCTTCCGGGGTTCAGAGGCTGTCAGTACCTCCAACTGTCATCCGTCTTCTTCTCAGAGCTGGGTCTCTTCCACTTCTCCTAATGGAGATGCAACGCCTTGAAATGCATGTTGTAGATGGCGGGGAATGCTTCCGAAACCCTTGATGGAGCTTAGGATCGATGGAAGAAGCTTTCCCAAGGAAGGGGATGGATGGATGGAGCTTGGAGAGGTGGAACGGCGGAGTCGCGCGCAGAAATCGCGCGCAGAAATCGCGCCCAAAATCGTGTAGAATGCCCTAAATTTGCGGAGCTGGTCTTTAACTGGTCGTGCGCGAAGGAATGTCTATTATCGTGCGCGGTCGACCTACATCAGAGAAAAAGAGAGGAAATAACGGCGGTCAGCTGCGCACGACCAGTGGTCGTGCGCGAAGAAGGCCTCTGATCGTGCGAACCGCTCGGGATGATAAGTGGAATTAACGCACGACCATTGGTCGTGCGCTTGATCGTGCACGATGGAAAACGCACGATCATTGGCATTTTAGGCCAAAATTCACCCCGAACCATTCCGGGCGTTCACATGATCCTTGTACCTGCATGAAACTCAAACATATCCGCTGGGGCATAGAAACAAAGCTCCTCAACGGCATAAAATATCCACCAACAAGAATAAAAGGGAAACATCCACGATAACACACAGAACTAGGCTAAGGAAGGTACTATCTACGCAAATGAACAACTAATCCAATATGAATGATAATCAACTTAATATGCAGTACCTATGCATGAAAATAAGCCTAAATGAGTCCTAAATTATGTATATAATGGAGACTCATCACACCCCCAGACTTACTCGTTTGCACGTCTCGGGCGAACACCCAATCCTATGGTTGAAAAATGAACGTTAAGGAAGCAACTTTGCAGGCGAAACACGATGGGAAGTAAAGAACTAACGGGCGTAAAAATAAAGTAGAAAAGATTTTTAAAACAAAGACTATATTTTAAAAACTTCTGCAAGTGTAAAATACAAAATACTACTACTCTGAGGTGAATTATTGGTGAATCGAACTGTCGCGCCCTAGGGAAAATAGCGTGAGCTCCTGAGGTGAGCGTTGTTCAAATTGGATCTCAAGAAAGAGCTCTCCAAGAAATCCATCAAGGTCGATGGTCATATGCTTGCCCTTTCACACCTTCTCCACTGCATGAGACGATCTCATCAAGAATCAGTAGGACTTTTAGGTTAGACTTGGGATTGGGTTGAGGTACGGTAATGAAGTAGAAGAACATTGGCTAAACGCACTCAACCTCCGGAAAATAAACAAAACTCAACCATAACATCTTCACCTTGAAGCACACTCCCCCAGACTTCAATTAAGCACTATGGTGTGCGCGGGACTACCATACTTATGGTTCTATTCTTTTTAGAGTTCATTAACTCTCTCCCCTTTTTTTAGATCCATAATAGCATAAGTTAGGATCAATCAGAATTTTTTTCATTTTTCTGCGCGCACACACCACCTCACACCCTCGAATTTTTTTATTACTCCGCATCGCACAATCATCAACAACATGTATAGATTTCAAAGCTTGAATCTAGTGCGTTTTAGGTTAGGATGTGTGGCCTTGGTGAAAGTTTAGTGGAGTTTAACAAATAGGAAGGGTAAGGTTCAATGAGGCTAGCAAAGGATGACGTTAGGTTGGGAAATCAAAGCTCAACCGGACCAAATGATGGCTTACGTCATGCTCCCAACAAGATCATTCAACGCACTCGTTTTGAAAATAGCTTGGGGCAAGTTCTTAACCACCGAGCGAGGTATCCTCTCCTTCCAACTCGAACAACACGAGGCTAACAGATCTTCTACACTCGACCTAGGGCTACCGCTAGATTCACCAAATTCACAGTTCGAGTAAAGTATTAAGTAATTACACAAAAGAAGTAAATAAAACTATAACTTTGTAATTAAATCTATTCTACATGAATTTTTAAGCTACGTGAGCGCTCTACTAGCAGCACCGCACGGGTCACATCCTGTTCAGCCACACAATCCTCAACTAACAATCAAACATCTAAACATATACATCAAGCACTCACACGATAATTGCGCACAAGTAACAATGAAACACATGTGGTGTGCATTATGCAATGAGACAATAAATATGAATTTCCTAACACATCATTCTAGCATGTATGTGCGTGTAGCATAAGCACAGGCTCACTCCCCCCAGGCTTGCATTGAAACACAAGCAAATATGATCTTTCGAAGCAAACTAAGAGCTGGATTAAGAGTACCTATGCTCCTAAGAGCAAGCCAGAAGAGCGGTATAATCCTTCTTTAATGATCTCCTCATCCTCTTCATCCAATCAAGTTCACACCTGCATAGCTAAAAATAAAAGCAAAAGCAAACAAAACATGATAGGGATTAAATCAAGCAAACGGAACCGGGTGGTTCCCATGGGTTGTCTCCCAAGAAGCGCTTTTGCTTAACGTCCTTTAATGTGGACCAAATACCTGTATTAAAGCAGTTTATAAAGTCTACAAACAAGCAAAAGTTAATAAATCCTAATTACTATTACATGCTCAAAACAGATCAGCTATAAGCTGATTTGAAATAGTAACAACTGATGAAAGAAAAAGGTCCGGGGACCTGGTAGTAGGGGTGGAAATTAAGTAGCATGCTCAGCCTCCAACCCCAGATCTCATCCTTTTTCGCTCTCTTTTTCTCCTCCAGTATTATGTCTTCAAAGAAAAACCGCTTGCCCCCTTGTAACCAATCCTCGAGGGGAAGCACCAACGATGATGAGGAAACAAGATGTTCCTTCACTGTATCTTCCTCATCCCGCCAGGCTTTCAACTCCTCCATGCATAAGGTCTGATCAGCTGGAGGAGGGGCATCCTGCATCCTTGTACATAAAGAAAGGGGGTCATGAAATAACTTGGAAGAAAAACTACAAGAAATCTAATCTGAGGGGACAATCCCGGCTTCATCCCCCATGGGGTGCGACAATGACAAACTGATGATATCATCGAAGATTTCACTAGACTCCACAACGCACGCAATGGCCCCCTCTATAATTTGGACTTCCTCGCACTGGACTGAAGCGGTTGCTTCAGCACGATCAAGGCTACCCTCCTCCATGAGAGTGGGCACAACATTGCGCAGCCCTGCAACATCCTGCAAAGTGACCTCAATGATAATATCAGAATTAGATGTTGTTTCATGTGTAGTGGGAGAAGACGTGCTTTTTAAGAGTTCGGGCTCACTCTCCACACAAGGGCACAAATCCACGCAAAGTGGTACATGAACCGAAGAAGTATGGGGTGTCGCATCAGAAACGGAATCATAAGGTACACTGACGTACGTGTCTATTCCAAAGCCTTCAAAAGGTGAAGGTGGAAGTGACACGTAATCAGAGGAAGAAGTTGTGCTCGTAGAATTTGAAGATAGGACGATCTGGATATCCGGCTCATCGTCATCTGCCAATTCGCGAAGATAAGAAGCACAGTCCTTTAAGGCGTGCTCTCTACTTTTACAAAATAGGCACTGCTTTGCCGGCTTTCCCGGCACAAAAGGTGCGGCAGCCGTGCAAAGGTGCGATAACGAAGGTGCAGTAGAGTAGCGAAAAGACTTATGGGCATAGAAACAAAGCTCCTCAGCGGCATAAAATAAGCACCAACAAGAATAAAAGGGAAACATCCACGATAACACACAGAACTAGGCTAAGGAAGGTACTATCTACGCAAATGAACAACTAATCCAATATGAATGATAATCAACTTAATATGCAGTACCTATGCATGAAAATAAGCCTAAATGAGTCCTAAATTATGTATATAATGAAGACTCATCAGATGCAGGCATAATAGAGACAATGGAGAAGATATCCATTGAAGACCAAATTAAAACTCTAGTGAAAGTTAAAGATTACTTAGTGGCAGTAGACTTGGAGGCAGATGTTGTTGAAGGGTTGCATACAGTAGAAGAAGAACATCCTGCGGTACCTATCGTAGAAGAAATACCTAGAAGACTACCACCTGCATCTAGACACATCAGGCATCATCCGCAGGAGCAAAACATAGGCGATGTCAGTCAAGGAGTACTAACAAGGAGCAGGGCCTTGAATGAAGCCACGTATCTAAGTTTTCTTTCTCCAGTTGAACCCAAGAAATTTGAGGAAGCCAATTTGGATCCATTCTGTATTGCAGCAATGCAGAAAGAATTATACCAGTTCAAGAGATGCAGAGTGTGGAATCTAGTTCCTTGACCCCAAGGACACAATATAAAAGGAACCAAATGAGTCTATAGGAATAAGTTGGATTAAAATGGAGTAATTACAAAGACCAAGGCCAGGGCAGTTGCAAAGAGATATAAACAAGAGGAGGGCATAGACTTTGACCAGACCTTTGCCCCTGTTGCCAGATTGGAAGCCATCAGACTATTTCTGGCCTATGCTGCACACAAAGGATTCTAGCTGTACCAGATGGATGTAAAGTTAGCTTTTCTAAATGGTGATCTAAAAGAAGAGGTGTATGTAGAATAACCTTTGGGTTTTGTTGATTCTGAACACCCTGATTATGTTCATTTTCATAGAAAAGCTTTATATGTGATGAAACAGGCTCCTAGAGCCTGTTATGAATCATTATCAAGCTTTCTCATTGAGAACAAGTTCACAAGGGGGAATATTGACAAGACATTGTTCCTAAGGAAGGTAAAGGGCAAGATCTTGCTAGTGCAGATCTATGTGGATGACATTATATTTGTCTCCGCAGATGATCATCTCTACAAAACCAACATCTCATCACGCCTGCACTCCCCGGCAACGACGCCAAAAACTTGATGCGCAATTTTCACACCGCTAATTAGCGGGCACGAAATGCGGTACGACGGCAGTGCACCGGTCGCTCAAGTAATAAAAATGGGAAGTTATCTCCAAGTATCGATCTCTCAAGGAATGCAGGATGTGGTGATAAGAAAATAGAGTGAGGCGATTGTTATGACGAGTGAAAGAAAGTAAAAACACGGGCTTTGTGATGGGTGATCTACTACACAGAAATGAGATGCGGGTCAAAACTCCGCTTCGCAAGGCGGGATGGATGCAACGGCCGCGATGCTGTGCTTCGGAAGGCGTGTGGACGGAATGTAACTGTGACGATTGAGGGTCGCACACACCTCTTCGCAAAGTGGGGGTGAGTGCGGCGGCCGCGATGCCGTGCTTCGGTATGTGGCGAAATGGCTACAGTGCGGGGTTTGTGAGGGTCGAGTTCACCTCTTCACTCTCACCTCTAGATTTTGCTAGAGTGAGCTAGCTAGAACATGTATGTGGAAGTGGGGTGGAGTGGAGGCGGAGCGCATCACAACAAAGCATCAAATAGAGAAAAAGGGAGGAAATAATGCACGGTCAGCTGCGCACGACCAGTGGTCGTGCGTGAAGAAGGCCTCTAATTGTGCGAACCGCTCAGGATGATAAGTGGAATTAACGCACGACCATTGGTCGTGCGCGATGGAAAACGCACGATCATTGGCTTTTTAGGCCAAAATTCACCCCGAACCATTCCGGGCGTTCACATGATCCTTGTACCTGCATGAAACTCAAACATATCCGCTGGGGCATAGAAACAAAGCTCCTCAGCGGCATAAAATAAGCACCAACAAGAATAAAAGGGAAACATCCACGATAACACACAGAACTAGGCTAAGGAAGGTACTATCTACGCAAATGAACAACTAATCCAATATGAATGATAATCAACTTAATATGCAGTACCTATGCATGAAAATAAGCCTAAATGAGTCCTAAATTATGTATATAATGGAGACTCATCAGATGCAGGCATAATAGAGACAATGGAGAAGATATCCATTGAAGACCAAATTAAAACTCTAGTGAAAGTTAAAGATTACTCAGTGGCAGTAGACTTGGAGGCAGATGTTGTTGAAGGGTTGCATACAGTAGAAGAAGAACAGCCTGCGGTACCTATCGTAGAAGAAATACCTAGAAGACTACCACCTGCATCTATACACATCAGGCATCATACGCAGGAGCAAAACATAGGCGATGTCAGTCAAGGAGTACTGACAAGGAGCAGGGCCTTGAATGAAGCCACGTATCTAAGTTTTCTTTCTCCAGTTGAACCCAAGAAATTTGAGGAAGCCAATTTGGATCCATTCTGTATTGCAGCAATGCAGAAAGAATTATACCAGTTCAAGAGATGCAGAGTGTGGAATCTAGTTCCTTGACCCCAAGGACACAATATAAAAGGAACCAAATGAGTCTATAGGAATAAGTTGGATTAAAATGGAGTAATTACAAGACCAAGGCCAGGGTAGTTGCAAAGAGATATAAACAAGAGGAGGGCATAGACTTTGACCAGACCTTTGCCCCTGTTGCCAGATTGGAAGCCATCAGACTATTTCTGGCCTATGCTGCACACAAAGGATTCTAGCTGTACCAGATGGATGTAAAGTTAGCTTTTCTAAATGGTGATCTAAAAGAAGAGGTGTATGTAGAATAACCTTTGGGTTTTGTTGATTCTGAACTCCCTGATTATGTTCATTTTCATAGAAAAGCTTTATATGTGATGAAACAGGCTCCTAGAGCCTGTTATGAATCATTATCAAGCTTTCTCATTGAGAACAAGTTCACAAGGGGGAATATTGATAAGACATTGTTCCTAAGGAAGGTAAAGGGCAAGATCTTGCTAGTGCAGATCTATGTGGATGACATTATATTTGTCTCCGCAGATGATCATCTCTACAAAACGTTTGCCAACTTGATGTAGGGAAAGTTTGAAATGAGTAGTATGGGAGAGCTCAAATACTTCCTAGGTCTCCAATTGAAACAATCTGAAGATGGCATATTCATCTCACAGACTAAGTTCACTAGAGAGCTAGTCAAGAAATTTGAATTGGAGAGTGCTTCTTCCATGAAGAGTCTCATGGGATCAAATGAAACTCTAGACAAGGATGAAAAGGGTATATCCTTTGATGATACCAAGTAAAGATGCATGATTAGATCTTTTCTTTACCTAACTGCCAGTAAACCTAACATAAGGTTTGTCACATGTTTTTTGTGTTAGATACAGGGTGAAACCTAAGGATTCTCATCACTCTATTATCAAGAGGATCTTAAGATACCTCAAGGGTACACCCAATCTTGGCCTATTGTACCCTAGGAACAATGATTGTGAGCTAACTGGTTATTCAGATGCAGATTATGCAGGGTGCAAGGAAGATAGGAAGAGCACTTCAGGGAGTTGCCAATTCCTTTGAGGAAGACTCGTTTCTTGGAGCACCTAGAAGCAAGAAAATATAGCAATCTCTACTACCGAAATAGATTATATATCTACAGGCTCAATTAATGTCGATTCAGTATCAGCTTTAAGAGTACAATCTTAAAATGACCATAACACCCTTGTTTTGTGACTTATCTAGTGTTATCTCAATTGCTAAGAACCCGATCTCACATAGCAAAACTAAGCACATTGAGATCAGGTATCATTTCATTAGGGAGCATGTGGAGAATGAGGATATCATCCTTGAGTTTGTCCCTACAGAAAAACAAGTGGCTGATATATTCACAAAGCCCCTAGATGAATCTAAGTTTAACTTTTTCAAGTTCCAATTGTGGATGTTGAACTTAGAGTAAATTCTAACTCAATTTTGATTTTCTATCATCCACCTATTATCACTGATAAAATATATGATGAGTGTTGTAGGTACCTCTTAAAAGGTGATGGAAATTAACTAAGTCTGAAAAATATCTGAGTTGTCACAACGACATAGTTAGATGTCTCGAGGATAATGCATGAATCTCAATGACACGAAGACTCATTTGGAAAAACTGAGAAAGACCTATAAAGTCGGTGGAAGGATGCTTGTCGAAACACAACCCAACTATTTATCGCAATATTGGATCTTTCAATCTTAGCCATCTGATGATTAATTAAGCAAATCAACAGTACAAAAAGATACGCGCCCGTTCATCTTCCTCAACTATAAATAGGATGAATACTTAAGACAAAATTACACTATCGTTTGCCCTATGTCATCTCTGCGACAATCTCCCGTTCCATTTCTGACATTCTCTCATTCCTGCCAACCTGATTCAATGGCTCCAAAGAAAGACAAGGAAAAAGGAAGAGGCTTCATTGATCTATGGATGTGAGCTTCTGCTAGGAGGCTTCAACTCTTGCTCAGAAGAAATCAAGCCAGTAATAGGGATTCTAGAAGCGGCCGGGTTGGAGTACTTGCTCAGTGAGCCGTGCGTTCTGATGCATAGAGAGCTGCTAGAATTTTATGAAGGAGTATGACTAAATCACTACGAGACCTCTCTAAAATTGAATGTGGGTGGAAGGAAGATCAAGGTGTCCGCCATGAGCCTAGGGAAGGCAGTGAGACGGCCAAGGCTGGAGGAAGGAGAAAAAGAGGATGACTTGACTAGAGAAGACTGCACTATAGGTTGTACCTGGTGTGGTCACAGTGGCAAGACCTAGAGGTCAATTAAGAGGGCAGAATTTAACCAGTAGGGAAAGCTCCAAGATGATGTAGTGGGGAAGGTGATGCTCCGCAAGTAGGTTCTCATAACAAGATCTCAAAGGAGATGTTTGAGATAATGTGCACGATCATCCTATCAAAGAAGATTGACTGGAAAGATCTGCTATTTCGAAGGATCAAGGGGAACCTCACCCCTAATTTTGGAAGAATTCTGTCTCTCTTCCTTCTGAATTCACTTAGGGATGTTCTGAAGAAGAAAATGGGAGTACCTCTTCATTAGTCCAAATAGCTGGACTCCAAGATGTTGGAGAGATGGGATAAGGTGATTTCAAAATCCCTTAAAGACAGTCAAGCACCTCTGAAAGGACAGAAGAAGGATGTGCAGGATGATTGTGCTGGAGAGGAGAGTTCCTCCAGCAGTTATGAGGAAGAGGTCGACACATCTATCCCAAACCTTGCTCTAACAGAGGAAGAGGGCTCTCAAGTGCAGATGGCCCCAGATGTACAACACCGGTGTCCGCCAGGGGGTGCACAGAGACAAAGGAACCAACAGGCGAAAAGAGTAAGAAGGCGAGCAAATCAGGGGGCCGGGCGAGCCGGGATCTCGCCGGCCGCTTGCGTGAGGGCAAGCGGGCTAGGTCCTCGTCAGTCGCTCGCAGGAAGGTGAGCGAGCCAAGCCTCTCAGTTCACGAGAGAGGCCCTTATGGGCGGTTCGCCCAGGAAGGATTCATGATCGTTTTTACCCAAAGACCCCTGATGGTCTGCAGTTAGCCCCTCCAAACACCAGAGTTTAGATGTTGGCAGACCATTTTGGGCTGCTTATAGCAAGAGTGTAAGTCGGAATCTCACTATTAGCAGACCAAACTTGAAAAACTATAAATGGACCTTGAAGGGCACCTTGGGAGAGGAGTCCAATCTCAGTTTTCTGAGCTTCTTCCTCCCTAGGTGATCTTGGCTCAGCTCTCAGGCTCTCCAAGGTGCCCAGTCTCAGCTTTGGCTTGGGAGGGGAAGTGCTCGAAGATCTTCTGGGTGTGTGGTGGGACCTCCTTATTGTGACCAAGGGTCTGTGTTTAGTTCTGAGTCTCCAGTCGGTTCCTTCCAAGGATTCAGTAAGTGCTAGCTGCACCTCGACTCATTGAGGGCCCGAGCTCCATAAAGAATCCAAGACCTAGTTTCAACATTTTTGGGGCGGTGAGGGTGGAGTGCAGCTAGTTCAAGAAAGCTCCAAGGAAGAGATGGCAGGAGACAATGTGCGAGAGGAGGACTTCGGTGGCTCGCCGCCACCCGGCCCGCCAGCGACGATGGAGATGCTGGCCGACCTCAAGAGGGATCTGCTCGGGGCCTTCCACTGTGCCCTCGCCACAGTCCTTGGGAGTCTCACAACCCCTGCGCCCCAAGTGGCCCCTCCAGCTGGAGTAAGCGAGCACGCCCCGGTGCAAAGGCCTGTGAAGGAGGCGACGTCCCAGATGCCAGAGCGAGACCTCGCAGGGCGGGAGCTTTTCCCTAGCCCGGTGAGTGCGGGTGGGGTGCAGGTGAGCGATGTCCTAGTAGGAGGGATCTTGGCCAGTGGGATCCCAATGAGCAGTCCCTCGGCGAGTGCAAGACCGGGAGGAGACGGTCCGCCCGGGAAGCTCGCAGGGCGAGTGGAGCAGGTCAGGAGTGTGAAGGGAGGAGTTCCCTCTTCGAGTTGGTGCTCTCAGCACCTCTCCTCGAGGGTTCAACGAGCCGGCCCTAACTCAGTATACTGGCAAGGATGACCCCACTCAGCACCTGCAGGGGTTCGAAGACATGGTCTAGTCAGACCAATGTCGGACGCTTTCAAGTGTCGACTCATCGCCACCACCCTCAAGGAGAAAGCGCAGGACTGGTTCCACCAGTTGCCCTCCGGGTCGATATATGCTTTCGAGGTTTTATGTCGCGGCTTCCTGCTGCACTTCTCAACCTCGAAGAAGAGGAAGAAGGACCTCAAGGCCCTCTTCAACATCAAGCAGAAGTATGGGGAGTCACTAGATCATTATGTGGATCGGTTCCAGGAGGAGGTCCTCCTCATCCAGGAGGTGCCAGGGTACACTCTCCAGCTTGCCTTCATAGTGGGCTGCGAGAGGGATTCTTCAAGATGGTCCTCAAGAGGAGGTCTCCTTTGTCTTTCGAGGAGCTGATGGAGAGAGTGATGGAGGAGATTGAGGGGGAGGCATCAAACCCCGAGTTCACAAAGAGGTTAGCACGGCTAAGCAAGCCGAAGGTTAGGCATCTAGAGAGCAAGGTGCAGAAGAAAGTGTTGTCGCAAAAAGCCCCGGCACACCTGGCTCGCCCTTCGGATTCGCCCTCGACAACCATGACATTAGTAGCTGTGAACCGGAAAAAGAGCGAGCGCGAGCTAAAATTAGCGAAAGGGCCTGGAAGATAAAAAAAGGGATGGAGAACAGTTAATGCAGTAGTTAGAAAGTAAAAGATGACGGCTATTTATAGAAATGAAAAGGGCGGGAAGAAGTCGAAGCGCCGGGGGTGCGGATAGCAGAATCGTGTAGTGATTTTTTAGTTTCTTGGGGCCTTATCCGCTGATTCTCCGCCGGCGAGCCAAAGCTACAGAAAGAAAAAAAGCAAAAGTCGCGAGAGCGAGGCGATATCCCGCGAGCCAGGCATATCAAACAAAAAATAAGCAAGGCGCTAGCACAATTAACATAACGATAGAAATTATGCAAAGAAAGAAAGAAAGCTCGCGATCAAAGAGAAGCTTCTAGGCATCAGTGAATAAATCTTCAAGGTTTTCTCTTCAGATCCAGATGTCATCTCGTTCAGGCCTAAGAAAAGTATTCAGGATATTTCTATTCCCTATTCTGTGAAGTGTTCTTCAATTTTGTAAACTTATAACTTTTTTTGTAGGACTCTTTGAGTATGAGCTATTGGGTTCTGTGTGAACCTGAGGTGCGATATTTTGTAGATCTGAGTTGTAGGGTTGTAGTGTCTATGCTATAGGGTTCCAGGAACCTGAGGTAGGATCCTATAAGGCTCTGAGTTGAAGGGCCTGATGTGCTTGAGTTGTAAGATATATGGAGGAGTTTTGAGTTTTTGGTGGAGATTGCTGACTCTAACACACTATTAGATAGGCACAGAGCGATAGTGGAGTACTCAAACACATTATCTTGGGGAACCACTATAAATCTCGTGTCTTTGTGTGCTGTGTTCTGTGCCTGTGATCCGTGGTTTGATATACTTTATTTGCTCTTGTACTTAAAATTTCAAAATAGTCACAGCACCTATTCTCTCCCCTTCTAGGTGATAGTTCCATATATAACAAGTGGAATCAGAGCTACATTGATCAAAGAATGACTTAACAATCAGATCTAGATCTGTGGAACTATTCATAATGACTGGAGGTGATCAGTACAAGGAGATGAGGTCTATGAAACTTCTAGTGTGCTACAAAGAAAACTTTCTCATCTGAAAAGAAAGAGTCAGATTATTCATGGAGGCTGCCTATCCCAGAGTATTTGTTGCTATTCAAGAGGGAAATCAAATAACTATGACAGGATCATCCATAGATCCTACCAAGCAAGTACCAAAAAAGTACTTCGACATGAGTAAGGATGAACTTTCCTTGGTGGCTCTTGTTAAAAGGGCACAAAACATCATAGTAAGTGCTATTGATGAATCCACCCTCTGAAATATCATTCACTGCAATTTTGCCAAGGAGATGTGGGACTCCTTGATTGTTTATATGGAGGGGAGAGAAGATGTAAGGGATGACAGGAAGTCCCTTCTAAACCAGGAGTGTGAGGCCTTCAAACAATGCAAAAATGAAACCATGTGAAACTTCTATGAGAGGTTTTTCAAGATTGTGAATGTCCTGAGAAACTATGGAAGGGGGCTTACAAACTCCAATTTCAATGACCAATTCCATAGATCCCTCACTAAGGAATCAGATATCAAGATATGTGCCATAAGGGAGATGGGACATCTGGGCATCATGAAGTCCATGAATCTGTATGGAAAGCTCCTGTCCCATGAGCTTCAACTTAACACAAGAAAACTGAAGAGAAAAGATCAGTGGGAGCACAAAAGAAAGGTCTGTGGCTCATAAGGTTGAGAGGTTGAGGAGAACGAAAGACAACAATCCTATATTTCAGGATGAATCTGAAAGTAGTGAGGCTTCTAATACCCGCACCTCTGAATTAGACAACACAGATATGGAATTGGCCCTCTTCTCTAAGAAATTTAAAAAGCTGATGTCAAGAAGGAGAAGAGACATCCATAGATCATCCTCATCTAGCTCCAAGAGATCTGGTCATCATGACAGATCTAAATCATCAAGGGATGACAGGTATAAATCTAAACTCAAAAAATTTGATTTAGCTAATATAGTGTGTTATTATTGTAAGAAAATAGGTCATATGAAAGCTGACTGCCACTCCAAAAGAGGGAATCAAAGAAGCATGAAGAGAAAAGGAATCCAAAGGATGAGAAGAAAACTGAAAAAGGATTTATTGCAAAGAAAATCAGAACACTAAGTGATTCTGATTCAAGCTCTTCAGAATCTGAGGAGGAAGTTATCATTGGCCTCATGGCCATAAATGAAGACATGCGGGATGGAACCCCCTCTCCTGGGAAGGAACTTATCAGAGCCCTTTGTCTGCCTCTGATTCTGAATCAGTGGCAGATTCAATGCATGTTGATAAATGTGAGTCTGCTCACAATAACACATCCTAAAGATCCTCACATGAGGATGAGTTTGAACTAATGCAGCAATATGAAGCATCGTGGGATGCTTTTAAGAAAATCAATAAGCTCCTTAGAGTTCAATCTAAGTAGTTAGCATCATTGAAAATTACCCAATCTGAGCTCCAGGAGACAGCTGAAAAGCTGACTGCTATGAGCAATGAAGTGGATAAATTCAAGGAAGCCACAAAACTTAAAAATGCTGAATTAGCATAGAAGAACAAGGTCATTAAGGATCTTGAGGAAATGTTATTGGCTGAAAAGAGGATAGTTGCCTGCTATTCCATGCCCAAGACAGTCCTGCCAATAATTGGCAGTTTTTCTGCAACGTATAGAGGTACTGTAGGATTTACTGAAAAGACAGACAAGGGCATGATTTATGAAGTCAAACCCTCTTTTAAGAAGGATGTGCTGACATCTAATCCGTTTGATCAGGATTCTGCATATGGTAATTTGACAAACGTCTGCTCTACCAGTGGCAGCAATCCATCTTCCTCAAGATAAAGAGTAGGCTTTGGGCTAAGTACTTTTAAAGCACCTCATGAAGAGATTCAAATGAAGAATTCAGGTCCTTTTGTCCATGGACCTGCAACAACAACACCCAAGAGAAAGGGGAAGGAAGCTACTGCCAAGCTTTCCCCTAAGAAGGTTAACCAAAAAGTGGTGAGACCAGCTCCACATCACACTCACACTTGTGAGGATCACCAAAGACCTAGTAGGCCAACAGTCTTCTCCCCTGCCCACCAACACAACCATCCCACCCAAATGGTATGGCAGAGGAGAAGATATAACAGGAATGAGTGCTGGTGTAGTGGTAAAGTTAGACACTTTGCCTTGGATTAGTGGTTCAATCCAACAATGCCTA
Organism: Dactylorhiza incarnata; assembly: GCA_033032865.1. Taxonomy (NCBI): domain Eukaryota; kingdom Viridiplantae; phylum Streptophyta; class Magnoliopsida; order Asparagales; family Orchidaceae; genus Dactylorhiza; species Dactylorhiza incarnata. Next base: position 1,741,362 of record JAWHQI010000098.1, read on the forward strand.
GACCAAGAAAGGTGTAGACCACTCAGAAGTCTAATCTCCCAACTCATTTTCCTAACAGGAACCAAGGACCCAAATTTATTTGGGTACCTAAGGTATAGTAATTCCTTTTGTAGGTATGTCCAAAGGCCATTCAATCTCCTATCTAGTACTTGGATAGTGGTTGCTCCAGACATTTGACTAGTGTAAAGAGCTATTTGAGAGACTACACCTCAGTGGAAAATGGACCATCAGTAATATTTGGATGTTCAGAAAAAAGGGTGACTAGTGGATATTGTAACATTTCCAATGGTTAGTCACCATCACAAAGGTAGCTTATGTGGAGGGATTGAATCACAATCTCATAAGCATATGTCAACTTTGTGATTTAGGCTTCATTATTGTTTTCTACAAGGACAATTGCTTAGTTAAGAGATCCTTGAATTCAGAGGCTACCTTAACTATCACTAGGATTGGAAACATTTATTGTCCTAATTTCTTTAATTCAGACTCCTCTAAGTCAATGCGCTTTGTAGCTAATGAGAAAGAGGTTCTTTGTGTTTAAGGGAATAAGAGACTAGCTTGCATTAACTATAAAACCATTAGCAAGCTTTTCTCTCAAGACCTAGTTAGAAATTGACCAAACATTAAGTGCATTAGAGAAGGTCCATGTCAAGCATGCCAACTTGGCAAGCAAACTAGGACCAGCTTTATGAGCATTTCAAATAAAGACTCTTCTAGGTGCCTTTATATATAGCGCATGGATATGTTTGGTCGTATGTCAGTTCATAGCTTAGGAGGGAAGGCTTACACTCTTGTAGTAGTTGATGACTATTCAAGGTTCACTTGGGTGTTCTTCCTTACAAAGAAGTCAGATACCTTTGACAACTTGAAGAACTTTGTTAGGCAAATAAAGATTGAAATGAGTTGTACAGTTGTTAAATTCAGAAGTGACCACAAAATTTTAGTCAGGAGCCATGACAAAATTCTGCCAAGAGTTGTGTATCTCCCAAGAATTATCCTCACCTAGAGCTCCTCAACAAAATGGAGTGGCAGAGAGGAAAAATAGAACCTTAATAGAGGACAGAAGGACAATACTAAGTGACTCCTCCCTACCAGAATCCTTCTGGGCAGAGGCTGTCAATACAACTTGTCATGTGATAAATAGGGCCTCCATAATCAAAAAGTCTTTCAATACAACTTGTCATGTGATAAATAGGGACTCCATAATCAAAAACCATAAGAAAACTCACTTATGATCCGATGAAAGGCGGAAAACCTACCTCATCCCACTTAAAAATCTTTAGTAGCAAATGTTATGTACTTTGTAATGGGAAAACCAAGCTAACCAAGTTTACTTAGAAAAGCAGTGAAGGTATTTTTGTTCGTTAGAACCCCTATAGCAATGTTTATAGGGTGTGCAACATTAATACCCAAGCTGTGCATATTGTATTTGAAGAGACTAGCCTTATTCACAAAGGCTGGTCTAGTTCTTTTGCGGATGCAGGCACAACAGAGAAATTAGAGAAGCTATACATTGAAGACATAGTTGAAACTCCAGTGAAAGTTAAAGATTACTCAGTGGCAGTAGACTTGGAGGAAGATGTTGTGGAAGGGTTGGATACATCAAAAGAAGAACAACCTACATAACCTGTCATAGAAGAAATCCCTAGAAGTCTGGCAGCAACATTTAGACACATCAGGCATCATCTATAGGAGAAAATCATAGGAGATGTTAGTCAAGGAGTACTGACAAGGAGCAGGGCCTTGAATGAAGCCATGCATCTAAGTTTTCTTTCCCAAGTTGAACCCAAGAAATTTGAGGAAGTAAATTTGGATCCATTCTGGATTGCAGCAATGCAGGAAGAATTAAACTAGTTCAAGAGATGCAGAGTATGGAAACTAGTTCCTTGACACCAAGGATATAATATAATAGGAACCAAAAGGGTATATAGTAACAAGTTGGATGAAAATGGAGTAATTACAAAGAATAAGGTCAGGCCAGTAGCAAAGAGATATAGACAATAGCTGGTCATAGACTTTGACCAGACCTTTGCCCCTGTTGCAAGATTGGAAGACAACAGACTATTTTTGGCCTATGCCGCCAACAAAGGATTCAAGGTCTACTAGATGGATGTAAAGTCAGCCTTTCTAAATGATGATCTAAAAGAAGAGGTGTATGTAGAACAACCCTCAAGTTTTGTTGATTCTGAACACCCTGATTATGTTTACTTTCTTAGAAAAGCTTTATAATGGTTGAAACAGGATCCTAGAGCCTGGTATGAAACCTTGTCAAGCTTTCTCATTGAGAATAAGTTCTCAAGGGGGAAGATTGACAAGAGGTTGTTTCTAAGGAAAGTAAAGGGCAAGATCTTGCTAGTGCAGATCTATGTGGATTACATTACATTTGGCTCTACAGATGATCATCGCTGCAAGAAGTTTGCCGACTTGATACATGGAAAGTTCAAAATGAGTATTATGAGAGAGAGCAAATACTTCCTTGGTCTCAAAGTGAAACAATCTGAAGATGGCATGCATATTCATCTCACAGATTAAGTTCACTAGAGAGCTAGTCAAGAAATTTGGATTGGAGAGTGCTTCTTCCATGAAGACTCCCATGGGATCTAATGTGACTCTGGATAAGAATGAAAAGGGAACACCCTTTGATGAAATTAAGTACAGATGCATGATTGGATCTTTGCTTTAGTTAATTGCCAGTATGCCTGACAGAATGTTTGCCACATGTGTTTGCGCAAGATACCAAGTGAACCCCAAGGAATCTCATGACTCCTCTATCAAGAGGATCTTAAGATACTTCAAGGGTACACCCAATCTTGGCCTATGGTACCCTAGGAACAATTATTATGAGCTATTTGGTTATTCAGATGCAGATTATGCAGGGTGCAAGGAAGATAGGAAGAGTGTTGGAACATGGTCTTCCGCATCTCCTAGGTTTGAGAATAACAAATCCTATGTGTATTTGATCTTGTGTGTTTAAGTGTGCAGGATAACAAAGTCCACATGACTCAAGAATTACATAAGAAGGTTGCCCCCAAGTTTGAGCCATCAAATCCAAAACTCCCACTAGCGCCGGCGATAGCACCTAGCGCGTAGCGCTAGCGCTAAGGAACCACTGAGAACGGATACAGGGTTCGACGAAATTGATCTTGCGTTCGACGATGCTGTGTTCGACGAATTTCTTTTCGACGAATGTTGAAGAGTGCTCGATGAACTGCTTACTCTACCGCGGCGTGCTAGTACTAGTGCTGGAGCTAGCTGTCGTTCGACGAACTGTTAGCGACGCTCGACGAAATGCTCATAACTGCGTTCGACAAAAATTCGATCGACGAACTCTTAGCTGCGTTCGATGAAATTTTGATCGACAAAATGTTTGCTTAAGCGCAAATGCTGGGAGTACTTATAGAAGGAGATAGCGCCAGGCGGTATCCGATAGTGCAGGAAATAGCGAGGAGCACAGTAGGCAAGAGAGAAAAGTTTCCTCCGATTGAAGATTCTGCCGCGCAGAATATGTCCTAATATGGGATAGCGCCGGCGGTACCACTAGCGCAGGCGCTAGCGCTAAGTCTATAAATAGGACCTCTTGGCTCCGTCTTCCTCATCCTCTTGAGATCGAAAATTCCAGAGCTTTGTGCCACAACAGAGAGAGGAAGTTTTAGAGAGATACTCCCACAAATCCACAAAGACTAAAGTAGATCTGTGGAGAAGATTTCAGCACGCATCTTCATCGTCATGAAAGACCGCATCAACTATGATCATACTCTGCATCTTTGTCTACTTATCCAAGAGATCCACATAGAGGGAGTTTTATATTATTGTCTTTTTATTTCACATCTTTTTCTTGTAAACGGTTAGTGAAATCGACTCGTGTTGGCGACTAGGTCTGGGTAAGACTTAGGGCAGAATTTCGCCTCGTGTTGGCGACTAGATCTAGGATAGGTCTAGGGGGTGCTCAAGGCCATATCTGGGGAAGGGTTTGCTAGAGCGGCTTGAGGCCATATCCGGGTAAGGATCGTCAAAAGCCAACCGGTTCGTGGGGATACGAGTCGGTATAGAAAACAAAAAGAGTCTTTCATATTTCGCTTTGATTTCTAGCATCATTGAAATAAAATTTTTGTAATCAATTTTATTAATAATAATCATGTCTCTCTTTGTGTAATAAAATTGATTTATTCTTCATTTCTCTAAATTTTTTATTATCCTCTCCTTTATTATAAAACAATTTAGATCTTTAAACAAAATCACTATTTTGATTTCTTATCATAAGCTAGTATTTCAAAATATAATATAAGTTTGTAAAACCCTTATTCACCCCCCCCCCCCTCTAAGGGCGCCTACTGATCCAACAAGTGGTATCAGAGAGAGGTTATTCCAAATCGGCTTAACAACCGGGAATAATGGCGTCTCATGATCTCGCTTCTACTAGTGGCGTAAATTTTTATGAAGAAGAAAAATCTCCTAAACCACCTTTATTCGAAGGGAGAAATTATAAAGGGAGGAAATTATTAATGGAAAAATTTATTAAAAGTTTAGATATCAATGCATGGGATATAGCAATAGTTAGACCAGCGAATGAATCAAATAAACTGGAACGTCATCTAAATGCAAAAGCCAAACATTATTTATTTTGTGCCATATCAAATGAAATTTTCAAATTAATATATTGTTTTTCTAGTGCATACAAAGTATGGAAATTTCTTGAAGAAATGTATCATTCTCCTTCTACAGGTATGGAACAATCGCAAGAACCTGAGAATATGCAAGCTTGCACAAGTCTTCAAGAATGCTCCTCTCATGACGGATCAATGGAGCACACATCAAATGGAAAAGAAGAAGAAGTACTGTCTTCGGAAGAGGAGTGCCAAAAAGATGTAAAAGAAACGATATGCTCAAATCGTGCCTCTCCCGAAAGCAATGTAAGGAAATCAAATCCCATTTTCTGTACTTCTATTTCTACATTACAAATGCTTCAAACTACAAAGCGCAAAATTAAGAAATTAAAAAATGCTAATAAACATTTGCGCTTAGAAAATAAAAATTTAAAGGCAAAAATTAATGAAGAATCAAATTCTAATTTATCTAGTTCTACACATGGCTCCTTAGTAAAAAACCCCGCAACTTGTGTAGAATATAATGATATTAAAGAAAAATTTAAGGAACTTGAAAAAGAAATTATTTGTATAAAAGAACATAATGAAAAATTATCTTTAGAAAATTCATCTTTACAAAGTGATTGTGCTACATGCAAAAGTTATAAAATTGAAATTGAAGAGATGGACGAAACATTTGAGGAATATAGAAATGAATATCAAAACCATATTGATTCAATTGTTTCTACTCTTAAAAATAGCACAATTGCTTATAATAAAGCTAGACATAATTTAAAAATCAACAATGATGAATTAAAATAAAAAATCAACTTGCTTATGAAAATTGTAAATACAAATTCACAATATCAAACTATATCTAAAAACAAGTTGAATATGAATATGAACATCTTACCTAAGTTTAAAAATGGGAGTAAGGAACATAAAGGATTTGTAAATCAAAATCAAAATCATGTTTCTCCCAACCTAAAATTTAATGCAAACCAATTTCCTTCAAATTATAAATTCAAAAACCATTTTGATCCAAATATTCAAGTAAATGATTATGGAAATTTGAAAACTAAAAAAAAGGTTTTGCAAAATCATCATGGAAATTTGACAAATAGAAATAATATTAAACTAAGGATTGAATGGAGGCCCAAAGTTAAAGATGAAACACTAACTCCACTCAAAAGGGCACATTCGACCATATCTCCCCCAAAGCAAACACAATGTATTTGGGTACCCAAAGGAACCGTCACACCCAGTCCTCTTCGGATACCTAAATCTCTCATTCATTAGTATCTGATCATTTGCATGAAGTAGAAATCAACAAAAATAAAATAAAATATCAATTATTCTACTTCATGATTTGCTTTAATGTCTTTCTATTTTTTGTTTTCTTATTTTTTTAAGCTATCATGTTATGGTCATCTTATATATTATAGGAAATATGATCTTATCTCTTCAAACTTAATGAGTTTATAAATCAAATCAATCAAAATTCAAAATCATATTTTATTTTGATGACCTATCTATTATTCTAATATTCATTGCTTTTAAATATCTTATATTATCCATATGAATCAACTCTAAATTTGTTATACGATATTTATCTAAATTATAAAGAAAATCACAAAAGACATATTGAAAGATTAATTGTCTTAAATACTAATGCCACACGCACCACCATGATCTAGTGTTGTCCTTTGATAAAATTCTCTAAAATCGTATATCATAATTCATATCAAAAATCATCTAAAAACAACTATCTCTATCACATGTATATGAATTATATGACAACAATTGGCATTATAATTGTTTACCATGGTTGGTGTTATGGTGTATTATGTGTGTATTGTGATTTATTTCAAGTTTAGACCTTTGAATCATCTTGATATCAAATCAAATAAATCTTCACTCCATTCTAGGTCAATAAGTTGAAACACTATCAAACCTTGGTATAACATTAATCTCAAACTTATCATACTAACATTGTCGACTAAAGAATATTTGTGTCTATGTTAGGCTTTATATGTTTACCAAGATAAACAGGATGGGTATTCTCATCTAGGGCTTATCCATGGTATTATTGTGCATAAATATTATTGTTAATCACCAAAATCACGCATATTTGATTTGTTCATTCATGTCCTCTAATGCTTACATTCCCTATCATTTTCAAACTACATTGGTAAATATAAGCCTTAAAATATTAAAATGGAGATATAATAAAATATATCACCTGCAAAGTTTATTTGGAAAATTCATATACAAAATCGTTAATGTTTCATGCAATTTGGACTATCTAGACATTTCCTAAAAATATGAAATTTCAGCATGAAACTGCTATTGAGACACTTAATCAAGATCAATAATTAAAAATTTGAAAATCTTAAAAAATCATGTACTGTTTCACGCACTAGTGATAATGCCGGCGCTAGCGCACCTATTTTCTTTTCTGTAATTTTAAAATTTTGAAAAATTCTTGAAAATATATTAATTTATATTTACTATTTATTTTTGTACTTCTGATTATATTTCATTTTTGAAAAATCAAATACAAAAATACAAAAGCCAAATTACAAAAAAATATGTTTTGCCTTTTTTGGTTTTTTGTCATTTGTTTAAATTCTATTTCTAAAAGCAAAACTCAAATACAAAATAATAAAACAAAAAAAACAAGTATAAAAAATTATTATTTTGAACTTAACTTTTCTATTTACAGGTGTGTTGCGAAAGGGTGATTTCGGCTATCATCCCATCAAATCACCTAGTACCGGGCAAACCTCTCACAAGGTAGTCCTCGGGAAGTCCAAGATCAATCTTATGAGTTCAAACTTTAAATAAAAATTATTCTTCAAAAATATCAAAAATACTGTATGGACTTCATTGAAAATCAAGCATGATTTAATCTAGTATTTAGAACTTCTATAATGTTGCAATTTAACTTTTCAAACTACTTTGAACATTGCTTTCATCATGCTTTGATATATCAATTAATTTGTGGATCAATTATATTGAAAAAGTTGTGTAGAACTAAGCTTAGCATGCCTCTAAGTATGAGTAAATGTTTTATGCTTGATAATGATCGCTATTCACTCACTTATTTTGGCATTGTCTACTTATGTGTTTAATCTAAGAATGCTTGTGTATGTTTTGTAATAGTACAATGAATTAAAATTGCACAAGTATCTTACCTACACAACCTTTGTTTGCACTTTAAAAGTTAAGAAAAGTGGTTATGTTTTTATAAATTATATTGGTTTGCAAAACAAGTGTATTCGGAGAACTTTGTACAAAAAAAATCATAAAATAAAGTGATAAAGATAACTCCACCAAGCACTACTTGAACCTCCTGATAAGTCTTAATAAGCGTTGTGAGGTTGAGCACCTTGGAAAGAATAGAAAAGTATCTTGTGCAAACCATAACTTTCTTTCAAAATAAAAACCTACTTATTCTTAAGTACACCGGATCACTAGTTTCAATATTAAAATAAAATAAAATATGTGATCCGCCAAGCACTACTTTGCACCCTGATAAGTCTTAATGAGCATTGTGTGTGCAAAGCACCTTGGTTGTTGTACATTTTTTTGTGTGCATTAAAGTGTGTGGAAGTAAAATTATTTGTGTTTTATTGTGCTCTTACTTTACATATTTCTTGTATTTTTGATTAAAACATTTGTCTACTCTATTCAAAATACACTTATGTGCACATCATTATCTTCCATAACACTTCTTCTCATGAGTATTGGATCCTAATGATAATTCTATACTACTCTTTATTTAAGAAATGCACTAGATAACCTAGCATGCTTTCTACAATGTTTGGTATGTTTTGAAATTGTGAATTAAAATAACATTGTAGTAATCTCTTTTTGATAACATTATTTCATGCTTGGTTACATTATTGTCAAACATAAAGATTTTAATTGAAAAATGATTTACAAAAACATCTTCTTTTTGAAATTTAACTCATATATCTCTTTATGGATCATCATTAATTACAATAAGATGTTTCTTGTATTTCGATAAGTCTTCCGCATCATAACCATATAATTGTTTTACCTTGTGCTTTCATGCTTATTTAAAGTCTTTTATTTTGTGTGCATCATCACTTGAATCTTCAAATTCCTTTATTGCAACAAGTGGTAGACTTTCTTGGTAAATTTTATATTGGTTGATTTTTTTTTTTTTGCTATAAAACTCTGATTTATTTCTATGGAAATATTGTTATATTAAAAACTCTGTTTCATTAATGGACTTCAAAATATCTATGTGAGTGTTTTCATAAATTCAAATAAAAATATAAACCCATAGGCTATATTTAAATTTAAATGCTTAATGTTTCCAATAATTATTATCCATGACTTCATTTCTCACCATAGTGGGGGCGTAGGGTTGTAGACATTAGATAACCTTATCTCTAGTCATGTCTTGTCCTTAACCGGGGAGGGTTCCAGTGGGGCCTTGCGAGGCACTGGGGGGAAAGAGTGCTACGTTAAGTTTTTGTCTAGTGTTTGCATATGGGACTAACACCCCAACCTACGGCATGTATGCAGCTCCTCATGCCCATCCGTCACTTAGTACGGGGCTAGGGTGTAGACATATTGTCTGGGTAGTTTAGTTACTTGGAAAACATTACCTTTTTTATGCTTAAAACTCTTATATAAAAGGGGATGAACCAACATAATACTTGAAAATGTTATATTGCTAAAAACTCTGATCTATCTACATAAAAATTATTCTAAAACTCCTTATCATTTCATTCTCTCAAAAAGCTCGATCATGTCTTTATCTTATTATCAACTTTTAAGTGGTGTCTCCTTACCCGCTTTTGCTAATAACAAAAGGGGGAGAACTAACATGATAAATATAATCTGCTATCAAAATATCAAACTAACATGCTGAATTAAGATGATAGCTTACATATTAGGGGAGCATTCACTTAGGGGGAGCATGTATTTATGGGGAGCAATTCTAAATGCAAAAATCATAAATTACTCTAAGTCATCAATCTCTCACACACACAAGTATATTTCTTCATGCTTATATATAAATGCTCTGATTTTTCATTAATAGATTTGTTATTATCAAAAGGGGGAGTTTGTTGGATCATGATCTTCCGCATCCCCTAGGTTTGAGAATAACAATTCCTATGTGTATTGGATCTTGTGTGTTTAAGTGTGCAGGATAACAAAGTCCACATGACTTAAGGATTACATAAGAAGGTTGCCCCCATGTTTGAGCCATCAAATCCAAAACTCCCACTAGCGCCGGTGATAGCACCTAGCGCCTGGCGCTAGCGCTAAGGAACTGCTGAGAACGGATACAGGGTTCGACAAAATTGATCTTGCGTTCGACGATCCTGCGTTCGACGAATTTCCGTTCGACAAATATTGAAGCGTTCTCAACGAACTGCTTACTCTACCGAGGCGCGCTAGTACTAGCGCTGGTGCTAGATGTCGTTCGACGAACTATTAGCGGCCTGACAGAATGTTTGCCACATGTGTTTGCGCAAGATACCAAGTGAACCCCAAGGAATCTCATGACTCCTCTATCAAGAGGATCTTAAGATACTTCAAGGGTACACCCAATCTTGGCCTATGGTACCCTAGGAACAATTATTATGAGCTATTTGGTTATTCAGATGCAGATTATGCAGGGTGCAAGGAAGATAGGAAGAGTGTTGGAACATGGTCTTCCGCATCTCCTAGGTTTGAGAATAACAAATCCTATGTGTATTTGATCTTGTGTGTTTAAGTGTGCAGGATAACAAAGTCCACATGACTCAAGAATTACATAAGAAGGTTGCCCCCAAGTTTGAGCCATCAAATCCAAAACTCCCACTAGCGCCGGCGATAGCACCTAGCGCCTGGCGCTAGCACTAAGGAACCGCTGAGAACGGATACAGGGTTCGACAAAATTGATCTTGCGTTCGACGATGCTGTGTTCGACGAATTTCTGTTCGACGAATGTTGAAGAGTGCTCGATGAACTGCTTACTCTACCGCGGCGCGCTAGTACTAGCGCTGGAGCTAGCTGTCGTTCGACGAACTGTTAGCGGCGCTCGACGAAATGCTCATAACTGCGTTCGACAAAAATTCGATCGACGAATTCTTAGCTGCGTTCGATGAAATTTTGATCGACGAAATGTTTGCTTAAGCGCAAATGTCGGGAGTACTTATAGAAGGAGATAGCGCCAGGAGGTATCCGATAGCGCAGGCGATAGCGAGGAGCATAGTAGGAAAGAGATAAAAGTTTCCTCCGATTGAAGATTCTGCCGCGCAGAATATGTCCTAATATGGGATAGCGCCGGCGGTACCACTAGCGCAGGCGCTAGCGCTAAGTCTATAAATAGGACCTCTTGGCTCCGTCTTCCTCATCCACTTGAGATCAAAAATTCCAGAGCTTTGTGCCACAACAGAGAGAGGAAGTTTCAGAAAGATACTCCCATAAATCCATAAAGACTAAAGGAGATCCGTGGAGAAGATTTCAACACGCATCATCATCGTGATGAAAGACTGCATCGACTACGATCATACTCTGCGCCTTCGTCTACTTCTCCAAGAGATCCACATAGAGGGAGTTTTATATTATTATCTTTTTATTTCACATCTTTTCTTGTAAACGGTTAGTGAAATCTCCTCGTGTTGGCGACTAGGTCTGGGTAGGACTTAGGGCAGAAATTTTCCTCGTCTTGGCGACTAGATCTAGGTTAGGTCTAGGGGGTGCTCGAGGCCATATCCGGGGAAGGGTTGGCTAGAGCGGCTTGAGGCCGTATCCGGGGAAGGATCGGCTAAATCCAACCGGTTTGTGGGGATACGAGTCATTATAGAAAACAAAAAGTGTCTTTCATATTTCGCTTTGATTTCTAGCGTCATTGAAATCAAAATCTTGTAATCAATTTTATTAATAATAATCATGTCTCTCTTTGTGTAATAAAATTGATTTGTTCTTCATTTCTCTAAATTGTTTATTATCCTCTCCTTTATTATAAAACAATTTAAATCTTTAAATAAAATCACAATTTTGATTTCGTATCATAAGCTAGTATTTCAAAATATAACATAAGTTTTTAAAACTCTTATTCACCCCCCCCCCCCCCCCCTCTAAGGGCGCCTACCGATCCAACAAAGAGCACTTTAGGGACTTTCCAATTCCTTGGAGGAAGACTCATTTCTTGGTGCAGCAAGAAGCAAACAAGTGTAGCAATCTCTACTGCAAAATCAGAGTATATATCTGCAGGGAGTTGTTATGCTCAATTATAGTGGATTCAACATCATCTTCAAGAGTACAATCTTAAGATGACCGAAACACCCTTATTTTTTGACTCGTCTAGTTCTATCTCAATTGCTAAGAACCATATATCACATAGCAGGACTAAGCACATTGAGATCAAGTATTATTTTATTAGGGAGCATGTGGAGATTGAAGATATCATCCTTGAGTTTGTCCCTACAGACAAACAAGTGGCTGGTATATTCACAAAGCGCCTAGATGAAGCTATGTTTAACTTCTTCAAGTTCCAATTAGGGATATTAAACTTTGAGTAAATTCTTACTCAATTTCAATTTTTTATCATATACTTATTGTCACTGATTACATATATGATGAGTGCTGCATGTACCTCTCAAGAGATGATGGAAATTGACTAAGTCTAAAAAATATCTGAGTTGTCTCAATGACATAGTTAGATGTCTCGACGACAATGCATGAATCTCAATGACACAGACTCATTTGGAAAAACTGAAAAAGTCCTATAAGGTTGGTGGAAAGATGCTTGTCGGCGACATGTTTTGACGACACAATGCGTATCATCGAAACACAACCCAACTATTTAACACAATATTGGATCTTTTAATCTTAGCCAACTGATTAATAATTAAGCATATCAACAGTACAAACAGGTGCATGCTCCTTCATCTGCCTCTAGTATAAATAGGATGAATACTTAGGACAAAATTACACTATCGTTTGCCCTAAGTCATCTCTGCGACAATCTCCCGTTCCATTTCCGACATTCTCAATCAATAGTACAAATAGGTGCATTCCCCATCATCTGCCACTAGTATAAATATGTTGAATACATAGGACAAAATTACACTATCGTTTTCCCTAAGTCATCTCTACAACAATCTTTCGTTCCATTTTCGACATTCTCTCATTCCCGATGTAACATCCCTCCAGCTACTAGACCCCTAGGATGGTTTTGTCATCACAAAACCCTAGGATGCGCGAAGAGATCATAAGACCTTAAGCAAGTGGATGAAGACCATATTGGTCTGCAAATAGTGCATACCAATCATCTAACCTAGGGTTTGATATTAGGGGTTCACCTTGACTCTTGACACTATCATAACATTCCTAAGCTATTGAGGGGTCCCTTTGTAACACCCCAATTGTCCAATAATAGAAATAAGAGCAGTCTGAGTTTAGAGCTAGCGTTAGTTGTAGGTGCTAGTGCTAGCGGTTGTCTAGCCAAACCGATGAGATGAGCTCTATGGCGTTGAAGCACTAGCGCTGGCACTAGCGGTTGTCTCGATAGACCGCTGAGATGAGCTCCAAACCGCTGAGACGAGCTATATGTCATCGAGACACTAGCACTGGCACTAGCGGTTGTCTCGACGGACCACCGAGACGAGCTCCAAACTGCTGAGAAGATCCATATGTTGTCGAGACGCTAGTGCTGGTGCTAGCGCTAGCGCTGACGGTAGATGAACTGATGGGATGCAGATGAGATCAGTTTTGGTAGAGTATATTAGGGCCAAAGGCCATCCTAATTGATGGGGATTCGTTCCTCCTATCAATTAGGAGAAGATTAAGAGGCTTTCCAACTCTTATTGAGGATGAATTTAGTGGTTTTTAGGGATGGCCAAAATTTCACCATTAATGGTGTTAATGGTGGAATCCCAAGCTTTGCCTCTTCCTCTCCATAAATTGGCTCCTTAAAAAGCCTCAAGGGATGAAGGGAAGAAGTTTCCCCCACATTCCAGAAGAAATTCTGCCTCTAAACCCATATTGACATGACACCAAAAGCTTCACAACCAACAGTGGCGGACCGATGATCGGCGCTGCTTCATGCCTCCACACAGGTCCTCCCCCTCCTCCTCTCTCTCTATGGATAAATCTTAGATCAAAATAGGTGAGAAATCAGGCTCAATTGAGTCCGATCCGGTGAGCAATATTCAAGAATTTCCATGCACTTCTTCCCATCGGGGTCACCGGAATCGGCCCCTCCAGCGGCCGTTCCGCCGCCCAGCGATAGCCACCACCTCAATGGAGGTGGTGGTGGCAGTGGCTGGATGGGGAGGTGGCCGGATGGCCGTGAGAATGGGTTTGAAGGAGCTCTATAATGGGCTGATCTCAACCATTGGCTGGAGGAAGAAGAAAGCCAGGATCTGTCGGATCTGCTTCAATATGTGTGTTGGGTCCTTTTCTTTATTAAATATGAATCCTGTGATTTATTATACAGCAGCTAGTATTAATTATAGAAATTACTTAGAGGGGTATACTGGAAAAATGTTCAATATAAAACTTGTAGCCCCTGAGGTCTAGTTTATTTTAAAATTGTTTTCACACCATTTCGGCCAGTGGTTTGACCACAACACTCAAAATGGTGTGCATATACATAGGGTTGGCCAGAGATTCATTTGAGTGCCCCCATAAATTTGACCACCCAAATACCCTGAAATTTGGAACATAGCCTACTTATACCCACACCCTCTACCTATCAAAAAATGAGAATTTTTGGAGGAACATTTTCTAATTTTTTTGCAAACATTTAATAATCCATATATTAATTAATTGTAGGGTCTAATGACATCCAAAGCCTACCAAATTATGGTGTGTGGTCCTTAGGGTCATGTCCTGACTCTGGTAAAATTTTTATCCCATTTGGGATTGATTTGGTTGGGTAATTGAATAACCGAAAGTTGGTCAAACAAAGGGAAAATTAGGTCAAGGAGCATTTGATAGGTTGAGTGGTCAATCCTCATCCAAAAGTGATGAAACTTGGGCCACTGATTTAATATCACACAAAACACCCTCACAAGTGGTTTGGGATGATTTTGGGGTGGATGTGTCGTAGAACCCTAATTCAAACCATAGGGTTGTATATTGAACCTATTGAAGGGCATAGGGTCATATGTCCTTGGAAAGACATGAAACTTGGTAATTAGGTTCATAGGGTGGTATTAGGCCCTAGGTAATTTACTTGGAATTTTTAGGAACTTTTATCCCCTCTGAATTAATTATGAACAAATTAGGGCATTTCCTTATAGGAAGAATTTACATGTTTACATAACCTTGGATGTTCATGAAATTTTGGCAGTGAGCTTTTATTAGTGATATTGTTCTTTGATATTTTTATTGTGAATTTTAGATTGATTTAGATAGTACTTCATTCACAAGTCCATTGTTGCTCTATTTATAAAGGGAAGTAATTAAGGGTTTAATATTCACTAGAAAATCATGAAATTTGTTTAGAGAACTTATTAGGGCAGGAATATGATCTATAAATTTTATTATAATTTTTGGAGGTGTTTTTATATGGTTTTCTTCACAAAGTGCCCTATGATTTGTTTATATAAATAAAGGATTTATAAGGTCAAATGAATTTGGGAAATTATGGAACTCAAGCAGTGAATATTACTAATCACCTTAGATACCTGTTAATTTTCTTCTAATTTTTGGAAGTGTATTTTTTGTACTTTCTTTGTTAACCCTTGATTTTTACAAATTAGTCCATATTTTAATTGGAGGTCAAAACTTTTCTGGAAATTCATGAACTTCACATGTGGCTATTATTTTGAGGATATACTGTTGTACAAATTTTTGTAAGGCCATAGCTTATCAGATAACTATACTTGGTGTTCAAAATCATAGGTTCCTTAATTTTGAAGAAATTATAATAAATGCCAAATAAATTAGGACAAATATGGATTTCTAGAGATAGTCTTAAAATGTCATGAAACACCCCCAATAATAATCTCGGGTCATTTGGAAGTGCATTTGGAGTCTTTATCTCTTTAGTCATTTGTGGTCTGCGTATAGTGAAAACACTGAATTAAGACAAACATGTAGGTCTTACATGAGAAGTTAAAGAATTTGGTGCACCCAGACTGATTGGGGTTTGGAAGGGGCCACCAAGGAAAAGTAGAAGTAAGATTTCTGGTTGGCTAGGAGACAAGAGTGTGCTTGGGATCGATGAAAGATCGTCATTCCCTTGGAGTGAAGTAAAATACACTTAGCATTAGTACGTGTAACATTAATACTGGTCTGCTCAAGGGTAGACACCAATAAGAATAAGTGCCTTGGAAAGGGATCTTTGTGGTTCAGCCCATCATAGCTCCTAGTACCGCTGCGAGGCCCTCACAGGGTAGTCCTCGGGAAGTCCATGGTTAACCCAAAGCCATAAGAATAGTTTGTTACGTAAGATTAACTTAATAGTACACTCACCCACTCCCCGTTGCTAAGGGTGGTTAGTTTGTTTGGTCTTATGAGTAGTATGCTCGGTGGTTGTACGTACGGACGAGTTAGTCCGGTGAGCCAGTGGCTCGGAAGGTTATTGTGATAAGAGGGTTAGCTCAGGGATCATACGACTCAGAGAGATATGGTAATCATAATTGCATGTGCATAAAAGTGGTGGGTCTTTGGTATTGGATGGTCATTCACACCGACGTTGATACGCTGACTCGGTAAGTGTGGTTTTGCACTTGGCCAAGGAAAGACTTGTTGACCAGCCAATAAGAGTACGCAGGCTCTCTGCGGTTGTGTTCTTCGCATTGAGGAGTACGATATGTATATGTTAGGAAGTGTGAATACCAACCTAGAGGTGGGAGAGGCCCAACCCACCGCTTCCGTTTGCCACTACGGGGGTATCCTGGGTGTCTTAGCTAGCTCCAAAAAGGGGGAACTAAAGGTTTGTGCGCATAGAGTCGAGCGTGTGTGTTGCACTTATGTGAACAAAACATTAAACTACATAAAATGTGTGTCATAGTATGAGCATTGCATTTCAACACCTACCCCTATCGTATAAATTGGTATGGGACTTTTTATACGATAGGCCTTGCTAATCGACCCCTTGGTCTATAGGTTTGTATGGGCATTCCAATAAATCAAGGTTACTTTTCTATTCTATACTTGTCTTTACTTTCTTACTTTACTTGTTCTTTACCCTACCTTACTTACTATTCTTTATTTACATACATTTGTGTAGTGGTTGACAATCATGTAGTTAGGTCATGTCATCTGCTTTGATATATACCTCTTGCTGTCCTCCACTTCATCCCTCCCGGACGGTGCCTAGGAGCCACTAGGGGATGGGTTGTGGGAAATGAGGCTTAGTTTTTTTGACTAACAGTCGGTGGACCATGTCATTTTAGGGGACCGAGGAGACGCAGCAACACCAGAGGCCAGTGCAGATGGAGGCGGGCCAGTCTAGCACAGGAGCACCAGTCTTAGGATCCGTGAGTATTACTAGTAGATTTTGCTTCCGCGAGTGATCTTGTAGTGAGGACTTGATGTACAGGGCATGAGCCCTTTTTATTGCTACCTCTTTATTTCAATT
Organism: Dactylorhiza incarnata; assembly: GCA_033032865.1. NCBI lineage: Eukaryota > Viridiplantae > Streptophyta > Magnoliopsida > Asparagales > Orchidaceae > Dactylorhiza > Dactylorhiza incarnata. Next base: position 1,758,513 of record JAWHQI010000098.1, read on the forward strand.
ATTATCCGTGAACATCTCTTATTTTGATTTATATATTATATGTAGACTTGAACTTATTTTTGATTCAATTGTACTTTTCGTCTTCTGTGATCGTTATGACCGGCAGGATTTACATTTTGTAGTGGCCACTTTCTCGAGTGTTGGTGTCACCACAAAGCGGTGAGTTCTGGGCATAAGACCCGGTTTTGTAGCAAAAAAAGTGGCGTCTTACAATCTGGTATCATAGGCGAAACCTCGATCAGAAGAAAAGAAGTCCACAAACCCTAGGAAACACCGCACGAGTTTAGTTTGAGGACAAACTAAGCAGCGGAAACAATGTTGTGCCCATATGGGGAATCACATGAAATTTTCCACTTTTAACTGAATCTTTTTAGCCAAATCTCCTTACGGGTGACAAACTTTCTTTTTTAGCCTTCGGCGAACCCTGCCACTCCGCAGGGAATACCTTCGGCTGCAAAGATCTCTTTAGGTAGTCCTCTAATCAATAAGTTAGACTCAACCCCACTAGGACACATGACTTACCATGACAATTTATACCATTCCCAAGTCTGAAATAGACCGTAGGTATAAATTTGATTAAGGTACGAGGATACTCCAAAGAGGTTAGTGAAGGAGTTTAATGCGGGAACGACCACCTAAGACATAAACACTGATGTCCCTACTTCACATACTAAGGATTATCCAAACTGATAGGACCACCTTAAGGAGATTGACACATAAGTAGAGTGGTAGGGTACTCGTAGACTCAACCCTCGTACCGGTGACATGTTTACATTGAGACAACCACCATGACAAATACTGAGGATCGGATAAGAATTCAAGTTCAGGAGAGACCCATTTGGGATTTGGTCACATGTTGACCCTGATAAGGTTGTCCTTTACATGAGACCCATTTGTCCCTGTCATGATAGAAAATTTTAACTACTACAATAATGATTGGTTAACATATACTCTAGTACACCCACCCCCCTTAAATATAAAGGATAATTGGGACGCTTGGCGATCTGATCAGTTCCATCAATGCTAAGAAATGGATAAGTTGTAGAGTTGAGTTGATTGATTACTCGGATGTACGTGAAGGTCTACGAATCTGAATGTGTATAGAAAACTTTATAGAGGCGTTGTCTACCAATACAAACAAGAGCTTTAGTCACCAGAAAAATGGTGTATTCCGGAGCGTGTATTTTCCCGGAATAAAGAAAGACATCATAGGTTTTGTGATGCACGGTGAGGTCTATCGACTAGTGAAGGCCAAGTGCAAGAGTCTTTGGGGAACTACCACAGTCACTACCCATGTTAGAGTGGATGCTCGAGGATATAATTATGGATTTCATACACAGGTTACCATATACCCACTCTGGGCACAAGTTTATTTCAAACATCGAGGATAGATTGACCAAGTTAGCTAGGGTCACCCAAGGATGGAAGGACGCTCCCGTTGCTGTTTGATGGAATTTGTAGAGATGTCTGTCAGTTATCATGGTGTGCCCGGGATGATCGTGTTCGATTGGGATGGACGGGTTACGTCCATGAAGTGAAGATCAGTTCAGGATGATCTGGCTCTTGGTTGACGTTCAGCACAACTTTCCACCCTCATTGGAATGGAGGCTCAGGACTCCACTATCTTAGAACCAGGATGTGGATTTAATGGCACTGGACTCAGAATTTGTGGAGGACACAAATGCCCAGGTGCGACTAATTCAAGTTAGGATGCTGGAGGCCCAAAGCAGCCAGGCCAGGTATTACAATGCATGACATCGCCAGGTAGGGTTCCAGGTTGGAGACTGGGTGTTCCTGAAGATACGTCTGATGCATGTAGTCTCATGGGTAGGCAGGCGGAAGAAGCTTAGTCCTAGATAAATGCGGTTCTAAAGGATCCTGGAGTGAATCGTCTCATTGGCTTATAGACTAGAGCTACTTACGGAGTTAGCGGGTTTGCATGACGTCATCCACGTCTCCTCTCTTAGGAAGGATCTACTATGAGCCGGAGCAGCAAGTTTCTACTGTAGATTGCCTGGTAGCTTAAGACCGATCAGTTCGCTTGGAGTCGGTTAGGATAGAAGATACATCAGAATGAGTCTTGCGGTGCAAGAAGGTTCCGTAGGTAAAAGTCATGTGATAAAATCATGGATAGGAGGAGCATACCTGGTGTACAACCCCGACATTCGCCAGGCAAGGAGACGCGGTTTAAGGAAGGCAACGGGATGGAGGAGGTAATAAGGAAGGGAATCTTCCCTCTCGGGGGGCTCGCTGAAGGGCGAGTAAGAAGGGTCAGTGAGACAAGCGCTCGCAGGTGTGTTCGACGAACTCTCCAGTGTTCGTCGAGCTCCCCCAGCTTTGTCGACCGCACCCCTATTCGGTGAAATCATCTGAAGTCGACGAAGTGTTCTAAGCTCACTAAAACCAAAGGGATGGTCTCGCAAATTGAATCGTTAGATCCAGACCTCGACAGAGATCTCCAAAGGATTGGTCCCAGCGAGGGTTGGCAAACCGATACCTCGCAGGCCGCTGGAGGATGAGACCTATGATTAGTAAAGGGGTGTTCAACAAAATGTGTTGTGTTCGACAAAGTCCGGAGGCGGTCTCGCAGTAAGGCTCGCGAGATCGGACCTCGGCAGATACTGCCAGGATTGGCCGGCGAGGTCCTCGCAGGGTGACCGCCTAAGAGAGGCACCGCGAGCAGGACTCGCGAGAGGGCCCGCGAGAACTACAACAGTCAAGTTCTCGCAGTTCCTGGCCCATAATCTGATAAGGCCAAATTATCCTTTTACCCTTGGTTGCCTGCCTTTAGCTCCTCCAAACAGCGGAGTTTGGCTGTTAGGAGACCCACTTGGAGTGCAGATAGTAAAATCGAAAGGCGGAATCCTGCTATTTGCAGGCCATGTCAGAAAACCTATAAATAGGACCTTAAGGGCACCTTTGGAGAGGACTCCACTTCAGCTTCCCTCTCCTCAGGTTTTCTTTGGTTAGCATTTCCAGAGCTCTCCAAGGTGCCTGAGTCTCAGCTTTGGCTTGGGAGGGGAAGCGCTCAACGATCTTCTGGGTTAGTGGAGGGACCTCCTCACTGTGACTAAGGTCTTAGTCTTCTTCCTAGTGTTCAGTCTACCTTCTCCGAGGGATCAGTAAGGGCTAGCCGCCCCTCGTTTCGGCGAGGGCCCCGAGCTCCACTAGAGGCCAAGAAATTGGTTTCAACATTTTGGTGTGGTGAGCGTGGAGCGTGGCTGGTCCAAGAAAGTTCCAAGGAGCAGATATGATGGGAGGCGAGGATCAAGGCGAGGGGTTCAGCGAGTCACCACAGGTGGTGACGCCGAGGATGTTCGCGGATTTCAGGAGGGAGGTGCTTGACACTTTCGGACTCACGGTCGCAGCGCTGCGAAGTGCGTTCGCAACCCCAGCACCTCAGGCGACCCCTCCCCCAGCACCAGTTGGCGAGAATGCCCTGGGGGGAAAGGCCGGAAAGGAAGCCGCCGGAGGGTCAGTGCAAGACTTAGAAGGGCGAGTGCTGTTCGCCAGCCCGACGAGCTCTGTGCCGGCGAGTTCTGTCCCGACGAGCTCTGTGCCGGTGAGCGCAGCGCAGGTGAGTGTGCGCCCGCAGGATGTAGCGATTGTGGGAGTGGTTCAGGCGAACACCATCCTCGCAAGCGCGGTCCTTGCGAGCCCGAGTCTGGCGAGAGAGCTTGGGGGTCGCATGGAGCGAGAAAGGGTAGCAGAAGGGGGAAGTCCCTTCTGCGAGTTGGAACTCTCTGCACCTATCCCGACAGGGTTCAGAGAGTGGGACAGGGTGTACTACAATGGCAGGGATGACCCTGTCCAACATCTCCAGTCTTTTGAGGACTCGATCTCCATCAGGCCGATGTCGGATGCTTTCAAGTGAAGGCTCTTCGCCATCACTCTTAAAGAAAAGGCCAGGGAATGGTTCCATCAACTCCCTGCGGGGTCGATCAACGCATTCGAGGATTTGCGCCTGTGCTTCTTGTTGCGATTCTCAACTTCAAAGAAAAGGAAGAAGGACATCGAGTCTTTCTTCAAAGTGAAGCAGGAGCCGAAGGAGCCGTTGGCTCGCTATGCGGATCGGTTCCAGGAAGAAGTGCTGCTCACCCAGGAGATGCCTTGGTTTGCACTCCAGCTCGCCTTCACGGTCGAGCTGATGGAAAGTTTCTTTATGATGGCTTTGAAGAGGAAAGCCCCCGTCTCCTATGAGGAGTTGATGGAGAGGGTGGCGGAGGAGATTGAGAGTGAGGAGGCCAACCCATAGCTCACCAAGAGGCTAGCAAAGCTCAGTGAGCCGGAGGTCAGGCAGCAAGAGGTAAGAAGAAGGGAAGAGCCCAGGGCCCCGGAGGGGGAGTGGAGGCAGCGTCTCGAAGGAATGCAGGGTCAGGGAAGGGGTTACGGCCCGGGAAGGGGTAACTTCTATGGAGGACAAGGAAGACCCCACCAGTTGGGGTGGAGGCAGGGTCCGAGGCAATTGCCTCCCCCACCTCAGCAAGGCATGGAGATCAGGAGGGGAAGAGGAGGAAGAGGAAGGAGAGAAGAGGCGAGAGAAGAAGCAGGAGCAAGAAGGAGGAGGAATAGGTAAAACAGTGGAGGTGACGTTGCCGTATTGTGACTTCCACTATGAGGAAGGTCACGCGACGGCCACCTGCCCAGAGTTCCTGGAAACAAAAAGGGGTCGAGTTCCCGCGCCGAGGCAACATCAACAGGCAAGAATCGAGGAGTTCGAGCCTCGAGGAGAGGAGGAAGAAAGGTGTGAAGAAAGAGTTGATGTGGGGAGTAGAGGAGGGATCGGAGTGATCCATGGGTGGGTAGGGGTGGAGGCGACCAACAAGGCTAGCCTCCATTACATCTATCGGTGGAACGTGGCCTCTACGTCCACTGCTCCACCCCCAGCGGAGAAAATTACTTTCTCCCAGAAGGACATGCCAGGATACGAAGATCCATTCTGCGATGCGCTGGTCATCCAGACCGCCATTGAGAACTTCACCGTCTCACGGATTCTAGTCGACAACGGGATTTCGGTCAATGTCATCTTCAAGAAGGCGTTTGACGAGATGAAGGTGGAGGCCCGGAGGGTGTTGGCCTCGGATGGCCCCCTATTTGGTTTTTCGGGAGAGAGGAAGGAGGTAGAGGGTGGGGTGGGACTCCATGTGACTCTCGGAGGGCAGTCTCGGAACTGCCGCTTTGTGATAGTGGATGCCCCGAGTAGCTACAGTGCCATCTTCGGACGACCTCTCATCAGTGCATTTCGGTGCGTCCCTTCCACTTTCCACCAGTGTCTCAAGTTCAACGCGGGAGGAATCCAGGTCCGGGTCCGGGGAGACCCCAAGATTGCAAGACAATGCTATGTGATGGCTATCAACACCGTCACCTGGATGGGAGAAGCAGAGGAGTTCGATAAAGTGATGGAGGAGGCGGCAGAAGCCGGAGAAGAGAATGGAGTCGAGGAAAGGATGGAGGGAGAGGAAGTTCATGCCCAGGAAGGGGTTGCTGAGAGGCCCATGGCGGAAAGAGGAGAAGAAGAGGGGAAAGGAGAGGGTAACCGGGAAGGAGGGGCCGAAGAGTTGATGATGGTAGGAGAGGCAGAGACAGAGGAAGGAGCCCAAGCGCTCGCTTGCGGTGGAGAGAAGGAAAATGCTTGGGGAGAGCAATCTAGGCTGGAGGCCGTGGAAGAGGTCGTGGGGCTTGAAGTCACCACTCGGCTTGGGGAGGTGGAAAAGGTCCGAGTCAGCGGAGAGCTTAGTTCGGAGGAGCAGGCCGAGATCCTGGCCTGTGTGCAGAAGAATGTGGATGTCTTCGCTTGGAGCGCCGCGGAGAAGCCCGGGATCGATGTGGATGTGGCTTGCCACCGCCTCAACCTCGACCCCGGCACCCGCCCCATCCGTCAAAAGAGGAGGGTCGTAGCGAACAAGTTGGAAGAACCCATCCGAGAGGAGGTGGGTATACTCCTGCAGGCTGGTTTTGTATCGGAGATCCAGTATCCAGGCTGGGTCTCCAACGTGGTCATGGTGAAGAAAGGAGGAGGTAAGTGGAGAATGTGTATCGATTTTTCACTACTTAATAAATCATGCCCGAAAGATTCCTACCCCCTGCCTAGAATCGACAAGCTGGTTGACTCAGCCGTCAGTTTTCCTGTAATGTCTTTCTTAGATGCTTTTTCAGGTTACCACCAAATTCGCATGCACCCCCCGGACATCAAAGATGTCTCTTTCATCACGGGGGATGGATGTTACTGTTATAAGATGATGCCCTTCAGGCTCAAGAACGCAGGTGCCACGTACCAAAGGATGATGGATAGGGTCTTCCGCGAACAGAAAGGTAGAAATTTAGAGGTCTATGTTGATGATCTCATGGTGAAAAGTCGGGACCGGGGGTCCCACCTTGAGACCTCGAGGAGACGTTCGGAACTCTACGAAAATATAAGATGAAACTCAACCCCCTGAAGTGTGTCTTTGGGGCTAGCCGAGGGATATTCCTAGGTCACTTGCTCACCCCAGCGGGGGTGGAGCCTAACCCGGACAAGGTCAAAGCAATAATGGAGTTGGGGTCGCCAAGAAACCCGAAGGATGTTCAGAGCCTCGCGGGGAAGCTGGCCGGACTTAGCAGGTTCCTCTCCAAGGCGGGAGAGAAATGCGCGCCCTTCTTTAAGGCGCTAACATAACATGTTTAACCCATTAAGAGGTCCCTTTGTAACACCACAATTGTCCAATCGTAGAAAGAAGAGTAGTCTGAGTTCAGATCTAGTGCCAGAAGTAGGTGGTAGCGCTGGCGCTAGCGGTTGTCTAGCCGAACCGCTTAGACGAGCTCGATGTCATCGAGACAGTAGCACTGGCACTAGCGGTTGTCTCGACAGACCGTTGAGACGAGCTCCAAACCGCTGAGAAGAGCTCTATGTCGTGAAGACACTAGCACTGACCCTAGTGGTTGTCTCGACGGACCACTGAGACGAGCTCCAAACCGTTGAGAAGAGCTCTATGTCATTCAGACACTAGCACTAGCTTTAGCGCTAGTGCTGGCTCTAGCGGTTGTCTTGACGGACCGCTGAGATGCGCTCCAAACCGCTAAGAAGAGACATATGCCGTAAAGACGCTAGTGCTAGAGACGGTGGTAGCTAAGCTGATGGGATGTGGACGGGATTAGTTTTGGTGGAGTAAATTAGGGCCAATGGAGGCCAAAGGCCTTCCCAATTGATGGGGATTCATTCCCCCTATAAATTAGGAGAAGTCTAACACCCTAGTTTTTGCTAAGCACAGAAGCTGGTTTGCCCAAGGAGGAGGGCAAGGCGTTCGTAGCTGGGAGCTAGCGCCGGCGCTAGCGCTAGCTCAGGTAGTAGTTGTCCCGTCGAGTAGGGATCTTGTGTCGGCGGTGTTCGTCAAGTTGAATTCGTCGATGTGGGTTCGTCGAAGGGAATTCGTCGAAGAACTAGCGCAGGCGGTAGCGCTAGCGCCAGGCGGTAGCATTTTTTTCGGGTAATGAAGTTCCATCGGGATGTTGAGTTGTTCTTCTTCGAGGGGATTTCGTCGAGTAGCTAGCGTAGGTGGTAGCGCTAGCGCCGATGCTAGCCGATGGAACCAATTCCGTAAGTGGTGTTTCTTGGACGTCTGATCTTCTTAGATCTTGATCCTAAGATTCAGATAAGTGCGTCCTAAGGCTCTAAATAGGGCAGAGAAGTTCTATTCTCATCCCATTCAGTCTTTTGGGTGCTTTTGGAGGATAAGGAAAGGAGAAGGGTTTGGACGAAGAAGAAGGTTAGATCCGCCATAGTTGGAGCACTGGAGCTCCGTTTGCCGATCCGAGACCAGATCCGTGGAGAGGACTAGAAGGCGCTTCTTTCTATCTGTGCCTTTCAACCGATCCATGGCGAGGAATAGAACTCTTAGGGTAACGACATCTCTCCTCCCGGTTTTAGGATGCGTGCATGGCATCTTTGCTTTTACCATCTATTTTCTGAAATTTAGGGCACCGAATCTCTCAAATGAGAGGGGTTTAGGTCTCCTTTGTTCACGAAGAACCATCGGGTTGATTGAGTCCATCCCCGACATGATTTTTCACTAGATATCCGCCCTGTTAGTTGAATAGGCATTGTGGGTGAAGCCGAAATCGTGACCGGTTGTCTGATTCGGTGATGTTGCTTAACGTGCATTTTAGGGATTTGGTTAGAAATCCGATGACGGCGAAAATGTCATATGTGTTGCCTTTATGTTTCATGTGAAAACGAACAGTGATTTGGAAAGGTTAACTTGTATGGGTGATGAATGGCTTGTGAAGCCGCTTGTATGTGAAGGTGTGACTTTGTCTTTGTGGTCAGCTGGCTAGCCCGTGAATTCTTGGATTAATGTGGGGAGAGTGTTCGGGCAAGATAAGTCCCCTTTTGGGCTAACTGACGAGAACAAGTATACTGATGCGCCCGTTGGCCAGATGAGCCATGTAAGGGGTGAGGTCTCAGTGGAGTTCTTGGCTTTTGGCTTAGTGATTGTGGCGAGAACAAGTATGCTGATGCGCCCGTTGGTAAGATGAGCCATGTAAGGGGTGAGGTCTCAGTGGAGTTCTTGGCCTTTGGCTTGCATGCCTGTGGGGAAATGGTAAGCACCCTTGGTTTGTTGTGAATTGATGATGTGTGTTGATGTGTTAGAAGCATACACGCCATAGGGTGCTGCATTGCTAGATCCCCTTACTTTCATTGCTCAACATAGAAATGTGGATGATGATTGTGACACTCATGCCTGTCGTTTTTATGTTATTACTATTTATTACATTTGCATACGAAGTGTTGACTTGTAGGGTGATGTAGTTCCCCGTGATCCGCTAGGGCGGCCAGGAGGAGAGGTGTTGTTACACCGTTGTTGGTTAGCCAAAGCTGGCCCTCATTGTACCACTCTTTGTGATTTGGATGCAGGGCAAGGATCGCATGCTGGACCTAGCTCGCCGGCCAAAAAGGCCTAAGCTTCATGAAGTGCACTTTTCCTGCTTTCTTGTTTGGCTATGATGTCTTTACTTGTTTCGGCTTGTATGCCGAGGTAGCTTAGGACTGTGATGATCTTTTGGACATTTTAAATGGCCTGTTTGTTTGACTTGGGTATGGGTTTTGTAAGGCCTTAATGTCGTGGTACTCCTATGTAGATGTGGACAACTTCAATGGTTTATTTAATGATTCCGCTGTGTTGGTTCTGAGTTTTGAGTTGGTTAGATCTATATGACTTTTTAATACTAAAGCTGTGGCGATTATATGCTGTGGGGTCCCGTCCGGACCCATATGTTGGGAAAATGATTTCTCTTAACCCCTAGAAATAAGTTAATTTCTAAGAAAGAAAAACAAGGTTAAGTAAATATGCGTCGAATTGTATTCGACGCAACGTCGAAATGTAGTCGACGTTTCCTTCAGGTTGAGTCGAAGTAACTTTAGGAAGATTTCTACGTATGTGTTGTCGACGCTACTCTGATTTCTAGTCGACGCATATGGAGAAGTCGACGCACCTTCCTTATTCTCCTCTCGACGTCCAGCCTGGATGAATTCGACGCTTACGTCGAATGGTAATCGACGCACGTTGATTTATGTGATAGATTTAAATATGCGCCAGATCTCTTTCCTTCTTTCAGTAGATCTGATTTGTTTGGAATATTGTTAATATTTTATAGCCGTTCTGAATCATTCTTTCCTTCTATTTGATTCTTGGCTAATCTGATTAACTCTATTTTGGATATTATTTGAAATCAGGATTCATTCTTTCCTTCTACAGAAAATGTCATTATGGAAATATTTCCTTCTTTCTATTTGTCTTATTGCTAATTGATTTTCCTCCTATAGTATTTTTTGACTGAAACAGAGCTATAAAAAGAGGAGGTCGACAGAAAAATGCAGCAGAGTGATCTACCACATACATTTGTAATAGAGGAAAAGCTCCCAAAAGAATAGAGAGATAAACTGAGAAAAGTGATAGTGTGCTGCAGAGACAAAGCCTTCATCTTCTCCTTCTTCTTCTTCTGAAGCCATTCTACTGCAAACTCTGAAAGCTCTCTCAAAAGAGAGAAAAGTTTTTTACAATCTCCTTCTCACTATAGAAGAGAGATTTCATTCACTACTTCTTGTGCTTCCAATCTTCTTGCTAGGAAGAAGATTCATTCTTGTTCTTATTTCTTTCTTCCTTCTTATTCTTACTTAAAACATTGTAAAAGAGTTTTTAGAATCTCTCTTCAAAAAATTCAGTGTGCTGGTTCAAAGAGTCTCCTTGTCAAAAGACTCAGTTGGTTCTAAGAGTCTCCTTGTCAAAAGACTCAGGGTGGTTCTAAGAGTCTCCTTATCAAAAGACTCAGTGCAAGATAGTGAATTCCTACCAAGGGGGTAGAAGAGTGGACTACCCAAAGTTTGGGGAACCACTATATTTTCTTGTGTTGTGCTATGATTTCTTTTCTTGCATTTACTTTCTTTATTTGTCTAATTCTTGTTGGTGTATGGGAAGCTCTAATCTGTGATTATACACATATATATATATATTAACTTTGCACAAAATATTTTTTAATCTCTATTCACCCCCCTCTCTAGAGAATTCTAGTGAGGTTAACTGTGCACTTTCAATTGGTATCAGAGGGAGGTTGATCTAAAAAGGTTAACTCCTTGATCAAAAAGGTCCTACCTCATATATATATATATATTTATATTTTTCTACAAAATTATTTTCATGGCACAAATCAAAGATTATGCTTCCACCAGACCACCAATGTGCAATCTTGAAAGTTTGCAGTTTGGAAAACAAGAATCAGAATTTATATGAATTCCATTGATGCTGACTTGTTTAATATTAATGTGACAGGTCCCCCAAAGCCTTATAGAAAGGATGCAAGTGGCAATGTCACACAAACACTTGTTCCAAGATCTGAGTGGACAGAGGATGAGAAGAAGGCAAGAACATATGATCTAAAGGCCATGAACATACTTGTCTCAACTCTCTCAGATGACATCTTTCAAAGGGTTGTTGACGGTGAATCATCCAACGAAATTTGGGATGCTCTTACAAAGATGGTGGAAGGAAGTGCTGATGAAAAGAAAGATAAGAAGGCTCTATTGATCTCCCAATATGAGAACTTCCAAAAGAAAAATGAAGAGAGTATCTCTGAGATGTATGACAGATTCAGTCTAATCATCAATCAATTGAAAAACTTGGATAGAGAGATCTCCCTCACTGAGATTAATGACAAATTGCTAATGAGTCTCCCTAGTTCATGGGACTCAAGAATATGGGCAATAAGAGACACAAGAGGACAAAAGGAAATCTCAACAGATGCTCTCTTAGGAAAACTCAAATCCTATGAGCAACTGCTGAAAACTAGAGAAGAAAAGAAAAGAAGAGAAAACACTCCAATCTCCTCAAAAGACAGGAACATAGCTTTAAAGGCAGCAGAAGAAAGGACTCCTATCACTGAAGAAAAACTATTCAGTTTCCTAGCCAGAAGATTTAAGAAATGGGTCAAGACAGATGGATCAAAAAGTAGGGAGTCAAAACCAAGGTATGACAAAACTCCCACTAAAGAAATTATTTGCTATTCTTGCAGGAAACCTGGACATATTGCCCCAGAATGTCCAGAGAATGCTGAAACAAAGAAAGATCTCAAGAAAAAGGGGAAGAAGAAAGAAAGAGGATTTATTGCAGAAGCCTGAAGTTAAACTCTAAGGACAGTTCATCCTCTAAGAGTGACAATGAAAGATCTAGGCAAGAAGACCTATGCTTGATGGCCTTTGAAGGCCCCAAGAATGATGATGGTGCTAAATCTTGGAGTGAGACAGGATCAGAAGAAAGCATATCTTCTGAAGATGAATAAGAAAATAGCCTTATTCTCACAGAGGAATCTGAGGATAAGGATGAGGTAAGTATCTTTGACGAAATAGATTTCCAAAGTGATAATTTCAGAAATAATTTTATGGGAATGTGTCTAGATCAATTAAAAGCTAAACAAGAAATCAAGGACCTAAAAGAACAAATTCATATGGTTAAGAACCAAAGAAATAAAAAGGATATAAGCCCAATAGATCATGTATTAAGGGCTAACATAAGAGAGAAGGAAATAGAAAGGGCTAGAATAGAAAATCAGTCCCTTAAGGATGAGGTTTCTCAGGCAAAGGCCTTTGAAGATTCAATAAAAATGAGAAGCCAAACTCTTAAAGAAATCACTGAAAAACAAACAATAAGACACAAAAATCTTGGGCTAGGGGCTGATCCATCAATCAGACTAATTCCATCCAACAAGCCTGCTTGGATGAGCCCTGTAAAATTCACTAAACCCATCAAATCAGCAAACCAAGAAAAAGAATCACAACATAAGAAAGAACACCTCTTCAAGGAAATAAAGGAATTTGATGAAACATCATATTATTCAGCTGATGACTCACAAACTTCATCTGAAGAGACAACTAAACCAAAAGAAACAACATACAAAGGAGTAAGAACAGAAAAAGGTAAAATGAAAATTTATGAAGACACAGTTGCGTCGACTTCATATCGACGCATGAATGATAGTGCGTCGACTTCTACTCGACGTAACCTCTCAGATGCCTCGACCTCTACTTGACGCTTGAATAAAGATACATCGACATCCATTCGACGCAACTTCCTCCATGCGTCGATACCAGATCAATGCAATCTGAGGAATACGCCGAATATAAATCGACGCAACTATCAACATACGTCGAATAGATATCGACGCATAAAAACTCAGAGCAACATGAATACCTATATTCCAAAAATCTTCCATCTTAACCCCATTCAGGACCCATTCATCCTGATCATGATTTCTATCCTAATCAACACTCTAACCAAAATTTCTACCCAAAACTTAGTAACCAAAATTCCCATCCTAATCAAACCTTCTATCCTAATCAACACTGGTATCCTAGTCAACACTTCTATCCCCATTTAAACTCAAACTCTCACAAAAGTAAGATACTCAAGTGTTACATATGCAACAAAAATGGCCACCTTGCCAAAAAGTGTTGGTATAATCAATCAAATTGGTCTTAAAACCCAGTCCAAGGCTAACTTAGAAACCTTTAGGATTAAGAAGAGATAAACAGAAATAAACACCTAGAACTTTTCAGTCACGTCGACTTCTAATCGACGCACCGTCGATGACTCAGATCAATAGGTACAATCGACGCCTGCGTCGACTACTATCGACGCATACGTCGATAAGAAACCCTCGCATCCCAGAACAAACTAAATCGACGCTCACGTCGAATTTCAATCGACATAACGTCGACCTCATAAAAACGAGCGGCAATACTAAAATATTTTCGGTCACATCCACTGAAGTACCGAATAAGCCTCAAATTCAGTCCTGTTTCGACGCTTCACCTGACTTAATTAGACTCTTCAGTTAGAAACCTTCACGACTCTGCATCCTTCATCCTTCTTGCTCCTCAGACCAGCCGATTTTTCCTCTCTCTTTCACTGACCTAAAATGGCTCCCAAAACCAACTCAGGCTTCGACATTGACCTTGAGTCCTTCCAAGCAGCCGCAGAAAACTACAAGAGCATCATTGCTCTCTTTACAGAAGCAGGCCTGGACAAACTCATCTCCACTAGGCGCAAGCTCCTGGAATCAGAGCTCACAGAGCTAATAACTCATGTTCAGATATCTGAACAAGGAGAAATCCAGGGAACACTATATGAGACTCCAGTCTCAATCTCAGCAGAACATATTAGGCCAACTTTGATCTACCATCAGGTATATCCTAATATCATCTTTGTTTAAATGAAATAAGGAAAGAAAAAGAGCCTCTAAAAAGAATGACTAAACAAGTCTTAATTATTTCCCTATTAGGTGATGAATCCATTGAACTCACACCTGATAAAATCAAGCATTTGCTCACCACCATGAATTTCTCAAAAGATAGGCCAATCCATCTGAAAAAGATAGACTTTTCTGATGAGTACAGATTGCTGGCAGATATAGTAGGGAAGATACTACTATGCAAGATATCAGCCCATGATGCAGTGCCCAAGCAGCAACTGAACATCATGGGGGCCCTTATGTTGAAGAAGAAGGTGGACTGGGCCAGCTGTCTTCTCAAAATGATAGCTTCCAAATACTCTCACAAAGAAAATGCCTACATGAGAATCATGAGCCAAGTACTCTTCCACTCCTTCCCTGACCTATGTAGGTCAAAAGGAATCCCCATCCCTCCAGGGAAGAGGATGTCAATTGCTCTCTTTTCTAAGTGGACCAGGCAAATCCCTAAGCCTGGTTCCATCCCTGAAAGAACTCCTTCTCCTCCTCCTCCTCCTCCTCAAAGAGACATCCCTTCTCTACCACCATCATCCACTCAAATACTCTCTACTACCCTCACAACTCCTACTATACTTACCTCTTCTCAAACACCTGCTCAAACAGCAGTTTCTCCTTCTCTTCCTCCTCCAAATTTCCCATCTTCTCTAACTCCATTATCACCCATACCTCATGAATCAACTCACTTCTCTCCTCCTCTATCACCTCTTCCTCCACCATCACCTCCTCACCTTTCACACCATGAATCATCTGCATCCACTGAGGCTCTCATCACTCAGTGCATCAAATCAGCAGCTGAAAAATTCCAAGTGATGCTGGATGAGCATTGCTCCCAAATTCATTCCTCCATCCTTCACATGCACACCCAAATAGATGGGGTCAGTGCCTCTGTGCAAGGCCTAAAGACCTCTCTCTCTTCCTCTAGAGTGAAAAGGTCTTTCTTAACCTTCCTGGCCAAGAAGGTCAAGAAGGGGGAGAATCTAGATGAAGAGCAGCCCTCCAATCCTAAATCTCTCTCTCACAAGTCCCCTCCTTCTTCAAAATCTGACAAAATCCTTGGGAGTGAGATAGTACCTGAGCTACACAATGATGAACAAACTATAGAGGTACTTCATATAGCAAGAGAGGCTGCAAGTCAAGTAGTACTATTACAAGGGGAGGCAAGCAGAGCAGAAACTGAAAAGGAAGATATGGCAGTTGGGAAGAAAGATAAGGAAACTACAAATCAGGGGGAGTTGGATACTGATATGAATGAAGCTGGAAATGAAAAAGGACAGCTAGATGCAACTGGAGCTGGAGATGATAGAGAAATAGAAGAAGTAGAAACATTAAAGGAAGTTCCATCCCAGGGGGAGCAATCTGCTCAGGGGGAGCTAGGTGAACTTCCTACAAATGAGAAAGAGAAACCCTCCTCTCCTAAAATAGTAGTATTCAAGAGAAAGAGAAAGATCCCTCCTACCCCTCCTGAGTAATATTTGAAAATAATGCTGATATATCTTACCCTATAGTTGAATACTACTTGGTATGAACATGAAATCTGTTTATATGATTCTGAAAATTAGTTTATATGATCTTTTCTTCTAATTTTCACTTCTGATTGAGTGGAATATTTCTTTTCTATACAAATGCTGTGTTGTGGTTAATTATATGCTAATACAATTTCCCTCTAAATAGGGTTATGACAAATAGGGGGAGATTGTTGGGAAAATGATTTCTCTTAACCCCTAGAAATAAGTTAATTTCTAAGAAAGAAAAACAAGGTTAAGTAAATATGCGTCGAATTGTATTCGACGCAACGTCGAAATGTAGTCGATGTTTCCTTCAGGTTGAGTCGAAGTAACTTTAGGAAGATTTCGACGTATGTGTTGTCGACGCTACTCTGATTTCTAGTCGACGCATATGGAGAAGTCGACGCACCTTAGTCGACGCACCTTCCTTATTCTCCTCTCGACGTCCAGCCTGGATGAATTCGACGCTTACGTTGAATGGTAATCGACGCACGTCGATTTATGTGACAAATTTAAATATGCGCCAGATCTCTTTCCTTCTTTCAGTAGATCTGATTTGTTTGGAATAATGTTAATATTTTATATCCGTTCTGAATCATTCTTTCCTTCTATTTGATTCTTGGCTAATCTGATTAACTCTATTTTGGATATTATTTGAAATCAGGATTCATTCTTTCCTTCTACAGAAAATGTCATTATGGAAATATTTCCTTCTTTCTATTTGTCAGATTGCTAATTGATTTTCCTCCTATAGTATTATTTGACTGAAACAGAGCTATAAAAAGAGGATGTCGGCAGAAAAATGCAGCAGAGTGATCTACCACATACATTTGAAATAGAGGAAATGCTCCCAAGAGAATAGAGAGATAAACTGAGAAAAGTGATAGTGTGCTGCAGAGATAAAGCCTTCATCTTCTCCTTCTTCTTCTTCTGAAGCCATTCTACTACAAACTCTGAAAGCTCTCTCAAAAGAGAGAAAAGTTTTTTACAATCTCCTTCTCACTATAGAAGAGAGATTTCATTCACTACTTCTTGTGCTTCCAATCTTCTTGCTAGTAAGAAGATTCATTCTTGTTCTTATTTCTTTCTTCCTTCTTATTCTTACTTAAAACATTGTAAAAGAGTTTTTAGAATCTCTCTTCAAAAAATTCAGTGTACTGGTTCTAAGAGTCTCCTTGTCAAAAGACTCAGTTGGTTCTAAGAGTCTCCTTGTCAAAAGACTCAGGGTGGTTCTAAGAGTCTCCTTATCAAAAGACTCAGTGCAAGATAGTGAATTCCTACCAAGGGGGTAGAAGAGTGGACTACCCAAAGTTTGGGGAACCACTATATTTTCTTGTGTTGTGCTGTGATTTCTTTTCTTGCATTTACTTTCTTTATTTGTCTAATTCTTGTTGGTGTGTGGGAAGCTCTAATCTGTGATCATACACATATATATATTAACTTTGCACAAAATATTTTTTAATCTCTATTCACCCCCCCTCTAGAGAATTCTAGTGAGGTTAACTGTGCACTTTCACCATATTATATAGTCATTGTAGGGGAGGTGTTACAAGATGATTAAGAGGTTTTCCAACTCTTATGGGGGATGAATTTAATGGTTTTTAGGGATGGCCAAAATTTCACCATTAATGGTGTTAATGATGGAATCCCAAGCTTTACCTCTTCCTCTCCCCAAATTGACTCCTTAAAAAGCCTCAAGGGATGAAGGGAAGGAGTTTCCCCCACTTTCCAGAAGAAATCGAGCCTCTAAACACATATTGGCATGGCACCAAAAGCTCCACGACCAACAATGGCAGACCGGGGATCGGCGCGGCTTCATGCCACCACACAGGTCCTCCCCTCCTCCTCCTCTCTCTATGGATAAATCTTAGATCAAAATAGGTGAGAAGTTAGGCTCGATTGAACTCGATCTGGTGAGCAAAATTCAAGAATTTCCATGGATTTCTTCCCACTGGGTTTAATTATAGAAATTATAGATGGGTATACTGGAAAAATGTTCAACATCAAACTTGTAGCCCATGAGGTCTAGTTTATTTTAAAATTGTTTTCACACAATTTGGGCTAGTGGTCTGACCATAACACTCAAAATGGTGCATCCTATACATAGGTTTGACTAGAGATTTATTTGAGTGCCCCCATCAATCCAGAAAGCCAAATACCCTTAAATTTGAAAAATAGCCTACTTATACCAACACACTCAATATATCCAAAAATGGGAATTTTTGGAGGAACTTTTTCTAAAGTTTTTGCAAACATTTAATAATCCATGTATTAATTAATTATAGGCTCTAATGACATCCAAACCCAACCAAATTTTGGTGGGTGGTCCTTAGAGTCATGTCGTGACTCTGGTAAAAATTTCATCTCATTTGGGATAGATTTGGTTGGGTAATTGAATAACCCAATGTCGGTCAAACTAAGGGAAAATTAGGTCAAGGAGCATTTGATAGGTTGAGTGGTCTAACCTCATCCACAAGTGATGAAACTTAAGCCACTGATATTATATCACACAAGATACCCTCACAAGTGGGTTGGGGTGATTTTGGGGTGGATGTGTCGTAGAACCATAGTTCAAATCATAGGGTTGTATATTGAACCTATTGAAGGGCATATGGTCATATGTCCTTCGAAGGACTTGAAACTTGGTAGGTAGTTTCATAGGGTGGTATTAGGCCCTAGGTAATTTAACTGGAATGTTTAGGAACATTCATCCCCTCTGAATTAATTAAGAACTCAATTAGGATGTTTCCTTATAAGCATAATTTACATGTTTACATAACCTTGGATGTTCATGAAATTTTGGCAGTGAGCTTGTATTAGTGATATTGTTCTTTGATAATTTTATTGTGCATTTTAGATTGATTTATATAGTACATCATTCACAAGTACATTGTTTGTCCTATTTATAAAGGGAAGTAATTAAGGGTTTAATATTCACTGGAAAATCGTGAAATTTGGTCAGATAACTTTTTAGGGTAAGGATATGATCTGTAAATTTTAGTATAATTTTTGGAGGAGTTTTTATATGGTTCTATTCACAAAGTGCCCAATTATTTGTTTATTTAAATAATGGATTTATATGGTCAAATGAATCTGGAAAAAATGGGACTCAAGAAGTGAACATTTCTGATCACCTTAGGCACCTGTTAATTTTATTGTAATTTTTGGGTGGGTATTTTTGGTACTTTCTTTGTTAACCCTTCATTTTGATAAATTAGTCCGTATTTAAATTGGAGGTCAAAACCTTTCTGCACTTTTATGAATTTCATATGTAGCTGTTATTTTGATGATATATAGTTGTACAAATTTTATTATCGTCATAGCTTATCAGAAAACCATACTTGGTGTACAAAGTCATAGGTTCCCTGATTTTGAGGAAATTATGATAAATGCCAAATAAATTAGGAAAATTATGAATTTCTGGACAGTCTTAAGATGTCGTAACACACACCCAATAATAATCTTGGGTCATTTGGATGATTATTTGGAGTACCTTCTCTCATGCACCTCATATAATTGAAATGGTCTGCATATAGTGAATATACTGAATTAAGATAAGCATGTAGGTCTTAGAGGGGGAAATAAAGGTCTATGCGCATAGAGTTGGGTGTGTGTGTGTGTTTCACTTGTGTGAACATAACATTAAACTGCATAACACTGCATGTCATAGTATGAGCATTGCATTTCAACCCATGACCCTATCGTATAAATTGGTATGAGACTTTTTATATGATAGGCCTTGCTAAACGACCCCTTGGTCTATAGGTCTGTATGAGCATTCTTATAAATCGAAGGTTACTTTTCATACTTTACTTTAGTTTGTTATTATTATTCTTCACCTTGCTTTATTTATTGCTTCAACTATATATATACACATGTGTAGTAGTAGGTATTCCTGTAGATAGGCCATGTCATCTACTTGATATGTACCCCTTGCTGTCCTCCGCTTTATCGCTCCCGCATGATGCCTAGGAGCCACTGGGGATTGGTGGGGGAACGAGGCTTAGTCTTTTTGACTAACGGTCGATGGACCATATCATTTTAGGGGACCGAGGAGACGCATCACCACCAGAGGCTGGTGTAGATAGAGGCGGGCAAGAGTAGCACAGGAGCACCAGTCTCAGGATTCATGAGTGTTACTAGTATATTTTGCTTCCATGAGTGATCTTATAGTGAGGACTTGATGTACTGAGCAAGAGCCCCTATTATTGTGATTTATATATTATGTGATGTGGACTTAAACTTATGTTTGGATTAATTGTACTTTTCGTCTTCTGTGATCATTATGGTTGGCAGGATCGACGTTTTGTAGTGGCGACCTTCCCGATTGTTGGTGTCACCACAAAATAGCGGTTCTGGGTATAAGACCTAATTTTGTAGCCACATAATGGCGTCTTACACCCGCCAACCTGATTCAATGGATCCAAAGAAAGATAAGGAAAACGAAGAGGCTTCAGTGATCTCTGGATGTGAGCTTATATGAGGAGGCTTCAACTCTTGTTCAGAAGAAATCATGTCAATAATAGTGATTCTAGAAGCGGCCGAGTTGGAGTACATGTTCAGTGATCCGTGCATTCTGATGCATAGAGAGTTGTTGGAATTTTATGAAGGAGCAAGAGTAAATAATTCTGAGACCTCTCAAAAATTGAATGTGGGTGGAAGGATGGTCAAGGTGTCTGCCAAGAGCCTGGGGAAGGTTGTGAGACTTCCAAGGTTGGAGGCAGGAGAGCAAGGGGAAGACTTGATTGGAGAAGACTACACTGTAGGTTATACCTTGTGTGGTCACAGTGGTAAGACCCATGTGTCAATTAAGAAGGCAGAATTTGTTCAGATGGGAAAGCTTCTAGCTGATGTAGTGGGAAGGTGATGCTCTGCGAGCTAGGTTCTCATGATAGGATCTCAAAGGAGATGTTTGAGATAATGTGCAGGATCATGCTCTCCAAGAAGACTAACTGGAGAGATCTGCTGTTTCAAAGGATCAAGGGGATCCTAAAGACCCCTAGTTTTAGAAGAATTCTGTCTCTCTTCCTCTACATTCACTTAAGGTTGTTTTGTAGAAGAAAATGGGAGTACCTCTTCATTGTTCCAAAAACCTGGACTCCAAGATGTTGGAGAGATGGGATCGGGTGATTTCAAAATCCCCAAAGACAGTCGAGCACCTCTGAATTGATAGAAGAAGGATATGCAGGCTGATGGTGCTGAAGAGGAAGTTTTTCCAGCAGTTATAAGGAAGAGGTCGACCCATCTATCCCAAACTCTGCTCTGACAGAGGGGGATGGCTCTCATGTGTAGATGGCCCCAAAGCCTATGGTTGAACCTGCTCCCATAGAGGTTCTTGTGGAAAGGAGAGCACCTTTGGGTGACATCCCTACTGTGTATAAAAGGAAGATAGGCCAAGAAGGTGGAGTGCCAGTTGAGGGAGAGTCCCTACTAGGGAGCTCAGCCCAACATACTGTAGTTGTTGAGGGAGAGACTCATTTGGGGTGCTCTTCCCTGGATTAGCAAGGTGGCAATGTTGTTGCTGAAGAGGGTAGAATTTTTATTAAAGGAGGAGCCGAGTAAGGAACTACAATAGAAGATGAAAAGAACACAGGCAATGATCCAGAGAAGGGATGAAGGTGCATGATCCAAGACTGGACTTGACCTGGTGTTGTTCAAAGGGAAGGTAGTTGTGTCAGATGGAGAACAAATGCTGGTAGATTCTCCTATCTTTCAGTTTGGTGACAGTGACACGGAAAGTGTCTCCGGTATCTTCTCTACCCCTGAAGATACTGATGCAGGGCCCTCTTATGCTCTGTCAGGATCCATGTTCCACATGCTGTCAGCAATTCTAGATGTGCGAAGGAAAAGTTGGAAGCTTTTGTTCTGAAAGCAGTTGATTTATTGCAGAAGGAGCTAAAAGATGAGCTGCAGGTTGTATAAGATGACATACATCATCTCAACACTTAAGAAACTCATTTTTTACCCCTGACAGCTCCAGCTATGGAGACAATTTCTAAATAGATGCATGTATCTCATCACTCAACCCTCCAGATTATCCAAAATCAACAAGCCATATCCCAAAATCTGCAAGATGCAATTCAAGAGGTCACCAATTTCATGGGCGAAGACAGAGAGCATATAGTTGACAGAATAAATTTTAATTCTCAAGTGTTAGATGGTCATCTGCTCAAAATAAGAAACAATCTAGATGAGGCTGAACAGAATCTGCATGAAAGGATTAACATGGTGCAAGTAGCCCTGGATGATCATATTGTTGCAGAATTCCTAAAGGGGGAGAAGGCGGTAATAAATGCCAGCTCTCATCAAGCCACGTGGACAGTCAATCAAGTTCAGCAAGCCCTGCAAAAGACATCTTCTGTGTTTGTTATGGAAGAACCCTCAGAGATCACTGCTTCAGAATATGATGCTATTGAAGTTGGAGAGTCCTCAACATTCAGGAAGAGGAAGAGACCAGAGAACAGACAGTACATATCAAGAAGGCAAAGGGAAGTTGAGCAAGATCCTTAATTCAGTAGATGGAGCCCAACTTCTATAACTCTAATATATGAAGCTTGGATTGAATTTGGATATCCTAAGGATGGATCAGAAAGAGTAAACTATTCTGTTGATTGGCAACTTCAATTGAGATAGGAGGGGAAGAGAAGAAATCACAAATTGTCTTTTCACCATGATCCTCCTCCTTCTCAACAGAATATTACTAAGCCAATAAGCTTTTATGAAAGGCAGAGGAGGAAAGGAAAGGGCAGTGCATGCAGGTTCTAGAAGAATCAAATCTATAAGACTGATTGTCTTAAAACTGAATAGGCAAATGACTTTTTAAATTTTGTTTTAAGACATCATCTTTTATTTATACTTTGTTGCTGGTTGAATTCCTCTGTGTCTTAATTAACTTTAATTTTGATCATGCTTGTTATCTGGCATTTATCATTGAGGTGAGTTATGACTTCTTCAAATAAGGGGAGATTGTTGGGAACAGTGCCCAACAATGTTCCTGATTTGAAGAAATGCTCAGGTCAATGATAAGAGTACGATGTATTTTATGTTATATCTTATGTATGTATGCAGTGTATAGATAGTGTGTTCAGAAGTTCTCATATATCTCTAAGTCCAAAATTGTTGAAAAGGACTGGACATATCGTTGAGAATGAACTAGTAATATTTTTGAGAAAGTACATACATATCATTGAAATGGTATAGACTTATCATGGAATAAGTACAAGAATCATCGTGACAATAAGAAGAACATGACAATATTGTTGTGTCAACAAAGTACACACTACGATATCGTTTTGAAGACTCAAGAAGGGCGAGCTAAGACAAATATCGTCGTGAAGGAGATATGTTGTCATGAAGGCTGTTGGATATCTTGAGACAGAGAATGCAGTTGAGAAGTTCCGTATCGTCAAAAGAATCACAACGATATCGATGAGAAGACCTTGTTTCATCATAACTGAACAAGTCACTGAGGCAAAAAGTTTTGTCATTGAGATAGTGTTCATATCGTTGAGAAAGATCGAGATTTTTTGAAACGCGTTGCCTACATTTAATGCTGCCATCTAAGGGTCCAATCAGCAGATGTTGTTTAAGAATGGGCTTCTGACATTAATGACACCTTGGAAAAGACCGTTAGACATTCTTGTCATATATAAGGTTAACTTGTTTGCCCTAATTAAGCGAGAACAGAGAAAGAAAAGAAACAATTGAATCAAAAATAGTATAACTGCTTTCAGAAGAAGGAACATTCTTGAGAATATTGCTCTCAGTTCGCCATAGTTTGGTCAGGCATCATCGTCTGATAAGCTTGTTCCAAATTGTAGAAGAGGATCAAAGATATCTTTTGTGCATCAGTGAATAGATCTTCAAGGTCTTCTCTTCATATCCAGAGGCCGTCAGGCCTAAGAAAACTCTTCAGGATATTTCTATTCCCTATTTTGTGAAGTGTTATTCAATTTTGTAAACTTATTACTTTTTCTGTAGGACTCTTTGAGTTTGAGCTGTATGGTTCTGTGTGAACCTGAGGTAGGATCTTTTGTAGATCAGAGTTGTAGGGCCTGGAGTGCCTGAACTATAGGGTTCCAGGTGTAACATCCCATTTCCTACTAGACCCCCTAACTCCAATTTTGAGTGAGACAAGTGGGGAGTGTGGTGAGTTTGAGTTAGATTGTAGCCTTAGGGCACATAGGGTTAGGTGAACTCAACTATGGTCTACTATAAGGCTCAAGTCAACCTAGGTCAAACTAGCACAACATGAACACACACTTGCAAATTGACTCCTCCATTAGATGATAAACACTCCAAGGAATGCTATAGACCTAAAAGCCCCATCATGGGGTCACCAGTTGACCCAATTTGACCAAAGTCAAACTTGGGTCAACATAGGTCAAATCCTCCCCAATAAGTTCAATTGAACCCCAAAGCATGAAATTGACTTCACCCCTAGTCTTAGAACATCATGGGGGACCTAATTGACCCAAAAGCCCCATCACGGGGTCAACAATTTGACCAACTTGACCCAAGTCAACATTTCCCCAATTTTGGTCAAAATCACACCTTTGGGTCAAATTGGCTCACTTAGGTCTTCACCATGACTCAACCAACCTTGGGTGGTGTCACTGAACTCAATGTCAATACATTGGACCAGTCAACACACCCAATTGACCAAGTCAACCCAAAAGTCAACATAGGGTCAACTTTGCCTAAATTGGGCTTAATTGGAATTAATCCAAATTCCAATGGATTAAGGCCCTCACCCAAAGCCCATTCTGAGGCCCAAGAGTCAATGACCAGCCTTGCCCCCCCATTTCCAACATGCAAGCACATGTATGGGGGCAAAAGTGGAAAATCCCCCTTTCTCCATTAAGAAACAAGAGAATTTTGGGAGAGAAGGCCATGTGGCCCTCCTCTCCTCTGCCCAAGACCTCCTCTGAACCCCCCACATGAATGCCAGCCGAAATTGAGAAGAGGGAATGCCACTTGGTGGCTAGGAGGAGCAACCAAGGTAGAACTGAAGCCCCCCCTCTCCAAACTCCTATAACCAGCCCCTCTCAGCTCAATTCGACCCTTCCATCACCTTCAGAGGGTTGAGAACAGTCGAGCCAGTATATTGGAGCAAGGAGAACGGTGCAAAAACGGGATTTCGAGCAGGGTCACCGGATCTCGCCACCGCCATGCCGCACCACCACAATACCCGCCGCCACGCCCTATTTCTGGTACGATTTCTCCCCCTCTCCCTCTGTGCTAGTTATCTAAGGTCTTAGCAAGGGCAGCCGAGCTCAATTGAGCCATCAGCCATGAGATTTTCCCTCCCATTTCTCCGTTTGGGCTTCCTCCAGGGATCGCTGGAAAACCCCACCTCCGGCCACCATTCCACCGCCAATCGACGGCCAACCCCTCAACGGAGGTGGTGGCGGCGGAAGATGGCCGGGGAGGGTGGTGGTTGGCCGGGATCAAGGGCCTTTTCCTCTGGGCTGTCGGCTAGAGGTAGGAGACGAAATCACAGCCGTTGATTTCGTCTCCTTGATCTTTATTAGCATACCACAATAATTCTGAATAGAATTATTCAGTGGTTTGCATGCAATTTTTGAAGGCCTTAGAAGCCATTTTAGCAAAAAGGGGCAGAGACAACTTTTGTAGCCCTATGTGTCTACTTTCATTTGCCAATAGAATCAACTGATTTGGTGCACAGTGGACACCAGGGAACTCTTTTTCCTAGGACTGCTCCTTGTGTAGGGCAGAAATTAAAAGTGCAATATCTTTTAAATGGCTTAACCAAATCCCTTCATTTTTCTACCATGCATGCATGGTATGATGACACACCTAGTGTTTTAATTTGAGAATTTTTGGATGTGTATCCATTGAGTTATTGCATTTATTATTAAAAGTAAATTTTTGGTATTTAAGGAGTTGTATAACTCCAAACACACCCTAATTTGGAGGGTGAGCTATTTATATATGTCTAAATCGCTGGTTAAAATTTCATCACATGTGCATGAGTATTTTTCTCTGAATTTCAAAATGAAGTTAGGGTCTTAAGTGAAGAATTGGGGTGCTAATAGTCAATTTGGGCTTATGAGCTTTTTGATGGAATTGATGGTGGGGATCACCTTGCATGCCTCTGAAACCTTGGGGTTAGTGTATGTCATGAGGATATACATCTTTGTCATAAGTTTCATGATTTTTGGAAATTATTCTCCTAAAGTTTTTAATTAAATGATAATTATCACACTTTTAAATTAATGGAATAATTTGAATCAAAAACTTAGGGTTAAATACAAAACTCTGGGAAATGGATCTTTGACTGGAAAGGCACATTTAGGAATTTTGTTGGAATTTTTGGACCTCATTTATTTCTCTGAATTTGATTTATTTGGTTAGGTCAATTTATTCAAATATGACATTTAGGTCTCATATGCATTTGGAGAATTATGAAATTATTCTAGTAGGTTTCCTGGGTGATTCTATAGCTCTGTAAATTTTATCATAATTTTTAGATGAATTTTTGTGGTAAGTATCAATTTATTGAGGAAAACCCCCTTTTGTAATTAATTAATTTAATGGGGTACAATAGTTTGTAAAATTCTAAATCTCTGGATTTAGTGTTTTTAGATGATTTTTATACTAGGATAATTTTCTCAGAATTTATAGAGACATATTAATGGTAGTTGTAGTGTAAATCCCTATTTGCACCCCATTTATGATAAATAGAAATTATGGTCAAAAATTTCTGTTAAAAAAATGTGAAACTTAGGATTTGGTGTTCGTAGACCATTATTATGCCATGATAATTTTCCCAAAATTTATTGAAGTCTTAACATAGCACTTGTTGTGTAAACCCTTATACGCACACCAAATGTAACAAATGACAATTAAGGGTAAATACTCTTTGGAATAATATGAAACTTAGGCATTACTGATTTTAGGTCAATAACATACTTCTGTTATTTATTCAGATTTTATTGAGACATTTAGGTGGTGGTTGTAGTGTAAACTCTTATTGGCACACCACTTGTATTAAATGAATATTGTGGATAAATATTACCTGGAATATTATGAAACCTTGGATTTGGTGTTCTTAGAGGATTAGTATGCTAGATTAATTTTCTCAGAATTTTTTGAATTCTTATTTTAGTACTTGGTGTGTAAAGTCATGTCTTCATCTCTTTCATGTTAAATATAAATTATGATTATAAATTTGCTGGAAAAATATGATCTTCTGGAAATAGTGATGTTATGTTCATATAAAGCTACTGTAATTTTTCCAGAATTTTAGGAAGTCAAAATCTTGTACATGATGTGTAAAATTATTTTTCCATTCATTCATTAAAAATTAGGGATTAGGGTTATTTAATTGCTGGAAAATTATGAAGTCTTGGAAATCTTTTTATCATGTCACCTCTCATCTCTGGAAGGATTTTTGACAAGTTTGAATTCACTAGCAAGATACCTCCTTCACATTTTAGATTCATATTAGTAATTAATGAATTTTTATAGAGGTCAAAATTAGATGAAACATGCTTGGATTTCGATCATCCCTTATTTTATCCACTATGAACCTAGGATAAAAATTAGAAGTCATTTGGAAGTAATTTGACCAAGATTCCATCATAGGAATCTAAGTTAGTTATACGGTGTGGTCCGCGGATAGTGAAAACTCATTATGATGAATAGGTCAATATAATCATAAGGAATTCGGTGAGAATTTGATTATAACAAGAGATGAGAATAGACCACTTAGAGGACTAGAAGTTTTTAGAGTTGAGTCCAAAAGATCGATTGCATAGGAGCGGGGTGAAACATAAGGCGTAAGTTATAAAGGGTAATGAGAGGGAGGAAGGTTAGGTCAAGGTAGCCGCCATGAATGTTAAATGTCCTGGAAAGGGGTTGGGCATCATCCCATCATATACCCTAGTACCTTGCGAACCCTTCACCGGATAGCCCTCGGGAAGTCCAGGATCCACCCTAAGCTTCCAAGTAGAATAATAACTAAAGAAGAGCAGTTTAAATAGGAGTTAGAAGATGAGAGTGCTTGGTGAGCTGTGGGTAAGGTTGTGCTCGAGATTGACGAAAGATCGTCCTTCCACTTAGAGAGTCATAAAGCGTTGAGGTTAATTCAAGTGAAATGATAAGAGGGTAATCTTATGGGTAGATATCAATCATACTAAGTGTCTTGGGAAAGGGAATTTTGGGGTGTCATCCCATTGTAGTTCCTAATACCGTAGCGAGCCCTTTACAGGGCAACCCTCAGGAATCCAAGATTAAACGTAAACCATAGGGATAAGATGTTACAAGAATAATCTAATAACACACTCACCCACACCCCGTGGTTGCGGGAGCCTAGTCTGTTTGGTGATGCGAGCAGTAAGCTCAGTGTTTGAAAGAGCGGATTGAAATTCAGGTGAGCTTGCAACTCAGTAGAGTTTGTTGGTACGGACGGGTTGGTCCGGGGAGCCGGTGGCTCGGAAGGTTATTAATGACGGGCAGGTTAGCCCGGGGAGCTTATGGCTCGGAGATAGATTGTAGAACATGTTGCATTTGCATTGAAGGTGGTGGGTCTTCTGTATTGGACAGACGTTCACACCGACGTCAATACGTTGACTCGGCAAGTGTGGTATATACACTTAGCCTAGAAAGTCTGGCGGTCTAGTCAGCAAGAGTACGCAGACGCTCCACGGTTTTGTGTTGAGGCGTACGATAGGTCTAGGTTAGGTAGTGTGAAAACCAACCTAGAGGCGGGCGAGGCCCAACCCACCGCTTCCATTTGCCACTACGGGAGTATCCGGGGAGTCTTGCTAGCTCCAAAAAGGGGGAACTAAAGGTCTATGCGCATAGAGTCGTAGTGTGTGAGTTACACTTGTATGAACATAGCATAACAACATACCTTGCATGACATAGCATGAACATTGCATTTCAACCCCTACCCCTATCGTATAAATTGGTATGGGACTTTTTATACGATAGGCCCTGCTAAACGACCCCTTGGTCTATAGGTTTGTATGGGCATTCCTATAAATCAATGGTTACTTTTAAATTACCTTACTTGCGTCGCACTGCTTCTTTATGCTTACTTCTTTCTCTGCTGCGATATTACTTTACTGCTTTTAGTACTATTTACTGGTTCATATAGTTAGCATAGAACTTATATGATATACTCTTGTTAGCATAGAAATTTGTCACCTGCTTTTGATTACTCCACTTTGATGTCCTCCGCATCTTCCTCCCCGCACGGTGCCTAGGAGTCGCGGGGGGAGGCGGGGACAAGATCGTCTTAGTCTTTATGACTAACGGTCGGTGGTGACCGTAGGTAACCGAGGAGCTGGAGCCCAGCTGGCAGGAGAGATAGGACCTGAGGAGCAGATGTCGTGCACTACTACCGTTACTGGATAGGTGTTGATGAGAGATGTTTTGTTTGTAGCTTCCGCGTAGATGTATATATAGAGAGAGAGAACTGTACTTCTTTTATTCATTCACACATGTACCAGGCGTAAGCCCCTTTTCCTCTTTCTTTACTTGTACTCATTGATGGACAGTGTACATTTGTTATATATTTATATGCAGATGCGTGTGATTGTGGACTTGTGTGCTTGTTTCTCTTCTTATCTCTTGTTGGCCTGGTTGTTCGTGCTTGCCGGCAGGATCGGCGTCTTGCGGAGATGGCTAACTTGTGTGCTAGCATCACCGTAAGGCGGCGGTTCTGGGCATAAGATCCGGGAACTCTCCTGGTGCGGGAGAGGGGTCTTGCAAATGGTATCAGAGCCAAAACGATCCAATGAGAAAGAAGTCCACAAAAACTGGGACACCCCCGCTCGAGTTAGTTTGAGGACAAACTAGCAGCGGAAGCAGTGGTGTGCCCATGTGTAAAAATCACACAATTTAGTCCATTTTCCAATGAGTTAGGCCAACCCAACTAAGGACAACACTTTAGTTTTGACTTACCAAGACGTTTTCATAGCGTGTCTTAGTCTTAAATCGATCCCAAGTATAGATTTGGTTAGGACAGGGGGATTCCCGACATGATTAGATGAAGGAGTTTAGTATGAGTGTACGTGTTTGAGGCTTATACTCTGATGCTTACCGCGCACTTATCAAATGATTTTACCCCCCTTAACCAAACTAACTGATCTATCTCAAAGGATTTGGTGTTTGTGACCTACTTTTGGAGTAATAAGAGACTCTTGCGCATAAATTATCCTACCAATTACACTTCCCGTTTATTTTACGGTGAAGCGGTCACTAAGAGACAAGTATTAGAGGTCGAATAAGAATCCAAATCCAAAGAAGGCCCCTTCTTGGTTAGGTCACACTTTGACCTTAAGAAGGATTCGTGAATGTTAACTTTAAGGACCTTGAATGTGTATCATATCAATAAAGTCTCAAGGTGGAACTCAAAGACAAGGTTGTATGCCCTAAGAATTGTGTGCATATATAGGGTAAATGCATTATAGTGACATCGAATGAATTTAGCCCAAAATATATGGGGGCTTATCCCTTTTGTTTATTGGGCCAGCTTAGTATTGACTTGAGTTTCCCTTAGACCTCTTTTAGAAGATGAATCTCAAACTTATAGACTTTGAGGTTTTGTAGGTGTAGACAAGTAAATAAGAGGATAGCGAAATTACCATTGGGGATATGCGTAGAGGTTGTCAAGTTATACGTGTATATATGACCTCTGAAATCAAAGAAGTCTGTGCGAGACTTTATATATGGATTGGATAGAAATAGAACCTGGTTATAGGCTCTCGTGATCTTAAGAAATGAATAAATAACGCAATGAGAAGGATGATATCATTGATTCACCTCCTCAAGCCTGAGACGATGATCTATAATAGAATCGGGACGAATAGAAAGTTGACTGGTTTTTAGTCAAGTTATTAGAAACATAAAGTTGTCAAGTTAGCTGCTTAGAACAACTTATCGCGTCATGAAGCTTGTGGATTGGAATTAGATTCCTGCGTGATAGAACTATAATTGGAGACTCTTGAATTTCTGAATGTTCGAAGATAATGTGCATGCAATTATTGAAAAATCAAGCCCCTTTTGTTTTCGAACAATTTATTCATAGCCGATGTTCTTATACCCTGGAGGATAGTTGACACCTAATCGGAGATCGTTAAAATTATACCTATGGGTTAAGTAAATAAGAGAGTACTTATGACCTTTAGATTCATGACTTGATGAGCCCGGGAATTGAAAGACAAATGTCATTATAATCCCCAAGAATGTTGTATATTTGGAGAGTAATATGTGATATTGGGAAATACAACACCTCATTAAAATCATAACTTTAGAGGTTGGATTACGGGTTATTCATAACAATGATGATATCTCGTGATAATACTAAGTTATGGAAAAATTATTGGAAACAATCGTTGAATAAAGGACATACCCCTTCACAAAGTGCAATGTGAGATTACAATTTGAGGAATTTTTTTTTGGAATGTTGAAATATCTTGAATTTCTTAAAATTTTGGTGGATTTTATGGTTTCCCATTTCTGATACTCCCTTCGCAACGTAGAATTTGAACGCGTAATTTGAGAAATTCATACCATGGATTATTACTGAGTTGTTATGGAACATATTTGAAGAATGGATAGATTGGGATGTTGATGATAAGTTGATATAGCGATTATCAGATAGTCTTGAGACCTCTCATCTTCATGAGCTGGGAACCCCGTGGACCCGAACTTAGATTTCGAGGACGAAATTATTCTTTTGTTTATTGGGAATTGTAACATCCCATTTCCTACTAGACCCCCTAACTCCAATTTTGAGTGAGACAAGTGGGGAGTGTGGTGAGTTTGAGTTAGATTGTAGCCTTAGGGCATATAGGGTTAAGTGAACTCACATGTGGTCTACTATAAGGCTCAAGTCAACCTAGGTCAAACTAGCTCAACATGAACTCACACTTGCAAATTGACTCCTCCATTAGATGATAAGCACTCCAAGGAATGCTATAGACCTAAAGCCCCATCATGGGGTCACCAATTGACCCAATTTGACCAAAGTCAAACTTGGGTCAACATAGGTCAAATCCTCCCCAATAAGTTCAATTGAACCCAAAAGCATGAAATTGACTTCACCCCTAGTCTTAGAACATCATGCGTGACCTAATTGACTCAAAAGCCCCATCATGGGGTCAACAATTTGACCAACTTGACCCAAGTCAACATTTCCCCAATTTTGGTCAAAATCACACCTTTGGGTCAAATTGGCTCACTTAGGTCTTCACCATGACTCAACCAACTTTGGGTGGTGTCACTGAACTCAATGTCAACACATTGGACAAGTCAACACACCCAATTGACCAAGTCAACCCAAAAGTCAACATAGGGTCAACTTTGCCTAAATTGGGCATAATTTGAATTAATCCAAATTCCAATGGTTTAAGGCCCTCACCCAAAGCCCATTCTGAGGCCCAAGAGTCAATGACCAGCCTTGCCCCCCATTTCCAACATGCAAGCACATATATGGGGGCAAAAGTGGAAAATCCTCCTTCCTCCATTAAGAAACAAGAGAATTTTGGGAGAGAAGGCCATGTGGCCCTCCTCTCCTCTGCCCAAGACCTCCTCTGAACCCCCCACATGAATGCCAGCCGAAATTGAGAAGAGGGAATGCCACTTGGTGGCTAGGAGGAGCAACCAAGGTAGAACTGAAGCCCCCCCTCTCCAAACTCCTATAACCAGCCCCTCTCAGCTCAATTCGACCTTTCCATCACCTTCATAGGGTTGAGATCAGTCGAGCCAGTATATTGGAGCAAGGAGATCGGTGCAAAAACGGGATTTCGAGCAGGGTCGCCGGAGCTCGCTACCGCCATGCCGCTCCACCACAATACCCGCCGCTACGCCCTATTTCAGGTACGATTTCTCCCCCTCTCCCTCTGTGCTAGTTATCTAAGGTCTTAGCAAGGGCAGCCGAGCTCAATTGAGCCGTCAGCCATGAGATTTTCCCTCCTGTTTCTCCGTTTGGGCTTCATCCAGGGATCGCCGGAAAACCCCACCTCCGGCCACCATTCCACCGCCAATCGACCGTCAACCCCTCAACGGAGGTGGTGGCGGCGGCAGATGGTCGGGGAGGGTGGTGGTTGGCCGGGATCAAGGGCCTTTTCCTCTGGGCCGTCGGCTAGAGGTAGGAGACGAAATCACAGCCGTTGATTTCGTCTACTTGATCTCTATTAGCAGACCACAATAATTCTGAATAGAATTATTCAGTGGTTTGCATGCAATTTTTGAAGGCCTTAGAAGCCATTTTAGCAAAAAGGGGCAGAGACAACCTTTGTAGTCCTATGTGTCTACTTTCATTTGCCACTGGAATCAACTGATTTGGTGCAATGTGGACACCAGGGAACTCTTTTTCCTAGGACTGCTCCTTGTGTAGGGCAGAAATTAAAAGTGCAATATCTTTTAAATGGCTTAACCAAATCCCTTCATTTTTCTACCATGCATGCATGGTATGATGACACACCTAGGGTTTTAATTTGAGAATTTTTGGATGTGTATCCATTGAGTTATTTTATTTATTAGTAAAAGTAAATTTTTGGTATTTAAGGAGTGGTATAACTCCAAACACCCCCTAATTTGGAGGGTGAGCTATTTATATATATCTAAATCCCTGGTTAAAATTTCATCACATGTGCATGAGTATTTTTCTCTAAATTTCAAAATGAAGTTAGGGTCTTAAGTGAAGAATTGGGGTGCTAATAGTCAATTTGGGCTTTTGAGCTTTTTGATGGAATTGATGGTGGGGATCACCTTGCATGCCTCTGAAACCTTGGGGTTAGTGTATGTCATGAGGATATACATCTTTGTCATAAGTTTCATGATTTTTTGAAATTATTCTCCTAAAGTTTTTAATTAAATGATAATTGTCACACTTTTAAATTAATGGAATAATTTAATTCAAAAACTTAGGGTTAAATACAAAACTCTGGGAAATGGATCTTTGACTGGAAAGGCACATTTAAGAATTTTGTTGGAATTTTTGGACCTCATTTATTTCTCTGAATTTGATTTATTTGGTTAGGTCAATTTATTCAAATATGACATTTAGGTCTCATATGCATTTGGAGAATTATGAAATTATTCTAGTAGGTTTCCTAGGTGATTCTATAGCTCTGTAAATTTTATCATAATTTTTAGATGAATTTTTGTGGTAAGTATCAATTTATTGAGGAAAAACCCCCTTTTGTAATTAATTAATTTAATGGGGTAAAATAGTTTGTAAAATTCTAAATCTCTGTATTTAGTGTTTTTAGATGATTTTTATACTTGGATAATTTTCTTAGAATTTATAGAGACATATTAATGGTAGTTGTAGTGTAAATCCCTATTTGCACCCCATTTATGATAAATAGAAATTATGGTCAAAAATTTCTGTTAAAAAAATGTGAAACTTAGGATTTGGTGTTCTTAGACCATTATTATGCCATGATAATTTTCCCAGAATTTATTGAAGTCTTAACATAACACTTGTAGTGTAAACACTTATACGCACACCAAATGTAACAAATGACAATTAAGGGTAAATACTCCTTGGAATAATATGAAACTTAGGCATTGCTGATTTTAGGTCAATAACATACTTCTGTGATTTATTCAGATTTTATTGAGACCTTTAGGTGGTGGTTGTAGTGTAAACTCTTATTGGCACACCACTTGTATTAAATGAATATTGTGGATAAATATTACCTGGAATATTATGAAACCTTGGATTTGGTGTTCTTAGAGGATTAGTATGCTAGGTTAATTTTCTCAAAAATTTTGGAATTCTTATTTTAGTACTTGGTGTGTAAAGTCACGTCTTCATCGTTTTCATGATAAATATAAATTATGATTATAAATTTGCTGGAAAAATATGATCTTCTGGAAATAGTGATGTTATGTTCATATGAAGCTACTGTAATTTTTCCAGAATTTTAGGAAGTCAAAATCTTGTACATGATGTGTAAAATTATTTTTCCATTCATTCATTAAAAATTAGGGATTAGGGTTATTTAATTGCTGGAAAATTATGAAGTCTTGGAAATCTTTTTATCATGTCACCTCTCATCTCTGGAAGGATTTTTGACAAGTTTGAATTCACTAGCAAGATACCTCCTTCACATTTTAGATTCATATTAGTAATTAATGAATTTTTATAGAGGTCAAAATTAGATGAAACATGCTTGGATTTCGATCATCCCTTATTTTATCCACTATGAACCTAGGATAAAAATTAGAAGTCATTTGGAAGTAATTTGACCAAGATTCCATCATAGGAATCTAAGTTAGTTATATGGCGTGGTCTGCGGATAGTGAAAACTCATTATGATGAATTGATCAATATAATCACAAGGAATTCGGTGAGAATTTGATTATAACAAGAGATGAGAATAGACCACTTAGAGGACTAGAAGTTTTTAGAGTTGAGTCCAAAAGATCGATTGCATAGGAGCGGGGTGAAACATAAGACGTAAGTTATAAAGGGTAATGAGAGGGAGGAAGGTTAGGTCAAGGTAGCCGCCAATAATGTTAAATGTCCTGGAAAGGGGTTGGGCATCATCCCATCATATATCCTAGTACCTTGCGAACCCTTCATCGGGTAGCCCTCGGGAAGTCCAGGATCCACCTTAAGCTTCCAAGTAGAATAATAACTAAACAAGAGCAGTTTAAATAGGAGTTAGAAGATGAGAGTGCTTGGTGAGCTGTGGGTAAGGTTGTGCTCGAGATTGACGAAAGATCTTCCTTCCCCTTAGAGAGTCATAAAGCGCTGAGGTTAATTCAAGTGAAATGATAAGAGGGTAATCTTATGGGTAGATATCAATAATACTAAGTGTCTTGGGAAAGGATATTTTGGGGTGTCATCCCATTGTAGTTCCTAATACCGTAGCGAGCCCTTTACAGGGTAACCCTCCGGAATCCAAGATTAAACGTAAATCGTAGGGATAAGATGTTACAAGAATAATCTAATAACACACTCACCCACACCGCGTGGTTGCGGGAGCCTAGTCTGTTTGGTGATGCGAGCAGTAAGCTCAGTGTTTGAAAGAGCAGATTGAAAGTCAGGTGAGCTTACAACTCAGTAGAGTTTGTTGGTACGGACGGGTTGGTCCGGGGAGCCGGTGGCTCGGAAGGTTATTAATGATGGGCAGGTTAGCCCGGGGAGCTTTTGGCTCGGAGATAGATTGTAGAACATGTTGCATGTGCATTGAAGGTGGTGGGTCTTCTGTATTGGACGGACCTTCACACCGACGTCAATACGTTGACTCGGCAAGTGTGGTATATACACTTAGCCTAGAAAGTCTGGCGGTCCAGTCAGCAAGAGTACGCAGACGCTCCACGGTTTTGTGTTGAGGCGTACTATAGGTCTAGGTTAGGTAGTGTGTATACCAACCTAGAGGTGGGCGAGGCCCAACCCACCACTTCCGTTTGCCACTACGGGAGTATCCGGAGAGTCTTGCTAGCTCCAAAAAGGGGGAACTAAAGGTCTATGCGCATAGAGTCGTAGTGTGTGAGTTACACTTGTATGAACATAGCATAACAACATACCTTGCATGACATAGCATGAACATTGCATTTCAACCCCTACCCCTATCACATAAATTGGTATGGGACTTTTTATACGATAGGCCCTGCTAAACGACCCCTTGGTCTATAGGTTTGTATGGGCATTCCTATAAATCAATGGTTACTTTTAAATTAACTTACTTGCGTCGCACTGCTTCTTTATGCTTACTTCTTTCTCTGCTGCGATATTACTTTACTGCTTTTAGTACTGTTTACTGGTTCATATTGCTAGCATAGAACTTATATGATATACTCTTGTTAGCATAGAGAATTTGTCACCTGCTTTTGATTACTCCACTTTGATGTCCTCCGCTTCTTCCTCCCCACACGGTGCCTAGGAGTCGCGGGGGGAGGCGGGGACAAGATCGCCTTAGTCTTTATGACTAACGGTCAGTGGTGACCGTAGGTAATCGAGGAGCTGGAGCCCAGCTGGCAGGAGAGATAGGACCTGAGGAGCAGATGTCGTGCACTACTACCGTTACTGGATAGGTGTTGATGAGAGATGTTTTGTTTGTAGCTTCCGCGTAGATGTATATATATAGAGAGAGAACTGTACTTCTTTTATTCATTCACACATGTACTGGGCGTAAGCCCCTTTTCCTCTTTATTTACTTGTACTCATTGATGGACAGTGTACATTTGTTATATATTTATATGCAGATGCGTGTGATTGTGGACTTGTGTGCTGGTTTCTCTTCTTATCTCTTGTTGGCATGGTTGTTCGTGCTTGCCGGCAGGATCGGCGTCTTGCGGAGATGGCTAACTTGTGTGCTAGCATCACCATAAGGCGGCGGTTCTGGGCATAAGATCCGGGAACTCTCCTGGTGCGGGAGAGGGGTCTTACACCAGGAACCTGAGGTAGGATCCTAGAAGGATCTTAGTTGTAGGGCTTGCTATGTCTGAGCTGTAAGATCTTTGGAGGAGATCTGAGTTTTTGGTGGAGATTGCTGACTCTAGCACACTACTAGATAGGCGCAGAGGGAAAATGAGATACTCAAGACACATTGTCTTGGGGACACTATAAATGTAGTGTCTATGTGTGCTGTGTTCTGTGCTTGTGAGCTGTGTGTGATATACTTTATTTGCTCTTGTACATAAAATTTCAAAATAGTCACATCACCTATTCTCACCCTCTAGGTGATAGTTCCATACATAATATGCAAAATGCAAAGAAAACCAAAAGAGCATATCATACTCCTGCCAATTTCTAGGGAAGAGACTTATATCATGGAGCAGCCAAAAGCAGACCAGCATGACAATCTCAACAGCTGAGTCAAAGTACATATCTGCACGGAATTGCTGTACTCAACTACTATGGATTCAACATCAACTTGAAGACTACAACCTTCAAATTTAAAAGACAACAATGTACTGTGATTCATCTAGTGCAATTTCAATTGCTAAGAATCCTATCTCTCCCAGCAGGACAATGCACGTTGAAATTAGGTATCATTTCATCAGAGAGCATGTTCAAATGTAACATATCTCCCTAGAATATGTGCCAACTGAAAGACAAGTGGTTGATATCTTTACCAAGCCCCTTGATGAAGCTAAGTTCAACTTCTTTAAGATTGAATTAGAAATGTTAAACTCTGAATAATTTTCTTTAAATATTCTTTCAATTATTTATGTAACTGATTAGTGTGGACTAAAAGCTTAGTCGACATTGCAGCACTAATCTGGTCAAGTCTAGAAAATTCTTTAGTGTTAATAAGATTCAGTTGGAGGATAGGACGATCGTATAGAGATGTGGTCGAATCAAACTACATTCGATTGGATGCGCCCTCCAGGTCAAGTTGAACTTGCAAAGAAGCAATCAACTTAAAGCAAATTCAACTAAAAGCGCCTCCAACCAAATAGAGCTAATCATTGCTGTCAAACTTATCCTAAATAAAATCTGAAGACTCAACCTTGAGCTAACATGTATGCGTCTTTAGGCATTACAAAGTAATATTATAGTAGAACTAAATGCCAAGTGAGGTTGCATGAACATTCTTCCAAAAACCTAAGGCAAGTACCTTTCTGTATTCTCAAATAGTGCAAAGAAGACATCAGTGATTCCAGCAACTTTCCAGACATAGAACCCAAGAAGGGAGATGAGAAGTTCATTGTTGGAAGTGAACTAGTTCGAGGTGGGTTTACGCAAAACAACACTAATATTAAAACGATGATAGACCTGTATGCAATCGCAGGACTGGAATTCATGCTGTCAGAACCAACTAGGATTTTTGAAAAATAAGTCATCACAATCTTTCAACAAGACGTGATGTCAACCTCTGGGAGAGCCATAAAATTCAAAGTGGTTGGACACAATATAAGAATATCCACTCGTTCCTTAACTAGTATACTAAAGCTCCATGTGATTTCTGTGTAAGAAGTGGAAGAAGATGTCTGTCTAGATGACTTCGAGAAAGCTGTCCTCTAGTGTGAATGTCCAAAATCACCGTCTAGATGTCTGCAGCGAAAAAAGCTAAATATGCAAGGAAAACTGATGGCTGATATCATGCAAAAATTGTTGATTTGCAAACAAGGATCCTTTGATAGAATCTCAAAAGAGATGTCTGAGTTAATGGCTAGAGTTATACTGAAGAAAATAACAGATTGGGGGTAAGGTACTGTTTAGAAAACTAAAAGATTCCCTGTAGGCTCTGAACTTTGGGAGAATTTTATTTATGTACTTGTGCAACTCCTCTAAAGAGGCAAATCTCAACCAAACCCAAGGAACATCGATTCACTATCTCAAAAGAATAGACTTGAAGGGCGTAAGGAAATGGGGACAAGCTTTCCATAAGGCAGGAGAAAGTTTGAAGGAAAGGCCTTCGATCACCAAGAAGGGAGAGAAGGAAGTGTCAAAAGTTCTGGTAGCTTCAAGTGGTGAACACATAGCCACTGCTAATACTCAGGGGCTAGAATCTACATGTCAAAGTCAGGAATGGGTAACTACAAAATGAACTCATAGTTACTGATTCCTACAGTTCATTTATCTACAGTCACAACACAGGAAAATGATCAAGTTGAGGGGGAGACTCATCATATGGTCTCAGCCCTAAAGACTGTTGAAAATCTAGAAGTCAATGTCAAAGAGAATCCGTGTAGAGAAATAATCATACTCTCAGAAGTCTAAGAGCATGAGAACCCAGCAGGGCAAACTTATTTCTCCGACTCTGCAGATATAGAGTTTGTAGCCCCAACTCTTAATACTGATCTGGGGAAGGAAGCAGAACTGCCAGCTCATCTGGTTCCATTCCTACTGAAAATCAATTTGGATCTATCCTTGATCAGATGAAGCTAATGTTAGGGAACAAAGAAGCTATTTTGAAAAATATGTGGACAAGGCTGTCCAAATATTAAGATAGAGATGGATGGGGATGTATCTATTATGCATGAATAGGTAAATCATGTGAATGAACATATGAGCAGTTGGTTCATTCGTGATGGAGGTGCAGCTGAATAGAACGTCGAGGTACTGAAATCCCATGATGAGAAGATCGTCAACTTCACTCATGACACACATCAGATAAAGAATCTCCTAAGATCAATATATAATAACTTAGAGAATGTTGTCACTCAAATACGCAAAAGCATATCTCAAAGACATGCTGAGATTCTTCAGCAAAGTGCAGATCATCAGGAAAAAATAATGCAAAAATTGTTGATGGTGAAAACATTACCGTGCAAACATTTTTTGATAGGGCAGAAGACTGCAAGGATGAAGTAATCAAGCATCTATTTGAAGAAGCCAGAAAGGGGGAGAGTATTACACGTAAAACTTTCATCTGGATATATAACAGGTTGTATCCCACTCCAGAGAGAACTTTTGCTAAACGAGCAAGGCCATAGGAGCCAAAAGACCCAGAAGAAAGGACCAAGAACAAAAGAACAGGAGGTGCACCTTGTGGGAGAGGATGAATGTTGTACAACATGACAAAACATTTTGAATTATTAATACAACAATGTTTTGGAATGTTATTAGTAACTATGTTCATTTCACTTATAATGTCTATGTGAAATAAACTATATTTGAGGTTCTAACTTATTCAAATTTGCGGAGATTACTTGGAATAATGCCCGCAATATTTCTAATTTGAAGAAACAATCACGATATAGTTGAACACATCTATATTTGATGCATGTGCTTTCTTGTTAAGATGATTTCAGGTATTTGAAAGTACAAGTTCAAAATAGAGCTAGACTTAGTATCATCAAACATAGTCTTGCTAATGTAATATCTTATTGGGAAAGACACCATGTCGACCTAAGATCTAGACTATGTAAAACTTATACTTACTCTCTAAAGATATGCAAACAATGTCTGGAAGCTAAGAAAATGATAAGAAGTCTGAAAGACAAAGTTTGAATTCAGCTAAGTCAAAATTTGACATAACATCTAGTCAAACACCAAAATGGTCTAACCAATCACGCTGAAGAGTCAAGTCGAATCGGGTAGACATCAACAAAAATAGGCTAAGTTGGAAATTGAATGAACATATAGTCAAACGCCTAGATGGTCTAGCTGATCATGCTGAAGAGAGAAGCTGAATCGGTAGGCCTCAATAAAACACATGAATTTACTCTAGGCTACAATTCAACTAAACAAATGTGCATGAGGTTCAAGAAGAATCATGTGGAAGAAGACTGAGAAAGGTCTAAGTACAAAGTCGACCAGAAGATATGTTTATCGAGAAAAATCTAAGTCCTTCTTATTGAAGACTTATATTGAAAAATATGATAACTCCAGATTCAACTTAATGA
Source organism: Dactylorhiza incarnata (assembly GCA_033032865.1). Classification (NCBI taxonomy): domain Eukaryota; kingdom Viridiplantae; phylum Streptophyta; class Magnoliopsida; order Asparagales; family Orchidaceae; genus Dactylorhiza; species Dactylorhiza incarnata. Next base: position 1,799,084 of record JAWHQI010000098.1, read on the forward strand.
TAGACCGATCGTACAGAACTAACGAGGTGATTCGGGCTAATACACATAGAATACAAAGCGCCTATGAATATTTGACTAAATAGGAGATTGATCGTGCTGATGAATCAAGGTGATTCATGTAGATGACAAGTACATAAAATAATGTTTGTATAGAAAATCTGCACGATCGTGCAGACAGGTCAATGCGATTCGACCTAAAGAAGCATAGAGAAAACAAATACTCAACAGAATTATGCTAAGTAAGAATTTTATTTACTAAGAAGCCAATTCGACCAGAAGCAAGCCTTGAAGGCAGAATTCGACTAAATAGGGGGAATTTGACTAGATGGGTCAGAATCGACCTGAAGACAACTATAAAGAGTAAAGTCGACTGAATCAGAAGGTTTTGACAAGACATGCTGAATTCAACTAGAAGCAGTCTGTGAAGAATACATTCAACTAAATGAGATGAAATTCGACTAGACATCTAATCAAGTTACAGAAAAGGCGGAATTCAAATTGATGCACTAATTTGGCATTTTCTCCATTAATGCCATCGTAGATTGTGCAAGTGAATCATGTCTGTTATGGAAAAAGATCCCTGACTTAATGTCATTACTAGAATCGACCATTAGAAATTCTTGTCTTATAAAAGGGGATGCGACGCTGATGCAAACCCTAATCGCCTAATTGACAAATCTAAAAGAAAAGCTTTTCCACCACAAAATGTACCGTTCGATTGAAAAGCATAAGGAAGGAGAGGACAAGTAGAAAGAAAATCAATAATCTTCTCCAAGAAAAAAGGTCGATCAAAGTTACTGATTTAGATCAAAGATTGTTTAGTTAGAAGATGAGTCTTCATCAAGTGCAGAAGATAGTTTACTATTTCATCCAAGTTCTCTGCAAGAACACTCAAGTCAAAGTTTTTCTTCATCAAG